>OX579668.1:10917256-11597168 GCA_951230895.1 Carpatolechia fugitivella
TAATCGACGTTGGCGGAGGAATCCAAACCTGGGGACGTATATATCGTATGAGCTGTTGATGATGAATAGTTAGTAATCAATGAGATATGCCTGTTCTTATTTTAATTCTATGAATGTTAATATCAGAACTTTTCAGGAGGGGAGGGGGGTTTTGAACCCCCAAACCCCCCCCCCCCCTGACTACGCCCGTGGAATAAACGTACACGAATCCGAAATTAAAAAACACATTGGAACGGCGTGGGGTACAAACTTGCGTCTCTCAGATAGCAGCGACCTTAGCCACTACACCGCCAATGCTATAAGAGAGCCTACGTCACACGTATGACAACACGATAAAATAATGGTACAGAATTGGAAAAGTTACGCCAAGTGATAATCAGAAAAATAGTGCACCTAAAATTGGCCGGATGTAACAATTTAGCATCCCAGGTGCTATATCTAGCAGGTAGTTGCCAGGTCATGCAGAAACACAACTCTGAAATTCCGGCAGACACTGCAAAATTGCTTTGTGGCATGTCAGAATGTAACTAGAAAACAGCTTAGATGCATTTACATCAACCGAACTGACACTGTGCACTGTACAGGTAATGCAACTGAAAAATTGAGATCCAAGTGTAGAGTAGACCCAAACCTTGTTCGAGGTCTTTTCATTTTCTTAAATTTGCCATGTCTATCTGGTCTCGTCTCTTCTTCTAGCTTTCATAAGAGTTAACTACTATTCCAAAGTATAGTTGAGCTGTAAACAACCAGAACTGTAAATAAATGCTACCACTAGAATAAGACACAAGTAGTACGTCCCGATTGATATCTACGGAAGTGGCATTACACGAGACATGTCAGTGGCCTTTTGCGGCTCTTTAACAATGGCACCAGGGTTTGTGAGGTTGGTTGTCGACGGAGAAGAAAAATTCTTCCACTTGCATTAGGTAGGTACTCAAGCGTGATCGTGCTATTGGTTCAACTAGAGGTGCCCTTATAATGAAATCAATCTTTAATATAATTAGGCCCCCACACGCCCATGACAATTTGAAAAATATTTCAACATCATCAACATCAACGGCCCGTTACAGTCCACTGCTGGACTGTGAGCCTCCTCCACTTTTTAATTTTGCCATAATCTCCACGCTTGGCAGGCGGGTTGGAGATCGCAGATTAAAAGGTTACTGTATCAGAGAGCGCTGCTGCCCGTTCCCTGTTCAATGTGTAGTCCCTAAGTCGCCTCTTACGACACCCACGGGAAGAATAGGGGTTGATGACAAATGTATTCTACTCTGCCGTCACCACACGGCAAAAAATATATTTAATAACTTTTAAATAAAATATAAAAAATAACGAGCAGTTACTTACTTGCCCCAGCTGAAATTAACGTTATAAAATTTATTACGAAAGGCACTACCATAGCTGCGCTTATATGATCCTTTAACGTCGAACACAGAATCTTATGCTGAAAACTTGGATTCTTATTTTCCACTGAGCACATGTTTCCTGGCATGCATTTGCCTTTTAATGAAACGAACCACACCACCATATAAATTATTCCAGCTATTACATAAAAGCCCGCTGCAACAAGTGATGTATAAACATACACGTCAGTCAAGTCCCAATCAGGACCCTGAAATACAAACATTTAAAATTATTTTAGTGACTGCTATATAGGAGTACAAGGGCTGTTGTCCAGGAGACACGGGTTTGATTAGTAACTGCTATATAGGAGTACAAGGGCTGTTGTCCAGGGGACACGGGTTTGATTAGTTACTGCTATATAGGAGTACAAGGGCTGTTGTCCAGGAGACACGGGTTTGATTAGTAACTGCTATATAGGAGGACAAGGGCTGTTGTTCAGGAGACACGGGTTTGATTAGTAACTGCTATATTGGAGGACAAGGGCTGTTGTCCAGGGGAAACGGGTTTGATTAGTTACGAGTGCGTTACATGGCACCGAAGTACGGAACTCCGGAACACACGCATACGAATGTTTGCTACTACGCATAACATGAGAACGAATGCACGCAGCCCCGTATAACGTTGCTACGAAATCATGTGACCCCGAATTACGAAACAACGAATGCACGCAGCTACGAAAAACGTTACTAGCAAATTAACGAACAACGAAGATACCTCATTATGAACTTTTTGACAATTTCCGCTTAAATAGGGCCACCCTTACAATAGCCACATAGCACATTTAAAAAAGTATAACATGCGTAACATTTCATTATATGGGACCGAAAAAATAGCACCCTATAAAAATGAGATATTCAGCTTTGTATAACTTTAGTCAAATTCCGCTTAAATAAGGCCACCCCCACAATAGCCACATAGCACGATTGGAAGAATGTAATATGCGTAACATTTCATTATATGGGACCAAAATATCGCATCCTATAAAAATAAGATAATATGTCGCCATTGTGGGGGCGGCCTTGTTTGCGTGGAATTGGACAAAAAGTTTTAAAAACTAGACTATTTCATTTTCATAGGGTGCGATTTTTCGGTCCCATATAATGAAATATTACGCATGTAAAACTCTTCCAAATGTGCTATGTGGCTATTGTGGGGGCGGCCTTATTTTAGCGGAATTTTACAAAAAGGTATTTAAACCTGAATATCTCATTTATATAGGATGCTATTTTTTCGGTCTTATAATAATGAAATGGTACGCATGTTACTCTTTTCTAAATGTGCTCTGACGCTATTGTGGGGGCAGCCTTGTTTACGTGGAATTTGACAAAAATATAGGAGTACAAGGGCTGTTGTCCAGGAGACACGGGTTTGATTAGTAACTGCTATATAGGAGGACAAGGGCTGTTGTCCAGGAGACACGGGTTTGATTAGTGACTGCTATATAGGAGGACAAGGGCTGTTGTCCAGGAGACACGGGTTTGATTAGTAACTGCTATATAGGAGTACAAGGGCTGTTATCCAGGAGACACGGGTTTGATTAGTAACTGCTAGGAGGACAACATCGTAAAACATCGTAAGGAAACTTAAACACCCCTGCGAAAACTCAAAGGATGTATGTACTGTCAGGTGGACGTAGCTCTTTGAAGATGGGAGGCACTCGCTTCTAGTGCATAAATCCGTAGCCAAATAATGACTCCAATATTTGATTACAATATTTTTGTATTATCTTTTCTTCATTTCAATCCCTAATCCACACCATTATTTTCTTCAGCCAATCATTCTCTGACTCCATACGTCTAATTAGCTTTTTACGATATATAGGGCGAATATCGAGTGCCAGCAACAACAAACAAAGGGAAAAGTGCGCGGAGACTGCATGTAACCAATGCAATCTCCACATCCCTCCTCCTACAGGAAAATGATCAGCCGATCACAAAAGATAAACCTAACTAATTACCTAAAAGTGCGTATAATATTTCATTTAACAAACCCTATGATTTGTACAAGAAGCCATAGCTAACAGCTACCTGGTGGAACAACGTTTCACCAAATACGAATAATTAAAACCACGCCAAAAGATTATTCATTCAAGTACAACTCATGGTACACTACATGAACCAAAAGAACAATAAATAAATTTTGAAGAATTAATAGAACAACTAACAGCGACACAAAACGTTCAACATAATATTAACATTGGACCATGCTGCCATAATTGACCAACAAGAACAAACGAAATTATTATTATGTAATATCAGATAAATCAAATTATGACAACAAAATCCCATCAACATAATGAACAAACTTTAAGTGATCACACCTAATCTAAACTTAAATATTTCAACCTAAGCTAAGACAAAAACAAATGAAACACGCGAATACAAAGTCTAAAAATCGAAGTAGCGGCAGGTCTGGAACAGGAGCTCAGGCCTATTCGTATATGTAGAAAAATAATGATCACCTACACTATGCGTCACTTACGTTAAATATTATCCGAATAACAAGATCTTTTCCGAAGAACTATAAATATTCGATAGCATATCTAAAATGAGTGGCCTATACACTAAGCTCACCCTCCCCTTATAGAAAATAACAACCCCATTAAATAGCTAGATTTTTTAAAACCTTCTTTTCTTCATGAAGTTTCTTTTTTTAATATATAAAATGTTTATAAACTACTTATTACGAATCTGCAAATAAGAGCTGGATTAATCCATTCGAGAGAAAAACAAAAATTAATAGAACTTGACTAAACCTAATAAGCATAACAAGAAACCAATAAGCGTTCTCGAATCCACCGACTCATAAAATACTAAACCAATACGATCGTGCTAAGAAAAAGCACATCTCATGAGGATGCATATGTCCTATTATGAGATCCGACAAGTAATGCTCAAACCAAACGAATATCTCGAACGATTGTTGATTAAATGAAAATACCATAGCTTAAGTCAAAAGTCCATGACAAACAAAAATAAATAAAATGTAAGAATAAGTTATCAAACTATGCCATATATAGACAAACATTAAGTTACCCATCATACAAAAATAAAAATAAATTTATATATAGAGACAATAATAATTATTTGTTGACAAAGACGCTGACATAACATATCAACTACAAATGACGATAGAAGTTCATGACGAGTTGTGAATAAAGTAAGGCATAGGACAGATCAAGGGAAACAAACGCCAAGTTACTATAAAATAATATTTTTAAACACGCAATCTGAACGGTTTCAGAGAATTATGGTGAAATATTAAATCACGTCTGGAGCTTCCATCTATCTTACGTAGTAAATAATTATTATTAGATAGCCTTCGAATAACACGAAACGGACCTTTATATGGACGCGATAACTTCTGACCAACATTTGTTATTCTTTTAGGATTATATACCAAGACTAAGCTACCTGGATCGAACGTTACGAACCTGACTTTCCTGTCATAATATTCCTTTTGAGTCATTTGCGATTTACGAATATTTCTCAACGCACAAGAGATCATTCTAATATTAGCATTATTGCGAGCAGCAATATCCAAATCATTACGATTAGATACAATATCAACATCAGAACGCAAAATTGGGTCTCTAGCAAAAACAATAGTGTAAGGAATCGTATTTGATGACGCCTGTCTCGATATATTATACGCGTACGTTGACATGGGCAAATACATGCACCAATCTGCTTGACTCTCGTTTGTATACATCGCTAAACTCTGAGATATAGTGCTATTAAAACGTTCCACGAGTCCAATGGTCTGAGGATGCCTAGTTGCAGCAACCGATAACGTGGAATCAAAAAAAACTATCGTATTTTTAACCATGTGTGATGTGAAAATTGATCCACGATCTACAATGACTTCATTTACCATACCAAATTTACAGAAGATCTCTTGAGTAAGAAAATCACTAACGGCCTGAGCAGTTGCACTTGGGACTGCTCTAGTTATCGCGTATTTCGATAAATACTCTAAACAAACTATGATGTATTTGTTTCCTAAATCCGAGGTCGGAAGAGGTCCTAATATGTCAAGGGCTATTTTATCAAAAAGATGATTGACTTCAATCGGTTGCATCGGAGCAATCAAATACGATCTCTTCCTCTCTTGACATTCTTTACAACTTTCGATATATCTAGAAATTTTCTTTTCAGCATCAAGAATAAAATATCTGTCCCTAAATTTACATAAAGTCTTCGTAAGACCAAAATGCGCTCCATTCCAAGGATCATCATGAATTTCCTTCATAACGTCATTAAATGAAGCTTGAGGAACAACCAAACGATCAACATATCTGTTACCTATCCTACACCTGTGAAAGAGCTTATTGTCTCTAGTAAGAAAACCTTTATAGTTTAGCCGAGATCTAGAAGCAATCCTTGAAACTTGTTCAGTGCAAAAACTATCAACGCTTTGATCAAATTCAAAACGAGAAGCTTCAATCCTGTATAACTCTAAACCATCCTCAACTACATCCTTAGGAGAGGTCTCCTTAACATCAACATCCTCAATTAATGGATTCCTGCTTAGGAAATCAGCAATTTGGTTATCTTTGCCCGAACAATATACTATATCAAAATCATATTGTTGAATCGCTAAAGACCAACGAGCTAAACGCCCATTCATATCCTTTTTAGTACGGAGCCATACCAAAGCTTTGTGATCCGTCACGACGTCAAATTTCATTCCCCATAGTAAATGCTTAAAATAATTAAGAGCCCACACTAGAGCCAAACATTCCTTTTCGGTAATCGTATACCTGGTCTCACAATCAGAGAGCTTACGCGACGCGAAAGCAATCGGAAATATTTTATCATCACCCTGCAATAAACAAGCACCTAATGCTTTATCACTAGCATCGACAAATAATCTTGTAACTATGCCTTCGCTATTCGAAAAATGTCTTAATAAAGGGGGGTTCTGAATAAGAGAAAGAATTTTAGAAAATGCATGTTGCTGTAGTTCTGTCCAAATAAATTTGACACCCTTCTTCATCAACCTTGTTAGAGGCATAGCCAAATCCGCATAATTATCTAAGAATTTTCTATAATATGAAAAGAGTCCTAAAATAGATTTAAGTTCTTTAGTCGATTTTGGCACTTGGATCTTCATAATCTTTTCAAACTGTGATTGATCTGGTCGAATTCCCTGACCCGTTATTTCATAACCAAGAACGGAAACTTTTTCAAAACCAAATTTGCACTTACTAGGTTTAAGTGTCAAATTGCATTCTTTAATTCTATATAAGATTTCATTTAAAGATAAAGAAAATTCTTCAAATGTTTCCCCATAAACCAATATGTTGTCAATATAAACAATAGCATTCCGATATTTCATGCCCCCTAAAACACTATCCATAACCCGCTGGAAAATCGCACCACTTGTTTTAAGGCCGAACGGCATGACGTTAAATTCATACAATCCCGAAGGGGTAACAAAAGCAGTTTTATGCTTATCAGATTCCTTGATTCTCAACTGCCAATATCCACTATTTAAATCCAGATCCGCAAAATATTTGGCTTTAGCTAGATATAAAATTATGTCATCTATTCTGGGTAAAGGATATGAATCGGTAATTACTTTTTTATTCAATGACCTATAATCAATGCAGAATCGCCACGTGTCATCAGGTTTCTTGACCAAGACAACCGGGGATGCATATGCACTTCGCGACTCACGAATGATTCCATTTTCCAACATCTCACTCACTTGTTCCCTAATTATACTGTGTTGATGGTGTGAAACTCTATAAGGAGCTTTATGAATAGGAGTCTCGTCTGAAGTATTTATTTCAACTTCCATTAATGAACATGCCCCTAAATTCTTCGAATCAAACGCAAACTGCTTTTCATATTTGCCCAGTAATTCTGACAACTTACTTTTCTGATCTGATAATAAAGCATCAGAAATATTAAAGTTATTACATTTCGTGTTATTCGTTAGGATCGTATCCTTTTTTAAATCGTCCAAATTTTCATTTATTGATTCTACCGTATTAAGAAAATAGATATAATCACCTTTCGGTAACGGCAATAAATGTTCGGACTCAGTCCCGGACTGAACATAATCAAGTGAAAACGCCGCGATTTTTGTATCATTTCTGAACCATACCTTATTCCTATCCAGTTCAATGAACTGTTTATCAAAGTTGACAATGGCCTTTACTGCATATAAAAAATCCTGCCCTAAAATTATATCAGGTACTAAATCGCACACAACAACAAATGCATGATTATAAACAATGCTATTTATTGTAATGTCCAATATAACAGAACATTCAGCTAATAACCTAATCCCATTCACCGTACGCAAACAAGAGGCGTTATCATTATATGCGTGTGACGGAATGAATTTATCCACTTTTTCAAGAAACGAAGAAGAAATCACAGAAATTGTGGCACCTGAATCAATCAACGCATTATGCACTACACCGTACAAATCAACACAAATAATAGGAGAAACGGGACGACTAAAATGACCGTCTACCAATGTAGTCCCATTCACTGGCGACGCTGAAAGTTTGGGTCATTACCCTGTATATTTCCAACGTTATCACGCGAACCGCTTCTTAAATTATACCGGTTTTGAGTGTATTGGGGTCTTGACGATCTCGCATCATTGCGGGGTCGATTTGATCCAAAGTTAGTAGTACGTGGAGAAGATGGACTCCTCGGCGGCCAACTAGAAGATCTATTTTGCGGCGTGGAGTATAATTCCTGCGGTGAGGCTTGCGCACTACGCTGTCCAATATTTTCACTGGGATAACCATCACCCATTGAATTCGTATAACTGCTGGGCTCGCCACATCGAGTCGAGGTTATCTTCACTGGCAACGATAATTCAGTGTGTGTGGCCATAAAGAGCATCGAATACTGCATGCAGGTTTGTTTGAGGGTAGCGAAATCTTTGTATAATTGAGTTCCGAAATTACGTTTAAAAAAAAATGACATACCAGTCAAACATTGCTTAATTATTATTTTCTGGTCTGAAATCTTAGCCTTTCCGGCAAGAGATTCCACACGATACACATAGTCCATCAGAGGCTCATTATAATCTTGACGAGACTTATAAAACAACGAAGCATGGTCTATAGGAGACGGGAATTCTAAACAAATCGCTTTTTTAATATCCTCATATTTCGTAGAGGACGATTTTGTCAAATTATAATAGCTGAGAGCCGGCCCACATAGATAAGTAGCCAACACTAACGTTTTTACATCGTCACTCCAACTATTTATAGCGGCGATTATCTCGAATTGCGAGAAGAAGTCCTCCGCGGACGAATTCAGACCGTTATACTTATCAGACATAATTCAACTTTTTTTAACAAAATAATATCAATTGTACATCACCAAGGCATCAATGCAGAGAGACCTTTCCATGGTATCTCATCATCATTCTAATGGCTGCAATCGCTGCATTGGCCATCTCATTCAATATTAATTTCTTTATTCACAGTCTTTTCTTAGACTTTTTTCTGGAAAACTTAATATGGTGCATAAAAAGGATTTAAGATTAAACACGTCTTCCTCTGCGTCCGCGTTCAGTCGAAGCTAAACAACGGTAACAAAATTAAATTGCTTCATAGCTGCGATCCGTGCTGTGATATTTGCTGTTGATTCTACAAGGCAAATAATCAGGCAAATAATATAGCAAAGAAAAAAAAATACGTAACTGGAGGTACCGATTTCTTCATAAGTCTACACCATGTCAGGTGGACGTAGCTCTTTGAAGATGGGAGGCACTCGCTTCTAGTGCATAAATCCGTAGCCAAATAATGACTCCAATATTTGATTACAATATTTTTGTATTATCTTTTCTTCATTTCAATCCCTAATCCACACCATTATTTTCTTCAGCCAATCATTCTCTGACTCCATACGTCTAATTAGCTTTTTACGATATATAGGGCGAATATCGAGTGCCAGCAACAACAAACAAAGGGAAAAGTGCGCGGAGACTGCATGTAACCAATGCAATCTCCACAGTACTTTCGCACTAGGCCGACTAATGCTCGATTGCCCTAAATCCAGGGTAGGCTCACTCAAGCTTCTCGTTTGGGGCACATTTTACATGAACTGTTGATAACGTATTATATACTTACTTCAAAATCAAATGCACGTAGAAGCACCATGACTGCGCCAACGATTAAAGCGACCCCAATTATGATTAAAAATATTGACGTTACAAAAATTATCATGTTTCCTCCTGATTTGGTCCTACCGCACATGGGAACTGCTACACCCATTATGCCATTGAACATTGAACACTGTTTGAAAAAATGGAGTAAAAAATTATGTATCCCGTTTTATCATTATAAGTCTCCTATATTTCAAGGTTGCCTGAAAGAAATTGGTAGCTAGCAATATGGCATCTGTACATTTTAGCTACATTTTAGCTAGGACCTCTGTCTAGGATACGTTTATTTTTTTATTTATAGCCCGGTTACTAGACCTTTAAGCCAAGTCTTTTTAAAATTTAACTGTCACTTCACTTCGCTCACAAGTTTAAGTGAATTCGAACGTGGGGTGCACATACTAATTTGAATGTCTTCTAATTTCGAATTAATTCAATTTGTTATTCGGCATTCTTACAGTGAAGGAAAACATACTGAGAAAACCTGCGCACTCCTGCAAACAAATTCGAAGATTGCGCAGTTAACTTTATCACAAATATACTTTGTTCTAAGTGTACCTTATTCAATAAGAAGACCATTGTTACGGGAAGACGCTGGAGCCTGCACAGCTTTTACCACCGCAGGCTTCAGAGTTACAATATAAAACGCATTGTAAATATTGAATAAATAAATTATTACTATTATTATTATTAACTAACCCGCACTGTGCGTAGTGTTGTAAAAACTTGAGTCCGTCTAATAATAATGAGGCTTTTGAAGACTCCAAGTCAAATAAACAATATCTCAAGTCCATTTTTTTTAATGGTAATATAGTGGGCGCGGACTTGCGGGGGAGCAGAAGGCTCGTGCCCCTTAGGAATTTTATGACAACGTATCTGAGGGCGCCCTCAGACGGGCTCGGACCGCGGCCCAGAAAGTTGCCAGGGCGAGAAGCGCGTCGGAGAAGAATGACCCCTACCGGGTCTTACTGAATTAATTAATCAATTATACTATTAGATACAGGCAGGTTTTTTAACATCCTTGAATGCAGTCAGTACAAGGAAATGATGAATTTTAGGGTTTTCGAAGTTGGTCATCAGTTTTACAATATACAAGTTAAAGAAAAAGAAAAATAAACATTGACTTGAAGTCCTTAAATTTTCTGTTGCTTGATTTGAGCTTAACTTCAAGGACGTCTAAAAATGGGTCATGGACTACACAAACTGAGAAAAATATATAGTAATTATTAATTTTTAATGTTTGGCATACTTACAAAAATTGTAAGAATACTTATAATTACACAAGCCACTTTTAAATCTTTTACATATAGGCAACATGCTTCCACTCTTGGTAACCACTCAACGCTCATAATGAACCACAAAATACTATTAGAAAACGATACCTATGTAAATAAATTACAAAACAATAAACAGAAGTAAAAAAAACGTAATATCTGACAGAAAAGTCCTGTATCTTGTGTCGTTAACTTGACAGGTCTCAGCAAGGGCCTTTTTTTTTTCGTTACTAATGGCCACACATCTTATATAGACGTATTTCGCCAGTGTCGAGTGATATTTGTAGGTTTAAGATATATCCTTGGATGATTCTTCGGTGAATTGGGCTCAGTAATGTGATAGTACAATTACTGAAGCCACCACGAGGCCTCTTGGCATCATCTGAAAATGTCAGCAAAGTGTAAGCGATTCAATTGTTCTATTTAAGTTTATAGTCCCGAAACATTCACTGGATAATACACTATCGAAATTATACGCTAAACACTTCAATAAACTAAAATTAAAAAATTTAAACGAAGACATGTCCGCCATTGTCAGACTAGCTGACAAAACACCCCGCATATCAGCAATTTTTTTTATTTATTTTTTATATTATTTAAGCAGGCAAACGAGCGGACGAGCCACAACAGTGGTGGTAAGTGGTCATCGTCGCCCATGGACATTCGCAACACCAGGGGGGTTGCCAACGCGTTGCCAGCTTTTGAGAGCCCTGTATACTCGCCCTTTGAAGAACCCCATGTCAAAGCACAAAGGAAACACCTCAGGGGGGAGCTTATTCCACATCCTGCAGGTACGCGAGAGGAAAGATCGCGACGCCCGTACATTTTTGGGATGCCAAGCATCCAAGACGTGAGGATGAGCCCCTGCCCTGTGGCGGGAGGTGCGGTGATAAAAGCGTAACGGTGGCACTAAGAATTAAAAAGAAACTTAATAATGCAGCAGACGGTATTGACAAAACTATGGTCCGAGACTCTGAACTCGGAGGAAATAGGACTGGAGTTTGCTTGAGTCAAATAAATAAAATAGAAAAATACACACACAGCTGTCCTTTTTTCTGTCGATTTTTGCGGGGGGCGAGGTGGGGGGCGAGGTAGGCTCTGAAGACTTAATTTATTTATTATTTATTAAGAAAGACCAACAGCTGAATATTACATTATGTATACAAATTAATATACTAATGCTAATTATAAGTCTCCATAATATAGATAGCAAATTAACTTAGCGGGCTAAAATAGGACTGTCCAATGCAAAAAGTAGATAAATGTTACTTAGTAAAGAAATACGCAGGTACATAAAATAAATTGAATAAAAATTAATATCATCATCATCGTGTGGGTTGTAAGGTCGACATCCGACCTCACAAACCCTGGTGACAAAGTTATAGAGCCACCAAAGAAAAATAATAAACGTTTTGTTTCTTCTTCTTCTTCTTCAAAGGCCACTGACTCTTATTAAGACGCATAAACTTCAAGGGGCCACAGGTGTAAAATAAAAATAAAATGCAAAAATACAGACTCGCGAGGTCTACGAGGGCCATTAGTTTTACTCTGGGCAATATTTTCAACTCGTGATTTATATGGCTGTTATTTTCCAAGATAAAAAAGATGTTAAAAAGGCTATTATATAGTATATAGGACACATAAAAACAATCAGACACAATACAACGTAATGTTTTATTACTGGCAAACACCCCATCTTAATAATCTTTTAAGAATACAAATGCTGGTTTTGACACTCTTGCGCATACGTCGACAAATTCGCATCACTCGCGTGTTGCATAAAATATCCAATTATCCATCCAAATTTAGGGCAAGCTGAGAAGAATGGGTAGCGGAGGATTGATGGCTATTCGTTTCTTGTCCGCTTAATATGCTAATTTTATTCTGTCCACAATCATTGTTCTAACTCTTCTGTATAGGAGTTTACTACGATGGCTAAGTAGACCGACACTGGAACAAAATATAAACTCTGAGTAATCGGGACTAGTTCAATACAAGTAAATTAAAATCAAATTGTCCGTGTGGTGACGGCAGAGTAGAATACATTTGTCACCAACCCCTACTCTTCCCGTGGGTGTCGTAAGAGGCGACTTAGGGACTACACATTGAACAGGGAACGGGCAGCAGCGCTCTCTGATACAGTAACCTTTTAATCTGCGATCTCCACCAACCCGCCTGCCAAGCGTGGAGATTATGGCAAAACCCTCCACTTAAGTGGAGGAGGCTCATAGTCCAGCAGTGGACTGTAACGGGCCGTTGATTATGTTGATGAAATTAGAATCCTCGATCGGAACCAGTTCCGAAACTTCGGTTCCATAGACGGCCGAAGGGGTAGTAACATTTATATGGTAAACGCTGTTATGTACGTCTTCATATGTACGTTCATTCGACGCTCTTACGAACTAAAGCGTCGACCACGCTGGCCCAGCGCGGATTGGTCGACTTCACACACAACCTTTTAATTTCTCGAAGGAAGTAAGTTTCATCACGATGTTTTCCTTCACCGTAAGACTCGAGCCTACTCTGAATTAGGGTTTTATGAGGGGTTGTTGATGATGAGACATTCTTGTTTGTGACGAATTTGATGAGTGGTAAAAGTCCACAATCTTCCCAGATTTTGTTTCGGACTCTTACCAAGGAATATGGGAAATATTAACTACTAATCACTTTGTTAGGTCTAGATCTACTAGGAAGGTATACAAAAAAAATAGACTAGAGCAGTTTCCCCTTCAATCAATCAATCAGCCTATTTGCAGTCCACTGCTGGACGTACGCCTCCCATAAGGGCACGCCAAAGCGCACGATCACCCGCTTTCCCCATCCAGCCTCCACCAGCAACATTCCTCAGGTCATCAGTCCATCTGGCAGGGGGTCGTCCCACACTACGTTTCCCGGACGTGGTCTCCATTCGAGAACTATGCTCCAACGCTACGCTTTGTAAAATCCGGTTAAGTATTATAAACTTACACATTCCTTCAATTGTAAAGAAAACGAGGGACGAAATCAACAGTCCTTCAGTGGTGTACAGCATGGCCATTAAAACATATTTTACTAAATGGCAGGAGGCTCTCGGATAACCCATTCCTTTGAACTTGCAAGTGTCATTCAGCTCTGTATTGAAGTACAGTATTAAATATATTATGGCATGCAGTATTGTCATTGCCACCACTAAGAAGACTACGTATACATATACGTCATTTGTGAAACCGAAACCCTGGAAAAGAAAATCATAATGTCTTACATAATATAGCAGTTTTCTGTGAGCACCCCCCACACTAGCGTCTTTCGAGCGTCGTCGTCTTGCATGCTCTCACGCAGCGTCGACGTGACGCTGGCGCGACGTCGCCACGATGCCAGCGCTGAGCCACTGCCGAACGCTGGCGAAAAGCGTCAACTTACTTTCCGCATCCCACTACGCGATTCAAGCGTCGTCCTAGATACGCTCTCACAGATCCGGACGATGAGATCACCGTCGCGATTAAAGCTGCCATTGCGTGTAGGCCAAACACTACTACAGAATGCCCTTCAGGTAGCAACCGCCCCCGCCGGCGGGGACGCGGTACTAATAGTAGAATTAATTCAGTAAGACCCGGTAGAGCTCATTCTTCTCCGACGCGCTTCTCGCCCTGGCAACGTTCTGGGCCGCGGTCCGAGCCCGTCTGAGGGCGCCCCCAGATACGTTGTCATAAATTTCCTAAGGGGTACGAGCCTTCTGCTCCCCCGCAAGTCCGCGCCCGCTATATTACCACTCTGGTAGAAAGAGCGATTAGGTCCGTCAAAAAAAAAAGGCTCAACGCTGGCAAGACGACGATCGAAAGACGCTAGTGTGGGGGGTCTCTAAAAACATCGCTCCTAATCGGTTCAAACGTGGTTCAAACACAAAATGCACTCTCATTTGCAACGAAATGCGGTTAATAATGAAGCTCGCTACTTCTATGGTAATACTTTGTACATTTTATTCACTGAGGGATAATAAGAAAGTAGCTCACATCGACTCCAGACCAGAGACACAGACATTATAAATATACTTTATTGACACCAAAACAAAAACATACAGTACAAGACAATTGAAACAATGAAGTTCAACAGGCGACCTTATTGCTATGGTAGAAATCTCTTCCAGGCAACCTTAGGATGCAGGAAAACAATATTTAAAAGTTAAAGCGCAGCGGGTTGGTGGCTAAAAATATAATAAACTACATAAAATACTTAGATCATCATTACATAGACTAGAATCTAATGAAAATATAAATGTATTAAAAACTAATAAATATCGTAACTACTATATTAGAAGGAAATATATGACCATATTAAGGAGTACACTCTAGGAAAAACGCTTTGACTCTCGCTTTGAAAGCTTTATCATATTCCGGTCATTCAGATAATTCAGCCTAACCAAGCTGGGGACAATGGGGGTTATGTTAGCCAAATTAAGGCTCTATTTCTATTAAGATTACAGTTACAGTTCCATCTTCATTTAGCCGCCAAACACGTTACTAACGTGGAACTTTGGAAGTCTCTTGACTTATTTAAGAACCATCTCTTACTTTCAGTTTCGTGTGTTACTTTTCGGAGAAACAAGTTATTCGGCCTTGATTCGGCCTACAATACCCTAACCAAAATGGGGAAAGGTGTTTATTTGACAAAGTGTGGGATTTACGAACAATTTGAGTCCCTGCATCAAGGGCTACGCGCTTAGCCACGGATATTGTCCTAAACTACTTACAGTAGTGACCCTTATCAGCAACATAACTGATGTGAACGTAAGGGCCGCACCGCACAGGGCCAGCAGAACAGCAAAGATTAACTCAACAATGTTAGTCCCGTTCAGTCTACCGGTTGGGCCACAAATCGGTACAGCTAGCGGTAGAATGGCTAGAATTGACCGCAACTGAAAAAAAAACAACGGGTTGTTGTCAGTACACGCCCTCATTGAAGGGCTCGAGCCTACCTTAGATAAGGGTGAAAAGGAAGAAAAATTCTTGTCACCCTTACTAAATTTATTAATTGCTGTTACGGTGAAAAATACACAACTGCGAAGAAATTCGAAGGTTGCGTGTGAAGACGACGATTTCGCACTGGGCCAGCGTGGTTGACATGGCTAGATCGCTCTCATAGGCTTGAAGCCCTTTGGTAGAGACGTTTGTGAACTGGTACCAAACGAACAAGGAGGGCTGAAGATCTGGTAAATGTCACGGGAAACTGTAGGCTTTTGTTCAGCTAAAGTTATGAAAAAGGCGATGAATTAACGAATTCAGACTTACTAGAGCACTGTAGAAGCTTATAAAGATACAAGAAGCCTTCAAGTTTTTGACGCCAAAGCAGCTGTTTGTTGTTGGCAGCCAGTATAGCGTCATCCTTACGGGACATTCTATTAATACCTATGAGATATACAGCTAAAACTTCGCGATCTTTAGGTACACTGAACAAAACTAGAATATAATATGTAAGTATCAAAACATGGCATGTTTATTTGCATTTTGTGCACAGATTTTTTTTTTTGCGACTTTGCGTCAATGTTTGACATTTCGTGACCAGCAAACCCAGCAAGTGATTTGGATCACATATTTTTCGCCTGTCCTCGCTATGACCGTTCTTCTTTTTTCCTGTCCCTCCAGTCTCTCAAAGTCCCTTTTCCTACACGTATGTCCTGTCTCATTATGAATCCTTTTGTTTATTGTAATGTACTATCTTCATTTATTTTATGCAATAATATTAAAATATAACCATTTATATATTCCCTTTATAGATATTTATCTACTTATTTATTTACTTGATCTTACCTCTACCCTGTCCTGTCTTTTCCAAATTATTCCGTTGATATTATTTAAGCGCGTTTAGTTTCCCAAACTTGACACTGGCACAAAGTTAATCTAGTGCCATAACAAAAAAAAAAAACTTTTTGGTTGACACATCATATTACGATAACTTTTTACATAAACATCACGCTCATATTCCCGAAGGGGTGAGCAGAGCTTTAGTGGGCTAAAACTTTTTCTTTATCAGAGTTGTCATGTAAAAATATATTAAATTGAATAGCCACGTCTGCGATCAGAGGTCAATGCTGCATGTAAAACAGCCTCCGTGGACGAGATTTCGCCACTCATTTCGGAGGTTCCGGGTTCGATTCCCAGTGGGAATACGGCCAAGCAAAAATCTCTTTGTGAGACTTTCCCCATTTTGGTTAGGATAGGACTTTGCAGGCTGAATCACCTGATTGTCCGAAAAGAAAGATGATTCCGTGCTTCGGAAGGCACGTTAAGCCGTTGGTCCCGGCTGTTATCTTAGGAAACAAGTCGTCAGATACCTTGGGTGGTTCTCCTTAACACCGACACCAGCACAATACCAGGGTTATGCCTTCCGCGCCCTCTATATTACCACTCTAGTAAGACATAGCGATTAGTCCGTTAAAAAAAAACAGTGTTTGTGAGGTCGGTTGTTGACTTTAGCCTTACAACCCACACGATAATTTATAAACGTACAACTACGAAGTACCAATTTTTTTTTAATTAAAATCTGTGTTTGTAAACTAACGTACTGAAATATATTTTTGCTATTTAAACTACTTTAGTTTTATCTTTGTCTGCATTCCTTTTAAGTTTCTAAAATTACGAGTATAACAATAACTTTTAGTTAACAATAGAACATATAATATAATTATAACTTTGATGTACCCAGTGTCACTCTCATAAGTAAGACGAATCGAACAACACCTTTTAAGCTGAAATCCATCAAGCCGTTTAGGCTGTAGAGCGTGCCAAAGAAATATACATACATACATACATACACTCGAAAAACATAACCCTCCTTCTAAAGCAGTCGGGTAAAAATGCAAATAGACAAAATTGTATCGTGTGTTATTTATTTTAACTTCAAAAGAATTGTCGTTTTCCCTACAAAATTGTAATGTGCGACTATTGTAATAAGTTGTGCACGCGGCGTTATACTTTAAATGCGTTTTTATACAAAAATTACTATTTTACCCTAAAAATTTATGTTCCTCCACCCCTCCGCACATTTGCATTGTGTTTTAAAAAAAATCTTTTCTCTCGCAGCTGTCCCTGAGTAAATGGCGCGAAATTTTGACAGCGCGCGCGATTTTAGCGGCAAACAATGACAGCAACTTTCGGAAACGATGAAATTAGAAAAAATACTTAATAACCGGTATTTTACGAAACCCTTTTCCAAAGGATTGAATTCAATTACGTAAAAAGTGTAATAAAGGGTTCGTTTTTGCTGATTTTTGGAAAAAGTTGGGGTGGAGTAGTTAGTAGGTCACTAGCATTGCACTTTGTGTTTTTTTCACTTATTTCTTTTTTTGACATTTAAACCGTGGCGCGCGCTTGTCACGTGCACAGCGTTTTCAAAAAGGGTTTAAAACAACAATAGCTCTTTTTAGAAACTGATTTAGAGGCTTTTTTTTTAGAAAATAACGGAATTGTTTTTTTTTAATAAAATAAAAAACTATCTCGCAATATTATGAAGTTGAATAGGTGTCAAGACTTTGAAATTAAAAATTAATAGATAGCGTATTATTTGTGAAATTAAAGATTTATGAGAAAAAAATATTTGAAACTTCTTTCTACTGGTATTCTCCTAGAAAAACAACAGTTCCTATACTTTAAAATTCTACTGGCCAACAAATTTCACATTGTTTTAACGCGATTTTTAACGTAACGTAGTTTGGTGAAATATAAAACGAAACCGCCGCCTCCTTACCTTTATAAAATTGTTTTTTACAGATGAAAAACATGTGACGAGTTAGGTAATGAATAATAGTTTCCCTGTTTATAAGCTGATTCATCCTTACTATTATAAACGCGAAAGTTTGTAAGTATGGATGTATGGATGGATGTTTGTTACTCTTCCACGCAAAAACTACTGAAGGGATTGGGATGAAATTTGGAATAGAGATAGTTTGTATCCTGGATTAACACATAGAATACTTTTTACGGGAAAAAATCTTATTCCTACGGGAAAATCTTACACAACGCGAGCGTAGCCGCGGGTGGACCGCTAAATAATAACAAACGATATTAGTAATATAATTGTAGGAGGAAAACCTTGTGTTGTTACGTACTAATTCTTACTCATAATTGCGTAGCCACTGAAGAATAGGTATGTACCTAAGTTAAGAATAACCTAATAAACAGCAAATTATTATCTGGGGGCACGGCAGTACCCCCGCCAAGTCGAGCAAAAAAGCGGCACGGCCGTACCATACTTTTCTCGAAGCAGTTCAGGCCATTTTCGACCCCCCTATAACTTCGTTGTGGATAAAACTAGAAGCCTGAGTTTTCAGTAACCAAGCAGGCATTGTATAAATACGGTATATTTCAAATTTCAATCAATTTGAACCAGTAGTTTATGAATTATAACTAGTCAAAGTTTCTTAATTTTGTCACTCACTGACTGACTGACCGATCATCAAAACTCTAAGGCACTTCTAGCAGACATAGAAGCTTCAAATTTAGAATGGAATTAGTGTTTAGTGTATAAACCAAGGAAAAACTAAAACATTTTGCAATTTCGGCCCAGTTTTCTAGATACATTATTTGCTAGATAACTTTGTAATCCCATATAAATCTTGGGGCATTATATAGGATTACAAAGTTACATTTGCAGTAAATGAATCAGTGTACCTGTATAATGGAATATAATTGAATAAGAGGTGCAGGGTAGGTGTAGGGTAGGTGTTGGATAGGTGTTGGATAGGTGTTGGATAGGTGTAGGGTAGGTATAGGGTAGGTATAGGGTAGGTGTAGGTTAGGTGTAGGGTAGGTGGAGCGTAGGTGTGCATTTTTACATTGTGTTTTCATGCGATCTACAAAAAGAAATGAGATGCCATCAAAAACATAACTTGTAAAAAAACCAAGTCTCGCACGCAACTTGGTCTACCGTAAAAAGTTGTGAGATCCATGTAATACCAAGTCGGTTAATTTATTCAGTCCCTACTTAAGAGTCCTTCTGTCTTAAGTTATTACGTAATTAGCTCACCTAACAACATCTTATAGTGACCAGATCAATATTAAAAATCTCTTATGTTTTAAATAAATACATAGATTGACTTGGCAATCGCACTAAACAATCAAATTTAATATAATAATGTATTAATTGTGAGATACATTATGTTTTCATGCGATAAATACATAGATTGACTTGGCAATCGCACTAAACAATCAAATTTAATATAATAATGTATTACTTGTGAGATACATTGTGTTTTCATGCGATTGCCAGGTCAATCTATGTATTTATTTAAAACATAAGAGCCCTATTCTTTGGCCGTTCTTCTACACAAAAAAGCACACACCTTTTGTTAGTGTCCAAGTTATGGACTCGGAGCTATGTCTAGAGAGTTATATATTTTTATTCAAAATTGAAAACGGATCTTCATTTTCCATACTCTCAGACTAGACTGTGGTCAACACGAACCCATTTAATATTTTAAAATAAAACACCCGGAAAAAATATTTGAAGTTACAACGTATTTCTAAAAGTTCAAGCCAAAACGAACCGCGTCGATCTTTAAATTAAACTTGGGGTTAACTCGCGTCGAACCCTGACAACGCACTACACATTTTAACCCCGTGTCGTTTCCAATATTTATCTATTTTTTACCAATTTCACCCATTATTATTTTTTCACATTTAACCCATTTTTCAACAAATCCCCTCGATTTTCTCACAGATATTGTAAAAAACTGTTTGACAGATGCGCGCGCGACATTGCGACGACCCCTCCCTATGCAATTTTAATGGTTGTCGCTTTTTGATCAAAAATCTGTTTTTTTAACAAAAATCGTGGATTTTTTTTCACTAGTCTAAAGCCGACAGTTGACGCGGATATAATCTTTAATTAAGACTATTTTTGGATGTTTTTTTTGTGCTTTCGAAGGGGTCTAAATTGTGTGATTTATTTATTGATAATTTTATGGAATAATGGGGTTAACGCGTGTTTGTGCGTTGATTTTGAATTTTCACGATCTGTTAACCTTTTAGTCGGGGTGTTTACGATGTTTAAAAGAGGTATTAAGTTACATCTTAGCTCAGCCTGTAAGACATAATATGAGCGTGCGTGATACGTATAAACATAATAGGTGTAAAAGATAAAAGAGAAAAGTGTCTTTATTCGAAGTAAGATTTAACAAAATCATTTTTCGACGTCAAAGCAAGATGGCCAGTTCACTACAAGTGTACGCCTTCTGTGGAGAAGAACGGCCAGAAGAAACTCCACAGGACTCGTATCTTTTGCACTATTCTTTTTTTTTAATAAAATTTTGTAGTGTATGTAGCGGCTACTTTCTCCTGGTCGTCACCAAAGTGTTTTCGAATTACAAAATTCGTATGACATAGACAACAGTCACATGAGGAGAATTTGAATAACCACCACCTGTCATAATATTATGCGGTTTTTTCATGAAGCCACAATATTATTGCTCTACATTTGACCATATGTTTACTCGACTACGGTAAAGGAAAATATCGTACGGAAAACGGCATAATCCTGAGAGGCAATTAAAAATCTGTGTGTTGACTCTGTGGCGACCAAGGCCATGGTTAACTAAAGCCCGATTGCCCTAATTTTAACTAGGTTTTCTATATACTGTAATTAAGCTAGCTTAGTTAGCTAAAAGCAGTTTTATAAAATCCGGTGGTTGCCTATTATGGTGACGTCATAACTTAATAGAAAACAAGCAAGAACGAATTTCGGCGCTGCCACTATGCCCTCTGTGGTGTAGTTGGCAAACACGTTGGCTGCGTATAGGCCGAAGGTCGTGGGTTCAAGTCCCGCCGGAAGATTCACGTTTTTGGTTGTTTTCTATGAATCTAAAATATATTTTGTAAAATTCAAACTGAACAAAATACGGAAACTTAAGTCAGGTAATAAATTATAAAGCAGAAAATGAAAATTTAAAAAAAAAAAACATTTTTTTTTTAAATTAGATATTTTGTTACAGACGTTATCTGTAACAATAATAATTTAAGTCGGGTACTCAATATTATATTTATTTTCCATGGCGGTACAGTCGACCGCAAGTTAAACTACACTCAGCGACTTGGACAGAAGAACATTAAATAAAAAAGAAATGAAACACGTTTTATTTGTATATTTAATTTATTGAATACGGTAGAAATGCTTCGTAGTAATTAATCAGAAACAAACGATAACAAACAGACGGATCTAGGAACATATACCGACCGCGGGCTTCGTGTGGCACTGGTTACTTCACAACGTTCTCGACAGATGGCGGTAATTAATTATATATAATATTTTATATATTAACCCGAAATATTCTTTCTTTGCTAATACACGCATGATAAAGACTAAATAAATCTGTATTCATTTGTTTCGTTTTCTTTTAAGGTATTATCGTATTAGATGTGGACTATTCTCCATTTTAATAAGTTTATATTATGTACGGAACCATAATATAATTACCAATATCATCTGTAGCATAGTTCTTTTTATTGTATGCTCCAGTGTTTACTGCACTATGTCAGAACTTAATTTTTTTCTAAAGATTTGAAGAGAAAAAGTTAATAGCAAATGTTATTTTCTTCAAATTAAAATAAAAAATATATAGATTAATTGAAGAGGAGGTGAGTAAATGCGCTCTCTCATTCGAATTTTAAAACACATCCATTTGACTTGATAAACAATCACTCAAACTGAACAAAAAAACATATGCTTGTTAATTTCGTAAAAACATAATTAAAGGCTAGAGAAAACTACCACGACGACATTAAATTTTGACGACATTAAGTACTCAGTTCGTGCATTGCAGGTTGCAAACGAGTTAGTATCCAGTGCGACACAAAATCCGCGGCAAAAAGGCCTCCACCTCAAGCCTGAATATAATTCTCTTCATATACTTTATTTAAATGTTAGCCATTCTACTCAATGTGGAAGTTTTAATTATGACACTTTTGATTTAAGGTTACGTCATGAATTCTGCAACGATTTAACTAAACGACTGAAAACCATTAATTAAACATTTTTTATTGTTTTTTAAATAACAAAATAGTGACCTTTCAAAAGTTGTTCAGTTACAGGGGCAGATCTATTAAATCTATAGGTATTTATTTATTTAGAGGTTTTTTCTAATTAAACTAGTACGTTGTATTTATTTTTTTATCACTCAGATAAGTGCCGTTTTCTTTTGTAAATATATAATTTATACATATAAATTCTTGTTTTTCCTGGTGGTATAGTGTGATTCTTACTCTGATTTGGAATTACCACATTTAACTATCAATTGCTGCCAGAAAAAATCACTTCCACATTGGCAAAATTCATAAAATAATTTGACTAGAAATAACACGGTTACATTATAATAACTTGAAAAATTATTACCATTTATACATACAGTCGCACATTTAAATTAAAAATACATTTAAAAATCTCTAAAATCGTTGGGAAAAGGACTAGAATGCTTAGGTATCGTAAATAAATTTATAAAATATCTTAAAGTTAGGACTATTTTTGGAATGATTTTTGCTATCGATTTACGAGGAATTAAAGACAAATAATTATTACTAAAATAAAACATATTTAGTTATAATGAAAGCTTTACAGTAACACGTCTTTTTTATCTTATTACTTCGTTAAAGACAACATCATACATAACTTAACTCATGTGGTAGATTCTGATAATAAAGTTTTATTTAGTCAAAATATGACTAAAACCCTGAAAATTTAAAAATTGATTAAATGGATCATTACAACAGCCTCCGTGGCCGAGTGGTCGAGATTTTGACGCCCATTACGGAGGTTCCGGGTTCGATTCCCGGTGGGGACACTGTCAACAAAAAATCTCTTTGTGAGACTTTCCCCAGTTTGGTCAGGATATTGCAGGCTGAATCACCTGATTGTCCGAAAAGAAAGATGATTCCGTGCTTCGGAAGGCACGTTAAGCCGTTGGTCCCGGCTACTATCTAGTCGTTACATGAGCCAAGTCAGTGGCGGTTCTATAACACTGACACCAGGGTTTGTGTCGACCTTACAACCCACACGACGATGATGATGATGTAAAAAATTAATAGCTTTTTCTTTTAACTGTCAATGTAAAGCCCCCATTATGTATGTACAGTCAACGCCACAAATATATTATCCCTGTTAGCATCACCACGCTGTCACGTCAGGGTAATGTTTTTTAACGCTAGCTGTACCTTCTGTATTTCTATATACGAAACGTCTTTTTTCATAATAATTATATAACCGAGTTAGAGCCCTTTTTCACAATATTATTATATTTAAAATATTCGGCGGAAGCTTCTTATTAAATACCACCTAAAACTAAAATATAAAGATCTATCAAGTCTGCGTGAAAAGTTAGAAATAATAATATATATTTTTGACCATTGTATAAAGTTCTAGTAAGCGTGCGACCGCATCTCTTTCGCCAGTTTTATATACATTGTACCCGAGTGAATGCTTTTTTTTTCGTTTTATTTCTAACTTTTGTCACCTGCAAACTACACTTATCAATAATTTGTACTGTTATTTTGTATTACCAATCCCCGATACATTTCTTAAATTGGTAAATATTTTGTACTATATATTTTAATATTGTGGCAGTGGATTTGGACTGAGCACCGCCGTGATGTAAAAGATGGAAAGTGAAGTGAGTTTTGAAAATCTAAAATAGAAAGTACAACATGTAATAAGAACTTGCATTATTCAAAATTTTCAAAACTTCGATTTCTGTATTTTTTTTATAAAATTTAATTATTCTCAAAAACGTCCATGTTGAAAGTTCATAATATGCTACTATTAGTTTCATTTTGTGACGTAATTAAACTAGGTATGTTTTGTTTTGTATACTAATGACGTAGCAACTTCTTTATTTAGTTCTCTTCGTTATGTTAGGTACTGTTTTTTTTTCTATTTCTTTCTTTCTTGGGACGTGTTTGAGAATGCTTCACTCAAGGTACAACGCTGTTTGGAAAATAACACAATTTCAATACATTTCACTACATCCAATGACAACGATCCCAAACTATCGCCCGAACTCTCATATATAGTAAAAATTTAGCATGTTCTTCGTACAAATGTGGTTCTAAAAATGCTCCCTTTAGGAGTACGAGCTATAGCTTTTTAAAGATCATCCACGCGTACAATTTTTATTAATTTTGTTTATTATTTTTAAAACGTTATTAATATAATTTGTTGTATTGCGCGCTATTGTCTCGGCTTCGGACGAAGTTCAGAAATTTGGCTGGTTTTGTAGGAAGACTATCAGGAAGGTTTGTATGCTAAAACATATTTAGGAATATGCAAATTTTGTAGGCCAAAATTAGGTATGAAGCAGTATTCACATAGATTTACAACACATCACATGGAAGTATCATATAGGAACTTTTAATTACGTATAAATTAGCGAATATTAGTACCTATATTATATACACATTTAACATTTATATATAATATAAATTCTCTTATTCTTTTTATTTAAGTTACCACGCAACACTGTCTTCTTTTGACTAGCGGATACACAAACTGTTATAATTTACCCTTTTTGTCAGTTTCAGATACCGTACCCTGATCAATCACAATCATTATTATATAATCAGGAGTAAGCCTGAAACTCCTCGTCCGAAGCCGTTACGAAAGCGACCTCTAGTTATTTAAATTTAAATTACGACTTACGTACATACATAGGAACTTTCTTCAGAAGCTGCATGGTTTGTACAAGCTAACCTCCACACACTCAACTACCAATATAGTGTCAAAGAAATCCGAAACTCTCCAATACATCTTGGTTGTTATCTCAAGATAATAAAACCCCAATCGTCGCTTTTACGAACGTTTCAGTCTTTGACTTTAGATACAGCCAGCTACGGAGCAACATAAACACAACTTTGTCACCAGTGTGATGTTTCTCCGGAGCTGACTGTACTTTATACATTAAAGTTAAAGCTATTCAAAAAGACACTGTCGATTTCTGAATGTATTCTGAAATTTTATGTCGGGTGTTTGTCATTATGGGACACTAGTCCAAAACTGGGGAAAATATGTTTTAAAAAATAGGTAGACCGCATTAGAGACGATTGGGGACGAGTTAGCCAGCAGTAACACATTATGTTATAGATTACAATACAAATAAGTAAATGTAGGCCCGGCCAGATGAGGGCGAGTTGGACTCAGCCCAAACTCGCCCCAAAACAATGACCCGTATTCTGGTGTGTAACACAACAAAACTCCCGACCGAGCCCCACCACCACATACCTAATCAAATTTAATACTAAAATTACGTTTAATGTTGATCACTGCCCAATTAGTACGTATCTTTGTGCTTAAAGTCACTCGTAGACAACAATAAATAGTCTCCAAGTTGCTAACATAGCGCGGCCTCCGTCCACGCGGCATCTATATTTTGTACTAATAGTGTAACTCCAAAATATAATATACAATAACAGCTAATATAAAAACTAACGTTGTGAGGTAGAACGGTTTACAGTACACCTAAAGTGGCACCTAGTTTGTACTGTGGGTGAAAGAGCTGGAGGCGTCGTTTCGCCGCTTTGCGTCGCTGCGTGGCGCGCCGTGGCACGCTTTGTCATGCCGTGCCACGCCTTGTCATGGCGTGTCACTCTTTGTCATGCCGTGCCACGGCGCATCACGTCGCGTCACGTCGGTGTAGTGCACTGCCACGCGCGACGACGCTCGCCAGTGATCAACATCGCACCGGCACTACGACGCTATCGTGAGTGCACACTCACAGATAAAATACATTTAAATAATAATTACGCCTAGGGTGTATTTCTTCTCCCGATCGAAATCAACGTTTCAAAAACACGGATCGACCCGACTGAACATCGAGGAGATAATAATAAATAATCAAATATATAAGCAACGTTCCATATATCACCCGTTAATATAATTCTCAAATATATGAAGTTAGACTTTCAAAAAAAAAAGAGGCCGTGCCGCCGCGTTGTGGCGCTCGAGCGAACGGCAGGGACAGCTTCTCCAATTATAATTACGTCTCATAATATTTTTCAGCAATCGCTTGAAGGCACACAGCGTTAAATGTAGTTAGTAGATCAGCGATCGCGGAGCGCGCGCGACGATGTGGTCGCCTGGCCGCGCGCGCGTCGCGTCGGCAGGTGGCTAGGCGGGCGTCAGCGTGAGCGTGACGGTGGCACGGCGCGTCGCGCGACGGCGCACCGGCAGGAACACCAGCGCCGGCACCAGACTCAGTGCCCCGCCTGCCTCCTCCACCACGAAGGGCTGCATAGTAAGCGGCGCTTGCGGCGCCCGCGGCACGGCCAGCAAGGCACCGGCCCCACCGTGCGCCGCCCGCAAATGCGCTTCCAATGCCCCGAAACCCTCGGCGCGGAACTCACAGCGCGAACACGTGTATTGCGTGTCGCCGTCCGCTTCGTTATTCTCAACCGCTTCAGTCGACGCGTTCTCCTCGGTTTCCGCTTCAGCGTTCTCGCCCATTCCTTCTGAATTTATATCGTTCATTTGTTGTTGGGCGTGCGCACGCTCATGCGCGAATAAGAACGCTAGCACATCTGTCGTGAAAGGGCAGTAAGAGCAAGCGTAAGGCTTGTCTCGTACTAAGAGATCGAGCGGACGAGGCGGCGGGGGTGGTGGCCGCGCAGGGGGCGCATGCTCGGCGAGCAAGTGCGCGCGCAGGGCTCGAGGCCCACGAAACCGTCGCGCACACAGTGGACAAGGTTCGGCGGGCGCGGAATTCGCTGGCGCGGGCGGCGCTGGTATCCCGTGGGTGTTGTGTTTGTGAACGCGCAAAAAATACTTGCTACATAACTCCTTGTGGCAGATATCACACGTCACACCGCCCAGCTGAGTCCCGCTCTCCAGCGAGATCCCGTGCATTCGCTGCATGTGTGTCCGCATAAAGTATTTGTTGCAAAGCTCTTTGTTGCAGATCTCACAGAAACTAGACCCTGATGATGAGGCCCGTCGCTCGTCTTGAAGCGGAGGGGAAGATGAAGGAGGTCGCGGTTGATCGTTCGGTTCTTCAGATAATCTTTCTGCTGCAAGTTCGTTGAGTTGCGATATCATCGTCTGTAGTTTTCGCAACTCTTCGCTTGCTGAACCTGGAGACGACATTCCTCGTTCCTCCACTATTAAATTCAAGGGGCTTGTCTGTCCGTCTCGTAGCGCTTGTTCTAGTTCTTCCTCGCATTCGCGTTTTACTTCAGCCATTTCTTCTGTATCAAATGGCGGTGGCAGAGATAGTAGACGCGGTGGTGTGTCGGGAGGTGGCGCTGACAACGCAGGTGGTGTGGTTAGAGGCGTGGGCAAAGGTGTTCCAATAGGCGTTCCGATGGGTGTTCCCAGCATGTTCGGCGGAGTCGTCCCTGTAGGCGACCTCTCCGCGGGCGATCTGAGCGGCGGCACTCCGTGTCTTCTCTCCCGATGCGTTCTTAGAAAGTATTTGTTGCAGTACTCCTTACAGCAGATTTCACAGAACGCTTCCGGATTCACGACACCTAACCTCCTAAGGGCATCAGGCGCGAACCCTGCTTCGCGAGCTCTTCTCGCTGAATCAGGCGAGAGTCGACGTGGTGTTCCTCCTGAATCTTCATCAGAAGACCTCCGCGGGGGTGAAGGTTGCATGGGTGGCGGAGCAGCGGGCTGCTGTTCATTCCCGTCGTATATACCATGTTTGTTCGCTCGATGGGTTTTCAGGAAGTATTTGTTGCAGAACTCCTTACAGCAAAGGTCGCAGTATGCTTCTGGGTTGAAGATGCGCGGTGGGTCGTGGCGCGGGAGCAGTCGGAAGGCGGCGAGTGGGTCGAACGCTGGTAAGGTGAGCTCTCCGAAGGCCAGTGCCGACTTGTAGATGTCGGCCATTTTGGCGTGGAGGTCGAGCGGCGGCGGCGGTAGCGGGGCGGGCGCGGCGCGGGCAGGAGCCGCCTGGGGCAGAAAGAAAACATTCTTTATGTATCTTTGCTACAACGTATTGAGAGTGGTAAACAATCATCTAAACAAAATACGGAAAAGTTTAATTCTTAGACATTATTAATTCAGGAAGTTAAAAAGAGATCATCCGAATATATGTAAATTATAATTATAACTTGCTTACTAGCAAGCAACCTATTGTAGCATACTTAATTCAATGACAATGCAATGCAATAAAATGTGTTAGTTTGGTACACAGATATCTGTGGTTTGGCACCATCAACTGGTCTGATGTTGGTGCCGAAAGGTGGCTATAGGAACTTCACTAGACAAAATAGTCCTGTCGCATTTAGGTTTTTTAACAAGTAGGTAGTTAGTTGGTCTAATGTCTCTTAACATAGAAATTTTGTATTTTAAACGAATACTTATGAATAGTATGTTACCTGTTTGCGCCGCTTGCGCCCCGGGCTGACAGGGCTGCCGCCGCCCGCCTCGGTGTCCAACTCGCGCTTGACCGCCGGCGCGACCGACATCGCGTCACCGCCGCATCTGGAACGCAGAGACATCTAGCGTCAGTTTTTGCTATCATCACCTGTAATTGTCAGCTACATAGTAATATGACCTCAGGCAAAGCTGATCATCACTATCGTCATCTCAACCACATATAACAGCCTCCGTAGCCGAGTGGTCGAGATTTCAAAGTCTGTTACGGAGGTTCCAGGTTTGATTCCCGGTGGGGACACCGTCATGCAAAAATTTCTTTGTGAGACTTTCCCCAGTAGGACATTGCAGGCTGAATCACCTGATTGTCCGAAAAGAAAGATGATTCCGTGCTTCGGAAGGCACGTTAAGCCATTGGTACCGGCCACTATCTAGTCGTTACACAAGCCAAGTCAGTGGCCTTTGGCGGCCCTATAACACTGACACCAGGGTTCACACGATAAAGAAAAGACCACATATACATTTAAGAGTGCCAAAAGGGCATAAAGATATGCTTTTTAATTGATGCTGGCAAATGTGAGTGTTGTTATTGATCCGTACTGCACGCAGACCGGCCTCAGTCGGCAGGAGACTCAAACCATTCGGAAAGGTAGAAAACGAGCTTTACCGCCGTTAGTGTGATAGAAAAGTCCTGCCCTGAGTACTGCTGCTGGCCCATTGTGCGCTGGATTTCTTCGCAGGCGTGTGCAGATTTTCTCACGACATTTTATTTTAGCGTAAGCTGTAGTTTATAAAATCAGATGTTACTTTAAAATTAAGGTTATGTTATTAAGGTTCATTAGGAGGCTTTTTCTGGGCTGGCCATGTCACCCGTATGCCCAACGATCTGTGGGCTAAGAGAACTAACAGTTGGGTGCCCCAGAACGCAGCAAGATGTCGTGGGTGGCGAGACGACTTTGATGACGAGGACTTTCCCATTCTCCACAGTGTAGGCAACCAGTGGAGAATGAGAAAGTTTGGCCCAGGATCGGGATAAGTGGAAGGAGGCGAGAGAGGCCTTTGCCCTACAGTGGGACACCCCATGATAATAATAATAATTATTATTAAGGTTATAGAAATACAAAGAGTTCTAAAGTACGGGAGCGAAGCAAGCTTTCAGAACCCAGTGAAGGAAGATACACCTACTCGTATGCACCGTGAAAGATACGTTTTAATCTCTACAAGAGTGTCTCAGTCCATGACACTGAACAACTTTTCCGACTTTCCTCGTGAAACACAGGCTAGCAGACGACAAGAAAATCCTTTTATGCAAGTGCGGCCGGCTGAACGTTTTACTTTAGTTTTATTTTGACATCTGATATGATAGCTAAAAACATCAGCTGCAGTAGCGCCACCGATTGATATAAATCATTTACTTATTGCTAGTGACTTCGATCGAAATTATTATGTGTTTAACGACTATAGAAGAGTTACAAATATATTTTAGTTACTGTTTTATAGTCCTAAATATAATCAATATAAGTTATGTAAGCCGCAACTGTTAAAAGTGGCCACTTTTGGCAGATAAAAAATCAGCTGTTTAATCTCTTTGAATATTACAATTTTCAGTTTACACTCACGTTAAATTTCTCTATGAAATTGTAATATGTTTTCCAGACAACATGACTACATTATGTACAATTTACAGTAGTCACGTAAACACGTTGTTAATGAAATTAATGATAATATTAAAAGTAGAAGTGAGTAGATTAAGAAAGAGTTTTGGGGACCATTCTTGGGAAAGTTTCTTCTGGCCGTTCTTCTCTACAGAGGGCGTACAATGGTAGTGAACGTGCCATCCATTCATTCCCAGTCGTTAATAGTGTTAACGACGAGGGTGTTAACGAACGGGAACGACCGATAGCTTTGACGTAGAAAAAATATTTGTAAAAATCTTAATTCGAATAAATTTTTTTGACTTTGAGTTCATATTTGGCTATGTAAAATTAATAGTATGATGATGAATAGTATAATATAACGAAACTAACTAATACACCTGTCGTAATAGTTGACCTGTTAAAAATATTAATATTAATAATGCTAATATTAATATATTAATGCTAATATTATTATGTTTTTTTTTACGATAATTTCATGGTTTTCATATATTTTCTTGATGTAATAAAGTTTTTTTTATTGCACTTATTTAGGTTAAAAAATATGTTTTGGGTTAATTGCAACTACACTATGAAAAAAGTATGATTTCTTCCAAGTCAGTCAGCTGATCAAACACTTTATCAATCCATGTGCCTAGTGAAGTATTTAAAGTCTTATCTACCCCTCTATTATAAATTTTTGGCTGTACATACTAAAATAAAATAAAGTATTATGTACTTAGTAGTTAGTACAACTCACCTATCCTTACTTAAATCCAGAATGTCTTTCATTGGTCACTATCAACTCTTAGTTCTTATAACCATCATAAAAGCACTAATTACAAAAGGACATCAATATCTCACTATACTTGTCACTCACTGCCCTTGAAGTTAAACAAAAAGTTTTTAATTTAAAAAATAAACTTTTATCTTTTTTCACAAACTTTGTAACGTCATCTTCAAATTTCGAGAATTTGAAATTGGAACGCGGGCACGTGCTTTGCGCACGCGACTAAAACTGGTGTATTTTGGGTAAAAACGCGTGTCGTGTTGCTTTTTTTTTGGGTAAAATGGCAAAAATTGTATGTTAGTGTCGAATAAAGAGGGGTGCGCCCCCATCGCTAGGGCCGGTGCGTTATGCTTAGCGTGAGCCTACATGCGATCAGAATCAATCTCATGAACCATTAATTATTAAGTTAGGTACCTTAAAAAATAAGATTTGAGTTTCTATTGAATATTTGATCAATAAACTGCTTCAGACATGTATTTGAATTTGTTTTAAATAAAAGATTCGTGTTGGTTTACTTTTTGAATAGTTACAATGACGTATGTAGCTCAATTAATTTTATTTTTCTGTAACGTTTATTTTTAGTTTAGTAATTTGACATTCACTTTTTTCTGTTTTTATTTTGATTATATTTTGAATATAATTTTTGGGATAATTTGTTACCACTATATTGACATTGTTATTAATTGACATAATGTATAAATTTAATTTAATTTAATTTAATTGTAGATCATTTCTTACAAAAGATAATTTTTTACAAAAGTATGACATATAAAGATCAAATATTGTTAAAATGAAATAAATAAATCTAATCTATTTATAAATTAATTTATCGGTTTTTATTGATTTGGTTTGGTTATTTTATTAGTTGTTTGGTTTTTTATTAAATAATTAAAGTACGTACTAATATATTCTTATACCAATATGTTTAACTAAGTGTTCATTTTAATCTATTTTATTGTTTTGTATGTTTATTAAATTTAATTATTATTATTAATTATTATTATTTTAGTAAAGGTTCCGCGGTAGACCAGCGTTATCGAGGGCACTTTATGTGTCCTCCTCCTCCATAGCACCATGCTGAGCTGGGACCTCTTTGCTTGCCAAATCGCGACAAATATAACTTTATTTTTGTTTTCTTTAATATTGTAATCAAATAACAGTTTTATTTTTCTTTCTTTCTTTCTTTCCAAATGTAAAAAGTGCACACAATTCTATGAAATTAAAATTGTCATCACCAACCTAAATTAACACACTGTCATAGTACAAAAATCTAAATAGGAAAACATTCCTCATCAAAATCAAGTTCCCCATGTAAGCCAACCAAAAACTCGAACAATACACATCACTTTCCGAAATTTTGGAAACACTATCAAAAGGGCGGCATTGTGTCAATACAGCTATCTCTTTCGCACACCTAGGGTCCCACAGATCGTTTTATTTTAATGAGTCTTTCATACCATAAAATAAGAAATGACATAAATAATATTAATTTGACGGATTTACATGTCGCCAAAATACCACAAATGCTCACAACATTTTACCATGCCTTTAGAATCACGGAGAATGTTTAAGATAGCTACTATTACCTATATATTATGATACGCTCACGCTTTTCTTAAATTCTGATGCTGACTACCGATCATTGCTGTTACAGGTCCCTTTCAATAGAATCCGACAATAATGTAAACAAGATAATTTTTTGACACTAACTTTCCAAAGACAAACAAGACTTTGATGAGTAAAAAATTAATATGGCAGTTTTACAAATTATTGAAAGTTTTGTCGTCCGAGTATTTTTTATTAAAATAACTATCATAAAGAAGTTAATAGGGGGCGAAATGATTGTAAGAAGAATGTATGGTACCTTGAAATGTGAATATGATCAGGATTGATACTCAAATATAATTACGGAGTAATCGTGTTTAAATTGGTTTACATTATTGCCGGATTCTATTGAAAAGTACTATACATACAGTGCTAATGTGCCGTCCCAAGTGAGACACAAACGCAGCAATGTAATTAGTCACTAGATGTAGAGAGAATAAATTTGTTTTTCTGTAAAAAAAAGTAGTCTTTGTCACTTTTAGGTCTAAAGACTGTCTCCATGAATATTCTTTGTTTTAGCTAAGAGAACAAAATGACAAACATACAAACACTTTCGTATTTAAAAAGATGGTACGTATAAAAACTAATTTCCAATCAATATTACAATTTACAACCCTGTATACTAAAACTATTTGTGTCCCTCTTACACAACACTATCTATCTCCCTCCAGCGATATCTTTTCATTTTAATCATGATTTTCATTTACATCGTTGCTCATAAGCAACGATGTAATAAATTTTACCTTCACCAGAATATAAATTTTATAAAGTTTTTCGGAAAAACAACTAGGGGCTGTTGTTTTAAAAAACTGTTTATGCGTTGCGGATGGAAAACGGCTTTTGAGAAATTCCGCTCCCACAGGATGTTTCACGTTTAATATTTAAATAGAAATATAGCTTGTATTATATTGTGCCGTGTGGTGACATTTGTCACCAACCCCTACTCTTCCCGTGGGTGTCGGTAGAGGCGACTTAGGGACTACACATTGGACAGGGAACGGGCAGCAGCGCTCTCTGATACAGTAACCTTTTAATCTGCGATCTCCAACCCGCCTGCCAAGCGTGGAGATTATGGCAAAACCCTCCGCTAAGTGGAGGAGGCTCATAGTCCAGCAGTGGACTGTAATGTAATGGGCCGTTGATTTGATAGCTTGTATAAATTCACTTCTGCGAAGAAAGGCTGTGTGTGAAGTCGACCAACACGCACTAGGCCAGCGTGGTCGACTAAGGCCTAATCGCGGGTAGGCTCGAGCCCCTCGGTGGGAAGGGAACATATATGAGCTGTTGATGAATAGCTATTTTTGTGTGTTGCGTTATCAAGTCTATGAATTGATAAGCTTGAGTAACTTTTGTATTCAAAGTATTCAAGTGACAACACTGAGTTAATTAGCTTATCCATCCATCCATCCATGTCAGCCTTTAATATGTTCGTCTTCGAACGTAGGCCTCCTCTCCATTCCTCCACTGGCACCTGTCCTGGGCCACTTGCATCCAATTGATACCGGCTTGTTGCCGGATGTCGTCTGTCCATCTCTTGGGCGGTCTTCCTCCGCGGGTGTTAGCGCGAGGTCTCCATTCCAGGATTCTCCTTGCCCATCTTCTGGGGTCCATCCTGGCGATGTGGCCAGCCCATCTCCACTTACGGGCCTCTATTTCCTGTACCACGTCCCTGACTTGTGTCTTTTCCCTAATCCACTCATTTCTTAAAAAAATTAGCTTATGCATGACTGCAAAAAAAAGAACTTGGCTAAGTTGAACTTGCCTTTCACTTTTATGGAAAGAAACAAAAAAATAAAAAATAAAAATATGCCATATAATGTGTAATAATATTATTTAAATATAAATTGTTTAACAATGAAATGACTGCTTTAATCGAATAAATCGAAAGTATGGCAAATTTTTCACATTATAAAATTTAATAATGATCAATAATGTAAGTAAATAAATAATTTACACAGAAGAGAAGATTATAGCAGCGCTTGTATTGTCTCGTCATGAAAAGAAACAGATTTGCCTAGTCTAGTCACACCACACACAACCCTACGAAAATCGAATAAACTAGTTTTTAATGTTTCTTTTTCATAAATGGCCACAGTTTTAAAGTGGTCTTGATTATGGATAACACGCACGACACAGAATTGCCGAAAATACATTAGAAGTTTAACTCGTGTATAATATTGACGAAAACTTGTCGCATTAGCTACTTTTTAAAAGCTTTTTTTTTACTTTGTTTTTATGACAGTCCAGGGAGGTTTTCAAAAAACCTAGACCAACCAACCAACTTCAACCGTAACCATTTGAACAAATTCTCGTACACTAGGATCTCGTAAACAGATTCGATTGTTATAACTCAACCTGTAGATAGAGTAGGTAACAAAGTTTTCGGAAGCATTATTATTTGGCATAAACAACTGTGTAGGAAGGGAAGTTTTTTTTTTTTCATTACATTTTTTTTCTTTTCCGGCCCGAGTGAAAAGTTTTATATTAAAAACTTTGAAAGTTTAATTAGGTACTCGTCGACAAACGAACATCTTATCTTCTAAATGCTATTGCGGGGCAACACGTGTAAACTAAAAACATTATCGTCGCTGGTCTAGTGGCTAGGGCCGCTGCCTCCCGTCCGGGAGACGCGGCGGGTTCGATCCCCACCACGTACCAATGTGTTTTCAAATTTCGAATTCATATGTACGAGTACGTTTATTCGACGCTCTTACGGTGAAGGAAAACATCGTGATGAAACCTGCACACTCCTGCGAAGAAATTCAAAGGTTGTGTGAAGTCGACCAACCCGCACTGGGCCAGCGTGGTCGACTAAGGCCTAATCGCCCTAATACAGGGTAGGCTCCAGCCCCTCGGTGGGGACGTATATGAGCTGTTGATGACATTGTATACTTTCGTCAAAATCGGTCCAGTCCTTTCAATTAAACACTATTCCTTGTGGTCATTACTCAATGATAATAAAAATGATCTTAAGGAAAATGCCTAATGTCTATTAATAAAGCTATTAATGTCTATATAGGACAATTTACCTCGTAAATACCTCGTAAGTAATATAGTTTTGTAAACATTGATATACTAGGTAAAAAGGCGTAGATCCAAAACTTGGCTAATTAGCCAACCAGAACTTAGTCACGCATCGCTTTGTCTCTTTTTCGTACGTATGCTTAGACTTGTCATCCTTGTCTAAGTTGAGTGCCATGTTAAAACACCGTTTGCCTTGTAAGTGACCTAACTACACCTTTTTACTTATAATACCATTGTTTGTAAACATAATTTCTTTCAATTCCAGCAAGTGTGTTCATTGGAATCAAAACCGCAAAGAAACATGTCACAACTTAAACTGAATCAACACACCTATGTACTGCAATAAAACCGCAACAACAACATCTGATTCAGAAAATTCATTCTGTCAGTCTTTTCTGTGGACAACATTATTATATTTTATCATATCATTTATTTGGTAAATTAAATTACGTTTCAAAAATATTAAATTAATATTTGTGTTATGTATACAAACAAATTCTCATTTAAAACAGTTTCTGAAAACAGAGACAGTTTATACTAGGTCATTATAGGTACATTACATACATCAACAGCTCATATGCGTCCCCACTGACGGGCTCGAGGTACATTAGTCTTCGATCACAGAAGGGACGTCAATTTAAATTAAAAATTTATCAATACTTTAATTTATATTTAAAACTAGTAAAACTGTCCACTTTAGTAATATCGTCAGGTAACCGATTGTAAATTGAGGGGCCCACCCAACGAAACATTGCAACATTAAAACATTGCGTGTATTATGCGAGTGCACATTCTTGTATTGCAAAAACTCGGCAAAATAGGGGATCGGACTACTTTTTTTCGTTTTATAAATCCAAACTTCTTAGTTTCTGCTATCGAACACTAAAATAATTTTTGCTCTATCTTTAAAATTGACCGAGTTATAAAGGTTTGAAATTCAAGATTAGACATAGAGGCACATACCCACTTGTGACGTCATTTGTTAGTAACGCCATATAAAAAATCGTTTTTGAAAGAAACAGACATATTGAAACTTTAAAAAATCACTGTAAATTCGTTTTTCAACCGATTCTGTTTTTTTCATCGCGAATCGTCTGCTAATCTATATTTTAAAAATAATTCATATAATATGGTAAATTCATAAAATATGGTGAACAGTCCGGTCCCCTATTCTTCCGCACATATAGCGACACGTCATGCAGTGTTTTAGTGGACGTGTAAGATAAAAATAAACAAATAAATTGTATGTTCGTTTCTTTATCATTGAGTGTTGAACGATAACCATGATGATAAGTCAAATTCTGTGGTCAAAAAGCTTTTCTTCATTTTGACATAATATAGTCCAGTGTGAAAACGTCCATTAGCTGTCTGGGTCAAATGCCAGTACCATAGATAAGCCAGTCACTAGAGCGTAGGGTGGGGAAAGGTTTAAAACTAAAAACTAAAAAACTAAAACTAAATTTAATACACCGTTAAAATTTCTTTGTTTGAAAGTATTTGCGAGAATGGTCAGTCCATTAAACTGAACAACTTTCCTTAAGGAACTTAAGTTGTTAGACAACAGGAATAATAATAATTGGCTTTTTTATACAAAGCCAGTCATTTTGTGTCATCAAACTTAAAACGAATAAAACTTCACGGTAAAGGCAGGTTTAGAATACATCTTTTCATTGTATATTATAGCTCCACACTATACCCGAGTTATTATAGGAAGAGCTCTAACAGATTATAATTTTAAAAACGATTTAATATTATTTCGTTTATTTATTAATTAAATTAATTACTTTTTCAGTTTATAAACTGAATATTATTAAAAAAAGTTGTTAACGTCGTATGAAGAATTTTGAAGCTGTCAGAGCTCTTCCTATAATAACCCGGGTATAATGATAAAATTATAGTTCAAGGTTTTTCTAAAGGTTCGCTGGTGACCTTTCGTGTCCTCCCTGAAAAACATAATGTTACGCGTTTTTAAACCGACTACGCGAAAGAGGTTGAAAAGACTCGCTTACATGACTTTTTACTTATTAACAATAGCTTTGCTCACCTTTTTGGGAGTAGGAGCTTAATATAGACAAGAAAATGCTTTTTTTTTTTCTAGGGGAGACAAGGGCCACTTCACAGGAGAGTGGTTTATTTTTTATTTTTATGAAAAACAAAATAGTCTCAGCTAGCGGCTATTCAACAAAATAACTTATATTACTGACATTAATCTGACATTAATTAGCAATAATTACCAACATCGTGTTATGAAGAAATAATTATTTTTTACTATAGGTCAGTACCTGGAAGTGGTCGCCAACAATCGGCCGGAAACAATCGGAAAGATCATCATCATCATCATCATTTAAAGTTGTCATTAATTATTTTCGTCATCGTAATTTTAGAATAGAATAGAAAACGTTTATTCTGCATAGCACAAAATACAAACAATAACATTTAAAACAGCACAATACAGGTCTACGACAGACAACCCTGTTTTGTAAAACATGACTCATCTCTTTGAAAAAAGAACTTAACAGAACTTGGCCCTTACACTGCCGTGCGTTTAAAAATACAAACTTAGTAGAAGTTTGATCGTCGGATCCAATTCCATTAAGACAAGAACACACCCAGTTCTCAATTCATTCAGAATTTTTCGAGTCGAGTGCTATATTTTTATGGTGCAGTCGTTAAGTTTGAAATATCGGGGGGTGGTCTTATGGGGCTGGGTAGACGAGAGGATATGGTCTGTCTGATCAGATGATGAAAAAAAGCATCGGCGGCGGTGTGGTGTATAGGCAGCAGGTGTTTTTAAGCGTTACTGTAACATCGGGCCGCGATTTGTTCTAATTTGTATTTGTAATTTTATTCAAATATTTGAAAATTACAACAAATCATGCAGTCAGTATCAAAATACACGGCCAACTCGCGAACCATCGCGACCCGAAGCTACATTACCATTATTTATTCTTGACAGGTCACAAACAGATGACTCGACACATGAAAATCGTTTAGTAATGTCAAGGATATTCCAAGACAGATTTTTTTTTGTTAGGACAAAGCACATTCACGTCGAACTGCGGCCAGGAGTGAGATTATCCGTTAAAATTACGAAAATATAGTGTAAAACAATAGAAACTCGAAATGGTTTTCGTATTTCTATATGTATAGTCAAGAAATGTTAGCATACCCCATTCTTTTTAAAAGTTATTTAACATATTTTTTTAGTACGAATGACTTTTTGACGGTTGACTGAAGTTGGAACTACGTCAGAGCAGTTCCAACTTCACTTAACCGCCATAAAGACAAACTCGTACCAAAAACAAACGTAAGACCGAACCAAATCCTCCCGTCGAACCATCGCTTAAGTTTGAAATATCGACGCAGGGTGGGGGGGTGTTCGGGCCTCCCCCCTCCCCTGTTTGGCAAATAAAATAAAAATAAAGGCCGATTATGGCCGACATTTTATAATGGACGCCAAAATGACATGCGGGCGCCAGCGCGGCGGCCGTGCCCACAGCGAAACTGAAAACGTGTACAGGATGATAACAATACACAGTGTGTTAACAATACATAGTGTCTACACAGTGCTACTATATACCGGGTGTCCAAAAAGGGTATTTGCACTTTTAAATATCAATAAATCGTGTTAATGAGGGTAGATAGCAAAAAGAAATATAATGTCATACGTGGAATTTATTGGAAATTTAATTGAAATGGATTCGTATACCGGAGCTCAGCGCGCATTTTGTGTACGAACTTATTATCAAAACAATAATTCGGTAATAACAGTTCGCCGCTTACATCGCGCGCAGTTCAATGTACGGGACATTTCTTTATCTCCCAGTGCGAATATCATTAGAAAATGGATTAAGACGTAATGGACGTCATTTAAACAACACTCGCCCGTCTGCCGTCGCGCTGTTCGGACGTCCCTGCTCTGCGCTGCTGCCGCCGTGAGTCACCGTGCTCGCGTGCGTCATCGTGCCGAGCGTCGCCTGCTGCGCGCCGCAATCCACCACGTGCCGTCATCGCATCGTGTTTTCTCCGTTTCGCTTCGAAGGATCGGCTTCACCGTTCCCGCTCAAGCTTTGCCCTCCGAGTGCCTTTTTCAAGGCGCAAGGTCGGTTTCTTGTGTTTAAATCATTGTTTTGAAAGACCACACGAGTAATTTCCTCAGTGGCCACCGGTGGATACGTCGAGACCTATCACCAGGTACGCGTGTGAACGAAGCCGGTGGGTGAGTTGACCCGACACTCCCATCTTTGCCTCCAGGCAAAGAAAAGTCGGAAGGGTCCGAACACGACGGCTGGGGACTCTGTCCCTCCCCGGCGAGTTCGCTTCCTCCCCTGTCAGTCCTGGTGTTGCCTGTCTGGGTGTTTCGGCGCCCTCCTCACCAGGACCTTGTTAGGAACCTCCGGACATTAAGATCGCCGGAGGAGTCACTCTTAGGGCTCACGCAGTAGGTCACACCCTCCTGCCTATTCCCGGCAGGTGGACCAACACCGTTAGTTCCCCCCCGGGCTGTTCCCGCCCGGAGGGTCGCGCTTCCTTCTGTAGCGTTAGGACCCGATCGCCCCGGAGTTTCTTTCCGCGTTTCTTCTCCGGGGAACGGCACCTTGCAGTGAAACGTGCTAGGCAGTTAGCTCGTTTAGAATAGGAGCTTTGGCTTTCTCGCCATTTCTTAGTCCCGGCCCAACCATGGCTAGCCCGGAGCAGCTCGAGCAGCATTTCTTCCAAATGCTGCGCGACTCTCCCGGGTTCTTCCAGCGCGTCGCGTCATTCGTAAGTTCTTTCGCATACGATAATCCGCGTTCTCCGTCCCCGATCCCTGAAGGCTCTCATCAAGAGCCAATCATTATCCCTCTAGATCGCGAGTCTGTTTCTGCATCCGCGACCCTCCCTCACTCTGTTCCAACTGGCGCTCTCGTCCAGTCCGTCCCTCCCGGCTTCGATCCCGAGATGGACTGTGAGACTGCACAGGCGTCCGCTCGGGACTCTTCCTCTTCATCCTCGGAAGAAGAGGGCGAGTTCCAAGTCGTTGGAAAACGGTCCCGTAAATCTTCGAAAAAGTCGTCCAAGACTTTAAAGACCGCAGAAGGTGTCCCTTCTAAGGTCTCGCAGCCCAAACCCTCCACCCCCAAAGCCACGCCTGCGGGCGTTAAGCTGCCCCCCCCTATCTTCATCCGGGCCAAGTCCAAATGGCCCGAAATATCTTCGAAATGCAATGTTTCGAAGATAAACTTCCTTTCGGCCTCTAACACCTCTCAGGGTGTTAGGGTGCAAGTCCCTACATCTACGGATTTCCGTAATCTTACCTCACTTCTCGCCGCTCGTGCGGTGGAATACCACACTTACGCTCTTGAGGAAGAGCGTAAGCTCAGAGTGGTAATCAAGGGAATTCCCAAGGAGATCAGTGTTGACGATGTCAAGGCTGATCTTATCAGTCAATCTTTCCCTATCATCAAAGTAAGCCGCCTGTTCAGTCACAGGAACGGCCGAACTTATGACATGGTTCACGTCACTCTTGACGACACTCCCGCCGGCAAAGCCATTTACGGTGTTAAAGCTGTATGCGGCCTCTCTGGCCTTGTCATTCAACCCCCCAATAAAACTGGAATCCCAACCCAGTGCCACCGCTGCCAGTTATATGGCCATTCCGCCACTCACTGCTTTGCGCAACCCAGGTGCGTCAAATGCCTGGGTGACCATGGTACCATAGATTGTACCCGTCCCAAGAAAGGGGAAGATAGGCCCACTGAACCGCCTGCTTGCGTCCTATGCAAAGCCAAGGGGCTCAAGGAGGTTGGGCACACCGCGAACTACCGCGGTTGCCCGATCGCTCCGAGAGCGAACCCCAAGGCGGTTCAGCGGGCTCAACGCGCTTCCCAGCCCACTGGCAAGCCGAAACCCCCTCCTCCAGTTTCTGACATTGCGCAGTTTCCGGAGATTAGGTCCAACCCCACTATCTCGCCCTCTTTGGCTCCCATTCCCCAGGCGGAGAGCGCTTCTCCTACGCTCTCCCAGATTGTCGCTAGGACAAGCCCCAAGGTCCCTCAGACCTACTCTAAGGCCACTAAGGCCCCCAAGAAGGCCCCTCTTCCCACTCCCAAGGCCCCTCAGGCAGTCTCCCACAACTTTCCGTCCTCCTTGGACGAATCCCTCGCGCTCGTAGCGGACTTTACCGCTCAAATAGATTTCAACGCTGTCGTGGAGTTTGCGGACCTCATCCGCAAAAACCAAGGCAACGGTGTAGGCCTCCTCTCCGTATACGCTCGTTTCTCCCCTCTTATCCAACGCCTGGGGAATTACCAAATTAAGCACTAATGATGGATAGTCGCAATACATGCAGAACCAAACCCCGATCCCTCAGAATAGGTTTCTTTAACATTCAAGGCTTTAACGGTAAGCGCGACGATGTCGCCACGTTCCTCAAAGACCACAACTTAGATATTTTCATGGTCCAAGAGACCTTTCTCAAACCCAGTCAGCGTAATCCGCGTTTGGCAGGTTACAATATTATACGTAATGACCGCACTTCTGAACAATTAGGAGGTACGCTCATCTTTTATAAACGTTCGCTTCATTGTGTCCCTATCGACACTCCTCCCTTAGAGTTTATCGAAGCGTCATGCTGCCGGATCGGCATGACGGGGCATATCCCAATCACTCTTATCTCCGCGTACCTTTCCCCTTCTGTTCATAGGGCACTGCTTAGGTCGGACTTAGAAGCTCTTTTTAATTTGGGGGACTCTGTAATCGTTGCAGGGGACCTCAACTCCAAACATGTTCTCTGGAACTGTAGGGTCACCACCACCCGGGGCCGGATCCTTGATTCCCTGTCAGACCCTCTCAACTTTGACGTCATTGCTCCACTCGAACCCACTCACTATCCCGACAACCCTAACCACCAGCCTGACATCCTTGACATCGCACTTCTAAAGAACATAAGCCTACGCTTAAGTGAGTTAGAAGTGCGACATGAACTCAAATCCGACCACCGCCCAGTTCTCTTGGGTCTCGACTCGCGTACCCCTGTACCCGGCCCTGACAGTCACGGACCGACTAAAACGGTGGTGGATTGGGACAGAGTCCAGTCTTCGCTGGCCTCTTCCCGGTCTGTTCACCTGGATAGCATCCCCCCCGTTCTCTCCTCCCCAGACGATATTAACCTCGCCATTGACTGCCTCACCAAGCACATACAGGGCGTTGTGAGCAGCTGCTCTCGGCAAGTTACAGTACGACCTGATGGTCGCTTTGACTTGCCGCCCGAAATACGTGCTCTGAGGACTGAGCGAAACGCCGCTATTCGCGCTTACGATGCTGCTCCCACCGAACAGAACCGAAGGGTTATGCGTGCCTTGCACAGGGAGGTGCAAGCTCAGGTAGCTCTTTTACGGGACGGTAGGTGGGAGAAGTTTCTCGGTAAACTTGTCCCTTCTCACTTGGCCTTCTGGCGCCTATCTCGTTCGCTCAAAGCGGACGCAGTCGCTCCCATGCCCCCTCTCAAACGTCCCAACCAGCCCCCCGCTTTTGACGACGACGAAAAAGCGGAATGTCTGGCAGACAGCCTCGCAGCACAGTGCACTCCCAGCACAGTCCCTGCAGACCCTGACTTTCTCATAGAGGTCTCTACGGAACTCAACCGCAGAGCCTCTCTCCCGCCGACTGACCCACCCCTGCGCTGCGTCACAGAACAGGAGGTGAAAGACCTCATAAAGGCATTAGCTCCCCGTAAATCCCCAGGCATGGACGGCATCACCAACCGTGTCCTGAAACTTCTTCCCGACCACCTCATCTCAGTTCTGACCAAGATCTTTGACTCGGCCATGAAGGCATGCATCTTTCCACAAGCTTGGAAGGAAGCTGTCGTCATCGGCATTCACAAACCTGGCAAACCTGCCGACGACCCTACTTCTTACCGCTCGATCAGTTTACTTATCCATTAACATGGGTAAAATGTATGAGGGGGTAATCCGATCTCGACTCTCTGACTTTGCTTTCTCCCACAACCTTGTCCCCAACGAGCAGTTTGGTTTTCGTCCCAAACACTCGTGCGTCCAACAAGTCCACCGCATAGTGGAGGACGTCTACTCTGTTCTCCTCAAGAACAAGCCCAGACCTACAGGAGCCGTCTTCTTAGATGTAGCGAAAGCGTTCGACAAAGTCTGGCACGAAGGCTTGCTTTTCAAGCTTTACAAACTCGAGGTGCCTGACCGTCTCGTACACATCATACGAGACTTTTTAACCGATCGCTCTTTTCGCTGCAGATACGAAGGCGTGCTCTCGACTCGCAGACCGATTCGCGCCGGAGTCCCTCAGGGCTCCGTGCTCTCTCCCATCCTTTTCTCTCTTTACACTAGCGACATGCCTAGACCTAGGAACGTGCAACTCGCCCTCTATGCGGACGACACTGCCGTTTATTCCAATCACCCCCGTCTCTCTCAGATAGTTTCGAATCTCCAGACTGCGGCAGATGCCCTCGGGCAATGGTTCCGCAAATGGAGAATAGAAGTGAACCCCGACAAAAGTTCCGCCATTATTTTCACTCGTGGCCCTGAGCCCACGCTCCCCCAGATCAAACTTCTCGATCACCCGGTACCCTGGGTGCGTGAGGTGAAATATCTAGGTGTCACTCTCGATGCTAGGCTCACGTTCGGTAAGCACATCCAGAAAGTTCGCAATCATGCCGCGTTCGTTTTAGGCCGTCTTCACCCCATGATAGGCAAGCGGAGTAAAGTCTCTCTTAGGAATAAGGTGAGGCTTTACACCGCTTGTATTCGTCCTATCATGACTTATGCTAGTGTAGTTTTCGCTCACACCGGTGTCACTCACATTCGTAAGCTTCAACTCATTCAAAATCGCTTCCTACGTCGGGCAACCGGTTGCCCGTGGTTTGTTCGTAACGTCGACCTTCATGTAGATCTCGAGCTACCGTCCATTAAAGGTTTTATGATAGACGCTTCACGTCGCTATTTCGATGCCGCGCCTCACCACCCGAATCCTCTGGTCGTGAAAACCGCCGATTACTACCCTTTCCCCGCTACGCGTACAAAACGTCGGCCTAAGCATGTTCTGTCCGATCCTGTCGATCCCATCCAGTCTTTTGTTGAGAGAGCCATTGCCAATAGAGTACACTCCACAGAATGCCCTTCTGGTAGCAACCGCACCCGCCGGCGGGGACGCGGTAGACCCAATCAAGTTCTGCATAATCCTGGAAGACCCCGTCAGGGTCATTCCTCTCCCACGCGCTTCTCGCCATGGCAACGTCCTAGGCCGAGGTCCGTGCCCCCAAGTGGGCGCCCTTAGGCTGTTGCTATAATACTAGGGGTAAGAGCCTTCCGCTCCCCCAAAAGTCCGGTTACGCTTGATACGTCGATTTTGCGACACAAGCATTAGATCATCGTCAAAAAAAAAAAAAAAAAAAAAAAAAAAACATTTAAACAACATACATTTTTTGTCGTAAACTTCCCATTGTATGTACTTTTTGCAAATAGTAATAAAATTATGAAATGATATATTTTTCATGTATAATTTTTGGGTTTAAACTGCCAACACCCTTTTTGGACACCCTGTAGCTGCGTCACAGGTTATCCTAGTGCGGAGTCTAAGATTAATTTTGTACTGTACTGTGAAATTTTCTCATTGGGAAATAAACAATTTTTATTTTTTTTATTTTATTGTTAAACAGGGTGTTTCATAAAAGTCTAAATTTGAGTCAAACACTCATTGCGGAGGAGTCGATTCGGTACAAACTGAACAGTTTAGTTGGTAGTGTGTCTGCGTGTTGACCGAGGGTTCCAAGTTCGATCCTCGCCCGGCCAAGGAACAAGATATTTAAATAATGATTTAAAATTGCTGTCTGGGATTTTTGTGTTGGTATCTAGCCTACAGAAGAAAGTGGGGGCTATAAGTATGGTTATATATTTATTATTAATATATTTACTAACTTGTATGTATTTCACTGGTTCTAGCTCAAAGTACTTCTTGTCCAAAGAGTAAAGTAATAAGACAGTTTCTTGGCCTAAGTAAGCATAATGTCATATTACACAATAGGCTGGCGATTCCATCAAAATGTCAGTGGGACGATTTTTTTTTCATTTCGGCCATTTTAGTTGAGTCATGGCTGCTATAAATCTACCCCATGGCAGTATGGGGGGAGTGATGGAAGTATTGTTTTAATATTTGAACGTTTTTCACATAAGAACGAGTTCCTTCTTGTTTTTGTGTAGGTTTTTAGGTTATCGACCTACCTTACAAACCCTATTTAGTTAGACTTTTTGAGCCACCAGTCTTGTTGCATGGCTCTTGTAACTAATTACTATTTTCGTGGTTTAGCCAACACCAACCACGGCTTTACATGCCTAATAGCACGGAGTCATCTTACTTTTCCAAACTTTTTCAATCTAATTCAACCTGTAATTTCCTAACCAAACTGTTTCAACGAGTTTTTTGTGACGAGAGCTTAACTTGAGAAGTGTGTCTGAAGTGTCAATTATTGAATTAGAAAGTAACAATAAAATTTCATTTAATTTTTAAAGTGTAGTGTAGTGTGTGTGTAGTGTTGGAACAGCTCTGATTAGTCAAATGCCCGATTGTCTTAGTCTGTGTGTGATGTAAACAGTGCTATCTATGTGTGATTTTAGCGACACTGGTTCTCATAGAAAAAATACGTTCGTCCTTTCCACTCTTGTTTTATATTCCGTGTGTTGGACCTACCACAAAGTGAATAGATGACTTGGTAAAAGTTGCTGGGCGCCGCGCCGGTGGATGCAATTAGCGCATGATCGTTCACGTTGGAAACCTATGAGGGAGGCCTATCTTCAGCAGTGGACGTCTTCTGGCTGTGATGATGAAAATTAAAAAGAACAAATCGCCATCTTCTAGGCGAGTGTGCTCGATCTTCGTCCTCATCATTCCTTTCCATCAGCTGGAATAGTCCAATGCATAATTGCAACGTTTGAAAAAAACGATGAAACAAAAAAAATTATACTTACGCATTATTTTTCTTTATTTTTAAAATAGCTTTATAGGTAGGTATATCCCACGACAATGTCCCTTCCACTCTCGAGTCCGTCATATCGCAGACGAGTATTTGTTTTCAATCAACAGCGGGAATCGAACTGCTAACCCAAACCACACGCCTTAGGGTCTATCTCCACTTCACGCAAGAATAATATTTATTGCATAATATTATAAAACATACAGAAAAATACATTTCATAAACTGTAGTGTTATATTTATTATTATTATTTATTGCTAAGGTAGCAATTTAGAGCCACAAGTAATTCATGTCATTCATGTTAGCCGTGTGGTGACGGACGACAGAGTACTATATATTATATAGACGAGAGCGCCAGTTGGAACGGAGTGAGGGAGGGTCGCGGATGCAGAAACAGACTCGCGAGTTAGTGGGATAATGATCGGCTCTTGAGGAGAGCCTTCAGGGATCGGGGACGGAGATCGCGGATTATCGTATGCGAAAGAACTTACGAATGACGCGACGCGCTGGAAGAACCCGGGAGAGTCGCGCAGCATTTGGAAGAAATGCTGCTCGAGCTGCTCCGGGCTAGCCATGGTTGGGCCGGGACTAAAAACTGGCGAGAAAGCCAAAGCTCCTATACTAATCGAGCTAACTGCCTAGCACGTTTCACTGCAAGGTGCCGTTCCCCGGAGAAGAAACGCGGAAAGAAACTCCGGGGCGATCGGGTCCTAACGCTACAGAAGGGAGCGCGACCCTCCGGGCGGGAACAGCCCGGGGGGGAACTAACGGTGTTGGTCCTCCTGCCGGGAATAGGCAGGAGGGTGTGACCTACTGCGTGAGCCCTAAGAGTGACTCCTCCGGCGATCTTAATGTCCGGAGGTTCCTAACAAGGTCCTGGTGAGGAGGGCGCCGAAACACCCAGACAGGCAACACCAGGACTGACAGGGGAGGAAGCGAACTCGCCGGGGAGGGACAGAGTCCCCAGCCGTCGTGTTCGGACCCTTCCGACTTTTCTTTGCCTGGAGGCAAAGATGGGAGTGTCGGGTCAACTCACCCACCGGCTTCGTTCACACGCGTACCTGGTGATAGGTCTCGACGTATCCACCGGTGGCCACTGAGGAAATTACTCGTGTGGTCTTTCAAAACAATGACTGAAACACAAGAAACCGACCTTGCGCCTTGAAAAAGGCACTCGGAGGGCAAAGCTTGAGCGGGAACGGTGAAGCCGATCCTTCGAAGCGAAACGGAGAAAACACGATGCGATGACGGCACGTGGTGGATTGCGGCGCGCAGCAGGCGACGCTCGGCACGATGACGCACGCGAGCACGGTGACTCACGGCGGCAGCAGCGCAGAGCAGGGACGTCCGAACAGCGCGACGGCAGACGGGCGAGTAACGACAGAGTACTCTCCCCGTGGGTGTCGTAAGAGGCGACTTAGGGACTACACATTGAACAGGGAACGGGCAGCAGCGCTCTCTGATACAGTAACCTTTTAATCTGCGATCTCCAACCCGCTTGCCAAGCGTGGAGATTATGGCAAAACCAAACACAGTGGAGGTAGCTCATAGTCCAGCAGTGGACTGTAACGGGTCGTTGATTTTGATTTTTGTGAATTCATGTCAATTAAAATGGTGTAACTAAATTAAAATATTATATTATAGATGCGTGCAGCCGAAGATCGGGCTGAATAGCGCGCCTTGATGAGCTCTCTCGCCTATGTTCAGCAGTGGACTGCCAGAGGTTGATAATTTATTTGTTTATTAATTTATTATTATAATATGATAATGATGAATTACAAAGAATACAAAAAATAGAAAGAACTTAAAATAAAATCCCTTCGATGATTCACGATCTACGATTAGAGGTAATTTGTGTTCACGTAGTCTGCAGCGACTGAATGATCACAATAAGGTGTACCACAGGGAAACTGACAAGTGTAGGTCGGTCCTAATGTGTCCCGCTTGTCATATAGGTACACAAAGCGACCAGGTGTGGACCGGTGCGGTAGTGGATTTACGATTTTATAATTGACAGTTATGAGTACGATCGGCCCTCGTACAGTCACCGGCACTTTAGTCTCAACAGTTTAACAGCACATTTTTATATATTTTTTTAATTTCTGCACATTTTTTTACCTAACGGACCTAATAACAATTTTATTGTTGTTATCTATTCATCATCAACAACTCATTATACGTCCCCACCGAGGGGCTCGAGCCTACCCTAAATTATGACATTTAGGCTAAGGCCACGACCACGCTGGCCCAGTGCGGGTTGGTCGACTTCACACACAACCTTTGAATTTTTCGCAGGAGTGTGCAGGTTTTATCGCGATGTTTTCCTTCACCGTAATCAGCGAAGCGTCGAATAAACGTACATTATGAATTCGAAAACACATTGGTACGTGGTGGGGATTGAACCCGCGTCTTCCGGACGGGAGGCAGCGGCCCTAACCACTAGACCATCGATGCTCAAAGAACTCACCTGAGACCTTATACGTTTAAAGTTATAAACTTAACAACTACACCAATTTTGCTCTCAAATAAAAGATAGTGCAGCATTACTGCAGGTTTTTTAATAACCTTTTTGGTATGGCTCTTTTTTCTTTTGGCCGGTTTTTATGTCACATTTTCAAATTTAAAATTTTCTTGGTTTGACCTTTTTCTAAATTGTTGATTGTTTTCTCAGTTGTCGTCTGTCATAAGATGGGAACGATTTGAACTTGGTTGAATATAAATCTCTAAATAAAAATATTATGAGTAAATGTTGTAAGTGGCTTGGAATGCGATAATTATTGGGACAGGCTCCTACTTTGGACTAGCCGGGTAAGTCTTGTGCTGTCTTCCTCCTGGTTTTTATCGACGCACTTTTCTCTTTCCCTGTCTTGGTTGGATGGCGATTATTTCTTTGTCAATCTTTACAGTGTATTTCCGGCCTCTGCGGCACACACACGAGGGTCCCTCCGTGCCTTTCTCGTTCTCTCGCCGTGGTTCCGGACCCCTGAGGCCACCGGGCGTTGGACGTGCCTGGACCCCTGCGTTGTGTGCGCCCGCGCCCGTGCCAGCTGAGTGCCGCAGACCCGCGCACCGGCGTCCCCCCTGGGATACTGCCCATCATTTTTTTAGCCTTTTTTTTGTATCTGTTTTGTAATTTTGTATGCGGATTTTGCCAAATTTAAATTCCTTTTCCAAATTCTAAAAAGGCCCTTTAGGTTTCTCTGGCCCACCTTTTTTGGTTCCCGTTTGGCTATACTCTCTCGGGGTACTCCGCGGTTTTGGTACACCTTCCTGCATCGATACACCACAACACAACACTAGTTCAGCGACACAATATCGACGGAGTCCCCTCAGGACTCGACTCTCGGCTCATGCTTGGCAATTTCTAGGCGCTTTTAAATTTATATTATACCGTTCGGACAAATTTAACTAACTCTTTCTCTGTTCACCTAAATTTCACGTTTCGCCTGTGGTCGTCGACCACAGGCTAGCTAGCTTTTTTTTAACGCTACAAAAGGTACTCTTATAACATTTTCATACTTTCTGTGTATTTAAAGCAAAAACACACAGTATTTTCCGGCCCTTAATTCGATACATACAATGTTCAAAGTTCTTCAGCAAAATAAATTCGTCTAGAGGGCTTCCTATATTACACAAGGTCGTTGACCCTTGTTTTCAATGTTAAAGCTTGAGGTTAAGTCTTGTTTTTCTTCTTATTTTCAAGTCGAAGTCTAGTTTGTTTACATTGTGTTAGGTATGTGTTCATACCTATACGTCTCAGCCTCGTTGGTTATTGCTGGCAGGAAATACTTTTAGAATCGTCGGGTTTATTTGAATTTAGAAGAAACAAATATTTTTGGAACGCCCAAGAGCCCTCCGCTCCTCCCGTACATTGTACATTTTGAAACTTTGAAAAAAAAGCTTCCAGTCAATCAAGAACGTTTTGTATGAATGAGTCCAAATTTTTTTTAAGACTTTTCAATTTAATAGAATAGAGTAGAATAGAATATACTTCATTGCACACAAGAGATATACAGAAAAAAATAAGCAGTTCAAATAAAAGTGTACGGCGGCCTTATTGCTAAGGTAGCAATTTCTTCCAGGCAACATTTTAATGTATCCCCCCCTATTTAATGAAGGCCTTGAGCCTACTTCGAATTAAGTCGTACTACCTATGGGGCGACTTCACACACTAACTTTGAAATTCTTTTCAGGTGTATGTAGGTTTCCTAAAAATATATTCCTTCACCATTAAGTAAAAGTATATTTTACCACGTGATATCATGTACCCACCACGTATCAATATGTTTTTGAATTTCGAATTCATATGTACGTTTATTCGACGCTCTTACGGTGAAGGAAAACATCGTAACCCTGCCACTCCTGCGAAGAAATTCAAAGGTTGTGTGTGAGTGAAGTCGACCGACCCGCACTGGGCCAGCGTGGTCGACTAAGGCCTCGCCCTAATTCAGAGTAGGCTCGAGCCCCTCGGTGGGGACGTATATGTGCTGTTGTTGTTGTTTTATCATGTGGTCCGAACTGCCGCCTAACGAACGAGATGCAGCAGCTCTTAAACATTACACCACAGAAAGCTATGATGATCCTTCATTATAATTTGACTTTTATGCATCAGTCTAATAAAACACTTTCCTTTTTGCTTCCCGCAGTCGGGCAAAACCTCTAAAATATATCTCAACAATAATTCTATCAATTTCCAAGTACATGTTCAGCGAAATTTCCTCTCGCATATAAAAAAAAGCTCCCGGCACATAAAATATCAATACTCAATACGTGACGTACAGACATACTCACGCAAGCGTGTATGTATATGTCGCCCGTGCCTGTCATAGCGGCAATAGGGCTGCCAACTTCGCGGAAGTTAAATAACTGGACACGGCCACGTTTCATTTTTAAATTACTCATCACAAAAATAGCGTTTAGGCGCTTTGGCATGTAAAACGAATGTCATATTTGTTTTTTTTTTATGTTTTCAATCACAAATAATAAAAAAAAAATGACGTTCCATTCATATTACAGTTTTCAAGCTACAAGCTTTACAAACAAACGCACGGATAAAAAAGCTCTGCGTACGTACTCCATAGGTTAAGTTACTCAATAGGCTTTTTCTTATCCAAAGGTTGCCTGGAAGAAATTGCTAGCTACCTTAGCAATAAGGCCCCCTAATTGACTCGACCAACTGTAAAAATGTTTTCTTGTAAATTGTGATTGGTGTCAATAAAGAATATTTGTATTATATTGTATTAAGTAGGATTTCTCAAAAGTACGCCACGTTATTATTATATTAAAATAGTTTCATTATAATCTGTACATGATATTGTCGAAACAATCTTATTATGTACACACACATGTACATGGAAGCGCCGTTTTCTAATCTATGTAACCTCATCATTATTATGTAATACGTTCACAAGGTCTCAAGTTCGTTTTCTTTTTTCTATAAATAGACGGTTTGAAGTTTATGGCCGCTCACTTTTTCTTATAGTTTCTTAAGATTTCTTAGCTAAATCGTGACAGTAAATGTGACGTTTATTTACTTTCCCTGACATTGGTAAGTAATTCTAAACAAAGCAGCGATAAAAAAATACTTCTTCAACCTATAAAACTATAAAATTTACCTTCATCACTTTTATTTCTGTACACTTTAATGTTTGCAAAAATTACTTCGCTATCAAGAGTCGGCAGCCCTACCGTGTATTGATTTTCCTACCAAAAAATGTATTTTTCATTTTTATCAACCGCTCGCTAGTTTAAAGATAAAGTCGTGTGCGATAAGCTTAATTAAAAATGTACCAAAATTTCATCGATTTTGTGTTATCAAACAAAACACGATTGAACAGTCATGCGTGAAAGTTGGTTAGTTGAAAACAATATTTAAACAACACAATGTCGTTTTTTCACTATCAACAGCTCATATTATTATACTGTACGTCCCCTGTCCCCACCAAGAGGCTCGGCTCTAACCTGAGTTAGGGCCATCTTTCAGGGTCATCATCATCATCACCATCTCAGCCTGTAGACGACCACTGCTGGACAAAGGCCTCCCCCAAGGATCTCCGCAACGACCGGTCCTGCTGCCCGCATCCGGCGGCTTCCCGCGACCTCTCAGGGACACCTTTTTCTTATTTTTTTTATTATTATTATTCCACCAGGCCTTAGTCAACCACGCTGGCCCAGTGCGGAAACAATCTATGAATTTCTTCGCACGAGTGTGCAGGTTTCCTCATGATGTTTTCCTTCACCGAAGAGCGTTTAACAAACTTACATCATCAACAGCTCATATACGTCCCCACCGAGGGCCGTAGTCGACCACGCTGGCCCAGTGCGGGTTGGTCGACAACTTACATAATGAATTCGAAATTTGAAAACACTATAGGTGGGTGGGGTTCGAACCCGCGTCTCCCGAACGTGAGGCAGCGAGCCTAGCCACTGTACCACCGACACGCATGTTGTGTTGTAAAAAGTATCTAGGTATATAAAACGGGTCAATAAACAGTTATTTATTACAATTGGTTAAAATTACTGCTACTGACGGCACCGGCGTATTCTAGGAACTTTAGCATTAATAGGAATTGAAAATAAACCGAGCTTACTGGTAATTTAAAAACATCGGTCAAGTGCGAGTTGAATTAACGCATTGTGTAAGATTTTTCCGTGGAAATAAGATTTTTTCCCGTAAAAAGTATCCTGTGTTAATCCAGGTTACAAACTATCTCCATTCCAAATTTCATCCAAATCCGTTGAGTACTTTAAGCGTGAAGGCGGAACAAACATTCAAATATATTTTCACATTTATATTATTAGTGTGAGTGTAATGAATCACATATCACAATGTGATGTGATTTGTTTTACACAACACGCTCTTAACCAATCTTTACCGTGTTGGGTTGTAAGGTCGACAACCGACCTCACAAACCCTGGTGTCAGTGTAAGAGTCGCCTAAAACCTCTGACATGGTTCGTGTTAGACTACTTCCGTAGATTGTGCGATTTGTGCAGCAGCCAGGAGTAAAGTCCCTCAGTCCCTCAGTCCGTAAAGTGATGATTCCGTGCTTCGAAAGACACGTTAAGGCTTGATGCCGGCTATATTCTACACTAGCTATAGGCTACGCTCGCGTTGTGTAAGATTTTTCCCTTGGGCATAAGACTTTTTCCCGTAAAAAGTATCCTATGTGTTAATCATAATTTCATTTTTCCCCAAATACTTTACAACAATAAAACAAATTTTCGCCAACTATACAACAATTAACCAACTCATCCAAATCTTAAGCCCCACTGTACACATACATACATACATACCATATTAATCTAATCACACTCAGTTTTCGACAAGGATGTGTGAGTCTACGTCTTTAATAATAACTGGGGGGGCCTTCCCCCCCCACCCACCGCCCGACGGGCGAAAGAGGGGTCTTACCCCCACCCCACACTAGTGAAAAAATATATCCTAAGGAAAACAATATTATAAATTGGAGAGGCGCGTATGTGTGCGTAGTATATGCCTTTTATTTTATTTTATTCTTACATGTGACGTACCTACTTTTTTCAGTTTTATTATTTTCTCCGCTTTGACGGCAACAATGTTTTTGTCGCGTTCGAAATTCTTCAGAAAAGAAACTGGAGAAATATCGTGTGAAAAATACTGGTTATTCATTGTGTTTTGAGACTCGTTGTGTGAGCTTGGCTTCGTTTGCGAAGTTTCAAGAAAATGTTTTAGAAATAGGTAATATCGTAAAAAATAACCTAGAGTTATTCACGACCAAAAAAGAGACCTGCTCTTTCTCGCCAAGGTATCCTGATAGGTTAGTGGCTCTACAGGGCACAACGGCATGCTTTCAAAGAAACTGCCACAATATGGCTGTGAAAATCTTTAATAAAGTCCCAGGACATGTTAAGAATCTGCCTGCAACTAAATTTAGAAACGCTTTTTACAATTTTTTAATGGAGCGATGTTTTTATAGCGTTGATGAATATTTAGAACATAAGTAACGCACAAAGATTAGGTTAAGATTGACATTAATAATTATTCATAAATGACATGCATGCAAACATTGCTTATAATTCTAATTTTTACAAATTTACTTAATGAATTTTTGTATACCAAGTAATTTACTGGTTAAGTGTGTGATACTACCAAAATGTAACAACTTTAAACCACATTTAGTGCAAATAAAGCGTCTATTTCTATTTATATTTCTGTTATACATACGAAATTACATAACTACGGAACTAAGTCAATTCAGTTTAGAATAAATAGGCAAAGAGTTATTCGTCATCTTCTTCATTTTGTGGGTTGTAAAGTCGACAACCGACCTCACAAACCCTGGTGTCAGTGTTATAGAGCCGCCACAGGCCACTGACCTGGCTCGTGTATCGGCTACTTCCGTAGATAGTCGGGACTCACGGTTTTACGTGCGCGTTCCGAACAACGGAATCATATCGAACAACAGAATCACCTTTCATTTCGGAATCAGTTATAACAAATGATAGTTGATTCAGTCTACAATACCCTACTGCTGAATCACCACTGATCTGAAGAAGTTAAACATATAATGCATCAGCTTTGTCTTCCCAGGTAGGTAAATCAAAATATAATTATTATCAGTATTATAGAAAATTATTATAGAGCGGTGGTCTAGTGGTCAGGGCCACTGCCTCCCGTCCGGGAGACGCGGGTTCGATCCCCACCACGCAACAATGTGTTTTTTAATTCGAATTCATATGACGTTTATTCGACGCTCTTACGGTGAAGGAAAACATCGTGATGAAACCTGCACACTCCTGCGAAGGAATACAAAGGTTGTGTGTGAAGGCGACCAACCCGCACTAGGCCACCGTGGTCGACTAAGGCCTAATCACTCTAAATCAGGGTAGGCTCGAGCCCCTCGGTGGGGACGTATGATGATTATAGCAAATGGCCTCAAAATTACGATTTCTATGTGCCATGACGAAACTGAACCAACAACGTGCCTTTCGAAGCACGGAAGCCGATCGAACTAACGATCACTTATCACACCTAGCAATTGCTTAACATGTGTTTTAACATCAAATGCGAAGGAAGATAATTTTAGATCAAATTTTATCGCACTTGGGACGTTGAACCTGCAAGCTGGATTAAAAAAGGTCTTAGGCTTCGGTTATCAAATAGGAAAGTTTTTCATCGATTGGCGAAACGCTATAGCCCTGTAGCCAGAAGGACATTCAGATTATCAAAATGCCTGGCGAATATCGTTTACGAACTGTACTATTAAATGAAAATCTATATTAATTGAACTTTAAACATGTTTGACATCTTTGATTATTTTGTTTGAAAAATCCAGTTTAGAAAAATAATACAAGAAACGAATTTGCCTATGTTTTTCACAAATAAAATAAATTTTTTTCAAACTATTAAAAAACTATTTTCAATGTAATCCTAAATTTTAAATTGTACTCTTGTTGGAATGTTTTAAAAGTATGCCAATACGCATTATGAAATTCAAAACCATTTTAAATGAAAACATATACCACTTCAAGCAGCATCGATCAGACTTTTTCATTCTGAATCTGCAAGCCTGGCTACAGGGCTATTAGGTTATTTTTGGGTCTGCCGTCAAGGCTATGTCAATCGTCGTAAGCTGGCGTCGGTGACCTGATTGGTAAAACGTGGGCTTCCAAAAGAAAGAACTTTGGTTCGATTTCACAAAATATTGGTAGAATTAAAAGTACATACCTAAGATGTCTCCAGAAGAAGATTTACAAAATATCTACAGTTGCTCTCTTATCAGGGAAAATAAAAAACGGCAAACAGCTAGTCTTTCACATTTTAACATAAATAAGAATAATCTTCCAAACAGAAACTACATCTCTAAGAAAAGTATTCAGGCAGTGACGAGATTTCCATACATGTAGTATAAGCATGTAGCTTTAATAATTATTATTGTAACTGTTTGTAAGTTACTATTCAACAATTTTTTTCTAAAAAGTATGCCTCTACGTTTTTACGGTCGATCGATTAAGCCAGTGACTTTTAATTTATAATTTCCGGAAACTTGGAAGCTTATCAAACAGCTAGTTTTTCACATTTTTTTCTAATCCCTGCTAAGATGCATTCCGAAAAAGTGATAATTGATTGTATCATTTAGCACTAATTATCATGTTCTTTAGGTAGAAAATGAGGGTCTTCAAAATGAATAGTTTTCTAAATCTCTTCAGTTTGCTTGCCAGTCATAAGGACCTGCTCAGTCTTTGTTGTGATGAGTCAGTCAGTATGGATTTCTCTTTAGAAAGTTATTTTGTAAAGTACAATTAATTATAAATGACATTATAAATATACACTTGACTTCTTATACCATTTCCATTGCGACAAAACTTCAAATACACCCGACACAAAATACCCTACAAGGAACATCAAACCGCGTATCATAATCGGAGTCACTTGTAAACAGGGCGAAAAGGCGCGATCAATAAGGCCGTAACTCAACAATGATCGAATTCCGTATTGCCCTAAAAGGCCGCGTAAATCAAAACCTCGTACCTATTGTAATAATAAAAATAATTACTACACGCGTTATAATTTTACCACAATTTAATTAACATTAGTTACAAGCTAATTTCCGAATATCCTAATTCGCTTTGTGCTATTTTATTTTAAATAATTTTATCTGCATTGTTCACACAAGACATCGATCAACCATTCTTTTTCTTCGATCGAAACCAAAAAGCTAAAGAAACAATGACAAACCCAAACCAAAAAAACAACAGCCTTTCAAATTCACACATTCAAAATTTAAAACGCAAGAAAGAAAACCAGCTGCCAGTGAAGAAGGATAAGAATAAAAAAGAAAAGGCTTTAAACACCGTAGCGGTTCGCAACGGTACACTATGACTTACTAAACGACGAACGAAAGAATAAATACTCAATGAGAAACATCGTGAGGAAACCTGCACGAACATGCCCTTAAAAAGCTTAAAGCAGTCGATCAACTCTGTCGCCAGTTCATTACGGCCCCGCCGAGGGGCTCGAGCCTACTCTGAGCTATCAGGCCGCGTTTAATCATACTGTGCCATTGCGGGTTGATCGACTTCCCTTCACCATGTTTTCCTTTCCTTCACCATAAAAACGTCGAATATATGAACTTGAAATTTGAAAACGTGTAGTGAGGTTCAAAACGCCGCCTCCTGAATGGCTCTAGCCTAAGCACCTTGTTTATTTTGGAGAAGTTAACTTATCAAACATCAGAAGATTATTTTTTGTAAATTCTGAAATCTGTTTTCACCAATATCCGGGTTACGCCGTTTTCCTCGTCGTTTGTTTTCCTGTTATAAGTTGTTACGGGTGAGGGCGGGGGCGGGTCGCCGGTCACCCATCCATCTTGTAACAATTTATTTGTGGCGACGTTGACAGAACATTGCAGTTTCGCCACGATTAAGAGAATGCGTATGCGACGACTTATTCGTATAGGCGAATATCACATGGGTGGTAGCAGGCTGCCACACGCTGCTGGCCGCACGATAAAGGGTAGAAGCAGTAAGTTAGCGTGGCAGGGAAACAGGGTCCAGTCCAGATTAAACGTACACAAACGGGTAATTGTTGCACAAACGGGTTTTAATTAAATAACAAACTTAGTCATTAGAAGATTTATAACACTTAAAATCATAAAAAATAGGCTTCTAACGTTAAAAATGAATAAGATCCGGGTATTAAAGGATGTCTCGAGGTGGAATGAGGAAATTTTGTTGAAAATGACAAAACCGAAACGGATTGATTCGAAATTTGAAAATAATTGGAAATGATGAGACTGCCAGTACTGAACAAAATATATATAACAGAAGAAGGTAGGATAGCAGTACTGCTACAGGATAAACAACTTTTGTTTAAAAAAATACTTTAATACTTTACTCGTTCACCGATAATATTCTGCATATCTGACCGCTACCGTCATTTTTTGTTTTTATTTAAATTTTACAAATCAATTTTCGACGTCAAAGTTAGCTTGCAAGGAAAGCTTGTCCATGGTGAGCACGTTCACTACAAGTGTACACGCTCACTGTGGAGAAGACGGCCTGAAGAAACTCCACAAAAGAACTAGTATTTAAAAGTTGTTCAGTAGAACAAAAGTTGTTCAGTTCAGACTGAACAAACACACAACAACCAAAGGTTTTGATTCGATCCCCACCACGTACCAATGTGTTTTCGAATTTCGAATTCATGTAGGTACGTTAATTCGACGCTCTTACGGTGAAGGAAAACGTCGTGATGAAACCTGCACATACTCCTGCGAAGACATTCAAAGGTTGTGTGTGAAGTCGACCAATCCGTACTGGGCCAGCGTGGTCGATTAAGGCCTGATCACCCTAATTCGGGGTAGGCTCGAGCCTCTCGGTGGGGACGTATAATAATATGAGCTGTTGATGATGATGTAGTATTTTTTACAATCTACTACCTATGCAATTAAATCGAAAAAGCCTGTTACTCAAGCAGTCTATTCCCTTGGACATTTATCTTCTAAATATAGTTCGCTATTCATATTCAATAAATATTCTTATGAATATCAAACTTAGCTCTTCAGCATTTTTCCCTGTTCGACTGGCCTTCTTTCAAGTGACGATAGAAAACCTGAAAAAATCTTTCTGGACGCAATCGTGAGATAATCTACTTACAAGGTGTGAAAAATCATTCACGTATGAAATTGTAGATATCTATTTTGAGTTATAAATTAATAGTGAACTTGCTCATGTAGTGATATTCTAGTATTAGAATATTTTTCGAGCTGTCAAATTCTAAATAAAGAAGCCGCACTGAGGCTACTAGAACCGTAAGTTTTTCATTAATAGTCCATAAGGACAGTAATTGCATTAAGTTTTTCAATTGCTTTACTCACCAAAAAGCTCTGCTCTCAACATTACAGATATTATACACTTAGTACCACATTCATTAATAACATCATCCTAAATAATAATTACCCAAGAAACCTCAACAATTTTTCTTTTTCCCCCACAAGCATATTCGTTACTATTGATTTTTCTGGCCCCTACACTACGCAACACATACAGCTATACAGCCTGTCGCAAAATTATCGAAATCTAACAAAAGCATCCGAACGAAACTCGAAAGAAAACTAATAACGCGAGTTACACCACCACACACACCGACGTGGTGCGTAGGGGATCGTATGTGTTTAGTGTTGGGATGTGACGGGCTGTACCAGATTATACCCTCCACAAAAATGTCGATAAAAATAGTTTTTGAGAATGGTTTTTGCGTGAATAGTTTTCTTGACTTTAATATGAGAAAAGTACAAAAAATGTAATTGTAAGGAAATATTAAGGATTTCTAATATAATTCAATTATGACTATAATATGGCCGAGTGGTTTCGTCGTTACTATATAAAAAGAAAAAAGAAAATTTATGACACTTAAATTTTAGAAAAAAAAATACTTCAGATAAATATTTTTATACTGAAACAAATAAACATAATAATAATTTCCCAAACAGAAACTACATCTCTAGAAAAGTATTTAAGCAGTGACGAGATTTCCATACATGTAGCTTTATAATTATTATTGTAACTGATAGTAAGTTACTATTCAACTATATTTTTTTTTCTAAAAATTATGCCTTTACGTTTTTACGCTCGATCGATTAAGCCAGTGGTTTTTACTTCATAATTTCTCGCTCGAAAAAATTGATGCCGCAACAAAATTGCCTACCAGTGAGTTTCACAAAATTTAGAGTCACGTGGTTAAAAATTTCACTGAGTTCTGCTAATTCGGTGAAATTCGTAATAGAGAAGGTTAGTGACTGCGAAGTTTCGTAACGGAGGTAAATCATTATTTTTTGTTGAAGCGAAAAACTGCGTTACCTGTTTTTATGCCAGTTCTTTAAAAGAATCGCCTCTCCAGTTAATGTTTTCTTGTAATTAGACATTGATCTTAACAAAACAGGGCTTGAGCAGTAGTAGCAGTGGGGTCCTTTACAACAAAAGAATATGTGTTTTAATTCATATAGCCCTTTTGCGGGGTAGAAAACATGATAGAGCTTCTGATTTATCGATCTTATAGATAGATTATAATAATTTCACCAAGACGTAGCTGATTCGAGGCTTCGAATTAAAAAATGGTACCAAATTAGACAATCTTAATGTATGAAGGTACAAGTATGTACTTGATTATCTGTTAAAATAAAGTAATTAGTAGACTTAATTAACCCAACTAGTTCATCAACACAATTCATCCCATCACTAAACCCACACAAGCATACAAAACTCTAATTATATACGTCTACAGAAAATAAAGATCCGGGAAAAATTTTACAAGAAACAAGTGTGCCGGACGTTGGGAGGGGGTGCTGACCGCCCCCCCTCATTACCCCCCTGGGGGGAAGGGGGGAACTAGCCCCCTTAGATGTTTAATAATATGAAGAATTGGAGATAATTTGCGCGAAACTAAATAAGAAACGTTGGACGAAAATTGAAAGGTTGGAGCGAGACAGCAAATGAATCTTTCTGTCTTTCTAGTTTTGTGTTACTTTCTCTTTCTTACACCCGGAAGAGTCTTGCCTTTGGGGGATAAAGTAATAGTTCCTTTGGTACACACTTGAAAATATAACGCAGTATTAATAAGACCTTCTTTGTAATTTTGCCTTAAGTAGAAATTAATTTAGTATAGTCGTATCGTAATATATTATTGCAGTGATGTTATGTATTATTTATAGGTCTATTAAGGATAATACGAATTGTTAGCATTGATGTACGAGTGGTTGTAATAATAATTAAATTGCGTGGTGTATGGGTGTTTGAATGGTGTACCTTTCTTAGAGTTGTTTCATCTCAATTTTCGTACAAACTGAAGATTCAATCTGATCATTAATGTAATAATTTAATTTTTGAGATAAAGTTTTGTCATAAGCTGTGTTTATTAAATATTCATTCAAATGTTTTAAATTGTTAATGCATATAATAATATTATAATAATACACCATACGATAGGCTCGAACTCCTCGGTGGAAACGTTTAAGAGCTGATGATGATACGATTAGAACATCACTATAAACAATGCCTGCACTCACTATCCCGTTTCAATTATAAAGCCTCCTACACTCTACAGTTGCCTGTAAGATGTTGCTACCTAGCAATAAGGCCGTCTGCCAGTACACTTCGTCGTTCGAGCTCGTCAACTTCACATCCTGTCGGTGTCGTCGACGTTTCGTGTTGTATTTCGTATTGACAAACCCACCTGCGGCAATAAACGGAGCCTATTTTGTGTCCCACTGCTGGGCTACGGCCTCTCCTCTATCACGCCAGGCTTCTCGATCGCAAGCTAATATGGACCAGTCTTTTGTAAGCGTCCAAATCGTCCCGCCAACGTCTACGACGTCTACCTCGCCGTCGACGACCAAATAGGAAAAATAGCTGTTGTATGTGGAACATAAGGTGATTAGGTGCTATGCTAAGTGCTCTGATCTTTAAATCCTTTAGTTATTCCTTAACACTTTGGCTGCTGAAAAAAAAACGCAATAATACAGCCATGCGCACCCCCACCCGCCTAAGGCTCTATTGAGGCATCGATATTGTTAATTCTGATCTACACCAGTGTGTAAAATCTATAAAACTTAAGTTATTTTTTTATAAAAAATGTGGACTCGAGGTTTTCAGTGGGAATTATGTGAACTGATGTCAACATTTAGTCTATCTACACTTGTAAACATGACATGTGTGCTCTACACTCCTTATCTCCCAAAGCAAAGGTCAGCATTTCTCCCAATTAACAGGGAGCATCGATTGGGGTTCCCTGGAGCTCATAAATATGTAGTTTTTGTACGGAACCCCGGCCGTTAGAGTTGGAAGATCGATGTTGCCAGCTCGCTTGAGTGTCGACTAGAGAATTGAAGAATTTCACAATGTTGTTGTTTGATTGATGTGTTCTTTTTATAGGTAAGGTACTTTTTTTTTCTTATATTATGATGGCACTAGATTAACTTTGTGTCATTATCAAAAGGTACTTTTTTTTTTTTTTGTGCTTTCATTTGGATTGTACGGCCTCTGTGGCATAGTGGTAAGGCGCTCGGCTCTCGTTCCAGAGGTCCTAATAGGTTCGAATCCCGGTGAGGACAATGTCAAATATAATACACTTTGTGACACTGTCTGCAGTTTTGTTGGTATATTTTAAACTGGATCCTCTTGTCCGAAAAGTAAGATGAGTAAGAAAGCCTATTATCTTCGGAAGTAAACTTTTGGCGGTTCAACAACGGTGACACCAGGGTTTGTAAGGTCGGTCGGCAACCTTACAACCTCGGACCAACCACCCACTGGACACCACATTCTGTATAATTTACTAACAAACTAATTACGAAAAAGTTGCGGTGCGGGGGCGCGGGGACGCGTCGTGATTGGTTCATCTCCTTACGCAACGTATTGACAGGTCTCATAATTGGTCGAAATGAAGTGAGCCGCGAGGTATTGGCGCACCTATGCGTTTCGGAAAGTTGCGCTCCGACATGTGGTGTCCAGTGGGTGGTTGATCCGAGCTTACAACCAATACGATACTGTAATTTTCCCGATTCCTGCTGCACGTTATAAGGAACTTTACCTAAATTCAAGTTTGAAATTAAGGAATTTAAACGAGTGAGGTTTCTTTATAGGAACTAAGTCGTACGAATGTAACTTCCAAAGTAACTTAATCATTGAAACATAATACTTAAATAAAGTAGTTAAGAGTTTTAAAGTCTTAGTGTTTCGGAGAAATCTAAAACATTTTAACGAGAACCAATTAGCATTCGAGGTCAACTCTAATAACCACCAAATTTTATTAAAAAATAATTAGTTTTAGATCATTCGAAACAATTTATTTATAATTATGGTAATAACACATTATGTACCTAATGTAATAATTGTAAGAAAGTGAAGAAGATTGTCAAGGAATACTCGTATTATTATTTTTAGTAATCAATTTTCTTTAATCATTTCATCGAGAGCATCGGTGGTCTAGTGGCTAGGGTCGCTGCCCCCCGTCCGTAAGACGCGGATTCGATCCCCACCACGTACCAATGTGTTTTCGAATTTCGAATTCATATGAGTACGTTTATACGACGCTCTTACGGTGAAGGAAAACATCATAATGAAACCCGCACGCACACTGCTGCGAAGAAATTCAAAGGTTGTGTGTGAAGTCGACCAAGCCGCACTGGGTCGACTAAGGCTTAATCGCCCTAATTTAGGGTAGGCTCGAGCCCCTCGGTGGGGACGTATATGAGCTGTTGATGATTTCATATTTGATAGAAATAAAAACTATTTTTTAGGTTAATCGCGTGTTGAAACAAATTTTAATCGAGGTCATTCGCTACCTCAAAAACAATCACTGTAACTGTTTTATAGCCAGACGGTTCCCGATACATTTATAGAAAATGTCGTAATGTAAACCGGTCAGAAAATTAGTTTTTCTGCCCCTTGAACCTTTGCAAGAAAGAACTTCAAGTTTAAGATAATTTTAGGCTGGGGACGTATATGAGCTGTTGATGATAATATTCTGTGCATCAATTTAATAGCTATTGAAGTTCAAAAGAAAATCGTCTTCAAAATAAAGAGAAATCAGAACTATGAAATGTAATTACGGATTACAGTAATCACTAAAAGGTTGTACAAACTGCAAATAGCACGTTGGTAGACTCGACATTCGTCAAGTGACCAACAAGTGTGCATTCATCTTCGGAGAAAAGGGGTCAAGAAACTCCACAGGGCTTGCGTCTTCTGCACAAGTCCGCGCCCGCTGTGTTACCTCTGGTAGAAATAGCGATTAGGTCCATTTAAAAAAAACTGCATGTATTTCTATTTAAATATTTGTTTACAATATTTAACAATATGACGTATATTTCAATTGAAACAGCCATTCGAGCAATCTTCCCAATGATTTGTTCCTTTGTATTCGGTTATCCTAATTATAATAACTTTTTTTTATAAATGCTTTATTGCTTTTGATAGATGGGACATTTTCATCCTCAATGGGGATTTTCTGACAGCTCTTTTAAAAAAATATAGTTTAATTAAGACGATAGATGGTGGCAGATGTACTTCGTGGATTCTTTTATTTTTAACGATTCCGTTGGCGTTGACAAATCCACGAATCGTCAACGCCATCTATCGAAGATTTATGAACTTTTTTTTTTGTTATTGGCTGTCGTAAAATCCCCCATTGAAAACATCACATTAAAACGTCTGTTTAACTTAAAGATTTTGTAAAGGACAATATTAAGTGTACATTTTTCTCTTTTCCCGACTTCAGGTAAAAAAAGGAAGGTAAGTTGCGTCCGTATCGCAGTCGACCTAAACAAACACATTTGTCAGAAGCGGGAACGAAATGGCTCTTTTAAACCACGAAATATTGTTTAATTCTTCTCCCGCTTTGTAGACTTTATATCTTTTCACACAGACGAGGCTGTCATTCGCTTCTGGATCTGAAGTTCTGGGTTTAAATCCTGGTGGGGACACAAATTAGCAAAATTTATGCGACTATTATGCCCAGTTTAAATAATGTGGTTGTCCAAAAGAGTTAGGTTAGATTTTAACGTCAAAAATTTACACGAAAAGGTAGGCTCTACAAAGAAAAAAAACCTAAGAATGATGAAATTCGTAATAAAAATACGAAATAATGGAAAAAATTAATCAAAGTTCCTTAATAAGAGACATCGCACGTTCTCATAATACAAATATTAATCTCACATACACATACATACATACAGCGGAGATCTTAGCGAGCTGTAGAAAAATCTTTTCCCCCCTTCCCCCTACAATAATTAGTTTAACAGTGTTCGAGCACCCCATTTCTCCCCACGGGAGGGGGAATCCCCCCACACATCCCTATATGGATCGACGTTGGCAACTATTGGGAAAAATTCCCTTACTAAATTCGTAGTCATTCGTATTGACTCGGTTTTCTGTTTTTCTGGTGTGGCTGTTCTTCAAATGTATGCAGGATATATCATTTAATTATATATATTGTGACAGTGCAGGGGAAAACTTGTTATTTTGTTGGTATAGCGTTTTTGAAGTTTCAATAAATAATCTTTTTAATAGCAATCCCTGACCAAGTTTTGTTTTTCTTTAAAAATAAACAAATTAAATGTTCTTTTAATTACAGGTGCCAACTAAAAAATAGAACGCATTCATAATCACGCTTTTCATTTTTCGTTTAATTACTTTATGGGTATAAAGATAACATTGGAAAGATCTTTCATAGGACACATTTCCAGACACATGTCAACCTCGATTAGTTTTTTTTTTTTTAGTTTTTTTTTATTTGTTTAATAAATGTAAGGTTACATTTTTAACGTAAATAACTCGCCAAACTTCGCAGTTTGATGGCGAGACGCGCTCGTTTTCGCACATTTACCTTTACTTATTTCTATTTTCTATTGAGTACTTACCTATCTTTCGAGTACTTACACTTGTAAGGCCGACCAAAAAAGTGGTTTACCATTTTTCATTCAATTTCCTAGTTATCGAAAATTTCAATAAGCTAGGTTTATACTCGGTATATCTGACAGATCGTTCTGCAAACGAAAATAGTCTTTGTTGTTCTATAATTAGCAACTGACATTCAACCTTAGAGTGATAAACCAATTTATTGGTTGACCCCATCTACTTGCCTCAAAATATGCATTTTTTTTTAACGTATCAAAAAATGAATAGAAATATAAACATTATCTAACGCCTATTTGTATTCTAACAGATAACGTCTGTTTACTTATATCTAACGCAAACAGACGCCATCTGCCAAAACACCAATAGGCTGAAGGGATAAAAATATAAGTAAGTAACACTATACTATGAAGTATCATAGTATAGTGTCACTCACCCATATTTTCGTAATAGTCTCATTTCTCGATGACGCTGCCTCGGATAAAGTCAGCGTTACCGAGCAATGATTCCTTCAGCTTTGATTTTAACAGATTCATACTTAATTTAGGGCATTTTCTTAACAGTTCGATCTTATTAAATATCTTAGGCGCTATATATTTGGACATTCTTTCTCCGTAGTTGTTATTAATTTTAGGTTGAACAAATTTCCCTTCTCTTACGCTTCTTGTATTATGTGTATTATATATATTTATTTTATACTCGTCACTATAATAGTGTTCTAGTCCTATTAAGTATTGCACTTTACTATCCACAGGCAAAATTTTAACAGCAGTAAATAGTTTTTCATATATGTTTTTTAACATTGTTTTTATTTTCTTATTTACTAAATATTTCATAAGTCTTATTTGTATTTTTTTAATATCATGTAGGTAAGAAGAAAAGGTACGTCCATATACACTGAGGCCATAGCTGAGAAGAGAATCTGCTAAGGCATAATAAATCACTAACATAGTATGTTGATCAAGCGCCTTATTTAACTGATAAAATTTTCCTAACACAGACCTTAACCTATTACAAACGTTATTAACGTGTAGTTTCCAACTAAAATTTCGATCTACAGTCACACCTAAGTATGTATACTGTTCAACACATTCTAATTTAGTGCAACTACAATTTATCTTATTAAGATGTAAAAAAGGAACCCTTATAGTTTCGGTCTGTCCGTCTGTCTGTCTGTCCGCGGCTTAGCTCAGAGACTCTAGTACCAGAAGACTATACATATGAATCATGCCAACAAATCTGAAGAATAAAATCTTAAAAAAAAATTTTTTTTAGCGTTCCTCTGGTACACGTCAAGAGGGGGTTATTTTTTTTTTCACGATTACCTTATAGTGTGAGGTATCGTTGGATAGTTCTTTTAAAAACAATGGGGGTTTTCTAAGATTATTTTTTGATGCTAGCGTAAGTTTTAGAAATATTCCGTTTTAAAGTGCTTATTTTTGTTAGAGTCAAGTTTCCCCCCCCCCCTCTACCAGCGAAACCGTTGTATATGGAAACGTGAAAAAAATCATGGTAGTAGTGTATATGATGAATTTAAAAGGAAAACTATCAACATCAAGTAGGCTTTACAGGTTATCGAATAATAGACCAACTTATAAAAAGTACTAGTACAAGTAAGAAATTTGGTACTACAAATATCATAGAAAAATATTTTAATGAATGTTAGAAGGCTGTAATTTGGACATACATATTAATTATGCCGTCAAAGCTAAAGAATAAAATCTTAAAAAAACATTTTTTTTGGGGTTCCTTTGGTACACGTGAAGTAATAATAATAATAATAAATTCTTTATTTGTAACTTTACATGGTTTCACTTATGTTGTAACTCTGAAGCTTGTGCTAGTTAAAACTGTGTTACAAGCTTCAGCGTCTTCCCAGTTAATGACACTCACTAGTTACAATACAAAGTTAATGATATTATTCAATTAGCTACTTAAAAGGTTCTTATGTATAGTAAATATAGAGGTGTATTTGAATGCATATTTTGTTGTCGTGTTTGAGTATGCTTTATTTATTTTATTGGTTTGCACTAAAGTTATTATATTTTATATTTATATAATTGTTTAAATTACTATAGTATAAATATATATATAGTCCTTTTTTGTTTTTTCTTATTTTTAAGTAATTCGATCAAATAGTTTTTCGGTGGATTCGTAGTCAAAAGTTTTCAAAATGTTATAAATAATTATCTTAAATTTATGGTTGTTATATGCTTTTGAAATTTAAATATCAGGGATTATTTTATTGTAAATCATCGGAGCACAATAGTCGTAGTATCTACGCGCAGCTACACCTTTGCATATAGGCAAAGGACAGACAGTTAAGTGAAGTGGGGGTTATTTTTTAAATTCACGATTACCTTATGGTGTGAGGTATCGTTGGATAGGGTTTAAGAAAATAATGGGGGTTTGCTAAAACCATTTTCCGATGCTAGTTTACGTTTCAGAAATATTTGTGCTTATTTTTGATAGAGTCAAGTTTCCCCCCCCCCCCTACCAGCGATACCGTTGTATTTGGAAATGTGAAAAAATTCACGGTAGTAATGAACTTTTATGATGAATTTAAAAGGAAAACTATCAACATCATGTAGGCTTTACAGGTTAACGAATAATATATCAACTTATGAAATGTACTTACAATTTCAGCCGAGATCGTAACGGCGCACAGTGGATCAGATGCATGGGAACAACTAAGTTTACTATAGCTTTAACTTAGTTATAGTATTTAGTTTTCATCGCCCTGTGTAGGTGGGCCCGTTTTTATTATATACATAAATACTAGCGGTCCGCCTGCTCGCGTTGTGTAAGATTTTCCCGTGGGAATAAGACTTTTTCCCGTAAAAAGTATCCTATGTGTTATATCAGGGTACAAACTATCTGTATTCTAAATTTCATCCACGAAAGAGTAAAAAACAACTATCCATACATCCCTACTTACAAAATTTCGGGTTTATAATATAAATAAGGAAATTTTTTATCATTTCTTATTAGCTCTGTGTGCTAAACTTCTGCATATTAGGCAACTACGGAACCCTACACTTTGCGTGGTCCGACACGTGCTTGGCCAGTGATTAAGTTTGAATACCATTGGAATCACGCTCAAAATGGCCACTGAGCATTATTGTTAGCCAAGTGACCGTATAAGAAAATTACATAAATCTTATTTGTATGACTGAAATTTTATGTTAATTAGTAAGATGTTAGGGAGTAAAGGTGGTCTAGTGGCTAGGGCCGCTGCCCCCCATTCGGGAGACGCGGGTTCGATCCCCACCACGTACCAACGTGTTTTCGAATTTCGAATTCATATATACGTTTATGCGACGCTCTTACGGTGAAGGGAAACATCGTTATGAAACCTGTACGCAGAAGGCGAAGATATTCAAAGGTTCGACCAACCCACCCTCACTGGGCCAGCGTGGTTGATTAAGGCCTAATCGCCCTAATTCAGGGTAGGCTCGAGCCCCTCGGTGGGGACGTATATGAGCTGTTGATGAAGTAAGATGTTACTAAGTATGATGTTATTTTATTACGTCCACTCCAAAATTGTACAATCGAGACGTTCGGTCCTTTTGATGTGTTTGGCGCTCTAAAAATCAAATGTTAATCTTTTGTTTTTTTTTTAAATACCTAAATCAAAAGATCTTTCTTGCAAGAATTTGACGGCATTATAATGTTTTGTTATAGAATCCGGGCTATTGAGCCTTAATCTTTTTATTTATCAAACTATTTTGAGTTAGTAAGTGCGTAAAAAGAAAAATATCGTAAAACGCCAATAAAACAGTTTCCGAAGTGGGTCAAACGGGCGAGCCTTCGGTCACAATAAACTGGCTATAACTTATACTTTCCGTAAATTAACTTCTAAATATTGAAGGGTGCGTTCCCACTATCCAGTCCGACACGAACCGCCTTGCCTTCGGAACAAATCACCATCTGTCAAATGATCTCTGAGAAAAGTGTGGCTGATGCACTAAGGTTACCTAACGTAGACGTTATGGCTGGTTTACACGTATTAAGTTGTCAAGTAGCAACTTAATTTTAACAAAATTTTAAGTAAGTATTTACACGTCATTTTAGTAGTTAAGCTCTTTAGTTAGCCCAAGATGAAGATCAACAGCGAATTCAAATCTGTAATAAATATAATAAATAAAATAATAAAGTATAATCAAATATTTATTTTTATATAATTAATATTATATTCGCGAATTCAATTAGCGAATTGAAATCTGTAATAAATATAATAAAAAAAAAAAAAGTATAATCAAATATTTATTTTTATATAATTAATATTATATTATTATTTATTTTTTATATTATATATATATATATTTAATGATTAATATTTAATATTAATAATATATTAATCATTAATGTTTTTATACCTATGTAATAATATATATTAAAATATATCCAAAAAATAAACATAAAACACTCGCACTTAACTTCGCACTTCGCATTTAACTTAAAATTAACTAAATCGCGCCTTTCCAAACGTGTCAAGTGGCAGGCCACGCCCACCAACTTACCCGAAAAATAGAAAAAGTTCTAATCTACTTGTTTACTTGCACACTAAATTTTAACTTGCAACTTACTACTAAATTCGCTGTTTACACGCATTAAGTTGCTTAAAATTAAGTTAAAATTTAGTTAACTACTAAACAACTTAATACGTGTAAACCAGCCATTAGTCTATCACAATCACAATTAATATCATAAATGTGAAAATATATTTGTATGTTTAGATGTTTATAATATATTTGGATATTTGGATGTTTGTTCCGCTTTCACGCCTTAACTACAAAACGGATTTTGATTAAATTTGGAATGGAGATAGCTGGTACTCTGCATTAACACATAGGATGCTTTTTACGGCAAAAATTCTTATTCCCACGGGAAAATCTTGCGAGCGAAGCTGCGGGCGGACCGCTAGTCGTAAGTATAAGTCCTCGCCGTGGATCAAACAGATCCCAGTCGACCACCCTGGGCCAGTGCTACGCCTGGTTGATTTCATACACAACCTTTTATTTATTTTCGCAGCCATGTGGATGTCGTGGCCATATCGTAGAATTGACCACATCAGAAATTTTCAATCACTTCATATTTTCACTGTCCATTGGCCACATCATGATGTGCCTTGGCCAGATCAATGATAAGAAACAGTTTGTCGATATGTTCAATTAAAAACGCAGCTACTTCATGAAATGGTCAAGATTATTTGATCATATCGTAAAATATTACATTAATTGCCGATGAGAGATGATGAGATGAGAGGCGCTGGAAGCGCTTTGTTTATGTACCAACATGGCGGTCGCGTTGTTTCTCGCAGTGAAAAAGTGAATAATTCGTTATTAAAATGAGGAAGAAAAAAGAGTTTATGATGAAAAAGTATTCTTAAAATGTCTGTCGGACTTACATAACAATAAGTACCAAACATAATTTAGATTCTTATTAAATATTTCATGGATGCCCTATTTTCACGATATGGCCAATCGTGGACGACAAAATCGTGAAACGTTCACTATTTAATGATCTGGTCAAATTTAGCTGCCCACATCATGAAATGATCGAAAATTTCATGATGTGGTCAATTCTACGATGTGGCCACGACATGGACATTTCGTCACGATATTTTTCTCCGCTGTAAAAGCGTCAATTCGAAAATCGATAACATAGTTGTAACTGGACGGAAGATAGCGACTCCGGTGATAATGGTGTCGACGAAGCTCTTAATACCATAATTATTACACTGAGTTTGACTCGTTTCAAATTAAATTCAATAATTTTATTGAAGTCGACTAGCCCGCACTAAGCCCGTGTGGTCTGATCGTCTTAATTCATATCGTGTCGTGTGTGGATACGGACACAAACCCAACACGGGGTGTCGCAGTCCAATTTCCGACTAGGACATATAATAAAGTGGCATCAAGTTTATTACTAGACCATTATTAAGTATAGCGTTTATAGTATTTGTATTTATCTATATCTATTGAAGCCAAGCCCTTTTTAGTATTTAGTTTCTCCTGATTGCGTACACACCACGAAATATCACATTCTTAAAATATTTTAAGAGATCAGTCCAAGAAACTATACAACTTTCCCAAAAGAACATACTAACATGACATCAACAGCTCATATTCGTCCCCACCGAAGGGTTCGTGCCTACCCTACCCTGAATTAAGGCGATTAGGCCTTAGTCGACCACGCTGGCCCAGTGCGGGTTGGTCGACTTCACACACAACCTTTGAATTTCTTTGCAGGAGTGTGCAGGTTTCATCACGATGTTTTCCTTGACTGTAAGAGCGTCGAATAAACGTATATATGAATTCGAAATTCGATCGAACCCCCCGCCCCGGACGGGAGCCAGCGGCCCTAGCCAATAGACCAGCGACGCTCTCTACTAACATAATACTACAAAAATCCTTATATATAGAACCGCGCAGCTATCTGATCGTTTTACCATGGGAGATCTTTTATTTCATCATACAAGGTATTCCTTGGGTAAAAGTTGATCAGTTTCATGTACTGAAAAACCTCTATAAATGTTTCTAACGAAAAATACAGTTTAATGAAAAAAACACACAAGTGTTGTAATAATTATTATAACCATACCGGCGCCAATATATGAGTTGAAGCTGATAAAAAACCTAACTCAGGGAAGTCCTATAATATAAAAAAATAGAACAAAGAAACCCAATGGTTACTCCCAAGGAAAATGTTATTTTTAGTTAAGATTTCTGTATAGTATTGTCCTGTAATCAAAATTACGTAGTTCATTATGATATCATTTTACGTATACGAATGCGTAAGAATATTTCTATAGAATATTCCTTATTGGTCCCAATGGTTGTCTTCTAGTGGCGAAGGGTGAAATTTTGACAAAGGTTAGCCGGAAGAGCACGGCCTACCTAACCCTAATTTAACCAATCACAGAACATCACACAATTTCGACCCCGCGATGTATTTTCTTACTGCAACTCTTCTTTTTCAATTTTGCTATCTTATCAATTCCTCTCTCGCGTATGCGCTATGCGTTAGAAAGAGAAAGAAATTATGGGAAGCCGACCCGTCTCGGCTTCTATGGCGCCATTTTATGGGTGTGTTTCAAATCAAACTGACAGCGCCAGCAACATGCGCGTGAGAAGGAAAATATGGAAGTAAACCCTTGGAGCGCCAGAGACAGAGTATACGGCAATTCACGAACTCGGTCGGTCGTGCGACTCGTGCGTGAACGAATATACATTGACGTGCTTAGAGCGCCGTTCTCCTCGACTTGTATTAAAAAAAGCAATGTATTTTGCGCTCGCGTGTACGTAAATTACTATCAGCATTAGAGGCTGTTGGAGCGGATTTTCGAAAGGTAAGCCGAGAGGAATCGACTTGTATGGACCCTTCGCCACTGCTGTCTTCCCACCCGGTTCTTACTGCAGCCATATGACAAAACCATAGAATAGTTCTTTAGTTAATCTTTGTGTTCCACAGAGGACGTACACTGGTAGTGAACGTGCCATCCATGATAGCTTTGACGTCGAAAAATGATTTGTAAAAATCTTAATTCGAATAAAAAAATTCGACTTTGACTTGACAAAAAATCACTTAATCACTTAATCCGTAAGTTGCAAAAAAAATATTAATAGAGTAATATACGTAAGTTAAACAACCCACTTCATTATGTTTATTTATTTATTTCATACATGCAAATAATACAATACAAAATTTCACCGTACAAAATATTTTCCGTATATAAATGTGCTTGCTGGAAAGGTGGCAGTAACAGATTCTGTGGTAACAGTTCAAATTACGCCGTGGCCTGTGCTAGAACTAATTACTTACATAATAACTATTATAAGGCATTGATGAAAGCGCTCAGTTTTGACTTAATAAAATGTATGACAGAATTTATTGACCGAGCGAGCGAAGCGTCTCTGTTTCAGCTTGGCCAAAATTGCTTTTGTATGTCTGTCTGTTTGTTCCACTCTACAGTTCGCGTTTCTGAACCGATTCTCGTGAAATTTTGTGAGCAGGTTCGATAAATTAATCAAATATTTTTATCGATTCAGTTTTTTGAGAATTTGAAAAAATGACGGTGTTATGGGTGTTGCCAGCTTACAAGGTCTACCGCTGAAGCTGTTTTCCTCTGCAGGTCCATTGCTCAATCAATTAAAATATAAATAAAATAAAAACGTTAAATAAATTTTAAGGGGTCGGGGATCTTTGTGGAGAAAAAATAATTCAAAATAAAATGATGAAGCAAAGCACGCAAAACTTAATTTTTAAATAAGTACAATTCATAGAATTAACAAAAAAGAATTAACAAAAGTTTAGTTTAGTTAAGTTTGGTAGGGGGGGTGGTTAGTTGTTTGGTTTAGGTTTTGTGTTTGTTGTTGTTTGTCTTTCTTTTTTTTTCGTAGTTAACAAAAAAAATCTTAACTTTATAATTTGAGGATTCAAGAAGATGAACTAGAGGTTTTACCTTGCTTGGAAATAAAGCGCGTAAAGCCGTCGGTCTCGGGTACTCTATATCATTGATGGTGGATAGTGATCGAAGCCAAATCAGCGGACATTTACCGGCTTGAAAGTTCAGAGTTAGTCGAGGTCGCCAGTATAAAATATTAGGATATACTACATACACGTAATATTTGACTTGTAAAGTCAAGTTGTCGTTATTTTCATTTGAAGAACATTAAAAATTGTTTATAGAACACTAGCTGTCCGCGCTCGGCTACGCTCGCGTTATGTAAGATTTTCCCGTGGGAGTATGACTTTTTATTGTAAAAAGTATCCTAAGTGTTAATACATGGTACAAACTATCTCCATTCCGAATTTGATCCAAATCCGCTCAGAATTTAAGGCGTGAAAGAAAGCGAAACAAATATCCAAATATATTTTCACATTTATAATACACCGTGAAATTTACATCGTTTTGTTCCCGCCGTGTAGTGATAGTACCCGTCAAACTGAACAACTTTGCACGAAAAAAGTCTCTCTATACAAAATGGGTCGCTCGGGAGTCACTTTGTATGGAGAGACCAAAAATTATTTGTCGCAGGAATTTTTTTTTCATGAATAGTTGTTCAGTTTGACGTTGACGACGTTAAATTAAATGCTGTATTATAGTGTGATGTGATTGGCGGAAAGCAATGCAATTATTTAAATTTTATTTCATTTGTGAGAGTCGGTGATCTAGTGGCTAGGGCCGCTGCCTCGAATCCCGTCCGGCAGACGCGGGTTCGATCCCTACCACGTACCAATGTGTTTTCGAATTTAGAATTCATACGAGTATGTACGTTTATTCGACGCTCTTACGGTGAAGGGAAAAAAATCAAAGGTTGCGTGTGAAGTCGACCAACCCGCACTGGGCCAGCGTTGTTGACTAAGGCCTAACCACCCTAAATCAGGGTAGGCTCGAGCCCATCGGTGGGGACGTATATGATGAGTTGTTGACGATGTGCCAGAATAAAGGTATCCAGAAAAGAGGCCATTAATACCCCTATTCTATTGTGTGTTTCATAGTTTTTTCCTGCACAAAAACTGATAGGAGTCGTCTCCTATGTACCTACATGACGTGTTATAAAAACCGCAATGACGTGCTTGATAGGATTCACGCATATCGAGAGTATTGGGTAGGTAGTACCTACCTATACAGGAATACAATAAATTATTACATTGACATTACATGAAACATTATCATAATTCACACTGAATGACGTTACTTCATTTTACACCAAAACGTGTATCATTTGTTTATTCAGTCCATAAAATTTTACAACTTCTATTCCAGTAAATTTCAAAGTCATCAACATCATCATCAACGGCCCGTTACAGTCCACTGCTGGACTATGAGCCTCCTCCACTTCAGTGTTTGGTTTTGCCATAATCTCCACGCTTGGCAGGCGGGTTGGAGATCGCAGATTAAAAGGTTACTGTATCAGAGAGCGCTGCTGCCCGTTCCCTGTTCAATGTGTAGTCCCTAAGTCGCCTCTTACGACACCCACGGGAAGAGTAGGGGTTGGTGACAAATGTATTCTACTCTGCCGTCACTACACGGCTTAATTTCAAAGTATTATTAATTGTGTTGAAAAACAGTATGAAAAAAATCACACTAATATTATCAATGTGAAAATATATTTGGATGCTTGGATATTTATAGATGTTTGGACGTTTGTTCCGCTTTCATATTAGGATGAAATTTGGAATAGAGATAGTTTGTATCCAGGATTAACACATAGGATACTTTTTACCGGGAATAGTCTTACTCCCATGGGAAAATCTTATATAACGTGAACGTAACCGCGCTAGTTGGATATAAAATATGCTCGGTTTTATACGCTGAACACTACCAATGTGGTTTTGGGTTACTAAGTTGCCACGTTGTATTAACTGATAATTGCTAGGACAATCACTTGATTGTCACCTGATTGTCTTGAATTCAGTTGATCCTGCCTGAACCAAGCCAATCCCAGCTTACAATACCACAAAATGATTTTTTGACAATGATTGCACCAGGATTCAAACCTGGAAAATCTTAATTGTCCGCCGTGAGCTCTGACTGGTTGATCACGAAGATCATGTCAAAGACTCAACTATCAGGGTTTTAATGTCGGTTATCGACCTTACAACCCATATAATAATCATGCGTAAATACGAGCCCTGCCTGGCAAATCATCCAGCACTCTTTTTTTGCTTATAGCTTTAACTTATGAACAGAAGTTCCCACACTATTTTAGGACCAAGCCGCAGTATCTTGACCCAAGAAGAAAACTGTGTAGTATAATTATTGTGTACTATTTGTTTGCATACTTGATCCACTATATTTGATCTAAGTTTGCATATATATGAAAAAAAGTAGGTAAGGTGGTTGTGGTCTTTATTTTTATTTATTTATTTGGCTCTGTGCTAAATGCTAACAGCGTGCACTAAACAGAATTAGGACCCTAACGTATTACAATGTAATTTCTACCGCAATGCTTAGTTATATTTTAAAAAACCATGAGATAAAATGACAATATATAATTTTGATTGATGCGTAATTTAAAAATTCAAATATTAATAAATAAACAGAGATTTTATTTTCGTTTGCCGATCGATCTGTCAGATACAGAGTACTGAAATTTCCATTAACTAGGAAACTTAATTTATAACAATTTTCATAGCCAATTTCACATTATAAAAGTCACGCGGTTTCCCTAATGGTTTTTAAATTAGTGTTCGTCATTTTTTGTAAGACAATATTATGTGTAGTCAAATTATGTGTGACATGTTTATGTGTTGTTGTTTTTGTTATATTTATTTTTATGTTGTTACATCCATTTAAGAATTAAATACATAGACAATTTACAAAGAAACCATTCCATTTTTACCCGACTGCTTTAGAAGGAGGGTTATGTTTTCCGAGTGTATGTATGTTTGTATGTATGCTTGTATGTATGTATATTTCTTTGGCACGCTCTACAACCTAAACGGCTTGATGGATTTTAGCTAAAGAGGTATCGTTAGATTCGTCTTATTTGTGAGAGTGACACTGGGTACAAAAATCAAAATCAAAATTAGGTATAAAAAAACTAAGATGGCCGATTTTCGGCGCCAAAACATATGGACTTCAAAAACATTTTATTTTTTCTATCTGCTTCTAGACTTTGTCACAGAATTAATATAATACTACCACTCTGTGGAGAAGAGTTCACCGAAGAAATTTCACGAGCGTCGTCGCATCGATAGCGTTCTTGTTTTTCTAATAAAAATATTGTTTTACGAAATTCGTGAAAATTGATAAAGTCAAGCAATCTATTCCTCTATACTTATATTAACATGATTTTTCAAAATAACTTTTTTTATATACTTAACTTTAACTTATCTAAAGGTTTTTAAATATCAGTAGGAACTTTATTATAGAAGAATATACATACATACAGTTGACTTCACAAGAATATGTAAGTTTATGCAAACAATAAAAATATCGAATCAAATTAAATAATAATAATCAGTCTTAGTATTAAAATCACTGTTCTAATTCTGCTATACTTTCTGAAATGTTTTTCTATACTTTACTTTGTATAAATTTCAACCTAAAATAGTCTGTATGAGATGTTTTATTACATTTACCCATACCTCTTACATCACTAACTGCAATTGCATAAATTGCATAAATTTAGCAATTTAAATAATCAATTCAACTTATGACTTTATTATTCTTCAGTTTACCGCATAACAAAGTATTTTCTTATGTTGTTCCCACAGAAAAACCCGAATATTGTGCAACCATGGGAGGTCACAGATGTAAGATTACCACGTGGTCTCCTTAAAACAATATTTGCCCGTTACTATATGAGTGCAGAATAGACATCACTAGAAATTGATTTCGTTTTTTTTCTGTTTTTCAATAATATTATTAGTTCAAATAAGGCCTAGAGAAAGAGGAAAATAGTATTTTGATAAACAAAATGTGTCTCAAATTATAAAAAATATCTTTGGGAAAAAGAGGAATCTGTTCTACAAAACACACACGTCTTGTATACAATAATAATATTGGTACATTCCAATTTAGACAACCATTAACTTATTTTAGTAATGCATATATCAGCTAGTTTTTATCAAGGATACACCTATTCTTAAAATAATGTTTTTTGTTTCTATTATTTGCTCTTTGATTTAGATGTAAATTTTATTCTTATTGCACTTTTAGTAATTTTTACATTTTTACTCACCTACACCTAACATTAACTAGAACCTGATTCATAATTTGACCACAACTTAACCTAATAATCATAAATATAAACTAGGTTATTGTTTATAACGTTTAATGCGTAAATAAAATCGATTTTAAAATGACTCACTTAGTTCCAGTATACGTATAAATACATGAGCGGTCGTCTCTAAACATCAGTTGCCTGCAGACCGCGGATCAAGATGGCCGTCAACGTCCAAGTCTTTTTGTTCGCCGCTTTATACATCGCTTCTTCAATAGAAGCGGCGCCGGCGCCCGTAGAACCAGATTGCAAGTGCAACGACCTCTCAATAGCAGAAACAGATACCCTAATGGAATACTTAAAAGAAATAGACCCGAAGCAAGGGGACTATCCTATCCTTCCAGGAGAAATCGCTCCAGCAGTTCCTTGTAACTGCATCGAATACAACCGAAGGAAACGCAAGACGCAACCTGACTCCACTGAGGTTGCAAGCGAAACCCCTGAAGAAATAGCTCCGGAGAAAGAAGCAGGTTCGGAAGATACTGGTGATGATGAAGATTGGCTGGCTGAGCTTCCCGAGGACTACGGGATGCTGCCAGGAGAAGATGACAAGACGTGCCCAAGTCACCATATCAGATACGGAGGATATTGTGTGCCAATTCCCGGCATGTTCTAGGAGCAGTGATGTAAAGTGATTGTGGTAATTTTGTTCGCGATAAGAAATACTGCCGTTTCTGTTTCTAGAAGAAAAAATAATAAACAAAGGCCTATAAAAAAGAAAAGTATTATGTTTAACCAATGTGTCGCGACAAAAATATATTTTAGTTAATCAAATTTTATAGAGTAAATTCTGATTTAATGAACTTATTGACAATTTTAGAACCAAATATTATGCACTTAATTTGGAACCTAAGAAATTAATAGTGATCTAAGTGTTGATGGTGATTGATCTAGCTATAGTAATATTTCAAATACTCCCAATTTAGATAGTTTTTAGTTAGAAGTTCACTCGTATTTGCATTTATTGCTCAAGACTGATGGACTAAAAGTGATGAAACCAAAAATGTTGTATAAATATAATGTTGTATAATTTCAATATTAGTATTTTACAGAAGTATTGACAATATACCAAATGTTAGTAATTTAATAATAAGACTTCTGTAAATCATTGTAAATAATACAGATAGAAGAAAAATATTTTTAAGTAGCAAATTTTTTAATTTAATAAATTATTTTAATATGCATTTCATTATTTTATTACAATACCTACCTATATCGTCCGTTTTATAAAACTCTTCCACTTAATCATGATAATAATAATAGCATATAAAGAACCTACTTGAAAAAATCTATAACCAAAAATAACAATTATTATTTCATTGAACTGATTTTGATAAATTCGTACCTATTTCACAAATCAAAACTCATTTCCATAAATAAACATGCAGAGTATAGGTTACCATACATTCTACAAGACTCTGACACGTCCTTTGAATGAACAAACATATCCTAATAACGCGTCTTCATATAAAATATGCTCAATTTAATATGTATAGCCGCCATGTTGACGCCAGACATACTTTATCTAGGGTCTTATAAAACTTGGCAAGATGTCATAAACCACTGTCCCATTGACATAATAGCAGAGGATTTAAATTTTCTATATCTTTACGAAAATGCTACTTTGACTTTTCTCTATAATGACTTTTCTCTATACGTATTGACTACATACAAAAACAACTGAAAAACAGAAACCCGAAACAAAAACGAAACGTAAACCCGTTTCAAAAATCATTTTTTTTATTTCAGTTCTGTATTGGTTTTCTTAGTGTTTTACTACGATGTTATTTACCTTAGACATAGTAGCGCCAGCGTAAAACAAGACTTACCGCTCCGCAGCAGGAAATGTGACGTTTTTCCCTGAGGCAGTAAGTAATGGGATTTTTCAAACTTTACCCCGTGCCCGTGTCTAAAAGTGGGTTTTACAAGACCGGACTAAACCAGTTATAACACACACATGCCCGATTATAATCGGAGAACCCTAAAGCAGGCATCAAATGTGTACATTTTTTTAACCGTTTTTTTTACATATTGACTCGGTCAGCTGATTTGTTTGTATGAAAGATCAGTTTAACTGACTAAACAGCCACTCGAAGTTTTACGTTTTTTTTAATTAAGGCACTTCGTAGACCTTGTGAATGCTTTCTTACTAAGATGAATTTGCTTTAGAGTAAGAGCCTCGAAAAACCCAAGAAATAAAATATCTATAATTTTATTCCCATGGGAATATTTGTCCTACGGTAGAAAAAAGCAAGCAGACTTCGTATCAAAGATCTTCGGACCGAAAAAAAAAGTTTAAAAACTAAAACCCGACTACGGAAAAAACGAGCTCTAAAAGGCATGAAACAAGAAAATATCTTCAACGCAACGTGCAATAGCTAGTAATATATATATTTTTAGAATGTGCAGATTAAACCCTTCCATGATAAATTAATTTAAAAAATAAAACTACTTAATGTCCTCTAGAGGGGTCTCCAATCTCCATACATATTATTATTATGACTATGACTAAATATGTATATTTAGTATGACGTCATAATTAGCCTATGACCTGCGGACAATCAAGACGCTTCTAACGATATCTTATTTCTTCAATTAGATATATACTCGTAGTTTAGAAGACAATTCGGGAACAGGTTAACATACAAACATAGGTACATACATAGCGGCTAAAATAATAACCCTCCTTTTTGCTTCTCCGTAGTCGGGTAAATAGGTTCAGTGTGGAAAATAAGACTTCTCCCGCGGCGAAAAGTATCCTTTATGGGTTTTAAATTTCATCTCAATTAATTCAGTAGAATAACCGTGAAATGGAAATGCAACAGACAAAGTAAATTTCGCGTTTATAAAAGTCTAAAAAAGGCTCTGACTGACGCAATTATAAAAATAACCTGCTAATAAGAAACTGCTTAACTAAGCAGTTAGGGTAAGTACCCTAATTTTGTTATTTTTCCGTACTGATGCAAAAAACAGGTTAGATACCTGTTTTTTGCATCAGTACTATAATTTTGAAACCTACAGTTACCAACTAACTATGAATGTATTTAAAAAAAACTATCATGCCTATAAACCAACTAACTATGTATTTATTTTTTTGTTTGTTATGATCAGTTTGTTGTCGGTACCGTAGGCAAAGTAACCGGTTTGCCATTAGGGTCACAGATCTCGAGGCAGGTAATTCCGACATCGGGGAAACCCCTTATTTCATACGGGCTTGTATCATTTACCCGCGACCGACGCAGATAGAAAGAGGGTTATGTTTTATACTAGATGACCCTGCATTGTTTGTTACGTACGACAAATATTTAATATTTAATATCTTGAGCGACAGCAAACATATTCTTTATTTATTTTTTAATTTAATTTTCATATAAACTCTTTATTCATAGGGCATACATATTTAAAAAATACCTTAGTATATTTTGTATTCATTGCAATTTTGTTGTTGGTTATTTATTTATTTAACCATTTATTGTACACAATATTTATTATATGGTTAATGGTTTTAAGGTCTGCGGTAGTCACTTTGATCAATAAAATATGCTTAAATGCGGAATAGACTGTTCGCTAAGTAGTTTAGTTGCGAAGTAGTCACTATGAGAAGTAGTCAGAATGAGAAAATGATGCAGTTTGTCAGTTTGTATACGGCTGTTGTACAAAATTATGTTTTTTTTTTTTTTTTCAAAGTCGGTGAGTTTTGTTAATGGAATAAGTTATAACATTGGTCTTAATTATTGGTGAGATCACAATGCAAGAATAATACTTTTAGAGATTGCTAGAATCTTTACGAAAATATTATAAACGGGAATGACTATTGCTATGTTCCCTGTGTACGCCGTGTGGTGACGGCAGAGTAGAATACATTTGTCACCAACCCCTACTCTTCCCGTGGGTGTCGTAAGAGGCGACTTAGGGACTACACATTGAACAGGGAACGGGCAGCAGCGCTCTCTGATACAGTAACCTTTTAATCTGCGATCTCCAACCCGCCTGCCAAGCGTGGAGATTATGGAAAAACCCTCCACTTGAGTGGAGGAGGCTCATAGTCCAGCAGTGGACTGTAACGGGCCGTTGATGTTGATGTTGATTGATGTTCCCTGTGAATGAGTCAAAACGGAAATAACAGTAAATTGACTCCATTTACACTACATTAATTTATTGTAAGAACTACCGAGACGTCATGATTCACAAGACCTCTGAGCCTACCATCCAAGAATGTATAATTCTGATGAATTGTGTTAGGCCGGTCGACATCACCACTTAGTACCCCAGTACTAAATATTAAATTGGTACTCTAGTATTAAACGCATAGATAAACAAACATCAAACTTTGTAAGGTCCCTTTCAATAGAATCCGGCAATAATGTAAACAAGATAAGTTTTTGACACTAACTTTCCAAAGACAAACAAGACTTCGATGAGTAAAAAATTAATATGGCAGTTTTACAGATTATTGAACGTTTTTTCGTCCGAGTAGTTATTAAACTATCATAAAGAAATAACCACAAATATACCGTGGTAATAAACCCGAAAATTGTGACAATTTTAGTAAATGATTGTAAGAAGAATGTATGGTTCCTTGAAATGTGAATATGATTAGGTTAGGATTTATACTCAAATGTAAGTAATTACGGAATAATCGTGTTTAAATTGGTTTGTTTACATTATTGCCGAATTCTATTGAAAAGGACTTTAGGTCTAATTAATTGCCAGACTGAGTGTAAAAAAAGTAAAAACTAGTTTTATATACTTAAATACACTTTTGAAAACTCGACTGACAGATGTCTCCAAAACGGCTATCGGTGTGTTTCCACCAGATTTTTTTACACGCTTTTATTAGCATCACTTGTACTTCATCAACCATTGTATACCTAACGGAACAATGTATACCTAGTATATACTCGTAGGTAATGGTTTGAAAGTAATAATATTAAAATATTCAAATCAGTATCAATCAAGTTTGTGTCGTTGTAAAAACGGGTTTTGTTTGGGTAGCTCAACCATCACCAATATATTTTTTATTCAAAATTATGCTTTGCTGGGGAAAAGTCAGTCTACCCTGAATTAGAGCGATTAGGCCTTAGTCGACCACGCTAGCCCAGTGCGGGTTGGTCGACTTCACACGCAACCTTTGAATCTCTTCGCAGGAGTGTGCAGGTTTCATCACGATGTTTTCCTTCACCGTAAGAGCGTCGAATAAGCGTACATATGAATTCGAAATTTGAAAACACATTGGTATGTAGTGGGGATCGAACCCGCGTCTCCACGGAAGGCAGCGGCCGTAACCACTAGACCACCGAGGCTACCGACTTGTAATTGCTAACTAACAATGTAAACAAATCTAAGAAGTAAATTTTAAGCTTTTGTATCGATTTGCGATTCGGATGACCAATAATTAGGTACCATAGAGCTGATCTGATCATGGAGTCAGGAGCTGGATGGTGGAACCCTTCAATAGCTACTAGGAAACCTCTCGAGTTTGGGCTCATTTGATTTGTCATGACGAGAATAATACTCGTAATTTACTAAGAAGGTTACGTGGATATAATAAATCAATTACATATTTTTTTAATCACGTGTTAATCGCATGTGCGTTAGCGCACAGTCTATCGAACTTTAGATTTTTGGCCGAAAATCGGTGAAGCGACAACTGATTTTTCGTAGAACTTTCTTTTTGCGTTGCCTAATATGAAATTAATACGTTTTATTAAGTACTATAAGTTCTAGGTAGATTCTTGTTTGTCGTAGGAGTTTTCTTGGTAGTTCAATTAGTACATTTTGTGATTCAATCTACCTATAGAGTTACATTGAATAAAATGTAATACTAGGAACTCGACGTCGAAAAATTATTTGTAAAAATCTTAATTCGAATAAAAAAAATTGACTTTGACTCTTTGCTAAGAAATTTAGTACCCACCTCAACGGGTAAGCAAATCTGCAGGTAGCCAGACCACAAACTAAAACCACATTTCTCCGAGTATTATGTTTCTCACTCAATATTATTAATAAAATAATTAGTCATTCATTGGTAGGTAGATTAAACTTTCCTTTTTCTTTCCTTTTTTATTTTTATTTCTTTTTTTAATTTTTTCTTTTTTTGTGTTTACCCCAAATTCTATATCTTTTCCGCGTGTAGTCAGCCTAACTCACTTGAGCTACGCCCACGTGTTTTTCCCGAGGTAAAAATTTGTCTGTTTCTTAATTTAAAAAATTTAACTGAAAAGTTTTTGTGGTCTACGAGTTAGGTCTTTCGGCTTTCGATCCAGTGTTCGAATATTTTTTGATACTGTTTCCATTTTGGTTAGGATATTGTCTGCATTAAACCACCTAAATCACCTGTTTGACCTAAAAGAAGGATTTCGTGCTTCGGCAGGCACGTTAAACCATGGATCCCGGCTGCTATCTACGGAAATAGAGGCCGCTGGTCTTTGGAACCAGTGTTGGTGAGATCGGTCATAGCAAACAATAGCCCCGATTCGGAAAGTCATGCTCTAATTCTAATTTCAAAATCCAGCTATCCTTTTCGTTTTTATGACCAATGAAAGAGAGGTGATGAATTCAGATGAACGAACGTTATTAATTTGAACGAATGATAACCTAAATTAAGGGCGTAGCTGTCAGATTAAGAGATTTTTAAATCGCATGTTTAAAATGCTCTCTAAAAATGTTTTAACCTTTCGATGTTTGACAGCTCTAATATTAGGAGGGCCATCTCCTGTCCCTTTGTAATCTTTAAAAGGAGACAAGGACGGACGAACTTAAATTAAGGATTAGAGCACGTGAAACTGTGAATTTACCTCAATGCTTGATTTGATGATGAAGTTAAAGAATCATAACTGTAAAACTTTAAAGCATTGACTTTTTTATTTAATAGTATCACAATAATAGTATTATTGACATAATTGTCCTTTAAGTTGGTCAAAATAGTCAAAAACAAGCAGTTAGGCGTGGCAAATCATTACAACAATAAAAGCGATGTGGTACAAAAAAACCGGCCAATTGCGAATCGAACTCACTTGCTAAAGGTGACGTTAACGTTTTTGGGACCGTTACTATAACTAACATAATCTTGATTGTTAAAGTAAACTATTAATTTGTAGCATTATTGGTAAAAATCAAAATGTTCTGTTACAGACGGACAGTCGGACAAAATCTTTGCTGTCATGATAATTTGAGAGAATTAAAAACACGGAATTAAACAGTTTCCATTTCTCGTTTCTTTCTAGGCCAGTCGTAAAAAGCCCACTTAGGGAAAGGGCTGGGTAGTACTTCTATTTTCGGTGATTAGCTGGCCATTTGTTCATTATCTTCAAGCCCTAAGTTTGCTTAAGTGTAGTTTCAGTTTGTGCCACCAGCTCTGCTCACCTCATAAGGGATATGAGCATGATGACAGACGGAATCCTAAAACTATGACATCATGTAAAACCCACAATCGGAATCAGTATTGTGAAGATTGCGAATAAATTAGTCCATTTTCCTCAGAAGCGAGGAAAACCCGAGGAAGTAACCAATTAAAAAAAAATGAGGATGTTTTTTTACCAGCACAAAACAAAAAAGAGCGTCGGCTGTGTAGTGGCTAGGGCCACTGCCTCTCGTCCGGAAGACGCGGGTGACGGGTTCGATCCCCACACCCACAACATACCAATGTGTTTATGAATTTCGAATTCATATGCACTTTTATTCGACGCTCTTAGGGTGAAGGAAAACATCGTGAGGCAACCTTAATTTTAGACCTCGTCGTCCTAAAGGGCCCCGGAGACGGTCAAACGGTTTGATTCAAACACGTAAAGTTTGGTTTGACTCAAACCATTTTGATCGTTTACAAAGGTGGTTTGAACGGTTTGTCAAACATTTACGTGTTTGACGCATGTTTGATGCAATTTCATATTTTTGTTGTGTTTGACGCGTCAGGAGTGTAATTACGACAGCGTACAGAATCAGACTGCGCAGAGCCGTTTGACAAACCGTTCAAACCGACCTCAAACGGTTTGATCAAACACGTAAGGTTTGAGTCAAGCCATTCGACCGTCTCCGGGGCCCTTAAGAGTAGGCTCGAACGCCTCGGTGGGGACGTGCGCTGTTGATGATGTCTAAAAGTATAAATAAATAAGCACTAATACAAAATAAACCAACAAAGTGACTTCAATCGTAAATTTTTATGTTTCCGAGAATCAAGACAATTTGCATACTAACTTAACTAATTGAAATCGATAAAACTCGGCATCCATACAAGTACAGCGGCCGACGAGCCGACCTTAACATTCCGTGACAAGGCCACTCGAATCCTGAAAAAACACTGATTTATTTATTTAGTGCTTGACTAAATGTCCGCCCGTGATTAAGCCGTGTTTAATTTTTTTTAATGGGCATAAGATTTTTCCCTCGTTATATAAATTATGTTTAGTTTTTAGTTCTATTAGATATTGCATGGAAAAAGGATAAACCAAGAAACACTTGATTATTTTCTAATCCATGCGCATTGATGCTGTAACGGAACCAACCTGGGTCCGTTAACAATTTCACAAATAAATTCCAAATCATTACTAATCGATCACATCTCTTTCTCTAATACAAACGCTAAATAATCACTAACGATCATTACTCAATACTTCAATTAATACGACATTCATTTAAATAAATGTATTAATATTAAATAATATTAAAACAAGTTAAAAATACAAGGCTCTGCTTACTCCTTTACAAAATAAGTTCACTTAAAGTAAACATGAATTTACAACACTAAAGAATCTAAAAACATAATAAAAATAATAAATAAAGCATTAAAATAATAAAACTTCGAATACGGAACACAAAAGAAATAAAGAATAATGTTGTTGTATGAAAATAGTTGAACCATTTTGGATACTGAACGCTAAATAGAGGACACTGAGTCCTAAATACCGATTGCGCGAAGGTCATTTATTCATTATTCTTTCGATTATTACTCAGTGCAGTTGCCTTGTCCGTCGCGGTAAAATATTTTCTTAGAGTTTTCTGTGGGGTTTTTTGTGTGGGATTATTAGATATTATTAGAAAGTTTAGTTTAGTTTCTTTTAGTATTTCTTAATCCTTGGGGTAAATTTTAATTTAAATTCCTTTAAAGTTTTGTTATTTAAATGTTCTTGTAAAGTTTAAAGATTGTTTCGTAGAGTTTGTGGGCAAAGGGGTTTTGTAAAGCTTAAAGTTTTGATACGTAAAATTTGTGGGAAATTTCAAATAAGTTTGGGAAGTTGTAAAGTTATAAAAGTTTCAGTTTAAATTGTTTCTTGTTTGTTAGTACTCGTTAAAATTAAAATATTTTCAATGGGGTTTTCTTTACGGCTTGGCATAAATCTGTATCTGATTTAAATCCAAGGTTTCCAAACTTGGTGGCTGTTTTTGGCAAATGGTCTGGTTCTGTTCTAAACGTTCTCCGGAACAGTTAGAAAAGAACGTAGTTTCGTCACGTTGATGGAGCCGGTATCTTGGAACGAACCAGTGGTCGCTTTTATTATCAGCGACTTCCGTTCCCGGATGATTTGTTTTGTGTAACGAGGGCAAGGTTTCATGAACAGGAACACACAAACTTGCTCTGTTGCACAGGATCATTTCTTCTGTCCCAATACATGTGCAGGAAACGGGTACCCTCTTTCTCGATCTTAACCCGCGGGCGCGTGGAAGGAGAGTACAATCACACGTGGCTTAGAACTTAGGCACTCACTGGGTCTTGCCACAACCCGTCTGGATAGTTCGTTTCGATTAGACCTTCTTCTTCTGTGGAGATGGAAGGTACCACCACACATCACACGATTAATTATAAATGTGAGGTCTTCCTCTAGCTGTTGAAACTTACGGAGAATAGGTAGGATAGTTCGATACCTAACGGATGATAGAATACTTACGCATTTGCTTCGAAAATCAGCTAGACTTTCAATGTAATGTGAGATATTTAGGTAATATCTCTAGTTTTGCCTATATGTAAAACACTTAACTAGAAAACTACTTGGGATCACTTATATCAAGTCAAAATATATAGGTACTCTATCCGGTGAAAGATAGCTTACCAAAACTTCTCTAGAAACTATTACTCTTCGTTGCTAAAATAATATCAAATACCAGTAAGAAACATCTTACCTCTATAAAACTCAGTATAACCTAAATAAATTTCACTGCTAAAAGATATAAATTGCAATAAATAGATCACCCAGTTAAACATACTAAAACCTACTCTTCATTGTTAAATAACAAATAGTAAGAAACGCTTTAAGTACCTTTAAGTATAAAATTTAAAGCCTAAAGAAGTAATCATCATTAGATACTTACTGAAAGGTATAAAATGACAATAAATAAACCATCTAAGTTACATACTAAAACCTACCTTTTTTAATATTAATTAGAAAGAAATACTTTACCCAGTATAACCTAAAAATAATCATCAATGGAAAAAGTATTAAATTGCAATCAATAATTCACTTGGTTAAAGTATACTGAATCTTCCATAATCACTACTGCTAAATAATATCATACTTTTGTAATAAATAATTTACTTAGTTCAAATTCCATAAAACTGACTAAGTAAACCTTTCAAAGATAAGATTATAATAACAGTTGATTCTCTCTAAGATTTAAACCCGTTCTAATAAAATAACCAAATAATTAAATAAATATCTTGAATGTACCAGCCGGCCGTATATGGTCCACACGATAAGAAGAAGAATATTGTTAATTTTGATACAAAGGAATGATTATTGTCAAGTACAATCACATAGCTCATATTGCATTATTACTTCCTATGATAATAAAATTATTCAATTTCAATATTTACTTACTCGAATCAAACCATTGGTTGTTGATATTTGGATCTGTAGGAAAAGCAATAGCACTCCGGTGGTTTACTTCCATACCAGACGGATTGGACGTCCCACCATATTTCAAATTGATTCATCAACAGCTTACTTTGTATTTGTATTATATGAAAGGCAAACTGTACTAAATGCTAAGGCATCTAGAAACCATATAAGGTTCTCTTCTATAACTACAATCTGAGTTATTAGACTGGACAGATAAGAATCATTCCTAGGATCATTTATCTTTGTTGTAATCTAAAGTTGATAATTTGAATAACCTATTTAATAAAAGAACTAATTGTAGAGTCATTAGAGTCAATATTCAATATATGTTTTATCTATTTTTATCAATAGGAATATAAAGGAATAAATCTTGTTTACTTTGTGATAACTAAAATGAATAAAGCCAATATGTCAAGTCACAGTTGTCTATTTTCAAGCATAAAACCTAGATGCTAATAATAATATAAAATAATAAATCTTATTTACTTTGTTGTTCTAATATTAATGAATTATTCCCAAAGGGTTTCCAGGAAGGAAATCTGGAATAACGTTGACTAAACTATATAAAATCAATACAGTCACATTTGTTTTCAAACATAAAGCTTCAATGTTAGTAGAAGATAATCATGGATTGTTCCTAAAGGATTTTTTGGAAGAAAATCTGGAATGATGCAGACTTAACTATAAAATTACATATTTAAAGTCACATTTAATTGGTTTCAATCAATGATATTTATCATTGGGTTCAAGCATAAAATCTTTAATGCTAGTAAGAAGATATAAATAAATCTTAATTGTTTTGCTATCCTAATAATAATGGATTGTTCCTAAAGGATTTTCTGGCAGAAGATCTGGAACAGAGTAATTTTGGTTGGTTATACCCTCCATCCAGGATCATCAATCCGAGGAGCCAACCCTCTTGAGTCCTTGTTCCTAAAGGGTTTTCTGGAAGAAAGTCTGGAATGACGATGTCCTGAGTGGGTCGGGGATCTTCCACTAAAAAACTATTAATGTCCATTATGATTCTAATTCTATTTATTTACATAAATAGAATACCACATTTACAAGATTTTACAAGATGATTTTAAATGTTTATATTCTTATACCCTAACTATATCTATTTATTATGTTATATTATGATTAATTTGCTAAACCATTCCTACATTTTCTAGCTAAATAAATAATTCTTTATGATAAAAGGTTTTTGTAAAAATAACAATAATGTAATTTTATGATAAAAAGAAACTTACTGCACTATTAACATTAAAACTCTTCCAGGAAGCATGCTAGGTTAAATACTTGTTTATGTTCGGTAGGTAATTCTTAGGGTCTATCTATAGTTCTCACTAAAAGTATCAGGGTTACTAATGAGCGGTTCACAATGTAGAGTTTTTTACCACTAGATGATTCACTTGGCCATATTTAAGTTAATTAGCGAAATTTTAAGTGTACAGAGGGGTGTTAGTTAATTAGGTGTGAAGTAGTTAGAGAGGTAGAGAGTTAGGGTTAGGGCTAAAGTTAATTAAAATAGGGGGGGGTGTTACAATGCGCATATTTAAAAATGGTATTTTAATCGTCATAACAACTAAGGAACTGCCAACTGTCTCGATCTTGAGCCTCCAGATGCCAAGCCTTGTGGAAACTGTCAATGTCGTCTCGGCATCGTCTCCGAGGTCGGCCTCAACGGCGACGACCATCCTCCGGCACCCATTCCGTGGCTATTCCAGCCCACCTAACCGGGTGCATGCGGCAGACATGTCCTGGCCAATCCCACTTCAGCTTTGCGGACTTTAGTCCAACATCTTGGATGCCAGTGTTGGAGCGTAGTTCTGTATTTCGAATACGGTCTATTCTTTTCACTCCCGGAATGCTACGCTCCATGGCACGTTGGCAAACCTCGAGTCTGGACTTTTGCGCTTCCGTCAGAGACCATGTTTGAGCACTATAAGTTAAGATGGGCAAGATACACATGTCGACCAATTTCCGCTTTAGTGATAGTGGAAGATTTCCCTTCACCACAGAAGAAATACCTAACGTACGATATATTAATTATTATAGGTATATAAATATTTTCTGTGACGCCTTTTAAGCTGGTTTAGCGGATCTAAAAGCGATATCTATACTTCTATACTATTATTATAAAGAGAGAAGTCCGTACTGATTGACTGACTGACTCATGAACGCACAGCCGAAACTACTGAAGCTAGAAATACCAAATTTACACAGTAGGTTACATTTATGGTGTAGGCTAGCAATAAGAAGGGATTTTGAAAAATTCTTCCTCTGATGGGGGAAAAAGGGGGATTCAAGTTTGAATGGAAAGTCTGTCATTTCTAAAGGTAGGCACTTGAAAATTTGGATTTAGGCTGACATTAATAAATTATTTGACACATATTTAAGCATTTTTCGATATCCCTATTTTAAAGGGGAAGTAGGGATTAAAATGATTGTTTGGAAAGTCTGTCATTTCTAAAGGCAGGAAGAAATTTTTATTTAGACTAAGACAAATTAATTGTTGGACATATGTTTCTCATTTTCTTGAAATCCCTATTTTAAGGGGGCAGTAGGGATAAAATGCTGTTATGGATAGTTTGTTATTTCTAAAGGTAGGATATTGAAAATTTGGATTTAGACTGAAATTAATAAATGATTTGACACGTATTTTATCACTTTTACGAAATCTTTTTTTAAAGGGAAGTAGGGATTAAATTTTTGTATGGAATGTCAGCCATTTTTAAAGTTAGGAACTTAAAAATTTTTATAAGAATACTGACACGAATTCGATTCGATCGAGTTCCAAAATGTTTTTAAAATCCCGACTTAAAAGGTCCCCTTCCTTAGAGTAGGTATTTTAAAAATGCTGCAACACGAACAGAGAGCCTCCTTCATTTCGAAGTTGGTTAAAAATGTGTTAAAGTATTTATTTATTTATATATTAGGATCACCAACAGTACACATATTACATCATTTAAAACTGAAAAAATATACACACGGACACAGTCTGATATGTGAACCAATGACAAGCGAACACAATATTCAAGGTACATAATACAGTTAACTTACTAACAACAAAACTGAATTAGGTTATCATCACTTACTATATAAAATTAAAACATTAAAATCAAAGATAAAAGAGAAGTAACAAGCAGAAAAAAAAAATACATTTAGTAACAAGATCATAGATTTTCTTTTTAAAGCAACCTATGCTATCATGAAAGACATCTAAGTCAGCATTATGCAGTGCAGTGCGAAGTCGGGGCGGGCCGCTAGTTATTAGATAAAGAAATAAAATAGCATTAGTTTAAAACTTTCGCTCGACTGACTGTGTAGAACACGGCACGCAAGATGTCCCTTTTTCCAACAAGGTGCGCACGTGTTCCGATGACCCCTGAGACATACCCTCTACCATCCTCTACTCCGCGCTGACAGTTCAACACTAGACAGACACAAGAATATTATAATAAAAGATGTATGTGTTAAGGAAATCAGTGAAACGACATAAATGCTCAGAGTAGCTAACGCGCACAAGTTGACCGGAAGTGGCATTTTATTTAATTGAAAACAAGTGATTTTTAATGCTTTGACTGTCCCTGCGTTCCGAGACGCGCTGAAATCGATTGAAGCACCCGTAATCGCGTTCTGAATTACTGTCAGCTGTCAAAACTCATAAATTTTTTTGCTATTCTGATCGCTGACAGCGCTGAAAGTCTGATTCGGAATGCGCCCAAAGTGTTTTATTATCACTAAAGATCGTCTTTATTTATAAATTAGTTAAGTGTAAAAAAAAACATTGTTATTTTAATTTTGTGTTTCTTTCGTCTACGTGTTTATTATTTTTGAATTAAAAGGAAAAAATGTTAAATAAATATCATATGTGTGTGTGTGTGTGTGTGTGTGAAATCAAATATAAGACCTTTTTACATTTTAGAAATAAAAGTAAAAAATAATAAAAATCATATTTTGTTGACACGTCTTGTCCGTAGTTGATTCTAAACAGCTTTTTAAGTGGAAATATACATAATATTTAAAAGTTCCTAGACAATTTAATCTCATTACGTAGGCATATAAATATATTGTTGTATATAAAATCGTAGCGCTTAAAACTCGACAGGTGACTGGCTTCGATTCTTAAGTGCCGCAAAAACCGCTTAACTGAAACTGATACACCTTAAGTAGTTCTTACATCACTTGTTTAAAACACACACTTACACTTATCGACTCTGTAGTCTATTTTTTTTTATAGTTTATTTATTTCAAAATATAGTTTTGCATCTAAATCAATGCGGCAAGAATAACATAGAAAAGTATTTATGGTTTTGTAAAAAAAAACTTTAAACATATTTTTATTGATATCTATTTAATGACATACTTATAATTAGTTACCTTTTTTTAATATTCATTGTGTGTTTATAATAATTATGTTATATTTTTGTATGCTTTTGTAATCTAGAATCGGAAATGGCAATTACTCAACCGTCAAAAACGCAGCTAAAACACTTTTAGATTTCCGCGGTGGTCACAGTAGTCGAAATATCGGTGAGCTCGTGGTAATAACCCGGTAAATATGTGTGTTATTAACGCAGTTTAAGTTTAACAAGGAAGGTAGGTAGATAAAGATAAAGATATAATGTCTTTATTTGAAGTAAGATTTATCAATATTTTTTTTCGCAAGGTAAGGTATGATAATTTGTGTATATGTTTCATATTTTCACTTGTAGTTTATCAGTTTTATCGTATTGAATATGTAATCTCCGTTAAAAGTAATAAAATATGCATGGTATAATATATCATATTTCGTCTTTTTTATATCATACCATGAAAACCAGGAGGAAAGATTTTCTATTTATGTAGTACAGTCAACAAGAAAATTCAGAAACCGCATTATATTAGCAATAGGATAACAGTAGTAGGAACATAAAGTGTAAACGACTCTGTTGCTTATTGTACCCAAATAAAAAATACGCAAGTTTTGCACTTACCTTATCTTTCCATACACTTGTTACTTCAGTAAACAAAAATCAACAAAAAATCAAAAAAGTAGTTGGTATTTTCCTTGAGGTGCCTAGCATTTTTTTCCTGGCAACGAAATCTAAGAATCTTCTTTGAATAAGTATTTAAACAGCTGCACCTATATAATCTCAAAATAAGTACCAAGAATTGTGATTATACTACGTCGATGAATGGCATTAGCCTATTTATAATATAATTTAAAAAACATCCCTAAAGCGGAAGTAGGTACTCCGAAACTCCGAACCGAAGTAATTCTCCATGCCTAGATGGCGCTATACCTATATACACAACTCCAAAAAGACAATGCAAAAGTTTTAATAAGGAAAGCAAAATCCAAGTCTTATCGTATCCGATGCTATACATCTTGACCAAACTAGCATCTACCCTCTATTTACAACCGGCCAAGTTAAATATGGCCCCCATTATTCTAGTTTCCTCCGCGCTGCGGGCCTATTTCTTTCGGCTGCTTATTCCGCACACACGTCATCGTGCTCCCCCAATAAATGAAATTTAACAGAATGAGGGAAAAAAATCAATACTACACTACTAAAGTCACTGGCTATCGGCTATCGCGCCCTTCTAATTTACTGTTCGCGATAAAAACAATCCAGCCCACGCGTGTGTGTGCCCCACTCACACACACGCAACTCATAACTACTACAATATTCATGGCATTATGAACGTGCCTTTACTATCAATAATTCAACTTCCGAACGCACCTACAATAGATTGTAAAAATCATTTCTATGCTGGCTGAAAAATGAAATGAAAAAGAAATTTGGAAAAAGAATGTGGAATACTTACGGATAGAGCAGACGTCAAATATTCTGGTAGTTGAGCATCCTACTGCGAGCCGGCAACGAGGTCAACGAACTCACGAACAAACACACAGTCCGCCATATTGAAATTCAACTGTCAAATTTAAATTTCAAATACGCCAACTGTCATCGAAACTTGGTGTCAAACTTAAATCCTCCTTCCGTCAGTTTAGATTTAAGTTAAAATTGCCGAAAAAGTTGTAATTTAACGCCTATCTAAAACACTTTTGTTGTATAAAACGGTATAAAAATATTACAAATTATGAACGATGGAAAACTTGTAAAATGAAAACGAAATATAAATATATAATATTAATAGAAGCGTACAAGCGGCTCTGAGTTCGAGCGCCTACTGACTTAAAATTTTTGGGTATAAAAACATGCTACAATAGCCTCCCACAGGATTGAGCAGTCTTGATCCTCGGGGATATCAGGAAACGCGTTGTTTTGAGGAAATTGAAAAGCTTTACATTAGTTTTCCAAAAATGTGAAGTTATGAATTGAATTTCTAAGAGAATTTAAATTAGCTTCACTTCTATATTTTGGTTTGGTACCAGTAAATTTTTAAAATCTTAAAATCTGCTTAACCTGTTCCTGTTCACCCCATAAGGATTATAGGCCATATATATTTCCATTATCTTACGACTAGCCAACTTTAATTTGCAACTACAAACGAACACTTTAGTAAAGTCCATCATAAAAATAATTAAATACAAGTTTTTCCAATTCATTTTCACTATGTCTTTACCAATCTGTTTTATTTTATTTTCTATTTCCATCTTAAACAAAAGTTCTCTATGGTAATCTTTTCATTATAACATTCACTTATTCTGAAGTCTGTAATAAATACTACGTGTAGGCGAACTAGGCGAGAAAATCTAGTACTCACCATTTGAGAAGCCTCGAATAAAAAATACGTTACTTTCACTTTCTTTTCCGCTAGTATCAAGTCGCAGCCGTCGCAGTCGGCCCACGCATGTGTGCGTCTCCCCACCCCCCTACCCGTGGGGGGGAGGCGAAATTTTTCGTTTTTCGCCTACTTTTCCGTCCCGCTCTAGTTTTTCGTCTCCCTTCTTTTTTCTGCGCCGCTTTCTTCCTAGTGCCCCGCCACATGTGTGCACAGAGTAATGAGAACAAACAGAGCCAGCAACCATTTCCGGTTTGCTAAGTTTTCATCTGCTCCGTTTTTATATAGTTTTCTTCTAGTAAGGAAAAATCAGCATTGAAAACAGATCAAATATAAGTAAGTAAAAGCAGTTTGTCATCTGAATATCTTCCGATCCGCTTATTTCCTGTGAAGCGTGCTAAAATTTGTGAAGATTTCAGCAGAGCTTGATAAGGAAATATTTATGACCAAAAATTTGTTTTGAATGGTCGAACTTGTAAAAAAATGGATATGATATAGAACATTACCAGCACTTGGATGGCACTTGTGATTTATTACCACAAACTTTTATATTTTGCTCTATGCAAAATGTTTTTTTTTTGTGTGAGTATTGTTGATTTTTTTTTAGCACAGCCTCTTACGATTTTTAATAATTAATTTAACTTACAATGTCCACCAAAATGAATGATGACAGTTTCACAAGGCGATTTTCTTCGACATTGTCTCACTAGGATTTGAATATGGATGGAGTCATCCATGCCGAGAAAAAAATATAAGAAATGAACATTCTAATAAATAAAGTACTCTTTTGTGGGATGGCCGATTAATATCTAACCTTTCAGTGTTATAGTGGCTACGCTCGCGTTATGTAAGATTTTCCCGTGCGAGTACGACTTTTTCCCGTAAAAAGTATCCTGCGTTCATCCAGGTTGCAAACTATCTCCATTCCAAATTTCATCTAAATCCGTTGAATACGAGAACTGAGAAGGCGGAACAAATATCCTAACATCTAAATATCCAAATATATTTTCACATTTATAATATTAGTGCGACAATTGTCTCACAAAAGTTTTAACAATTTAAGTTTATTTTTATGACTAAAACGTAAAACGACCTTCACCTTTGCATTATATCGTTAAAATTGGGTGTTTTCTCTGCGTCGCGCGGCTGACCTGCGCGCGAGTCGTTCGGCGCCCACCCTCGCTCCTCGGCGGCGCCTTGCGCGGCACAGGATGTCCCAATATTAAACTTTAATAGTTATTTCATTACATTTTTAAGAAAAAATAAATAAGGACTTTGTTTTTCACGTTTAATTTTATGGATAAAGACTTGAAGGAGACGTAGGTTTACTTAAGATATTTTGAATAGTAAACTACGAGTATGTTACTCGTAAATAGTAAATAAAATACTCTCTATTTTTTGTTTCGCACGTTAAAAAGGAGAAATAGCACTTGTCTATTGCAATGGTGCCTGTCTCAAAAATACAAAACAAAAAGAGATTTTTGTTTAGTTTTCATCAAAAGCCAATAGGTAATGATTACGTGTCAAGAATAATTAGAAAAAAGAATCAAAATCAATATTACGATTCTCTAATCACCCATATGGTGAACTGCACTTTAAGCGTGCCACACGAATAACGTCATTATCGTCACCTAGCACGAAATAAAGGCACTCCAAAGGCAAACTATTCTTGTTTCTTAAGCAGTTACTTCTCTATCGGTTTCGCAATCAAACAAACAATTCAATAAGAATACTTTAGAAGACCAACTTCAAATTCAAAACAAACATCGCTCTTACAACACAGAACTAAGACAAAACCCACCTGCAAAATGAAATTCCTATTCGCATAGAAACAACTCCAAGGCCACAATTCATAGCAACGGAACAGCCCCCTGTACCACACAGCAGAACTAGGAAACGGGGGGTAAGTACACACGAACCCCCCAAGAAAGGGGGGTAACATGGCAAATACGCGAAAGCAATAGGACTTTTAAAAATTCTCCAGAAATATGATTTATGTGTTGACGGGCGTGCCTCTCTTTTTTTTCTCCTCAAGGCCGCTTGCCTGATTCGATTTTTAAAACCCGGGCGCTCGCGAGTTCCTTTTTTAAAAGTAAAAGAGATTTTTCTCGCGAGATTGTTTTTGTTTTAAATTGGATGGCGGCGTTTTAAATTTGAAACGCGAAATTAGAAAGGTTCCGGGACATCCTGTAATTTTAAATTTTTTCGTTATTTTTTTATGGTGAATTTAAGTTTATGGTCGTGTTCTATTAAACTTTATAGATTCTTTACTTGTTTTTACAAATTACTTTAAAACTTAAAGCATTTTTAGATTCAAAATAAATAAGTGTATGTTGTATAATTTGCGCAGTATCAACCTTATTTTTATACCAATAAAGTTCAATGTAATGATGGCGAAGCATATTTATTATGGATACAAAACAATATTATAAACAGCTCTAATACTTCTCCACCAAGGGGATCGAGCCTACCCTAAATTAGGGCGATCAGGCGCTCGGTGCGCGTTGGTCGACTTCACACACAACTCACGCAGGAGTGTGCAGGTTCCCTCACGATGTTTTCCTTCACCGTAATCTAATATCTTCAAATTAGGTTCTAATATATCCACAGTTTCTTCCTAGTTACCATGAGGGTCTAGTCTAGAGCGAACGTGCCAACTTCACACACATTTTCAAAGGGAGCAAGCCCAACAACAATTATTGTAGGTCAGCTTTCACATAATAATTTGTGTTTTAAAGCAAAACTATATTTTTCGTTTCGGAATCTAGCGTCTACGTACCAAAAATAAGCAAACCGGTACATAAGAACCCTAGATTGTCACATTTATTAATAAAATAACATTTTAAATTTACTAAAAAAAGAACAGATTAGGTATGTAAGCTTAATTTAAAAATCTCTTTATTTCTCGCTACGAGCTACGAGCTACGAGCGCTTTCACCCGACAGTGCTACGAGCTACGGCGTAGCAAAATTTATTAGTTTGGTAATGTGCTATTTATTAGGTTAATTTTAATGCGTTTTAATGCACCTTTTCCAAGTTGCATTGTTGTCAGCCCCCAACCCCAACCTAGCTGGGTACACCTGTTTGTGAAGCTCGGGGTTGCAGGTTCGAACCCTGCCCAGAAAAATATTTCTTTAGTGTGCACTTGTGTCTGTATCTATTCATCATTAGTAGCAAATGAAAAGTAGCAAACTAAAAGAAACATTGAATTTGATTGTGAAATCATGTGAGCCTCCACTTATTTATACTTTACCTATAATGCCCCTTTTTTCTGGAAGAAATTTCTATACTACAATAAATCCGCCAAAAATAATATATTCTGCTATTATCATTTTAATAACTAGTTATGATATAGTGAAGAAATTACTCTATTTTAATAACTGGTTATGGAACAGTGAAAAAATAGTACTTTTTCGTAGCTAGTTATGAAAAACAGTTATGAAATTGGACCAAAGGCACCACGGGTTTTAGGGTAGGCTTGAGCCCCTCGGTGGGGACATTAAATATGACGAAGAATGGAATGACGAGGATGACATTTACTTTAAAAGACGAAACGAGTTTATTTGTCCGCTAGACTGCCAGTTGGCCGGCTGCCAAACGCGGGTCGCTGGTTCGCTCTCCTGCAAATGTGTTGTGTGGGTAGTTGGAAATTTCCTTATTACAACTGGCATAGCTGAGAAATGTAATAAAGTCTGTTTATGTGTGGAAAAAACCTTAACGCGGAAAAATGTGAAAACATGACGGCTCCGTAGCCCAGGTGGTAGTGTATCTGCCTCCGACGCACAGGGCCGCGGGTTCGAATCCCGCCCAGGGCAAACATTTGTGTGATGAGCACTTGTGTTTGCCTTGGGTCTGGTTGTTGTTTATCTATATAAGTATGTATTTATCTATTTTTGTAATGTATATCAGCTGTTTGGTACCCATAGTACAAGCTCTGCTTAGTTTGAGATCAGATGGCCGTGTGTGAAGATGTCCCAACATATTTATTTATTTATATTTATGTCCTGTACTTGAAGTGAGTAATAATAATAATAATAATAATAACTTTATATATTTCCACACCACAAGAAAAATAATTTTAACATACACCAGAAACAATGTCGTGTTCTTGTGTATCTATAGTATTTCTTGTTTACCTGTATTTTTTATACCTCTATATTTATATATCACATAGGTATCTCAGAAACGGCTTTAATGGCTGGTTTACACGTATTAAGTTGTTTAGTAGTTAACTAAATTTTAAGCAACTTAATGCGTGTAAACAGCGAATTTAGTAGTTGCAAGTTAAAATTTAGTGTGCAAGTAAACAAGTAGATTAGAACTTTTTTTATTTTTCGGGTAAGTTGGTGAGCTTGGCCTGTCACTTGACACGTTTAGAAAGGCGCGATTTAGTTAATTTTAAGTTAAATGCGAAGTGCGAAGTTAAGTGCGAGTGTTTTATGTTTATTTTTTGGAAATATTTTAATATATATTATTATATAGGTATATATGTATAGGTATATATAAAAATATTAATGATTAATATATTACTAATATTATATATTTATCATTAAAAATAATAATAATATAATATAAAAAAAATATATAATGTTATTTATATAAAAATAAATATTTTATTATACTTTATTATTTTATTTATTACAGATTTGAATTCGCTGTTGATCGTCCATCTTGGGCTAACTAAAGAGCTTAACTACTAAAATGACGTGTAAACACTTACTTAAAATTTAGTCGCTTAAAATTTAGTTAAAATTTAGTTGCTACTTGACAACTTAATACGTGTAAACCAGCCATAATTTAGTACAGTCATGTTCACAAGTGGGGTAATATCACGTACTCATATACTTTGAAATAAGCATTTTCTGCTCGGTCTTTGCTGTTAAGTGTACTGGACTGTATTCAAAGGATTAAAAAATTACAATAAGGGTTGAATACCTAATTAAAAAAATATTTCAAAGTATAGGAGCACGTGATATGACCCCACTTATGAATTTGACTGTACAAAGATAAACCTTTACTTAAGTATATTTCATTAATTCATACATTTACGCAAATACATATCTAGATACTAACGACACCACTCGATAACTAATGACATCAACGGTCCGTTACAGTCCACTGCTGGACTATGAGCCTCCCCCACTTAAGTATTTGGTTTTGCCATAATCTCCACGCTTGGCAGGCGGGTTGGAGATCGCAGATTAAAAGGTTACTATATCAGAGAGCGCTGCTGCCCGTTCCCTGTTCAATGTGTAGACCCTAAGTCGCCTCTTACGACACCCACTGGATGAGTAGGGGTTGGTGACAAATTCTACTCTGACGTCACCACACGGCAAGATAACTAATGACACTTTCAAGATAATATCTAGAAATATTTTTTTTTATGTAAGTATTTCTCTAAGTCGTGTGCACCAACAACACCCAAAAGTAGTCTATGTTGGGTGTCAAATTATATTTTGTACCAAATTTCATCAAAATCAGATCAGCAGATAATGCCATGCCATGAAAACGTAACGAACAAATAGAAAAACAAAGTTAGTTTTACATTTTATAATTTAAGTATTAATACGAATTTTCGTCTCATGCTAATAACAACATCGCCTGAGGCTTAAAATACTGATATCTAAAAATAATAGGGCTGCCTCTGGCAATTTAACAAAGTAATAAAACTTTAGCATTTTATTTTCAAGGGAAAAACTGCCTACGTAACGGTCTCATAAGGTGAAGAGTCGACATTCTTGAAGAAGGAAAATGTTAATAAAAATCTTATGAAGGTTTGGAGGCTTATACGTATAAGTACACGCTCATATGCCTTATGGGGAAAGCAGTATCATTATAATTATGCTAAGAACGTAGCGATTAAACTTTTCTAGATCTAGTGACTAATTCGATTTACATTGCTGTTTGAGTCGAGAAATTAAAAAAAGACAGTTTTTTTTTCTTGCATCTAATAATACTGGCTAGGGCCACTGCTTCCCATCCTGGAGACGCGGGTTCGATCCCCACCACGTACCAATGTGTTTTTGAATTTCGAATTAATTCGACGCTCTAACAGTGAAGGATAACATCGTGAAGAAACCTGCACACTCCTGGTCTTGTCTGATGTCGACCAACCCGCACTGGGCCAGCGTGGTCGACTAAGGCCTAGTCACTCTAATTCAAGGTACGCTCGAGCCCCTCGGTGGGGACATCATATATTATGAGCTGTTGTAAGCAATCAGGTCCTAGCTCTTTGGACAAGCAGTAATAAAATCTTTTGCAATTCTATTACTTGTGTTCTTCTTTAGTCTTCTTAAAAGTGAATGCCTTTAAGAGATGAGATCCCTACAAGCGATAAGGCCTCCTTTGTTTGTTTTATGTTTCTTTTGTGTGTCATATAGAGTTTTTAATCACAGCAAAAACACGTTTTTCTTCTAGTTATCGTGTGGGTTATAAAGTCGACAGTCGGGTCGGGTAAAGAACACACCTGAAAATCTCGGGAACTAAGAATACTAACTTAGTGAAATAAATTGTAATTAATAGATAAATAAATACCTACTCCTTGAAAAAAGTTATAAAATATATTATAACAAAAAAATATATATATAAAAACATATCCCTTATAACAATTAGAACCTCAGCAATAGTTGTCTGTGTCGTCAGGAGGGACATAAAGAAAAAAATATGCCATATAAAACACAGCAGTGGACTGCAATAGGCTGATTGATTGATTGATAAAAAAAATAGAAAATCGCAATTATTTTCTATAGCTTATTTTTGTTAATTGTTTATTTTTTGTGTTACGTGTTAGCTGTTGTTACCGCGGTTACGCGGTTTGTCCTGGTCATGCGGTAGATCCGCTTAGAAAATACTCGTTTTTATTTTGCCATTTTTGATGGCATATGTTAACAAGAACTAAGAAGTCTGCTATCATTTAAACTGTGTTTAATTGTCTATTAAACATAATTTATTTTACTAAGATAGCATTTATAGTTTTCGAGATTTTCAGGTCTTCATATGACCCGGATTCATTGCTATCACCCGGATGTCGAGTGAAGTTATTTGGCCTTACTGCTAAGGTATCAATTTCTTCTAGGCAACCGGCCACTAAAGCCATGTCAGCTGGATGACCGGACTTGGAGGCCGAAAGGTCCTTTCTTCATTGTGAGGGTTGTAAGGTCGACAACCGACCTTACAAAGGTGGCGAATCCTATGTCGTCTGTTGACCTTCTCAGAAAGTTGACAAAGCGATTACAAGGAAGGAAGGACAATCTAAAGGGTGAGATCGAAACGCTTAGGCTCTGTTTAGATTAGACCGTGGATAGGACAACTTGAGACTCATCTCTGTGAGCTGTAGACCTCGCGAGTATTTTATTTTTTTTTTCAAAATTGCTGATTTACGATTTTTTTACATTTTCAAACCTATTAACTCCGTAGTTTCTAAAAACTGACTCAACAAAAAAATTCTATATACATATTTATCGAACCTGCTCACAAAATTTCACGAGAATCAGTTAGAAACGCGGCCTGTAGAGTGGAACAAACAGACAGACAGGTGGACATACAAAAGCAATTTTGGCCAAGCAGAAACGGAGACGTTTCGCGCTCGCTCCGGCAACTATGTATGTGAGAATAGTCCCATTTCGTACACTACTAAATCGATCAGCTGACCGCGTAGTTTTGTATATTTTTTTTAATGTAACAACCTCCGTTGCCAAATCGAGCGGTCGAGCTTTCAACTCTCATTACGGAGGTTCCGGGTTCGAGTCCTGGTGGAGACATGTCAAGCTAAAATATCGTTGAGACATTCCCCAGTTTTGTTAGGACATTGCAGGCTAAATAACGAGATTTTCCGAAAAGAAAGATAATTTCGTGCTTCGGAAGGCACGCTAACCTGTGGGTCCCAGTTGCTTGCTATCCACGGAAGTACCTAGACGTTACACGAGCCATTTCAGTGCCACAGAAAAATATGTTTAGTTACTGCTAACACAAAAAGAGTGACAAAACTCTTATCAGTAACATATACGATTGCCTATCAATAAAAAAACTTTTGATATTGCTAGTCAGATGGTTTTTAACTCATAAACACTTCGATAGTGTAATTTTTTTAGCAATAACAAAATTTTGTTTACTGGTTCTTTGGCGGCTCTATAATGGGCCCCGTAAACTGTCAAACGGTTTGATTCAAACACGTAAAGTTTGGTTTGACTCAAACCATTTTGATCGTTTACAAAGGTGGTTTGAACGGTTTGTCAAACATTTACGTGTTTGAAGCATGTTTGATGCAATTTCATATTTTTCGTTTGATGCAATTTCATATTTGGCGTCATCGTATTGGGAGCAATCCTGTAATGATGACGTCTTTTGTAATTATTAGTTTTTAATAAATAAATAAATTTTGTTGTGTTTGACGCGTCAGAAGTGTAATTACGACAGCTTACAGAATCAGACTGCGCAGAGCCGTTTGACAAACCGTTCAAACCGACCTCAAACGGTTTGATCAAACACGTAAGGTTTGAGTCAAACCGTTTGACCGTCTCCGGGGTCCTTTACACTGACACCAGGGTTCGTGAGGTCGGTTGTCGACCTTACAACCCACACAATGAAGCAGATGAAGCGCTACTGTATTCTATTAATACTGGCATCTTAATCGTACTATATAAAAACCCCAAACATTACTCACTACAGCAAAATTACCTACACTGAAAGCCTAAACACGGAATCACTTCAACGCTCAACATTAAGATGATAAATAATTAAAAACAAATCAATTCCTGCTGACGACGTACAAAAATAATATTTCTCTTTCTCTAAACTATCTACTATCTCATTTTGGCCCCCTATCCCCCCCGCCTGCTGTTGTGTGTGTAGAAAAATTCGGAGACCCCCTCCCAACCCCCCTCCCCAACGTTCACGGTTCTAATTTTTGGGGAATTTGGGCCATATTCGTAAATATGAAATGGAAAAAATATTTCGCGCATAAATTGATTTTGAGTTTTATTGCGAGGGCAGTAAGGTAAGAAGTCGTTCGTGGAGGAGTTGGAAAAAAAATTACTTCATATGTCGTCCTTAAGACGGAGCGTAGCGCTTCGTATGTGTGTTGCGGACACAGGCGCGGCGGAGTCGACCGTGGGTTACTTATTTTGTTGATCACGGAAGTAAGCAACGTGACAAAATCGACTAATCCTGACAAATCTCCAGTACATAGCGGTATCACATTAACTAATTAATTGTAGGGTTCTCGAATGGAGACCACGTGTCGAGAAACCTAGTGTGGGAATTGGGATGCCCGGTGGATTGATGACCTGAGGAAGGTCGCTGGTGGTGGCTGGATGAGGAAAGCGGGTGATCGTGCGCTTTGGCGTGCTCTTGGGGAGGCCTACGTCCAGCAGTGGACTGAATAGGCTGATTCATTGATAGATTGAGGTAATTTTATGTCTAAGGTTGTGGGATAAGGTAGTTACTTTTTTTTAATAATGTTAAAATAAATATGTTTTTGTTAACGAACGTAGCCATTTCTAAAATATAAAGCGGGGGAAGAGAAGTAGTCTTGAAAAGGAAGTTTATTTCAAGATGTCTCGTTTTCAGTCATTTTGAGAAATTGTTTTTTAGAGAACGATGTATTCTGGGTACGATTTGTTGTGCTATTTTTTAACATAGATCAAAATCTTTACGAACTTCATCTGTTGGTTACGCAATACTTTTATTAACTGTTATTTTAATTTGAATATTTTATTTTTGTAACGAGAGGCAAAAGAAGGGTGGATTGAACTTAGCATGAAAGTCCGCTTTCGTTGTCGAGATTCAGAGGTGCCAGCCAGAAGTTTAATACGTAAGTTCAGGCTGGCTGGCCACGCTTTTCGTTGTTTTTTAGCTAAATGGCCATACGTATCTCAAAAATTCTAACTGGATGCCTGTCACAATTTTAGGTGACGTCGTATTAATAAGCAAGAAATAGTAAGAATCCCTTCTGTTCGGAGATTGAGAGACCAGCGAAAAGCGGTTTTCAAGCTGGCTGGACACGTTTGCGTTCGATTATCTCGGGTTCTCTAGCGTCACATAAACTGAAATAAGGGTGATTAGCCGTCACCTAAAATGGTGTATTGATTAAACGTGGCTCATTTTGAAGAATTGTCCAGCCAGCCTGAGTCACGTCGCAGAAGAAGTTGCGGGCGGAAAACTGGTTTAGTATGTTTACTTCCGTCAAACGTCGAATTACTGTCCTTTACGGAAGATGATGGAAAGTGGTTGAGCGTTTTGTCGATGCAATTCGAAAACGGAAATAGATTTTTTGTTGATGACGTCTCCACTGCTTCCGCGATCCATCACCGCGCAATATATACCTATAACTTTCCCTGTAGCTATGCGAACAAATATATTATATTTTCCTATATGTTGCTCCATCATTTATACTTTATTACTATATATCTGTACAACTATTTATATATACGACTGTTTGTCTCCGGTTCCCGTTGTGTGCGAATATTATATACATAGTACATACATACATACGTTTAATATTATTGTACTATTTAGGGAAGAACTCAATTAAAGATTTTCCGTAGTGGTGTTCTGCCAAGTTTTTCTTAGATAATACATGCTCATAGAACTCGTAGGGTGAGTAGAGCTTGAAACACTGCTATACGAGATAGTCTAGATCAAATAGACCGCCTGCCTTGTTTCTCTTCTTATGTGAAATGTAAGGTCAACAACCGACCTCAAAAACCCTGGTGTCACAGAACCTCTGAGGCGCATAGAACAACTATTTTCCATAAAATTTAAGTGATGTAAAATTATCCTATTATAATAACATATTTGCCTTTGCCTTTGATAGCCGGGACCAATAGCTTAACGTGCCTTCCGAAGCACGGAATCATATTTTTTTATATACAATAAGATTGGGTCTGCAATGTCCGAAGCTGGGTACAGCCACAGTGATTTGTTTGAATAGGGATTCGAACCTGGAACCTCCGTACAGAAACCCGCTCGGCCACGCAGGCTGTCTGCAAGCACAAAGCAAGAACACGTAGAAGAACACGTTTGTGCAGTAGGTAATAAAATCCCGATAAAAACATACCAACTTCCATATTTCTATACAAATAATTTAGTAATAGTCCTTAAAAATGTCATAAAAGAATAGGCATAATTTCCAGTTCAACGACCCCACAAACTCTCTTGTATCTTTAGGGAAAATTGTCGTGAAAAGATCACTCTCGCGAAGGGTTTAAAACTCCTGTTAACTACAAAACGCAACTCCTCACTGCTGGCAGGTCAAACCCATGAAACTGAAAATTTTGTTCAACGATTTATTAAAATTTGCAAAAAAGTCTTTGGAATTTTCATAATAAAAATAAAATTTTGGGAATCTTCTAGAACAAAAAGGGATGAAACGGTAAACCGGTAACCGGGAACGGACCGGTCGCGCTGGAGTGTGATTGGAGAGGCCTATGTTCAGCAGTGGACTTTAACAGGCTGAAATGATGATGATGAAAAAGAGATGTTCAATTTTACGGCCGAGAGATTTTACATTATTTATATAAGACGTTGTAAAAAATTAACAATCATGTTTCTCGAAATAAACATCTCTATCTATACGCCACGCTTCTGTGGAAATAAACTAGTAGCAAGTTGTCCCAATCCTCCTGTTCGCAACTCGTCCCGAGCACTTTAGAGTTTCTTAGAACCAGAACCAATATGTCTCTATGAACATTTGGAGTGCTTGAGATTCTAAAAATATCTTTTTACAAATACAGTAGTGGTCAGTTGTAGTGCTCTCTGCTACAATTACTACGGTGATCTACGAAACTAAAGGCTACTACACACATTGCCGGCGGCTTTTGCCCGAACGACACGTGCCGCCATACAGTTATAGCTTTGTAAGCTGCCGGGCCCACTGCGGCTTGCCCAGCGGCACTGATCGAAGGTAGGAGCCTTAACAGTCTACCCACTTTCCCACCATTTCTAGCGCGCCACGAATTAAATAACCGCCATCTGTCGAGTCTTATATGTATTGTAAAGCGACATCTTGTTCAAAAAAACATTACCATGCTGCCATCTGCCATTTTTAACTAAATTTGTTGGGCACTGCTTAAACGCTATATAGAGCGGTTGTCATATTAGTTCTTTAAAGACTTAATAGATAGCGCTGATGACAGGTGTATTCTAACATGGCCGACGTGTCGTCTTTTTGGATTGGCACACTAATATATTTTATGATGAATGTTTTACATTTTTTAGTAGGTTTTACTTAAGAATAGGTATACGAAGCCGGTACAATAAAACAATTATTAATTTTAAACCAACTTTATTTTTAGCTAAAATATAATGATTCGTACATCAAAGAAGTATCTAAATATAGTACTGTAATACCGCAAATAATACAAAAAAAACGTAAAATAATAGAATTAAATCAATGAAGTAAGTAAATCATAATTATAAATAGAGCTGTCTCGTTCAATTTAATACTTTATAGTAATCAATTAATATTGTGCGAATTAGCAGAACAAATGTCAGATCTTAAAATTAATTTATAAAATAAGGGTAAAATTTCCAACAAAGGGCGCGGCGTACACACTGGAAATTAAATTTGATTAATTATCATTTAAGTTTGCTGGGTTGCTGACGATAAGTGGTCACTTTTAACATTTACTGGCCTTATGTCAGACTGAGCCCTCTCAAGCGAGATGCAACATGTGGCGTGCTCGTACACCGCTTCCTGATCCCTTTGTCCCGCTTTCTGAGAGTCAACCGGCTGGACATAGACTACCATGGCCGATCTGGAAGTCTTTAAATCGACTTCGGACTCAGGTCGGCCGGAGCAAAGAGAATATGTTCAGGTGGGGACTCTCGGAAAACCCAAATTTAAACTGTGTGTGTGGAGCAGCGGTGCAGTCCATGACTCATCTAGTTTCCTGTCCTGCCTGCCCTGTTACCTGTTTGCAGCAGGACTTAATGGACGCCACAAATAGTGCAGTCGAAGTGGCTTAGTTCTGGGCCGGAGTGATTTAATTTGTCATCGAAACGCAAAGAAGAAGAAGATGTCAGAATTGATTTATACCTTGAAGCTTATGCTTTATTTAGAAGGATTACTCTATCTGACTCTTGCCACAGCATATACCGCACAGAACGGCCACCCACCCCCTCCCGCCAATCCACACTTCCTCACCCCGCCCCGCAGTTGAGGAGCTAGTTGGGAGTATCGAAGTAAAATGGCCGCGCCGCACCGCCATTAGAAATGCGCCGTCAGTCGTAACGTACAATGTAGTTAGCTTCGCGTGCACTTTACTAGTAAATCGAGTAATAGCATTGTATGGAGTGACCAAGGTATGCTCTTGCTATGCGCTTAGCCCAGTTATTAGAAATACGAGACCACGTTGGAGTACAACTCAGGACAACTCCGAACCAGCGGCTTAACTTGAAGTTTGACAACAGGGACATCAGGCCTAGTCAAACCCACCAAAACTTACTCAGCATGTTTTTATGTATTTATTTGTACGACAGTAGCGCCCTCTGTCAGCGGATTAGGGAAATGGACATTGGACGGTTGTCGAGTGCAAACATTAACACAATCTCTGGGTAAAAAGAGTAAAAACAGCAATTCTACCAACATCAACATCTACTAACAAATCGAACTGAATCAGACGTTGGACTTGATTCTAGTCTAAATTAGGGATCAATTTCAACTCAATCGTTATATAGATTTTTCGCCTTCTAAGTACCACCTATAATTCTGTTTATTGTTGCCAGAATTACATTTTTACTCTTTTCAACAGATCTAACAAGAATTCACTAATTAATTAGAAAACATTAAAGCAAGCCGCTTATTTTGAAAACAGAATTCGTTGTACGAAAATAAATGTTTTACTAAATAATGGCACTACTTTGTCACTGACATGATAACAAAATACAACTTATTAAAAATAATTTAGAACTTCCAAAACTTGCGGCTTGCTTTGATTCGTAACGCATAGAATAATTTTTGTGACAACTTTAAGTAAAAAGTGGTACCCACCATAAAGCTCCATTCTTAAAAGAACGTTACTGACACTTGAAAGAACTAACAGACTAAAGTTAAAACGCCATCTATCAAGGACAGGACTATACTACACATTGAAGAAAACCAATAAACAGCGCCCTTACTAAAAGCTATTATACAAACAATAGAAATGTAGCGCCCCCGCCGGTGAAGTCAAACATATCAATAATGTCAGTCTCGTTCATTTTAGTAGTCCTACTATATTTCATTCACTCAAAAACAAATTATTTTAAAATTAAAGCTGCCTACAATCCCCCTACATTTATATGGTTAATATAACAGGGCGCAAATGTTTAAGACAATTTTTACTGGCCAAATCCAAAATAAGTACCTATTATCTAAGTACATTTATTTAATATACGAAGGTTTATTTCCTAATAGTACAAAACACAGATCTGACCAATAAAATTTGTCGTTTTTATTAGCTGTCACAAAAATTACGCTAGATCGATCGAATCGAGGAAACGAGTCAAATAACTAAACATTTTTTTCAACTAATAGTGTAAATATACGAAACGAACATCACGTGACGCCAACTAGTTAAAACATCAATGATTATGTCCACAATGATTGCTTAGTGATCGCACAGTCGGGGTACATCCTAAAAGGTATTGATCACACTTTTTATCCATTCGACGAAAAAAATGAAATATACGCAAGATATAAAAAATACAACCAGACGAAGTGGCAATTATTGTCTGAATAGTGCTGTCAACAAATTACATACGCCGCCCTCTAGTTTTCAGACTGAGAAATTTATTTATTTTTGTAGTGTACAATTTTTGTAGTGTGCCCTTTATGATTGGTTCAACTTATTATCAAAAATCGACACAAGGTTGGTTGTAAGACATGTCCATAGTACAATAAGATACCCCGTAAAGATATCCGACGTATTATAATAACCAAAAATGTTATCCCATTCTGATTCATATCTGATTCAAATTATGGTAAAAAGTACGATCAATAAGTTTAAAGGATCTATAGTTTATGTCCAACTTACACAGTTTTTACACTCTATTCTAATATGGCAAACTATACCGTGATATGATCTTATTATAGGTGAAGTGACGACATCTGGCGTTGCGTATTATACTTGAACATATACGAAAAATTCAAAATCTATTACCATTTCATTATTTTTATTTTTTCAGCACTGATACGATAATTGGATTTAAGACAATAATTCTGATGTCGATTTTGATTAAAAATAGGTTTATTTTTAAACAGGTAACGCCGATAGCCATGTCACTTAGAGCAATTCTGTGTCATTCACAGAGCAGCCGATAAATCAAACCTATCTATGCTTAATACAGACCTAAAGCGAAACGTCCGATTCGCATGATGTCACGTTGAAGTCATCACCACTTTTTACATGTTTGTAAAGCTCACGAACTAAGAACATTTTTACAAATCGGATGTAGATCCAATGAGAATATTTCGGAATGGTCATTTCACGAATTGAACATTCCGCGACTGTGACATTTTGCGGATCGTCCATTCTCCGTCCGATCTCTTATATCATCGTCAGTAGACGGGTTGACGCGTCTCTTAGTTGCCATTTCCCGCCGTGCTTCGCATCGTACGTAACTAACACATAGCTTAGCCTAATTGTTAGTAAAAATCCTTAACTCATTCAAAATATGTATACTATAATTATATAGTTTATAATAATAGCTGATCCTAAACCGATACCACCTTGTATATGTGTATAATATCGTACATCTATGTTTTTTTAATTTTATTTTTCAAATAACTCTGTGCCTAATATACATTTAAGCCGACATTTTGAAAAGCTCGAAGGGTAAGAATGTCAGGACATCTTCATTTTAAATTTCCTTATCAATTTGAAGTTAAGAAGCATTCTGTACTTCTCAACCTAAAAATAAATGCGTTTTTGAAGCAAACATCACTTTTAACTTAAATGCTGGGTTTGAATATAAAATTCAAAATGGCGCTCGAAATTTTTCAAAGAAACACTGGAACGAAATGATTGGTTGAACGCCGCGTTGGACTTCTGGCAAAAGTATATGTAGGTAGTAGCAAAAAATAAGAAATTCATCGTTTAACACACGAAGCATATAAGATTCTTAAATATTATTAATCAGTAATATACATAGTATCTGATCTTACAACTATTTATCTTCTTATGATCGATTTCATACGAAATTACAACGTCTACAGTTTAATACATACAGTTAGTCACTTAGAAAGTAATAGAAAAAGATTTTTAGAGCGCTTTCTAGAGTTTTTAGACCAATTTTTTCGTTCTACGAAAGCAAGCAAAGGAAATAATTACGTATAAATTTTGATATGATCAATTTGAGACCTTATAATAAACTACGAAACTACAAATGAACATAGTTCCAAAGTGTTTGTGCCTCGCGTCGTGTTTTTGTGCAAAAAGCATATATTTTTTTATAATACATACAAACTATAGATATATCGATCGATGCAGATATAAAATCAATTCCATTACCGAATTATTTTGATCTGTATTTTGTTCTGTGACGCTTCAATATATTATTTAGAATAATTTCATAATGTTGATATTCTGACTACACTCGCAGATAATCAACCTCTTTTGTTTAGAGTACCTCATTCTTTTTATTTATATAGTAAAACATTTTTAACAATCTCAATAATAAATGGCGCTTTTTAGAATATTATACCGCTGCCTAAAACACCTTCCAACTGAATTACACATTTTGTGGGAAAACTTTATTCTTCCAATGATTTTTGGAAAAGGGTTTTCTACCATTACATATATTTTTTATGTATTTTTGAAATGGCAATACATACTGAAACGTCACACAAGAGAGATCGCCGAGAGAAAGGGGCGAAGAAGACAGTGCGTTAAGTACGGGATGTCTGATGATGATCGATGATCGCTGCATCATCAGCGCCGCTCATCATCTCATTACATCGTGCTGTTGTCCCACTCGAGCTGGCTGATGTTCCTGTATTTGTGCTGTTTGCCTGGCAACACTGGGAGATAAAACAAGAACACTTTATAGTTGTTTCCTATTGGAATTATTACTAACAGCTAGACATCGTTTTTTAAAGGATGGTTTAATTGTAAATTTTATGTCAAGTCCGCGCTCGCTAAATTGAGTAGAAATAATTCGAAAGGATTACCATAGATGCCGCACGCTATAACGTGCTAAGTGGTTTCCTATTATGGTGCCGTCATAATTTCATAGAAAAAAAGCAAGAACGAATTTCGGCGCTACCATTATGCCTTTCGTAGTGTAGTTGGTAAGCACGTTGGCTGCGTATAGGCCGAAGGTCATGGGTTCAAGTCCCGCCGGAAGGTTTACGTTTTTGGTTGTTTTCTATCTACAATATTTAGTAACTCTGTGATAGGGTAAAACCCAGATTACCAAACTAATATTCTTGGGTGAGGTCGATGGTTGGATTCTTAATCTATAGAAGTGTGTTACCTTCGTCGTCGTCGTCTGAAGAGTCGTGATGTTCAGAGTCGGAGTCAGAGCACGACTCCTCGTCGGAGCTGGCCGCGGCCGCGCGACCGCACTCCGGCGCAGCCTGGGGACCCACAAACCATCATCATCATAAGTAAATCAAACTATATAGATATGACTACCTAGCCATATTAGGGAAGTTTTGACAAACAACAATCTGTTTTCATTTCAGGCAAAGAATATTCGCCTTTTCACCCATTTTCAGTGATCTTTAGATTGAATCTAGTCTTCAGAATCTAGCTCGATAGAGCTAAAAAATCAAAAGATACGATTTTAAGGCCAAACTATTTCATCTTTCATTGGTTTCCCTGTAGTCCAAATGGTTTTTTCATTGTTCAAACATGAGGGAACATTCATCCTTATTAAGCTATAAATTACATTACAAATTTCGATTTCGATACAAAATCGTTTTTGAAAGAGACTGACATATGCAAACTTTAAAAATTTACTGTTAATTCGTTTTCAAACCGATTCTGTCTTTTTCTTCGCGAATCGTCTGCTACTAATCTATATTTTTAAATTAATTCATAAAATATGGTATATTTAGGAGCAGTCAAATACCCTATTACTTTACTTTCTCGTGTGGATTTAAGTCGACAACCGGCCTTCAACACGATAAAAATACTGTCTACGCACCTCCTCCATAGGATTGACAGTGATCGTCAACGCGGAGTCGTCCCAGGCCATCTCGGCGTCGTGCGGCGGCACGCGGGCCCGCGGCGCACGCGCACGCGACGCACGCGGCGCACGCGCGCGGGCCACGCCCACGGCCGCCAGCACCACCACCACGCCGCACGATATCACGCCGATCAGGAGAGCCACGTGGTCTGAGGGAGAGATTCACTTGTTAAATAAAATATACAAAGCATTACATACAGAACCAATGTGCTGGTAAATTTTCAAATAAGAACAATAATTTATAACTATAAAAACAACAATGGCAATGCGCCGGGAGGCGCGGGTTCGATCCCCACCGCATACCAATGTGTTTATTGAATTTCGAATTTATATGTACGTTTATTCGACGCTCTTACGGTGAAGGAAAACATCGTGATGAAACCTGCACACTCCTGCGATGAAATTCAAAGGTTCTGTGTAAATTCGACCAACCCGCACTGGGCCAGCGTGGTCGACTAAGGCCTAATCACCCTAATACAGGGAAGGCTCGAGCCCCTCGGTACGTATATGAGCTGTTGATGATGAATGCGCAGGCCATATATACATTGGATGTCTTTATCGTTATAGTCGACGTCGTGAGATGAAACAAAAATTCAAATAACATCATTTTCACAAAAGTATAAGAAAACTTATTACCTAATTAAAATTATGTGCTACACCCAAACAGGGTATATACGTGACCCTACCCCAAAATACACTGAACTAGCGCCATCTATACTCACTAGTGGGCGGTTGTTCCTGGTGGATGTCCAGCAGGCGGGCGGAGGGGAGGTCGGCGACGTGCGGGTCGCGCTGCGCATGCGCGGCGTACACGCGCGGGATCAGCTCGCGGTGCCCGTCGTGCAGGTGGACGTGAGTGGTCTACGTACAAAAAAATAAACCTAATAAAGGGTACAGACATAGACAACTTTTATTTGACACTAAATCAAATCAGTACACCAAATCTGTTGTTTTACCTTATTATTGTTTACTAGTGGTCCGCCCGCGGCTACGCTCGCGTTGTGTAAGATTTTCCCGTGGGAATAAGACCTTTTTCCGTAAAAAGTATCCTTTGTGTAAATTCAGGTTACAAACTATCTCCATTCCAAATTTCATCCAAATCCGTTCAGTAGTTTAGGCGTGATAGCGGAACAAACATCTAAACATTCAAATATATTTTTATAATACGAGTATTAGTGTGAAGTGTGATGTGATGTCTTCTAGCGAATGAAAAAACATGTATTTTAAATAGGCTTGCGTTTGACATCTATCTCAGCTGATGGAAACCGATGATAAGGTCGAAAATGGAGCACGCTTGTCTATAAGATGCCTATTATCATTATTTTTGAAGAGTCTAGGATTATAGTTCTCTGGAAACACGGAAGCAGGCGACGGACGAGTCCCTAAATGTGGCAGTGCGCATCAAAAAAGTGGAAGCAAAACACTTTGCTTGATACAATAGATGAATAGAACAGGAAACAAGTTATATTTAATTCAATGTGGTAAGCAATTAAATCCATGAACGTTTGTTTTGTTTATGCCTAGCATGTTGCTCGCACCTGTTTGTCCCTGGCGACGGCGTCCATCTTGTCGGCGACGCCGCTGGGATGCAACTCGTGCGCAAGCTCGCCGCCCGCCATGTGCGGGTGCACCACCGTTAGCTAAGAAAATAAACACTCGTTACAGGTAACTGGGACTGAAAAGGGCTATCATAAATGTTATTCTTGTTTCTATAAACTTTCGTAGTTAAAAGATAAAAATGTCTTTATTCGAAGTAAGATTTAACAAAACAATAGGCCTGTGTCGTAAATTTCAAAAATGGCTTATTTCGTTAGTTTAGTACCTGTATTACCCCAAAAAAATAATATTTCATGATAAAAATTATATTTAACACACATAGTTTAAGTTTTAAGAAAATATTTTTAATCTGGCGTAAAAACACAAGAAAGTGTCATGGCGTCGTGAATGACGTCACATAGTGGCAAACGATTGTGTTCACTTGTGCTGTTGTATGAAAAAGTTAACCAAGCGTCAAAACAACAATGGCGGCATACCACTATGTGACGTAATACGTTCTGATTGACGTTCACAGCGGAGGGGCCAGGGGGGGTATTTATTTGATTTTAATTTGTAAAAATAACAATAATCATTAATTTTTATGTGGAATTATTTCGGTTTTCCCTGTTTAAATATTACAATTTACGTCTAGAAACATTCATCCATTGATTTCATTGTTAGTTGACACGAGCCTATTCTTTGACGTCAAATCTAGCTAATAATACCAAGAACAAATGAAGTTTATCCCTGGTTAGCACGTTAACTACAAGTGCTCGCTCGTAGGTTTGCCATAATTATAATTTTGTTGAGTAAAAAACGAACAAAAATAAGGGTCCTAAACTACTTAAACATTCTTTAGTTAATATTGCGCTCTCATCAGGAGCGAAATATTAACTCGACTGAACTTAAAAAAAGTTATTTTACTATATTTAGGAAACCACGGAATATAAAACAAGAGTGGAAAGGACAAACGTATTTTTTTCTATCAGAACCAGTGTCGCCAAAATCACACATAGATAGCACTGTTTACATCACACACAGACTCAGACAATCGGGCATTTGACGAATCAGAGCTGTTGTACTCGTTTCAAACAAGAACGTTATATATACTTTATTACTAATTGTAAATGTTACTTTACAATTAAACAAATAAAGTATATTTTCGCATAAGCTCAGATATACTCTATATTTTCTTCACGTAGTTCAACGCTTCTGACCTAGATGGCAAGAAGCCTAAATAAAATAGGAATAGTTTTTGCAAGCTCGGTGAACTAAACAAAACTATGCGGACCTACTCATAGTTATGACACACGCCACCACCATTCACGCCCTCACTTGTCCATTCCTCTCTTTTTTTATATACCGTGTAGGAAACGGGCACTAAAATCTTAACAATAACGAATATGTTTCTTAATTACAAATTAGACTTCTTCTAGTATAACCATCATATCGCCACTTTAACTTTAAGAATAAATCTACACATTTTAACGCTGAAAACGTACAAAAACAATTAAAGAAAAATTTCAAATTCTAATTTTAATTAACGGTACAGTTTTTAACTAGTGACTGGTGTCTCCTTGTAGGCTTAAGATGCCTGTGTTAGGAGACACCGCTCTTCCATTCTAGTCAAATAGTAGGTAGTGTACAAGTAGCGTTGTGTTACGCTTCAGTGAAACTTTTTTTCGTGTTTTTCTCAGTTTTTTTTTTCTTTTTCTAATTTCTAATTTTGAATTCGATTTTGAAAGGCTTTTGGTTTTTTTTTGTTTTTTTTTTGCATTCAATTTCCTGTCTGAGTTTTGAGCTGTTGAAAAAGAGCTGTAAAATTGTGAATTTTCAGCTATTCCGATTGTTTAAGTTTTGAAAAGTTCTAGGAGCTATTTTTCATCTAATAACCTATTACCAAATCTGCGAGCTACGACTGAGCTCTTTTTACCGATTTTCCTGGACATTTAACAAAGTCGGAAGTCAAAGCTTCTGATCTGGTTCGAGCAGCCGGCTCACCCCCGAGAGGGAACGGTCCAGGCCGCACTCGAGGACCCTAGCTTGCTCCTGTGGACGCCCCTGACTGCAAAATGGCCTTGGCTGCTGTCTATCGGATTGGCTTCGGAGTTGGTGGTTCATCGGTGGTTGCTGCAGAAGCAATATTGTATCACGGGATCTTCACCAAGGAAGTGCGGTGTTGAAGTTGAAGTTTACTAGATTTGTCGTTTTATTTTTAATGATTTTTTTTTAAATCAGTTTGCTGTAAACAAACCCTTAAATTGGTAAGTTGCTAGTTTTTTCCCAAAATTCAAACCGGCTCTTCACGCCACCGTCATCTATTCCTGGCTGTACTTTTGGCACCTTAACGTCCCCATACTTGTTCTACGTTTTTATTGTGCAATAATTCCCTAGACAGGTAGGGCTCTTTCTTCACTATCTCTGAACTAACACTAATTTTGGGGAACTGTTAGTCTTTAATTCTAAATTATTTATGTTATGTTAGTCATCTTTTGCCGTGTTTCCGTTCTTTGTATTTGTTTTTTTTTTGTGTGTGTTTTAATTGAGTTCTATTTTGGTAAGTATCTTTATATCAAATCTTGGTCTTTTTACCTTTTTTTAGACAAAATTACATTCGTGCATAGTAGTTCGGCCTTTTATTTTTAACACTACAGTAGGTACCTTTAAAGTTAACAATAAAATATTAATAATATTCAATATTAGGAGTTAATAAGTTTAGCAAAAAAGAGTGCGTACATGCAAGTTCACGTATGTCTCCCTATATGTGAGGGGACTTTTTTTTTCTTCTTCTTCCTAACTAATGGCGACACATCTTATGTAGACGTATTTCGCCAGTGTCGAGTGATATTTGTAGGTTATATATCCTTGGATGATTGTTCGGTGAATTGGGCTCAGTTATGTGATAGTACAATTACTGAAGCCACCACGAGGCCTCTTGGCATCTTCTAAAAATGTCAGCAAAGTGTAAGCGATTCAATTGTTCTAATAAAGTTCATAGTCCCGAAACATTCACTGGATATTATACTATCGAAATTATACACTAAACACTTCAATAAACTAAAACAAAAAAAAACTAAGACACGTCCGCCATTGTCAGATGCTGACAAAAGACCGTGAGGGGACTTATACGTGCGTGAGGTAATGCTGAGTAATGCCGATGGCCGCCAGCAGACACCACTCACCGTCTGCACGTATTCGTTGGACGTGAACCTCCCGTTGAGCTCGGAGCAGGTCAGCTTGAACACGCGGTTCAGGTAGTAAGCCGGCTTCTTGTTGCTGTACTCCACCTCGCGGAGAACCTGAAACAATGTGGGAAATGTGCAACTTAGTATGGAAGAAAATAACCTAGATATCTTCCCATGGATGTCAAACTTGACTAAAGGACTTGGATTAAAGGAACAATTTATACCTTAATTGTAACACTATGAATTTTGCATCTTGTATTTTTAAAGAAAGCTTCAAGTTTACGCGTTAAAAAAATGAAAAAAAAATGAGAACACTCATACCAGATATTGGTGATACTTTCTCCAGTTTGGTTAGGACATTGCAGGCTGAATCACCTGATTGTCCGAAAAGAAAGACGATTCCGTGCTTCGGAAGGCACGTTAAGCCGTTGGTCCCGGCTACTATCTAGTCGTTACGCGAGCCAAGTCAGTAGCCTTTGGCGGCTCTATAACACCGACACCAGGGTTTGTGAGGTCGGTTGTCGACCTTACAACCCCCACGATGAAGAAGAATGAATGATTGACGAACCTGTTGATAGTTATTGACGCTATCGGCGCCGGAGAGGATGACCCCGTCCCTGGTGACGGCGGCGCGGATGTCGTACTGCAGCGGCAGCGCGGCCGCGTCGCGCAGGGACAGCGCCTCGTGGTCGGGGTTCAGTGCCGGGTACACCGACACCACGCACGAGTCCAGCTTCTGTGATGTCGCTTCTGGAGATCAATGTTAAATAAGTTGTATGTTTTACTAATATACGTGTTTATTCATAACAGCGCCATCTCTGACCTTTACTTTGTAATATTGTATTAAGGAGACAGTAACGCCATCTAACTGAAACAGTCCTATACTATAACCTAATTGAGTATCCCTTTTTATTTCCTAGTTTATATTGATAAACAGCATAGATACTGGTCAACTGAAATATAGAAAATAATCCAGGGTACACACTATCTCCATTTTAAATTTCATCTAAATCCGTTCAGTAGTTTAGGCTTGAAAGCGGAATAAATATCTAAACATAATTTCACATCACATCACACTAATATTATAAATGTGAAAATATATTTGGATGTTTAGATGTTTGGATGTTTGTTCCGCCTTCACGTTTAAAGTTCTCAACGGATTTGAATGGAATTTGGAATGTAGATAGTCGGTACCCCGTGAACATAGGGATACTTTTTACGGGGAAGTCTTATTTCGACGGGAAAATCTTACACAGCGTAGCCGCGGGCAGACCGCTAGTTTAAAATATTAGTGTGATTGATGAGCCATCGACACAACAAAAGAAGAATACCTCTAAGAAAGCCAGCTCCCCTAACCAGCACGTGGAGAGTCCGGCCCTGAATTCGCGTAGTCCCCGGCTGGTTTAGCCTTGATTATAGGTTCATTACCAGGTGGACTGATGACCTGAAGAAGGTCGCTGGTGGTGGCTGGATGAGGAAAGCGGGTGATCGTGCCCTTGGGAAGGCCTACGTCCAGCAGTGGACTGCAATAGGCTGATTGATCGATAGGTTCATACCTCTAAGAGAATCAGCTCCCCTAGCCAGCACATGGACGCTCAGGTCCGGGAACACCCTGAGTCCGGCCCTGAAGTGGGCGTAGTCCCTGGCGGCGTCCCCCGTGCCGTTGATGAGGATGGTGGGCGTCTGGGGCTGCAGCACCATGATGTAGGACTCCGCTGGCTTGGCCTTGATTATGCGCCCGTTGTCACAACTGCAAAGAGAAGTTAAGGAAAACTTATGAACGAAAGTGACGAAATAAACGCGATGTACCTTTTTTATTTTGTATATTGTGTGCTGTAAATAAATGTATTCTTATGAAAACGAAAAAAACTATCGATATTGGATTATCGAGCGGCAACACTAGCCCCGACAAGGTTGACCTACGATCTGGTGAAGGCCGCTGGAAACCGCTGGCCAACCAGGACCGGACGCTGTGGAGATCCTTGAGGGAGGCCTTCGTCCGGCAGTGGACGTCTGCAGGCTGACTCAGTATGTGATAAAGAACTCACGTGATGGTGGTAGCGACATGCACGTTCCTGCGGCCGGGCGTGGGGTATGCGCGCGCATCTCCGTACGACACGCGGCGCAAGAGTGTTTCCACGTCAGCCACGCCGTCGCCTTCCACCGATACCGACTTCAGGTCTGCGAGGAAGGAAAGTCAACATGGAGTAGGTATGCAGATTTTAAACACTAATTTAAATGAATGAATGAATGAATGAAATATATTTAATTTAAATTGCGTTTTCTCAATGAAATACATTTTTTATTAAGAAAATTATATAGATTAACACTGTACTTATTTAAGTTTATAATGATAAATTATAAAGATCAATGCGCTTCACTTAGAGGTCAGTATCTCTCATTGTCACATAGGTCACAGTGTCTACTTGGCAAGGTCACTACTCACATAGGTCACAGAAAAAGGTCGTTTTACTCAAAAAGGTCATTGCCAAAGGTAATTTTACTTACATAGGTCATTGACAAGGATATTTACTTACAGTAATTTACAAAGTCATTTTACTAACACAGGTCAGGTAATTTTACTCACAAAAGTAAAGGATCGTTTTACTCATTTGTCATAGACAAAGGTCATTTTATTCGTACCAGTCGCTCTACTCATTGGTTTCTTAACTCACATAGGTCGGGCGCGAGACTGAGTCCCTCCCGGCAGCGACTGGCGCACTTGAGCGCATGCGCAGGCTGCACGGCGCCGCGCAGCACGCCCAGCCCGCCGAGCCAGCCGCGCAGGTGGTGCTTCATGTCAGATTCCGTCCCTGAAACATGACACAAGTTACAATACTAGCCAAGCGACTCGGCAGGATTAGGACGTGTAAGTTAGAAAAAAATGTAATTGGTGATTTTTGAATTTGAATTTGATTTTTTGACGTCTTGATTGAAAAACATTGTATTTTCTCTACAGTTATCAAAACTTTATTAGAATGTTGTCTACCGTTGTGAACCGCTTCAAAAATAGTTGCTTGGTTTAGGAGGAGTTAGCGGATATACAGACAGACAGACGCGGAAAGCGACTTTGTTTTATACTATTTAGAGAAAAACCGGACAAAAGAACTACGACAGGAGTCCGATGACAGGTGGAGCAAAAAAGCGCAGAAAAACATTTTACTTTCTTGTATATGTTATTTTTTTTATAATTTGTCCTCATAACTGCAATAGAAACACACGCTTTCAACTGTCTGACAGCAGTTCATGAAAACATTCCGGAGACAAACAAACAATAGACGGACAGCGAAGGCTTAGTAATAGATCTCGATGTTCGAACCCGTGATATTGTGATTCTAAGGCAGGTATGTATGTATGTAAACACATTATTGCACAATGAAAGTAAACATTACAATAAGAAGTCACAAGGAAAAATTACAGTGCAAAGGCGGACTTATCCCGTGAGGGATCTCTTCCAGTCAACCTTTGAGCATCCAGCAGGAGCTGTGTGAGTGGCAGGCACTGTCACAAAGTGCAGGTGTACTACCAAATAGGCTATGGAACCGTCAAGTTATTAACCCAGGGACCTCAGATTCCTTGCCGCTGCAGTAAGGCCCTTATCCTACGGACAGAAATCCCTTAACCCTCACCTTGCCAGCAAGCCCCCACAACCATGGTAGTGTTGACCCCGTGTGCCGGGTGAAGTGGCCAGTCGTCGATGACCTCTGGTCCCTTGCCGTCAGCACTACGGTAGGGCTCTCCGTCGACCAGCAGCTCCACGTTAGGGAACCGCACGTTGATGCCGTAGTGATGCCATTCATTGTCGCACACCTGGGATCAATTTGTAAGGTTATCAAAACAACATTAATGATAATAGGAATGATGTCAGACTAGCTATAGGTAGAGTAATTAACTTGTTTTTAATCAATGCCAAAACACGATCTTTTAAAAATGAAGACAAATTGCGGTTTATGAAGTCAATTCAATTCGCTGAAGTCAATTCGCTGAATAGGGGATCGGACTACTCTTTTTATTTTATAAATCCAAGCTTGGTAGTTTCTGCTATCGAACACTAAAAGAATTTTTGCTCTATTATTTAAATTGACCGACTTATTAAAGTTTGAAATTCAAGATTAGTCAGAGAGGCACATACCCACTTATGACGTCATTTGTTAGTAACGCCATATAATCTCCATACAAAAAATCGTTTTTGAAAGAGACAGACGTATTGAAACTTTAAAAAATCACTGTAAATTCGTTTTTCAACCGATTCTGTTTTTTCTTCGCGAACCGTCTGCTACTAATCTATATTTTAAAAATAATTCATAAAATATGGTAAATTCATAAAATATGGTGAACAGTCCGATCCCCTATTGTTTCTTGCTTTTACTTTTATTAAAGAAGAAGGAACCAGTCACATGTATTTTTTTAACTCTGGACGAAACAGTGGGGTATTATAAGTTTGACGCCTTTGTCTGTGGGTTTCTGTATTAGCCATTTTACTAGAATTTTCAGCCGCAACAGTGGTATACAGTGTGAATGAATATAATTATTGCACACATAAGATCACATATAACCCAATTTTCATAACTGTGCACCTGTCAACGTCATAATATTTGCATGTTGGTAGATTTGGTGATAGGCGTCGGCGGAGGTGAGGAAGTAAGCGGGCGGGTGAATTCAATGCCACCAACATGACGATTTTGACAGCTCGAAGTGCACAGTTACAATAATTTATTGAGTTATACCTATACACAAAAGTTTTAAGAAAATTATAAAGTGTACTGTTAGGCGGCCTTATTGCTACATAGTAATTTCTTCCATGCGGATGCCAAAGGTTATTTTTTATACAGAGTGAATATTGAGCCAACTCCACACTTCACATCATAATACCTCAGGGATCTTCCAGCGCCACTCGGCGGGTCTGAAGATGTTGAGGTCGCCCTCGCCGAAGTCGCGGCGCAGGAGCAGGATCAGCCGGCAGTTGCGGACGAACAACGCGTAGTGGTGGCGGTTCATTTCTGGAAATGACAGTTCATATTGATAATTTAGCCAAAACACGCCTGGTTTATTTCATAAATTGGACGGGGATCCCAGAGATCCGCGACAATTTCTTCAACAGGAAACAGACGACAAAAAATAGTTCTTTCCATTTGATGCCAACTTCAAGTTGTTCAGTTTCATGGACTGATTGATATCTCACTTTACATTGATTCAAACGAATTAAAGTTCTCAGATTCACAGTGTATCAAAGGGTTTGTGGCATAAAAAAATATTGTTTGTGATTATAAAAGTCCTCTAGTATTGTTCGGGGACTAGAGGATGAAAGTTATGTTTTGACATGTAGGGTGGAAGCAACGGCCTACATGATAATGATGAATACTCACTGTGATCATCAGCGAGACACAGGATATGCTCCTTCAGATGTTTATGCTGGTCGGGGCGCATCCAGGTGTAGATGATGTTGATGAATACTCACTGTGATCATCAGCGAGACACAGGATATGCTCCTTCAGATGTTTATGCTGGTCGGGGCGCATCCAGGTGTAGATGATGATGATGAATACTCACTGTGATCATCAGCGAGACACAGGATATGCTCCTTCAGATGTTTATGCTGGTCGGGGCGCATCCAGGTGTAGATGATGATGATGAATACTCACTGTGATCATCAGCGAGACACAGGATATGCTCCTTCAGATGTTTATGCTGGTCGGGGCGCATCCAGGTGTAGATGATGATGATGAATACTCACTGTGATCATCAGCGAGACACAGGATATGCTCCTTCAGATGTTTATCCTGGTCGGGGCGCATCCAGGTGTAGATGATGATGATGAATACTCACTGTGATCATCAGCGAGACACAGGATATGCTCCTTCAGATGTTTATGCTGTTCGGGCGCATCCAGGTGTAGAAGATCAATACTCACTGTGATCATCAGCGAGACACAGGATATGCTCCTTCAGATGTTTATGCTGGTCAAGGCGCATCCAGGTGTAGAAGATCAATACTCACTGTGATCATCAGCGAGACACAGGATATGCTCCTTCAGATGTTTATCCTGGTCGGGGCGCATCCAGGTGTAGATGATGATGATGATGAATACTCACTGTGATCATCAGCGAGACACAGGATATGCTCCTTCAGATGTTTATGCTGGTCGGGGCGCATCCAGGTGTAGAAGATCAATACTCACTGTGATCATCAGCGAGTCACAGGATATGCTCCTTCAGATGTTTATCCTGGTCGGGGCGAATCTAGGTGGAGATGACGATGATGATGATGATCAATACTCACTGTGATCATCGGCGAGACACAGGATATGCTCCTTCAGATGTTTATCCTGGTCGGGGCGCGGCGCGTGGCGCATCCAAGTAGAGATGGAGAAGCTTCCGGCCAGGTCGTGGGGGAGAAGTGACTCCGGAACAATTGCGGAGGTCGTCTCGCCATCGAATTCGAACATCTGTTCGCCGTCGCGGCCTGAAGAAACAAACACTTGGTGTTAGAACGGTGGGTCTTCTCTATTTCTTCGAGGAGGTCAATTCCACGTGGCGAGAAGAATAGTCTAGCTAGACCCTGTGTAAGGTTAGGTTAACCATAGTAGAAAGAGTGCAAAGTAGGCTATCTTCATAAAAACGCACCGCGCGCGGCTGATATGTGTGCGCCATAGTATCTATGCTTGCCGCACGCACACTCAAACAAAATCTCAGTGCGTCACTATGGCCACACTGAGAAGCGGGTCGAGACTTTGTTTGAGTGTGCGTGCGGCGACACATAGATACTAAGGCGCACACATACAAGCCGCGCGCGGTGCGTTTGTATGAAGATAACCTACTTTGCATTCTTTCTACTATGGGCTAACTGAGTCTTCCTTCTTTCAGCGTGCACCGTGAAAAGGTTCTCAGCGAATCAGCTCACAAGATCATGTAGAAATCTGCAGCACTTTTACAATCAGATTTACTCATAAGTTCAGAAGAAAGTCTGACATTATTTTGTTAACAAGAAACACTTGTCCAGGCATTTAAAGATTTTTTTTACTCATGTAGTTTATTACTACAAGTCTTGGTTTTTTCCAGCGATCTTCTCCTCTCAGACATTGTTATTTTTCTGTTTATACAGGAAATGAAAGGATGGAAATTTTTTGGGTGCGATCCCTCACATAAATACACAAATAACCCAAACCCAGAGGCTTGGTGAATACTTACCCAGATCAGGTTTGAGTGACTTCGCCCATTCGTTGCCTGCTCCAGGGCTCGGCAAGAGGTCGATGGTCTTCGGGTCCACACCTGCAAATGATGATACAGTCAACTTATCAATTTAATAACCTTCTAAATCAAACAAGTAACACCAAAACCAATAATTCAATCAATCTTGGAGTACTTCTTATAATGACACTTCATTGTTAATGGTCTGCCATCAACTTCTTGTCAAAAATTGCATGTACCGACTAAAAGTTCTATATAAGGTACGTAGTCTCTGTGAAAAAGTTCGAGTTACTCTGTGTGAGTCATTAGTACTGTCTAGACTTAATTATGGTAACATTGTGTTTGGACCACGTTTGCTATCTAAATCGCAGCGTTTGTTGCAGCGTGTGCAGAATGCTTGCTGCAGATTTTGCTTTACCGTAACACCTCGTAGCCATATCACTCCAATTTTAAATGCGGCTGGCATGTTGAACATGCAATCACGCAGACATCTCCATTTATCAAGTTCATTAAACTTCAATGTTATGAAATTTAATGAGCCCGAATATCTGTTCAAAAAACTTAGAGTCTCTGCATTTCATGACAGGTTTGGAACCAGAAACACGCGTGCTCCACTTGAGGGTCATATTCAACGTACGGTGGCTTTTAGAGGCAGCTTTCGATTCCAGGCAACAAAATGTTGGAATGACATTCCACCGCCATTAAGAAAATTATCGAACAAATTCTCGTTTCTCAACAATTTAAAACTTCACCTGCTCAATGAACAACGAAAATTCCAATAGTTGTCTGGAATTAGTGCATTTAAAATTTTTCATTATAATTTTTCGCAACAGTCGTAGGTACTGCAACTTTAAACACGCACTTTCACAACACCACAATTTCAAATACATAAATAAACTGCACGCACATATAATATGTTTCATCGATTTTCTTTTTTATTACAATTAGGTCATTATCCCACAATTTTTACTTATTTTTATTTTCTGTTCTGCTTGCGATTGCAAGTCATCCACGGGTGACGGCTGAAAATCAGTGTTGCCCTTTGGGCTAATTACACTGAGCCATGGCCCTTTCAATCGCTGCAGCACACATGTGCATGCATAGGTACTTCTTTTTTTTTGTTATTTCCTTTATGTGTATCTTTTTTCTTAAATGTATGTACATGTGTTATGTAGATTTTTGAATAAAACTTTTATCTATCTATCTAACTTGCTGAATTTCAACCTCACTCTTGTAATTCGATCGACTCTTGAACGTTCCAAAGCAAAGATTTCTGCCGTCTTCTAACGCGTCTTGTAAGCACCATTATTTTCCCCCTTTTGACTATCATTATAATTTGAGCCGTGTGGTGACGGCAAAGTAGAATACATTTGTCACCAGCCCGTGGGTGTCATAAGAGGCGAGTTAGGGACTACACATTGAACAGGGAACGGGCAGCAGCGCTCTCTGATACAGTAACCTTTTAATCTGCGATCTCCAACCCGCCTGCCAAGCGTGGAGATTATGGCAAAACCAAACACTTGGTGGAGGAGGCTCATAGTCCAGCAGTGAACTGTAACGGGCCGTTGATGATTGATGATAATTTGAAGAACATTGCATCTACCATGTTTTTACTCTTATCGTTTTAGTTGCTAGGCAACAACCGACATAACGAATGTACTTCTGTAAAATCGATGCCCAAAATGAAAGGAGTTGAAATTCGTTCGTTCGCTATTTCGTATTGATGGCGCTACACAAACAACATTAAACAACTACTTACCACAAATAGTCTTCTGCGCGTGTAGCGAGTAGGTATCTCTGTCGCAGCCAGTTCCAGCGCGCGAGGCTTGAAGAGAGACCTGCGCCTGGATCCTGGTGACTCCTGGACAGCGCTCGTCGGAGGAGCAGGCCTCCAGGCGGGCTGCGGGGAACAGAGCCAGCGGTCCCGTGCCCGGGGCGTAGTCTACGCGTTCTGCTACTCCTGGAAAGTTAAAAACAGTTTTATAGTAAAAAGCTTACACTATATTCATCCAACGCGGAAAACTTATTTTCACTTCAAGCGCTTGTGGCTTTGTGATGATTGATTGCTAACTGTCCGATTACAAAAAAGCAACCGAAAATAAGGTTATTTAAACTAAAGTAGTTTTCTTGCTCCAGAAGGCACATGAAGCTGTCAGTCCCAGGCACTATACCATTGATAATACCAGAAGTTAGCAGCCATTTGGTACCTTAAAATCCGCTGGTGTAGTGTAGTACGTATAGCTAAAGGTATGACCTAATAATAAACAAGTCAATAAAACGTACCCTTCCACCCAGCTCGGCAGGGCTTGTTGACTTTGATGGTGACCATGACAGGCTCTGACTGCATCATGCCGCAGTCATACGCGACGACGGACAGGATGTAGTTGTGCGACTTCTCGTAGTCCAGAGGCTCCGTGTTTCGGATCACACCTGCAAATGTGGGAAGAATAATGAAAAATATAAATTATTTCATAATCACACTAATATTATAAATGTGAAAATATATTTGGATGTTTGAATGTTTCTTCCGCCTTTACGGTACTCAACGGATTTGAATGAAACTTGGAATGAAGATATGTTAGTAACCTGGATTAACACATCGGATACTTTTTACGGGGAAAAGTCTTATAATGTTACACAACGCGGGCGTACCCGCGGACGGACCTCTGCATCACAATATAATAATAATAATAATAATAATAATAATAATAACTTTATTTATTTCCACACCACAAGAAAAATAATTTTAACATACACCAGAAACAATGTCGTGTTCTTGTGGAGGGCTGATGCCTAAGCTAGGTTTATATATAAACCTGTATTATAGGTCATCAGGCCTTCCCTCACAGCACAGTAAACTTAGTGCACTAGAAATACTAAATTTAGTGTAGATATAAAAAGTATAGTATTATAAATATTACATGCAAATTTGAAAATATACGCCAAAGAATGTGTTTGATGATTATTTTTGTTGTTTTTATTAATGGGTCATAGGCTCATAGCAATATGAACCGCTAATGATCTTTGTGAGTGCATGTCGACTCACAGGTTTTATTTTCTTATGCGGTTTAAAAATTCTAATACTTTTATTCATTATCCACAGTGACGGGCTGGTTCTTCCTCTCTTCCTCTTGTATTTACAAATGTCTCCGTATCTTGGCAAGCAGAACCTCTCCGTAGCTTCGACTTTGACGATCTGGAAAATTCATAACCAGTTTGTTGGTAAGTTTACCTTCATTATCCACAGTGAAGGGCTGGTTCCTCTCCCTCACTATCTCGTATTTGCAGATGTCTCCGTATCTTGGCGTGCAATCCCCGTCCGTGGCTTCAACCCGGACGATCTCGTCGTAAAGCCGACCCTCGTCCACCGTCTTGATGTAGGCGGCTTGGCTGAAGACTGGGGCGAACTCGTTCACGTCTGTCACTGTTATGTGGACTGGGACGCTGTGGAGTAGAGAAAAAAGTAGAATTATTGGTCCTGATCATATGGGTTGAAAGGGCTACCACATAAACCCTGGTTATGATGCATCATCAGAAAAGCTTCCGCGCATGTTTTCCTGGAATCTGCGGAGAAGAGCTCACCGAAGACACTCCACAGAATATCTCATGATGTGACTGTGACCATGTGGTCGACCAAGTCGTTGGTTCTTTTTTCTTATGACGATCTATTCATGACTTTATTTATTTATTTATTTATTTATTTTAATGGTACAAAAACAGATAACAGAATAAGGAAGTATAGCACATAACATTTCACAGTAACAATATAAAACTGCTATCCTATTATAATTGTACACAGCATTCACCAAATCATGTTAACAATGCAAATAATACATAAACCAAAATACACAAACTAAACAGAACCAGAGTAGAATCGGTATATAGGAAAAAGAAAAGGAAACCAATAATTATGTTCTATTTACCAGATAAAATTTTGTATAATACATTTCTCAAAATGTTGATGCCACAATCAAAAATGTCCAAATGAACACAAACTTCGTTGTAACTTGTGCACAATCTCAGTAATGGACTGTTTCGGGACACATTATTATTAGTAGGAGGAACAACAAAAAGTTGTGGATTTCGCACAGATCTGTTTGGAACCTTAATCTGCAACCTTTCGAGCAGCTGACCGTCGGAATATCCATTGGCAATTTTGTGCAAGTTGCACAAGTCAGAAACCCACCTTCGGTCTTCAAGAGTACTCATTTTAAATCTACTTAAACGTTGGGTATACTCAGGAATTTTGCGTCTAATGCCCAACCTTGCACACAAAGTCCTGACAAACCGACGCTGGATAGACTCAACTCTGTCCTTATGCACGTTGTAGATTGGTGACCAAACTGTAGAGCAGTATTCCAGAATGCTACGGACCAGTGCACAATAGAGAACAATCCAAGAAGTTTCCTTTTTAAATGGTCTTGCAGTTCGTATGACAAAATTTAACATTCTATTGGCTTGAGTACAAATATGATCATAGTGTGACCTGAAAGATAAGGCAGTATCAAATATGACACCTAAATCTCTTACAGTACTTACACGGCCTAGGGTATTTCCATCTATTTTATAATCAAACAGTAAAGGACCCTTGCTTCGAGTGAAAGTAATGACTTGGCACTTCTTTGTGTTGAGCGCCATATGATTATCAACTTATCGACTTGATGGAGACCAAAGTTTTAATGTAACTGTAGAAGGTATACATAAATGCTTACGTGTTCGAGTAAGAGCCGTCGCAACCCACGGCCGCAATATCGAACTTGTAGTTACGTCGCTTTTCGCAGTTGAGAGGGTAGCGCACGCGCAGCCGGGCCTCGTTCTCGTCTATCACCATTATCTATAACAAAACAAAAGATTTTTAAAATCTCTGATATTTTGTAGAGTTAGAACGTAGTAAGATTTTGACATTTAAAAAAATATCACAAAACCCATTTTATTATTTGCTATCGCACACAATGTGCTACGAAATAAAAATCTTCATCGTGTGGGCACCCACAGTTATCGATCTTGCAACCTCAACCCAACGACCCGCGAAAAAAACTTGCGTGTCTCATTAAATGTCTCATTAACCCCAACGACCTCTGCGAAAAAAACTATCTTGGACAGGGCTTGAACCTGCATCTCCTCAACGCTCCGGGTCAGACATGGGCGCATTTTCCAATAATGCTACCAATAAACAATAAATGGTTCTGACGGAATACCAGCGCTGCAGTACTGGCGGTACGGTAGCACATGCTGAGCCAGCACCTATTTGTTTAGCTTCGTGCAGATAGCACGGTGCGCTGATTTTTACTTTTTCATCTTGTTTTTCATGTAAATTCTTGTTTTGTATATTGTTTTTTATTTCGTGATGTTATTTTAATTTTGTAATATTTGTGCTGTCTGTGTTAAGTGTAACAATAAAGTCTATCTAAACTGTGATAGGTCGAAGAGCCATCGCTTTTAATTTGATACTTCCATAAATATAAGCTGGTTAAAACCAAGCCTAATTGTGCCTTCCAAAAATACTAAAATACTAATCCAACCAACTCTAGCAAAGTTGAAAAAACAGCTTCAACATCGGTCCAGTAGTTCTGAGGACAAACTTCAAACTTCTTTTATTCGGTCTCGTTAGGAAATTACCATTTAGCAGTGAAATTAAGTTGTAAAGCAGCGATTTAAATTACCTATATCAGAAAACTGCAACTTCCAGCTTCTTTATTCGAATAAACTTACTCGTTCGTACAAGAGAAAAAAGAATATTAACCTCAGCTCAACTTTCCCAATAAATAAACCATAATTACATTCCTCTTTTACAACCTAACAAAACTTCCTTCCCCGACCCCGACCCGATTTCATTATCTTATCCATGTTGTTGATACCAACATCCTGAAACAGACAACTTGTACGAGATGCAACTAAACTCGATACAACATAACAAAGTTGCTCGCTCAAACTATCGCTAGTTGCAGACCCGCGCATCCACTTCGTGACTTAACAGCGTAACTTTTGCGAAGGAAATAAAACTGGCGAAGAGTGAGTTAGAACACTGGTAAGGGCTCCGTATCAATAATGTGTTGTGGATCCTCATATGATATTTTTAATGTGGAAATGTGATTTTGTAACCTTAAACATAACCACGGCTGATATTGCTGTAAAAGTTTAATCAATCAATCACTTGAATCATAATGTACACAATACAAGATAGAATACACAAAAAACATAAAAAAAACGGAAAAGAAGAAAACTCACTAGAATGTACTCATCTCATTAGATAAAAAGTACTATTTTTACCCATTTCAAACGGCAATCAACCGAGCTTTAGCAACTTGAAGGTACCTATGTTTCTTATTTACCAAACCTTTCTTCGACTAAACAATTTAGCTCATAATCTTCAGAACCGTAATAAATAAGTAATAAGTGTGCTTTTATTTTTTGTAAATATTACAATTAGGTGCATCTGTCTGAAGGGGGGGGAGCCTGGTGGTCAGTAACACAGGTATTTATCAAATCTCTCTTCACAAGCTTTTTATGGTTTTATTTGTAACTGCTTTAGTTATAGTGTGTTAATAAATTTGTAATAGCGACATCTATACTCATAAAGTCGTTCTATCTTTCCTATGCATGACGCACCTTTAGCTTTACATTGATAGATCGCTACGTTGTACACCGTAATGGTTATCTCGTGGCGCCACGAGATTCTCGTAACGTCATCACGCTTGTATAAAACTGTTTGCATCGTGGGCTCGCCCTCTTTTTCCCGACCGGCACCACACGACAATACACGCTTCTACCTAGCCTACCACACCGGCCTTTTATTCCTACATAGTGCTATGAGTAAGTTTGTGATTAAGAGAAAATTTTCATTTTATTATTTAAAAATAATATCAATACTGAACCCTACAAGATACTTACTCTTTTTTTATTCGATACGAGCTACATGCTGGCTAGTTTTGAAGTTTTAAGCTCCACTGGAGCCGGCAATCTCCACGGCTTACGGTTTCTTTACGTCTCGTTTTCTTTTGTTAGGTTTGCTGTTTCCCGCTCCTAATTAAAACTATGTACAGTCAGGTTCATAAGTGGGGTCATACGTGCTTTTAATATGAAATAATTTGTTTTCTTACAGTGTTTTTTTCTTGGTCTTTGCTGTGTACAGAACAGAAAGGGTTGTATTATTAAAAAGATATTACAAAGTATAGGTGCACGTAGGGTAGCCAGACGTCCGGATAAAGCCGGACACAGTCAGGCTTTTTGGTTGCGTGTCTGGCAAAATTAGAGGAAATCCGGCTTTTGTTAGGCTTTTCAAATTTTACCATTTTATTGTTGTTTCATTAAAATTAAAGATTTTATGGTAAATGATAAAAATCTTGTTTTACTTTAAAAAATTGTCGTGTGAAGACTTAAGAGTCTTACTACCCAAATGTCCGTCTAAGTCGGCTGGTCAGTCCGGCTTTTCAGTTTAAAGACCTGGCAACCCATAAACGTTTTTATCTATCTATCTATCTATCTATCAACCCTAGGCGCACGTGATATGACCCCACTTATGGATCTGAATGTACAGGCAAAAATAAAAAGCTATGTTTCTGTGATTGAATATTTCAATGACAAACACTAACATTTGGATGCCAGTTTCGGTGGAACATTGATACAAAGGCTGTAAGATCTGCTTTTTTACTATGTCAATCAATCAACCTATTGCAGTCCACTGCTGGACTGCTGCCTCCCCTCGGGCACGCCAAAGCGCACGATCACCCGCTTTTCTCATCCAGCCACCATCAGCGACCTTCCTCAGGTCATCAGTCCACCTGGCAGGGGGGCGTCCCGCACTACGTTTCCCGAGACGTGGTCTCCATTCGAGAACCCGTCTGTTTACTATGTACTTGCGAGTAATAAGAAAGAAAGAAAGAAAGAAGAAAGAAAGAAAATTATTCTTTCTATTTCTAGATAACCTATACAATTTATTCAAAATTTCATAGCAAACCAAGTATAAGTAATTACCCTTCATCGGTCAAATGACCGATCTCTTTTGCTGACTGTACCTAGTGTTGTAGAACTGTCTTAGAAAAAGCACTAACTTTAATGGCTCTTCTGAGTTTCTGTTTTTGAATCCTTTCTAAAACTTTAAGCACTTTAAGTACAGCTTCTCAGCTCGAGAAAAGTAGGAGGACATAGAACTGCTTTTACCATGGAACTTTTAAGTAAGTATATATTCTCACGGGAAAATACGAAAGCGTATAAATTACTATATTAGTAGAGTGAAAGGCAAGCTAAAACAGCAGTCAGCAGAAAAAATAAGAATTATAATGTCTATTTATATGAAATTAAATTATATTTTATCGCACATAAAAATAATAATAATTTATTTAAAAATCAAGTAACAATGACTCATTTTGTTAGTACTTACAGTAAATATTATTCTATGTTAGTAGAAGTATGTAAAAAAGTATAATAGTTAAAAAGCACCAATGTCACTGCTACGGCAAACCAGTGGATATTAGAAATCAGAAACATTTATTTGTTGGGCATCACAAAACAGAACACATACATAAAGAATAGTACATAGTGTAGTCAAAAAGATAATTATGATATACAAAAAAAAACATACAAAATTGTACGTGTTGTGACACCCAGACAAAAAGGGCCTCACTCAGCAAAAGCCGTAGCCTAGCAAGGTAGACGACGGCGCTGATCTTCCGTGAGCCCTGCAGAAACTGGCACGGACGAACATCATATACCTACTTATATACATAATTGTTATTCATATAATATAGAAATAAATAAATAAATAGCAATATTAACTGATATAAATAATAACATAAATAAAATAAAATTCTGTGTTATGTATTACGCAACAATGACTCAAGTACTTGAAAAGACAGGCACGTCAAACTTATAACACCCCTCTTTTTGCGTCGAGGGGGGTTAAAAAAGGCTAAATTAGGTACAATCGGCGCGGCGGTCTTATTGATAAGGTAGAAATTTCTTACTGGCAACCAGATAGCACAGAAAATACAACTAATTAGCGTGGTAAACAAGGTTTTCTACTAAAAAAATTACTAATGAATGAAATACCTTTTCTACTACATATTTGCCTCGTTTTTACAAGACGTCACATTACCATTTGCCTATTATACTCAGGTATTTTATTTTAGTCAAGTCAGCCTGTGATTTAAGAACCAACTGAATCTCTAAGCTTTTTGCATCCACAAAGCCTATGAAAATCCGTTTGAATTCTCAACATGTACCTATAAACAGCGCCCTGACTCCGCTCTAACGCTGATTTATCGTTCGACAGACGGACAGACAAAACACGGTCCGTGTTCCGCTCACTAACATTGTATAGATTACTGATTCTGGCTGTTGTATCTTGTAAGTTTTAACTCTACATTGTAACATTGTTAGTTTGAACCTAGAACAGTTGGAATAAGTATTAAGGAAGTATACTCTTGAACGATTTGAATATTTTTAACTTTAGGCCTATTTGTACTTGCACAAGTACACTAGCAAGTTAACTTAATCCGTCAATTTAACTTGGCAAGTAGTAACTAGTTGTCAAAATATACCGGACTTTTCTATTTTTACCACTTAAAACTACATTTAAATTTTTACCTAATTGGTTACGTGGTTAACTGGGTTAAGTGGTAACTTAAGTCACCAAAATGTAAAATTAGTCTTAAGTTAGTGACATTATAAACAAATATATCAACCAATATCAAATGTTTGATAAACTGGGATATTGACATTCAGTACCTAACATTCTAATCCAATTAATGTTTGAAAATTAATAAATGGCATATTAAAAAGTGCTTGCCCAGACCCGTTTTTTTACCACACGGGAAACATCTTACTCCCGAGGGAAAAAAAGATAAACGCGCGGGAAAAGATAATATCGTACTAAACGATCTGCGGACCCACACAAAGGCCCATACAAATGGATTGAGCGTACAATTTACAAAGTATTTGTACGTCTGTTTGTAATAAAAATACATAGTATGATATTTTATGCGCTCCTTCGGTAGTTTTATTTGTTTTGTTCCGTATCTTATTGTGTTTTTCTAGAACAATGTTTCTGTAAGTTAGTGTACGAGTTGATGTTTTCATTGTAGTGTTTTTGTTTTCTTTTGTCGCCCACGCAGCTTTCTTTTTTGACAACCGTTATATTATAACATGGGACATATAGAATACTTTTTATCATTAGCATAGTAACTATACACACAAGAGGCTACTTAAAAAAATTGTAACTAAAATCTAAATCTAGGGCTTTGAGGTCACTATTTACAACTGATAGCCATGTGAGTCGGGGTCTGCCGCGGCGTCATCGGTCCTGACTGAATGTTTAGCACTTCCCGGGTCATGTGGTCTTCGAGCCTTTTCATTACGTGTCCGTATATCGTTAATCAGTGCAGGTAATATCAAAATTAAATAAATTCGGGTCTAAGAGCTTATTTACTCTTCGATAAGTAATAAATCGCCACTAAACTCAGTTAAGTGGTAATTCCAAGTAGGCTGGAGCCCGAGATCAACTGATAGAGACAATTTGTGTAAAAATTTTTTTTTTTGCAAGTTTTAAAAAGTTGTAGAACAAAAGCTGTTCAGTTTCTGATACATAGACCGGTTGCGTTCTAAGCGAGTTGATACATAGACCAGTTGCGTTTAAGGCTAATTACCACATAGACCGGTTGCATGCTTGATACATATTAATAGACCGGTTACGTTCTAGGCGAGTTGATACATAATAGACCAGTTGCGTACTAAGGGATTTGATACATAGACCAGTTGCGTTTAAGGCTAATTACCACATAGACCGGTTGCATTCTTGATACATATAGACCGGTTACGTTCTAGGCGAGTTGATACATAGTAGACCAGTTGCGTTTAAGGCTAATTCCCAAATAGACCGGTTGCTTTCTTGATACATATTAATAGACCGGTTACGTTCTAGACGAGTTGATACATAGACCAGTTGCGTTTAAGGCTAATTACCACATAGACAGGTTGCGTTCTTGATACATATAGACCGGTTACGTTTTAGGCGAGTTGATACATAGTAGACCAGTTGCGTTTAAGGCTAATTCCCAAATAGACCGGTTGCTTTCTTGATACATATTAATAGACCGGTTACGTTCTAGGCGAGTTGATACATAGACCAGTTGCGTTTAAGGCTAATTACCACATAGACCGGTTGCGTTCTTGATACATATAGACCGGTTACGTTCTAGGCGAGTTGACACATAGTAGACCAGTTTCGTTTAAGGCTAATTGCCACATAGACCGGTTGCATTCTTGATACATATTAATAGACCGGTTACGTTCTAGGCGAGTTGATAAATAGTAGACCAGTTGCGTTCTAAGCGAGTTGATACATAGACCAGTTGCGTTTAAGGCTAATTGCCACATAGACCGGTTGCGTTCTTGATACATATAGACCGGTTACGTTCTAGGCGAGTTGATACATAGTAGACCAGTTGCGTTTAAGGCTAATTGCCAAATAGACCGGTTGCATGCTTGATACATATTAATAGACCGGTTACGTTCTAGGCGAGTTGATACATAGTAGACCAGTTTCGTTTAAGGCTAATTGCCACATAGACCGGTTGCATTCTTGATACATATTAATAGACCGGTTACGTTCTAGGCGAGTTGATACATAGTAGACCAGTTGCGTTCTAAGCGAGTTGATACATAGACCAGTTGCGTTTAAGGCTAATTACCACATAGACCGGTTGCATGCTTGATACATATTAATAGACCGGTTACGTTCTAGGCGAGTTGATAAATAGTAGACCAGTTGCGTTCTAAGCGAGTTGATACATAGACCAGTTGCGTTTTAGACCATACTAACCCCATGGGCTGACCTACTACCTACCACCACAGTTTTACGTTATTTTGCTAACACGTCGTATAAGCAATTGATGATGATGATGATGATGATTAAGGTAACTCGTCACTGCACTTATACAAGTATAAATGAATGAATTAATAAATTTTTCATGGCATAATCGACAAAGGAGATACGAGTAAGTATGTGTGTTTATCCATGCTTTCCTGAAAAAGCGTCATAACTTTCCAGTACTGCAAATACTGAAATAACCCGGGAACGCTACCAATTTTCAGCCAGCGAACAGGGTGACAAAACGTTCGCAAAAAAAAAATGGACAAGTTCTAAAGCGATTGCTCTCCGGGCATCGAGCTGTCAGAACAGAACTAATTCAAACTAGCCGTTTTTTTTTAGCCTACGTAGCTAAGCAACAAGACAGGTGAGAATTTGGTTATTTTTCTTCGTGAAACTTTAGTTGGATTTAATTAGAAATGCCATAATTTGCCATTTTCAGACAAATAGAGTATTTCGGTGTAAGGCTAAACGCCACTATATTATTGTGTTTACCAATGGGATTTCTAATTTAGAATTCACCAGCTGTCCGCCCGTGGTTAACACTCGCGTTGTGCTAGATTTTTCCCTTAAAAGTATCCTATGTGTAAATCCAGGGTACAAACTATCTCCATACCAAATTTCATCTAAATTCGTTAAGTAGTTTAGGCTTGAAAGCAGAACAATCATCTAAACATATAAACATCCAAATAACCAGTGTGGTAGTATGTTCGACGCTCTTAACTTGAAAAAAAATCATCGTAAGGAAACCTGCGCACGCCTGTATGTGGAGTCGACCAATCCTCATTGGGCCAGAGTGGTAAACACAGCCCTTATTATCCTAAACGCCTCGATTCCCTTTGAGGGCTAGGAACTATATCGACCTGTAAACTTAAGTTCTATTTTTTGATGGCGTAAAGACATTTTCTGCGCAAATAAAAGAAGAAATAAACGCATATACCTGCTCCGTTCCGTCGTGGGTAAAAAATATTAGTCAAATGTGTGATCGTAAACCTCGGAAGTCGTAAAAACACGTAACTGTAATTTCGTAAAATATGGTAATCTTACAATAAATACCGTATTTCGGTTTAAAACAAGATTAAAAACCCTACGTGAGCTGTTACACCAATATTCCTATCTATAACAAGATCCGGCCAATCGCAACAGGTTTTTTGTCGTCGCTGCAAACATATCCATTTGTTTTGTATCAAATTGTACGACCGAAGCAGATACGAACACTGGAGGGATGAAATAATAAATAAATATTACGCAGGTAGTTTTGTTACAGGCTAGCTGGAAAAATTATGATAGTAAAATATTTTTACTTTTACTGTAAACTCCTTTTGATAAAAGCTTGTTATTTATAGTCTGTTTTCTTAAACACTAGTACAATCAGTGTGACGAAGTAGCAGTCATTACTAAAAATTATGATGATGATGAGAAAAGATATTAAAGATCACAAATATGGAAAATCACAAACAGCCAATCAAATTCTACGAACATAATTCTGCCGCTTTAGAACAACAAAACCAATGTTTGAACGAACTAACGATTTTAAAACCCGTAGAGACCACATCCAAAAACTAATGATACTTGCTTACAACCAACATTTTCACTAGTGGCCCCAACTGACCCTCGTCACTCGACTGAAAGACAAACGCCATAATAATCGCCTTTTCGCCACATATTAAATATGTCAGGACCGATGACGCAACGTCGGGACAACCTACGGGAGCTTTTAGTTCAGCACTCCATAGAATTGCTACGACTACCGACGCCATGCCAGTCCTGACTATCAGTGTAACACTAAATAGGGCCAAGCACTGTGTTTTAAAAACTAACAACGTCATCTACCGGCGCCGATAGACAAATAGGCCGTACCTCAAAGGGTGCTTTTCCATGAGGTTCCATGGCTTGTTGTTCAATATCATGAAAGAGCAGAGAAACCCCCTGGCCGAGAAGCACCAGGGTTTTAAGAAAACTGGAATGTCCCCGAATCCTATGGCACTTAGCCCTTTCACTCTTCGGCAGTAAAAAAAACTAAACACAAACCCACACAAAACCACCATCTATTTGGTCAAAGCGCGGCGGCTGTCCTAGAAGTAATCGTTTTAAATAATAACAACGCCATCTACCGGGCGGAATATCAACTAAACCAGAAAGCACCTTTACTAAATGCAGATTCTATTTCGGTACACATTGTTGTGTTTACACTTGGGTCAATAAATTAGTACTGCGATAGATGACCTGTAGTTAGCACTTTTACTTAGACTAAGTGTAAAGCGGCTCTTACCTCAAAGGGTGCTTCTCCATGGTGCTTGTTGTTCAATATCATGAAGGAGCAGAGAGGCCCCCTGGCCCTGATCGGAGGAGTGACTTCCACCAGGGTCTCGTTCTCGCGGATGAGCCCATGGTAGCCCTCATCAGGCTCCGCGAGCTCCAGGTATGGAATGTCTGGAACAAGAGACGTGAAAATTAGTTCAATCTCGGTCGTGCTAAGGGTGGATAATGTTTGTAGGTTTTTTTTTTTTTTATATAGCCAGGAAACTATCAGTCCATCAGCCAATTCGTCACGATTATTTAGTAGTGTAGACATTTGTCATGTAAAAAAATCGAGAAGGTATTATTGTTTCAAACACCCATCTGTTATTGTATGAAAATAATATGGCAAAGTAAGTTATTTATTTATTTATTTCATTTTATTATTTATTGTACACAAGAACACTACAAAAGAAAATACGAACATAAAGAAAAAACGACACAACAGGCACTGCTTATTTCTAGCGAAATGTCTTCCAGCAGACCTAGGAAGAGAGAAATCTGGTACAAGAAAGCGGATAAAACGTGCACAATAATTTAGATGTTATTATAAAACCAAGAAAAGATAATAATATAGACGTAATGTTATTAAGTTATTTATTATTAATATTATTGGGAAGAAAGATGACAAGAAAGAAGTGAATAGAAGGCGTACACTTGTAGTGAACGGGGGCCATCTTGCTTTGACGACGAAAAATGATTTTATTAAATCTTACTTCGAATAAAGACATCTTTTTTATCTTTTAATAAAAAACAAATCTACATACAGACCTACCTACCAACTTATCTGTGAAATGAACGGCGGCGCTAGTAGTAATACAAAATTACATTTCAACCAATCACGGCTCTGCTGCAAGTTGACATTTCCATAGTAATGTTCTAGTTCCGATTTTGGCCATTTCACAGATTCAGTGGTAGGTCTGTACCTATATTTCATGCCTATAATTTCTTGGCAAAGAGGAAAGTAATTGGTTCAACTAAGGGTGTTATCGGCTCATCCGGCAAGGCCGCCATCACTGACGTACCTAACTCAATTTGGTTTCGATGTAGCGTCCGGATTAAATGTGGCCTAAATTGAGATATCATTTTAATTAAATATTGTTTGACCTGATTAAAGTTTCATAATTTAGATTTGAACAGCAGATTGCTTTTTAAATTAAAAAATTATACAAAACGGAAAAAACATAGGCTATAAAATAGTTGTTTTTCTAAAATTTAAGATATTTAAGATACTGTAGGTGCTCACCTTTTACAATACTGTAAGATACAATGGAGCGTTCTATGTTAGGTATCTCACTCGTTGACCGCATACCAAACGTAGAAATTCGTCGGAAAACTAAAGTCGAAGACGTAGGCGGGGCACTTGGCTAGACGGGACGACGGACGGTGGACCAAAGCAGAAGATAGTCACAGAGTGGTGGCCTAGAGGGGCGACAAGGCCAGTGGGCAGACCACCAGCCCGATGGTCTGACGATATCGTCAAGATGACGGGATCTCACTGGATGAGGCTGGCACAGGACCGTGAGAATTGGCGCTATAGAGAAGAGGCCTATATCCAGCAGTGGGTTGATGTGGGCTGAGTATGATGATGAAGATACAAGGTTGTATTTAGTCCGTAACAACTTTCAGAGAGTAATAATGGTTATAAGACGAAAACATTAATTTGATACATTTAATATAACGATAGTAGTCAGTAGTACAAATATCCGTAAAACATAAAAATTTCCAAACGAACAAAAGAATTTGAACATGAATAAAATAATCTACAAAACGTGGTTATCAAACAAGGTTGTTTCATACCAGATCAATCAAATAATAGGTTCTCTATAGGCTGAAAATAAAAAAATACGTTTTCCAAGCAGTAAACAATTCAACCAGTTTTATTAGTCCTAGTAAAATAAATTTGTTCCACAAATGCTTTATATTTATCAACCAACTATTGGTTGGTGAAAAACTTTATATTGAAATTATCAAATGATTTCGTTATTGGTAAATAGTTCGCAAGTATTTTTTTTGTGCGAAACAAAACTTTGTTCAATGTGTAGGTTTCAGGCGCTTTGATTTATTCTATACACACGGTTTGATATCACCCCGGAAGGCTTTTTGTGTTTTTTGTCGGTTGAAGGCAGTGTTGCCAGTTTCCGCAGTTCGAGTAACGGACACAATTGATTTCAATTATCTTCTTGTCTATATTTATTTTATTGTTCATCACTCTAAATCTAAAAAATAAAAAACTAGAATCAAAATCAAATCAAAAATATTTTATTCTAATTAAGATTTTTACAAATAATTTTTCGACGTCAAAGCTATCATGGATGACATGGCACATTCGATATAGGTACCAGTGTACGCTCGCTGTGGAGGAGAACGGCCAGAAGAAAGTCCACAGGAATCGTATCTTTTGTACTTTTCTTTTATATTAGAAATAATCTATGGACTACTATTATATTATTGGACTATTAGTAGAATTAAAACTATACGATATTCATGAGGTGGAACCTATGAATATTTTTAAATTTGGACATTTGTAATTGAAATAAATCCTTTACTGCATTTTCTATTAATTAACACGTTTTTAAGTAGTTAGTCCAGGTTAAAATAAGTAGTAAAATACAGCTTTCTAAGAAAATCTGATGGATGTAGGGATCTTAACAAATAGGGACTGGCAACCCTGTTGGCGTTATGTTATGCAACAAGCAACTGAATACATAAATTTATTGCTCCAAGCTTCGCGTCACATCACATGTTGGAACACTGAAGGGTGCCACGTTTCTTTTTTACCCCTTTTTATTCAGAAAAGTGCTTTGTAATATCATATTTTGTGGTAAATCTGAGTAGACTACTAATTTACACAGAAATATACACCTTCACATATCTCAAGTATTTACAAAAAGATATATTAGTGTTTTTTCAATTTGTGAAAATTTTCGTGCTGCAATTATTTTATTTACCAACAAAATTAAAAGTAAAGAAAAATAAGACGTGGCCGTGAGATCGACTTTCAGTGACATACAATAGAAATACTAAGTTTCTTTAAAAAAAAAAGTTATTATATTACGTATATTATATACCTATACATACTCAATTAATTACACAATGAACATAGGTAATCTAAGTATAACCCGCATACAAAAGCTTGTAGCACTTTCTATAGTGATCACGGTTACGACGTAGCGGTAGCGTAGCACAACGCTACGACGACGTAGAAAGTGTCTACGAGATTCACGTCTGGTTTTCGGCAGAACCGATAAGCGTTGGAGCAGACGGGTTCTCGAATGGAGACCACGTCTCGGGAAACGTAGTGTAGGACGCCCCCCTGCCAGGTGGACTGATGACCTGAGGAAGGTCGCTGGTGGTGGCTGGATGAGGAAAGCGGGTGATCGTGCGATTTGGCGTGCCCTTGGGGAGGCCTACGTCCAGCAGTGGACTGCAATAATAGGCTGATTGATTGATTGACTGATTTCGGCGGCTTGTAAATCTAATCGAGCATGTTACTAAGCTAAATGAAGTTTTCGAGTTTTGTTAGTTTACCAAAAGTTACGAGAAATAAAATGATTCTATTCTATTATTCTGTCGCATAAGATACGCTAGATGAGCAGCTGATTACAAAAACAGCAGATTTACAAGTATGTATAAAATAACACTCCTATTTCTTATCTCTAAAATAAATTAAAATAACTGAATGGTATAGCAGCTGGTTCACAGAGTGCACACACTAAATCCTTGGCAAAAGAGAAATTAAAGGCAAATGTCAAAGTAATTATACGCACCTAAACGAAGGTATGTATATCTTTATCTTTGTGTTTCATGCACCGAACATTAAGTAGAATTTGATGCGTGAAAATTGTATATCACAACTAGGTGATCGTGTCGACCTCGTTTCCATCAGGTAAGAGGTCAAATGAGAACCCATTAATTTATAAGCGTAAACCATTACTTTTGCTCGTTATCTAAATGACAAAATGCTTGTCCATAAAACATTTTTTTAAACATCCGAGTTTATACACAAAAACGGGAGCAAACGAATTACACTTCAGTTATTTATTCACTGAAACATATAAAAAAATCGCTTTGCCGTTCGTAAATATTTGTAATATTTGTCCCAGATATGCTTTTGGCGGATCCCCTGAGGCAAATAATACATATTAGTGTTGTCACACAACAGACGACTGCTGAATGTCGATAGTCATTTGAAAATCAACCGAAAGAAGCACTATAGATGGTTTAATCTACAGTATCGATTTGGTATATCGATACAACCATTTATAGTATTGCTGCACATGGATAAAGAACTATGAGAAACAATACTAACCCACACTATCAATTATTTTTATTTTTACTGCCGATAGAACCGATACTATAGGTAATTTCTTATCCATACAATAGTATTGCATAACTACAATAATTTTGCCATATTTCGAGCTACGACAAAGGTTAGAATTTTTCAGTTGTAATTATCGATAGCACAACTTACTGTCGATAGTGTGGCAGCACTATTAAACTCGTATATTGAACTGACGGCGCGTGAGGCGACCATTTTACTCCCGTCGGCGTCGCGCGGTTTATGACATGATAGATCGACGTATACCTTCGAGATTTACTTAAAAGTTTGAAAGAACGTATTGCTACAGATCACGTTGAATGTGACAGTTGTTTTCTCTCTTTCCATCATTCTGTAAATGCTGTAAACAAGAGCGAGGTGGATATTCCCCATTTCATTTAGGGGCTCATCGTTTTAAGGTCTTAATTAATAATGAATGACAGAAATACATTCATTCATCTATTTCATTTTTTCAGATTTTTTTTTTTTTGTATTTTCCGAAAAGAAAAAATAACAGTTGACCATCACCAATCAAATTACTTACGTTAAGGTTTTGTGTAATTCCTGCAATTAAAAATTGCCAGTGTGTTCAGCAAATAAATAATTCCTAGGTATGCAAAACAGAGGTTTCGCCCGCTTTAGTTTAGATTTTATTTTTTAGTGGATGTAGCAATCACACTCCTAATTATTATCGGATGCTGATTACCGCTCATTTCTGTTGCAGTACTAGCTTACCGTTTCAAGTGTGACCCAAACGCAGCAATGAATTTCAAATTAGTTACAAAACCTATCTACGGTAAAGGTGCTTATATTATGCATGTTAACGATCGAACCGAACTTCAAGACGGAAGTCCTAGGAAGTCACTTCGAAAGTTTAAACGAGGTTATCAGTTAGCCTGACCCTTCAGGTATAAACTTACCCATCTACCCACTTTAAGTGCCAAAATCAATTTGTAGAAAACATTTCAAAGCCCAGGGGAGAGAGAAAAGGTCAAAAACACTCTTGTGCATGTTTAAAAGTAAAATAAGGATAGATTAATACCAATATACGAACTCTATAGGTATTTTTGGAATAGATCATTTTTGTTATTATAATAAACTACGAAGAAACAATATCACTAATATTCGAAATTAGAAATTCAAAAGTCTGTCTCTCTGTCTGTTCGGCTTTCACAGCTAATCTACTGGGCCAATTTTGATGTAATTTTTTACAAAGATAATTTGACACTACTACGTACTCTTAACGAGAGTAAATTTTTATTATCACAGAAAAAAAACACTCGTGTACAGCTAAGGTAGTCTTGTACAAGTTATTTGGACTATACCTTAATAAAGAGAATATTTTCTTTTAGTATTATTTACTTACCCTAGATAACCTAATTTAATAACCTAATATCAAGTACCTTAATCTGTCGAAAATAGCAGGAACATATTCAACAATATTAAATGAATAGGGGATCGGACTACTTTTTTTTTATTTTATAAACCCAAACTTCTTAGTTTCTGCTATCGAACACTAAAAGAATTTTTAAAATTGACCGAGTTATAAAGGTTTGAAATTCAAGATTAGACAGAGAGGCACATACCCACTTGTACCCACACAAAAAATCATTTTTGAAAGAGGCAGACATATTGAAACTTTATATCACTGTAAATTCGTTTTTCAACCGATTCTGTTTTTTCTTCGCGAATCGTCTGCTATTAATCTATGTTTTTAAAATAATTCATAAAATATGGTAAATTCATAAAATATGGTGAGCAGTCCGATCCCCTATTGTACTGTATCATTGAATCAACAGTTCATCTATCTATCTATCTAATATACAATTAAACGCTATTAAGATTCTAATCTTAATAGCAATTTATAACCGTACCAAACACTGCGGCTTACCTACAGCAATTTACAAAAGCAACAATATTTTATTTGAAAATAAAAAGAAAAGTACAAAAGATACGAGTCCTGTGGAGTTTCTTCTGGCCGTTCTTCTCCACAGAAGGCGTACACTTGTAGTGAACGCCATCTTGCTTTGACATCAAAAAATTATTTTGTTAAATCTTACTTCGAATAAAGACACTTTTATCTTTTAGAATACTTGGTTTACATATAGCTTTTTATTCTAACAATAGCATACGCCCCAAAAGCCTAAGCTGAACTGAGGGCTGAGGTAAATCATTGTATTCACAAGTACTATCTTAACACCTTCCGTCGTCGTAGGAGAAACCGCACCGCGCCTTTTGTTGACGATATCAGATAAAAATGTTAGTGCGTATTCTGTACAAGAGTTCTTGTATAGAGAAGCCTTTATTGTGTAAATAGGAGGGGGTTTTGTTGTTACACTTGACATTCGGATTACTATACCTAGAACGTAACTAGTGGCTCTGTGAGCTGTAGACCTCGCGAGTACTTTTTTTTTAATGGCAAATTTATGATTTATTTACGTTCCAACCCTCATACTTCGTATTTTTTTTTTTTATTGTTTGAAAAATGTGACTGTAGAGGAAAACAGCTTCAGCGGTGGACGTTGTAAGCTGGCAACCCCCATAACACCGTCATTTTTTAAAAGTTCCAAAAACTGACTCGACAAAAAAAATGGATTAATTTGTCGAACCTGCTCATAAAATTTCACGAGAATCGGTTGAGACCTGTAGAGTGGAACAAACAGACAGACACACAGACATACAAAAGCAATTTTGGCCAAGCTGAAGCAGACGCTCCGTCAATAATCTTTACAAATGTGTGTACGTTTGTTTCGATTAGGATTAGCAACTACTTCCTTAGCAACTAGTTTTATCTATTTATTTTATCACCTATATAGTAACTAGTTATAAAACGTATCTATCTACTTGCCCACCCATGATTTTGCTCATGTAAAATTATTCGACTGAATGGAAAACACAGATTAACAAACTACAAAGACCCTCGATCTCGGCTCTTCTGCCTATGTATTTTTCAAGAGCTGAGCTTTATGTTGCTATATCACATATTTAGTGCAAAAAATATAATTAAATGTTTCGACTCAAATGACGGCATTCTTTTTCTCAAAAACCTGATAGCTGCTACTAGAGACAGCGATTACAAATAGCGATTTGACTGTTCATTACTAAAATGTACACAATTTTTGGGTTTGTTACCACGGTTATATTTAATATTGTTACCTCAATATTTCGGAACGGTTGCACGCTCCATGGTCACGAGTAGTGTAGTGAACAACCACGAAAATATTAAAACATAAAAGATCTTTGACGGTTCATGTTATATTCCATTCTATTAGTAAATTTTAGGTCCTCCCAAGCTTCTGGAACTGAACGCAAGACTGCTAGACCAAAATGCTCTTTATTAGTTATCCATTAACCCTTGTATTGTGACACGATCTGTGGTATGTCGATGAATCGTCATGATATCCTATTAACAATCCATGTCCCTGTCTATGTGCCTTTTATTTCATGTACTATTTAATCTTGAATCAACGTCATCATTATTAGCCTGTGGCGTCCACGGCTGGACGTAGGCCTCTTCTAAGTCGCGCCTTTTAGCCCGATCTTCGGCTGCATGTATCCAATAGGTGCCAGCCACTTTCCGCAGATCGTCGTTCCATCTATCCGGGTTAATTTTTAATCTTGAATAAAGACAATATTCTGTTTGGTCTTGTCACACTATGTACTACCTTGCGAAGTCCTCTCTGGTTACTCAGTCAGTGAACACGACACAGACGATTTATCTCAATCTCCGTTCCTTCCGACTCCATAAAAACCTTTTTACCCAAATCTGGACATAATTGAATGTCCCGGGAAATTCCCGTATTATGTATGAGCTGTCGCGCACCGGCGTGATTGGTGAGACGGTCTTTGAATAGAATCGATCCCGGTTTGATTACCGAGGCGCGATATATTTTTACAACATTTGCGTCTGATACCCGGTGACAGACATAATGGACGGACAGCGGAGGCTTGGTAGGGTCCCGTTGGTACCCTTTCGGTACGGAACCCTAAAAAGAAATGAAATACAAAAGATGCGATCCCTTTGGAATTACTATAGGAGAACTGACATTTTATTAGGGAAAGTGCCAATTTTGTGGTCATCGGTAATAATTAATATGTTGACTTTGTTAAGGAAACTGCCAAACAAAAATCTCTTTGTGAGACTTTCCCCAGTTTGGTTAAGTAGGACATTGCAGGCTGAATCACCATTTCGACAGTGGAAAAGCAAAATCACTTAACCGCCACTTTTGTAATTTTACAAAAACGAGGATTAAAGGTTTTTTTTTTTTTTTTTTAAATGCCTCTTTTCAAATTGAGAGTAGTGCTATGAAAAATAAAACATATTCTTAAAAATACGTTTTCTACATAGTTTTTTATCAAAAACATTTATAACGCCTATATTTTGCGAGTTAAGTGTCGCTTAAGCGAAAATTACTTCGACTGTTAAAAATTTTTGGTCAAACAAAAATTGCTGATTGACCAATAAATCATAAACATAAAAAATTTAATGACTAACAGGCAATATTGCTAGTATACGTTAAATTTTAAAATGGCTGATAAGCTATATTAAAATAGAAACAGTGGTTTCTTTATTGATATTCTTTGTAAACATAAATCGCTAACAGAAAAACTTACTTCAAACCTATGCGACGCTTATGACATAATACAGCGTTGGTTCAAAAACACCAAAATTAACGTCGCTTCAGCGTTATTTCATTTAAAAAATATCAAAAAATTAGCGCCAAAAAAGTGCTCTGATCTGCATGAAACCCACACAGATCAACACAGAAAAAATCACTGATTCCAGTGATATATGTATATAAGTCATTTTCAACCAAAATGGCGGTTAAGCGATTTTGCTTTTCCACTGTCGATTTGATTGTCTGAAAAAGAAAAATGATTCCGTGCTTCGGTTTTTTCTCTATGGAAGTAGTCGTGACACAAGCCATATCAGAGGCCTTTGGCGGCTCTATAACAGTGTCGGCCTTAAAACCCACAAGATGAATAAGATGAAAGATCCCTATGCTCTCAGTTACAAACTAGAGATCTAAGCCCTCTGCTGTTTGTTTCACACCAGAATACCGCTTTGTTAAACAAGGAGTATATATTTTTTTCAAGGAGTAGCATTAATTTTGTAATTGACAATATTTTATTCAAAAATAACGCAAAAGATGCGACGACTGTGGAGTTTCTTCGGTGAGCTCTTCTCCACAGATTCCGCCATTGTGTTAGTGAACTCACCCAAAAAAATGTAATGACGGATCTAAGTGATGTAATAACATCCTATGGAAATAAATATATGTATTTGACTTTGACTTTTTTCTAGCCTGAGCTGTCCCACTACTGGGCAAAGGCCTCCCCTTTTTTCTTCCACCGTTCTCGATCTTGTGCCAGTGACTCCCAATCTTCGAAAGCGTCGAGATCATCTCGCCATCGTTTTCAAGGTCTTCCTCTCCCACGTCGGCTGTCATTTGGCACCCACACGGTAGCGATCCTAGCCCACCGGTCCGGGTATATCATTAGTCTTCTAATAACGTGCCTTATCATTTAGGCGACCAACGTTGTTAGCTCTTTGTATTAGTTAGACTCCAGTAACAAAGAGAGCTCTAGTTTTTCCCCCTATTTCCTTTGTAAGCGTCGTGACACCGGCAGCAGCCGTAACATTAGTAACGGTCGGACCATATTTAACCCCGTTACCTCGTTATTTTTCCACCACCATTCGAAGTATGGGACGGTCCCACAAGGTGGAAAGTGAGTTGGTGAAGGTAGCTGGGCGCCTGTGGATGCAAGTAAGGCGAAGCTATGTTCAGCAGTGGACGTCTCCGGCTGAGATGATGATGAAGAATTGCAAAAATCTGTATGTTTCCTGATTAAAGAAAATAAAAAAGAATTGAGATATAAAACAAAGGTAAGCGTAGTGTCAGATGTGCTCCGATCTTAATTGTACTGCAGTTGACCCAGCCACACAGAGATGCAATTATCCGCAGGAAGACTTATTAAATTTTCATTAGCTGCCTTTGAGCTGAATAAGATCCGTTCTCATTCTGCTTCCGTTTCCGCATTTTTAAACGAACTACCTTCTATCAGGTCTGTATTTTTTTTATGCTTTTTAACGTAATTGCTACCTCAGAAATAAGGCCGCCTGTTGACTATTGTTTTATATTTTGTTTTTTTTTTAGTTCCGTTTGGTGCCAAATTGTCTATAAAGTATATGTCAATGTATTGTGATTGATGGCTAGTTGGTATGCACTAGTTGGTAGTATCTACCTACGAAGCTCAAGGTTCTAATCCCGCCCAAGACAAACATTTGTGTGATGAATACTTGTGTCTGGTCGTTGTTTATCAATATTATGTATATGCATGTATTTATCTACAATGTATGTATATCAGCTGTCTGATTCAATAATACAGGCACTGCCTAGTTTAGGTTAGATGGCCGTTAGATAGAATTTTGCAAAATGGAGTGTGTTTGTTGTGAATTATTGTAGCCTTTAAATTTATTCGCAAGCAGGTGCAATGCGGATTTTAACATTTACAAATAAACGTACATATCAATTCGAAATTCTTAAACGTTAGATGGCTTGATCGACACCCGTTATTCTCCGTTTAGAATGCTACGCCACATAAATGAATATTTAAATAACGTCAAAAGAAACCCGTATAAAACGTTTTATTTAAAATATTTAAATTCACCAAGGATGCACTTTCGGATCCACTCTTTTCCTCGTTGTTGCAAATGGCCTGTACAGCGTTTTCTACAACATGACCTAGTTTTTCAATAAAGCTCAAACGATGACGTCAGCGAGAAACTAGGTATGTTCCAAAGTACAGACAGTCAGCAAAATAGATATCTATCCAAGGCCTTCACCCAAGGAAAATGCACAAAAAAGGTCAGTTTAAAATTCATAGGTCTTTAAATTTACACACACTAAGAAAAATTACGAGAAAAATAAAGTGGGTGTCGTAAGAGGCGACTTAGGCACTACACATTGTACAGGGAACGGGCAGCAGCGCTCTTTGATACAGTAATCTTTTAATCTGCGATCTCCAACCCACCTGCCAAGCGTGGAGATTATGGCAAAACCAAACACTTAAGGGGAGGAGGCTCGTAGTCCAGCAGTGGACTGTAACGGGCCGTTGATGAACAATAATAAATATTTCAATGACACAGGACGGGGATTACAAGAACAAAACTAATCAAGGAGGCTAACTTATTTTTGTGCTTAGGTGTTGCTTGCAAGTATTGGTTGGTCAAAATGGTCTAAGATCGTCAAGTGTTTCACAGTTGCACGGCTGATTCCACATTTGTATACCTACTATGACAAATGGTGCAATATTTAGATCTTTCTCGATCCTAAAACTAACCTCAGACCCTGATGGAAAGCAACATATTTTACCGACTGTACCAACTTAACAATAAATCACGGGACAGTGAGACAGCTCAGTAATTAGCAGGAGGAAACCCGAAAACTTCTGTTTTCAGCAAAAATACACTTGCTAAGTGGACCGGAATACTTTCAAAGTTTTTTGGGACGCATTTTCGAAATGAAAGTTCCAAGGTTTCGAAGACCTTCAAAATTTGAGAATTTTCAACTTTAGCGTTGATCAACGACACACCTCGTAAAACTCCCGTATTGGGCGCCATTTACAAAATTAAATTGTGAAGTGTAATAAAATGACGTCTTGTGTGTACCTTACGGTAACTGTTAATACAAGTGACGGTTACATATTTCCAGTTCAAGATGGTGAAACGATAATTAAAAAAAAAGCCTGCTATAATAAAGTCACAGAATAAGAAAGAAATAAAAAAATAAAGTCATATAGTCATTTTCGTATATTGATTTGAAGGAGTGTCCAGTACGTCAAGTGCTAATTCTGTCCACCGATAGGCCCTGATTCCAGCAAAAGTTGCATTGTAAATATATTTCACCTGATAAAAGGGAACGTACCTTCGTGGTAATCTAAATGAAATTCTGAGTGTAAAAAGCAAAATTCGTTCAGAATTTTTTGCATAACTGAGTCATTAACATACACAATGAAATCATTAGAATTATTTCCTGGTAGATAGATGCTGACGGATCCATTTAAACTGGTTTGGTGAACTTGTTGCAGAGTCTACGAGTCTTTGAGGGATGCTGGTGAAAAACCTTTACTTCTAATGGCTCTTTTTCAGTTTAAAGTGGATTGGATACAGTACGCAAATCTTTTTCGATTTTGAAAGCTACTTTTAACTTAAAAACATTTCTGCTTCGTTTTTTGGTCGGGGTAATTTTGGATAGGCATGTGAATGAATATTGGGTTGGCCTTAATGTGCTTTTTACTTAAATATACATGAAAGCGTTAATTAAATGCATCTCTATGAAATTCTAAAGTAAGTTTCATAGAAAAGTAATACTTCATATTGATGAGAGAGTTACCTTAAAAAATACGTTGAGGTAATATCAAAAAAGGGGCAAGATGGTCAAGATATTTTTTCTCAGTTCGCATTATTTTTTGCTTAAAGTTTTATTTAAATAAAACAAGACGTTACTTTTTATTATTAGTAGGGGCGTTAAGCTCAAAAACCTTAAGAAAATATGACTCCGGCTTGAAACTTGGTACAGTTGCTCATGGGGTCAAAAGAGGCCGATCGAGATCGGTACTCAACGGGAACAACCCCTCTGGGGCGGGGGGGGAGAGTCAAAGGGACGCTCCGACCGGACAAACTCAAAAAATTGTACACGCTAGAATATATCTATCAGGTTAAGTTTGGTATCATTTTCGTATAAATTAAGGACGAGGAATTAATTTCTGGTATTTTTATTTCATTTTGTGCAAGTGGTTTTCGAAAAAAATATGGAAATGTAAAAAATTAAACCTAAAAAAATACATTTAAACAGCTATACCTTTAAAACTAATACAAAAATTAATTTAAAAAAAAAATGTAAATATAGAATATTTTATGTAGATTTAGAAAAATATACCTTTTGTATAGACTATCTTACAAAATTATGCTAAAAAAAGAACTTTAACGTTGCGCCGCGTAGTTAGGCAAAATTGCGCTACCAGCTTTGCAACAGAATACAGACAATTTTCCTAAAAATTCGTATTCGATGCATGAGAATAAAGTGACTAAAAGATCTTTTTTTATTTGGGTGCAAGATCCAGTTTCTGGATGATACAGCTGGATGAGGAGAGTGCAGACCTCTGCACTTTTGGTACACCCTTCGGTAGGTATCAGTATCTACGCCTACCCTACGGTATCAACACAGCCTCCGAAATTTTCCATGCTAAAGTTCGCCAACTGCTGCAAGACCTGGAGGGTGTAGATTCCTTCGTTGATGACATCATAGTCTGAGGAGCAACGAAGGAAGAGCACGACAAGCGTCTCAGAGCACTGATCGAACGGGCTAGAGAGGTGGGTATTAAATTTAATCGTGAGAACTGTAAATTTTGTTTCACTAAGGTAACGTATTTGGGTCACACCTTCAGCGCCGACGGTATGAAGGTAGATCAGGCAAAAGTTCAAGCCATAAGTGATATGCCAAGCACAAACGACAGACAGTCCCTAGAACGTTTTCTAGGGATGGTTAATTACGTAAGTAAATTCATACCTAACTACTCAGATTTAGCGAGTTCTCTGCGAGCACTACTAAAAAAAGGCAACGAATGGTGTTGGAGCGAGAAGGAGGAGCAAACGGTTGTAACTGAACGTCTGATCTCTATAATAATTAAAATTGACCTTTGATCATCTAGTAGCGGAATCGTACTACTTTGTGTGAGTTTTAGAAGATTACAGTATGATCGTCTTCTTTTTGGAATTCTAACTACAGAATAAAACAAAGTGTCTCTGTACAACATCTATGTAATTCCTAGCTATCATGCCTCCCTTGCTCGTTCAACAGGGTTGTTAAAAAAATGTAGGAAATATCATTGAGTAAACAATGTATTTCCTATATAGCGTATCGCCCTAGGTTTTGGCCCTCAGTCGACACAAGAATGACCCAGCCGGCACGACTGAACCTCCGACCTAAAAAAAACCCATGCTCAACTACTGAGGAATTGCAATTTGTCCCAGTTGCCTAAAAAGGCCTCAGGGATAATTACAATTATAATATCGGGGGGATCGCGATTTTTCACCGTGGCGATTAAAGCTGCCATTGCGTGTAGGCCACACACTACCACAGAATGCCCTTCAGGTAGCAACCGCCCCCGCCGGCGGGGACGCGGAACTAATAGTAGAATTAATTCAGTAAGACCCGGTAGGGGTCATTCTTCTCCGACGCGCTTCTCGCCCTGGCAACGTTCTGGGCCGCGGTCCGAGCCCGTCTGAGGGCGCCCCCAGATACGTTGTCACAAAATTCCTAAGGGGCACGAGCCTTCTGCTCCCCCGCAAGTCCGCGCCCACTATATTACCACTCTGGTATAAATAGTGATTAGGTCCGTCAAAAAAAAAAAAAAACATTTTTTTTAGTTTGTCCGGTCGGAGCGTCCCTTTGACCCTCAAGAGGGGTTGTTCCCGTTGAGTACCAATCTCGATCGGCCTCTCTTGACCCCATGAGCAACTGTACCAAGTTTCAAGCCGGAGTCATATATTCTAAAGGTTTGCCCATTTTTGGCAGCTGAACGCCCCTACTATATAAACCTTTAAAAATTGAATAAAATTATCTGTGTAAGATTGATATTACAATAAATCAAAACCGTATCTTTACTAAGTTATACTTACATAGGTATTGTAGATTATAAAGCATGCGTGTTGCCAAAATAAATTCGTTACAACAACAGCTCAGTCAGAGTTCATGTTCTCATACCGCGCGTCACATCAGGGGGGTAATAATGATGTACCAAACAAAACGAAACATTACCACCTTCCCAACATTTCGTGAGTAGAATACACCTGCCGGATTAGTAGCATATCGTCCCATTCGTAACTCGACCTAAGTAACGGGTGTCCAAAAGGTTATTTGCACTTTTAAATATCAATAAATCGTCTTAATGAGGGTAGATAGCAAAAATAAATATAACGTCATACGTGGAAATTATTGGAAATTTAGTTGAAATGGATTCGTAAACCGGAACTCAGCGCGCATTTTGTGTACGAGCTTATTATCAAAACAACAATTCGATAATAATAGTTCGCCGCTTACATCGTGCGCAGTTCAATGTACGGGACATTTCTTTATCTCCCATTGCGAATATCATTAGAAAATGGATTAAGACGTAATGGACGTCATTTGGACAACATAATTTTTTGTCGTAATTTTTTAATTTTCATTGTATGTGCTTTTTGTAAATAGTAATAAAATTATGAAATGATATATTTTTCATGTATAATTTTTGGGTATAAGCTGCTAACACCCTTTTTGGACACCCGGTAATTTGATCTTATTTTTAATATCTTCCTAATTATTTAAAAAATCTGTTTATTGTTGACAAAGCATTTTTATTTTAAATTAAATAAACATTTTAGAATTTCCTAGGGTCGAGTTGCGAATAGGACGAGATGAAAATGGGACGATCTGCTACTAATCCAACCTGCCGTTTCCCCTTTACTTTTCCCTGCAGTAATTCCATCAGAAACGAGCTGTAAATTGACAATTACCCCGCTCGTAGACTACAATGCCACTTGACACAAATATGCTTACTTGCTATATTTCTGTCACATTGCCTGTCACTTTATTCTTTTATTCTGTTTTAGATGTATAACAATATAAAAATCTTTCAAAGTTTACATTTCTAGACACATGTCAATCTTAATTTGACCTGACAAGTGTGAATCATGAAAAATCTTTTTTTATGCAATACATTTTCTTTGTTATTCTTTTTATTTATCTGGAATGAGGCATATAATGAGCAGAGTTATCAGAATGTCTCATATAATGATATCATTATATTGAAATCAAAATAGGGTTATTCATGTGAAATTTTCTGAACTTTGTTTTGATTCTGTTGAGAAGTTTTCATTTTTAGATGTATACACATTGCTTGTTTTACGCTTGACAAACATTTCGTATAGCTTTCACATCAAGCGATGGATTGAATACCATTCTAATATATCGCTTTCGAAAGGTTCGCTTTCTGTAAGTTTGCATCTCGTTATTTCTTTCTGCTCCTTTTATTTGCAGAGTATTTAAGTTTTGTTCGTGTTTGAAAAGGATGCTGATTTTGTCGTCCAATTTGCAATACGTCCTGAACAGACTTGACTGAACAGAATTGATGTGAGTCTAAATATAAATTTTCAACCTTCTTACTTTAACGACAAACTTCAACCCCCCCTAAAATTCCTTCTTAGTGCTTCGTCAAAATTTCATTCTTCTAGACTCAGAAGTGTCTGCGTTGATATATCAGTCAGGGAGTCAGTCAGTCTCTCATTTGTAATTTTAAGTTATTTTCTGACATCACTCTCCTTCCATTTGTGGAATTTCTCAGACAAGACTTAAATGGAGTAAGTACATAAACTCATGCATTTTCCACACCTTGACGGGAAATTATGTAGACCGAACCTGCCGTTGTTAGTTGTAACACTTGACTGATTACCCGCTAGAGTACCCGCTAGTTGGGAGGCAGCTAGTTGCGCGCCTCGAATGAATAAATCATGACGCAGTTTCATGTAATAGCGCTACATCTCGGGAATTGATGCCATGTGTTTGTTGTTATAGCAAGAGTGGATTTTATGCTCTAAATAATATAATGCAAAATGTAAATTATTTTATTGATGTTCAGTAAAGCGATCAAAGCATTTGAAAGGATCGAAATGAAATAGCATTAAAGCGAGTTATACCAATTTTAATATCTGTTGAGGTTGATTGAACCAAACGTTTTCCTCGAGTCAATGGTATCTGTGATCAAAAGTAGCTACTAGGCAGCTAACCGACGAATATTGTCGGAAGCCTCCCACAGGGCCCGTAACTTACAAATGCCACCCTGGATGAGCTAAAGTAAAAAAAATGTCTAGTGAAATCGGCTTCTATTTATATAGTCAAGCCCGAAATATTACGAATGATCGCTTTGACCCCCGGTACTGGAATTAATATCTATCAGATTCCATTTTTAAAAACTAATTATAAAAAACTGAAATGTGCAGGAATTTTACCTGAAAGTAAAGATGTTTGTACGGTACTACAGAGCTCCAAAGGAGCACAAACTAAAACCAGGTTTAGCAATGTTTTGTGGGTTAAGATTCGGCATATTATACACAGGGGTAGGTATACTACTTTAGATTCATAAGAAGAGGAGAGGTTGTTGGTCAGCATCTGACAATAATAATAATAATAAAATCTTTATTTTGTTCACAAATCACTTATTCACAATAAACTGGTGGCTCCTTTTAAGCTTAACAAAGCCTGTGCCAGGAGTCACCGCTCTTCCAAAAATTTAAATATAAAGATGTTGTTGAACAAATAATTATACAAACAATGGCGGACATGTTTTCGTTTTTTTTTTTTTATTTTAGTTTATTGAAGTGTTTAGTATATAATTTCGATAGTGTATTATCCAGTGAATGTTTCGGGACTATAAACTTTAATGGAACAATTGAATCGCTTACACTTTGCTGACATTTTTAGATGATGCCAAGAGGCCTCGTGGTGGCTTCAGTAATTGTACTATCACATTACTGAGCCCAATTCACCGAACAATCACCCAAGGATATATCTTAAACCTACAAATATCACTCGACACTGGCGAAATACGTCTACATAAGATGTGTCGCCATTAGTTAGGAAGAAGAAAAAAAAAGAAGGGGAGGAGGACGATCTTGCACAATAGTCAACACGTAAGGTAAATTAAATATTTTGGTTTTTGTTTCTATTTTTAGGGTGCCGTAATAAAAAGGAACCCTTATAGTTTCACCATGTCCGTCCGTCTGTCTGTCTGTCCGTCCGTCTGTCTGTCCGTCCGCGGCAATTTTTTTTATTCACGACTACCTTATTTATTTCTGTTAGAGTCAATTCCCCCCATCCATCAGCGAAACCGTTGAAAAAATTTACGGTAGTAGTGTATATGATGAATTTAAAAGGAAAATTATCAACATCAAACTGTCTTCTGTCCGATCCTGTCGATCCCATCCAATCTGCTGTTGAGATAGCCATTGCCAATAGAGTACACTCCACAGAATGCCCTTCTGGTAGCAACCGCACCCGCCGGCGGGGACGCGGTAGACCCAATCAAGTTCTGCATAATCCTGGAAGACCCCGTCAGGGTCATTCCTCTTCTCGCCATGGCAACGTCCTAGGCCGAGGTCCGTGCCCCCAAGTGGGCGCCCTTAGGCTGTTGCTATAATACTAGGGGTAAGAGCCTTCCGCTCCCCCAAAAGTCCGGTTACGCTTGATACGTCGATTTTGCTACACAAGCATTAGGTCCTTGTCAAAAAAAAAAAAATATCAAACTGTCTTAGACAGGTACATAAGTCATTATCATCATTAACGGCCCGTTACAGTCCACTGCTGGACTATGAGCCTCCTCCACTTAGGTGGAGGGTTTTGCCATGATCTCCACGCTTGGCAGGCGGGTTGGAGATCGCAGATTAAAAGGTTACTGTATCAGAGAGCGCTGCTGCCCGTTCCCTGTTCAATGTGTAGTCCCTAAGTCGCCTCTTACGACACCCACGGGAAGAGTAGGGGTTGGTGACTAATGTATTCTACTCTGCCGTCACCACACGGCCAGGTAGGTACTGTAGCGGCTGTAGCCACTTTGGCTACAACTCGCTACTTTAAATATAAAAGACACTTAGTTGTAGCATCGGGCCTCGTTGGTCCGAGTGCTATGTAGTTTGATACTGGCGATAGTATTCTTTTTGCAATATATTCGTTCTCTTTTTAACTATTCAGTTTAGAAAGAGAACGATAGAAACTTCAGACGGGCTGGGGCCGTGGAAGTTTGACGTTCTCATCTGCCGTCCGCCGTCGAGTGCGGACCATAGTATTATTACCAGTGCTAAAAATTGTGAGCTAAAATATATTAAAATACTAAAGTTATAAACAGTGCGTTTAAGTTGTAAATAAAGTATCGTGTTATAAAAGTGTCTTTTATATTTGAAGTAGCGAGCTGTAGCTAAAGTGGCTACAGCCGCTACAGTACATAAGTAGTATTGGATAACTACGGAATCCTACACTTTGCCTGGCCCGACACGTGCTTAGCCGGTTATTTTAGTTTACAATGACGGATGTATTCCTGAACTTATCGTAAGTCACAGCGCGTAACATGTAATTGAGGCTTGAGAAGGGTCGAAAATACGTGAATCGTAGTACACCGCAAAACACGGCGGGTGTGGGTTCCATGTTGTTCTTATCAGTGACGCTATCACAATATAGAACGCAACATAAAAGAAGCGGATATTACTTTACCCCGCGTGCCGGAAAACATGGCTGCCGTTCCTGCCATTTATTTTACACAATACAAGAGTACTGTCATAATCATCTAACGTGAACCATATATTCAATTGTGATCAGTCTGTTGTCTAAAGTTTTTGAGTCAAAAAATGGTCTCTGAAGTAGAGTTGCCTCTGATGTAGAGGTGCAACAAAATCTTACGAAAAAATAATAATAATAATATATTTAACTTTTTTTACCAATCCCTTCCCTTCAAAAGCACGAAAACGCTACGTTTTACTACTGACAATAAAAGGACGACAATGAAATTGAATTTCATCTACAAAATAAAAACATCCATGATAGCTTTGACGTCGAAAAATGATTTGTAAAAATCTTAATTCGAATAAAATAATTTTGATTTTGAACTTAGATTATGCGACAGAGAGATGTGACAATATCTTTTAATTTAAACGCTTAAATAGCTTTGAAAGCTTTGAGTCGTACTTTTTTAGGTATCTTACGAGTATCTTTATTTGGGTACAAAATCAGTGTTTAGTTTTTAAGTTTCTTAGTTATATCTTCGGCTACTCTCAATAATAGTTAGCGACACTTTTTCACTTCCTTTTCGAGTTCACCGAATTTTTTGGGCACTTCTGGTTTTGTTCCCGGCCTGTTGGAGAGTCCTTTCAAAAGACAGTAATTGATGGCTCTCATTGACACCGTCGCTTCTGCCGAAGTCGTGATTTATTTTCAAGTTATTAGGATCTGCCCCTCGGAAATAAAATGAAAAACGGACAGCTTCTTTGGTAAGTTTATTATTTTAAGCGGGACGTTGGAGACAGTAGCTATTCCTATAGAAATTGATACTAATATTTGAGTTTCCTTACAGCATTATAGTTTCCATCAAGATGTTATATCATATCGTATGAGCGTTAAATAATAAATGTAACACGTAAATTCAAATATCAAAAACTGGTTCGAAAGTGGTCATGAAAATATAGTACTTTATTGCATAAAATAGAAATGGCGCCGTTTTAGCTAAGGTAGTAATTTCTTCCGGGAAATGAGGCCTTTTCTCGAACAGAATTTCAATAGGGTGGTAAAAACATCAAATTGATGGCCTTGTTACTTCAGCTTCTCAAAGGAGCAAGCTACCTAGCTAGTTATCTAGCTCTTCGGAGAAATAGCTTTGGCGTTTGAAAGCAGTTGCATCTTCATCGAACTTTGTGACCGCTTACAATCACGCTCCAGCTCCATCTATGGATTCTCTTTCATTCCATTCACCTCTTAGTAAGAGAAAATTAAAGCGGTGACATAACATGCTTCATTAAATTGTAAAAGGATGGACTGAACTTAGATTCCATTTAGAAAATGGTAAAACGCAACCCGTAAATAAAAAATACACTACGTTATTTGGCGCCCAATAAGGGACTAAGTGTCACCTTCGCTTTTTTTAGCATTAGGACTATTAGAACGTAAAAAAGTTGGGTTATTATGGTTTCTCTTAAAATTTCTACTATTGCTCTAATTATTTTCAAAACTTAACTAGAAACTATATAACTACATAACTATATAATATACTATACTATATAACTCTATATAAACTATAAACGGTAACCGACGTCGGGGCAGACTCAAAAAGGCGTGACGACTTGGATGCCTTTTGCGTAGACTGGACAGAACATGCGCAGGACAGAGAGCGGTGGAAAAAATCGGGGGAGGCCTTTGCCCAGCAGTGGGATTGCGTAGGCTAGTAAAAAAAAAACTATAAAATACCACTACAAATACGAGCAAAGAATATAAATACTTCGTATATCCTACAAAATACTACTATAAAAGAAGTAGAGAATTCTAGCCCATCGCAAAGCTACAAGTAAAGGTACACTAAATCTGTCTGGACTAAACGCCAAAGCTACCCATCCAACCCGTGTCTGGAAGGTAATTCAGAAAGTGTACCGAGGATGAAAGCTTTTGCCTTATCGAACTCATCGATTAATGTCCAGTTCTAGACAGACGACCTCAGAGAGGAAGGTTCGCATCCAATTCGCAAAGGCGTCGTCGGGTCATTTTTGATATTACACAATTTCCTTTTTTTTATTCGTTTTGAAACTGCGAAAGTATAACTTAGAAATCATCAAATTACTGAAATACACGTTACACGTTAAGTTACTACTACCAACTGCGTTACTTTCGATTTTCCCGTGGGATTAAGATATTTTCCCGTAGCAAACAGTAGCTTAGATCACTCTCCTGTCATAGTATCGTGTGATAGATAATTTTACAACAATTTTTTAAACGTTATCTTCAAACTTGTCTCAGCGGAAAATGAGAAATCAAATGAAAATTATCTCGAAAAGGTCGATTGTTATGCTCTGAAACATTTTGACATCCCAACCCAACTCCTGATCTCGGAAGTTTGACCTCTCCACCTTAATGATGGCCTTTTGACTTTTGTGAGCATTATAATGCAGTAGGTAATCTGAAAAATTACTTTATTTTAGTCCCTTTTCGGGCGCCACTTAACTTTGATGTCGCCCAGCATGGGGCTCATTATGTTTTAATTACGAGTTATAAAGGTGTTTGAAGTTAGGCGTATTATATTTGTACGAGAAACCTATTTATTTGTATTTTTGTCAGTATTTTTTTTATATATAATGAAATAAAACGATGAAAAAAGTAAACAAAAATATCTTAATACGTTTTAATAGAAATTTTGAAGATAGAAATCAAGAAAAATTCTAGCAACGAAATCTAAATTGATTTAATATTCGATATGTAAATATCGTGTAAATTCACCAGTTCATTCACTTCATGTTCACATTGTATTTTTATTTTCATTTATTTATTAAAAAATGTTCTGTAATATTGTTGTCTTTAACAGCTAGAGTAAGGAGTATTTTTGACGTCACCAGTCATGTCTCTATCCCTGAAACATTTAAAAAATTGCCTGAACGGTGTGCCGCATAAATTATGAATTTAGAAGCACATGAGCGTCCGATATGAACGTTCTCGAAATATATTGCGAGCTAACCGAGTGCGGCGCAGTTTCAGCGGGCGCTTTCAGCCGCTTTATTCAGCGTTTAATTTATAGCCTGCGATCGGCGTCCAGAGCGGTAGTTTTCATATATATTCCCGGAAAGCGCTGCACCACGCACATTACAACGTTACGCGGTCAATTACTTGTTGCGCGATTTAATGGCGACGCCATTTTGGTTTGCACTTTATAGGGAGTTCGGTTTATGGTATTGTAAAAGCTTGTTAAAATTTAACGAGTGATGAAATTCTCTAAATGAACAAAATTTTGCTATAACCTGTAATAAAGGCAAAATGAATAAGGATTGCTGAAGGACAAAGGACTAAAAGCAACTAAAAGTTTTAATTAAAGAAGGTGCTCGAATAAACTTTCCTTCCTATCAATTTATTTATGTTAGATAGGGTAAGGTCAAAGTCAAACCCGTTTCAGTTACAGTTAAGGCCACATACCTTAAATCTTCTTACAAGGATACTAATTTAAATACGGAATACCAATTAAAGAAGAAAGAACCTTCTAAAACCCACGCTTTCAAATATTTAATCTCCAAAATGGAAGCCATTCAGAAATTAAAATTGAACGCTGTGATTAAAAACGCCTTCCTATATGCGGAGCTTCCGTATTGCCGATTGGCAAACGCGGAGTCCATCGAACGTTCTCGAATTTCAAGCGGCCATCGCGTTTAATTGATGTTGTCTACAACAAAAGCGGTTTCAGCATGCTCCCTCTGATCCAAGTGACAGTTTCATCCAATATAACGTTACTGAGTTTTATTATCACTCATTAAAAAGTTTTAGTTTAGTGCTTAGCTTTGAAATGCTGGCAGAATTATTTACTGCCGCCGCGTCGCGTATTTAAATAAACTTTTTGAATCATTACGTCGTCAAAGTAAAACCACTCATTTGGGGCTCTTTGATCACATGATTTGGTTAAACCAACCAACTGATGATTGTGTGAATGCTTTATGCTCGTAAACCCTTTTAAAATTATTTTAATCACAAGCCCAGTAACAATTTACCACTTCGTCGACTTCGAAAATCAGTCCCGTGTCGGGCGCCATTTAAGTAGATTGGCGGGCGAAGCGCTCTAAGCGCCAACCAAAACAAATAGTTCCTTTAAATTGTTTGCGACAATACCGTAGCTTACCACACTCGTGCAAAGGGCTTAAGACCACCATTAAGTTGAAGAGGTCGACTCGACCGCAGTATTAAACTAAATCGGGTAAAACGTTCGTATCAAAATGACGTCGCGGCTGTTGAAATGGCGGCCTAATGGCACATGTAATAGTGCCGTTAATAATTTTCTCTTGGTGACTGTGTAACGGAATGGTTCGAATATTTTCACAAGATTAACATTTTGTTTGTTTAAGGGATCTTTGACAAAAGCACGCTCGGTTGATTTCGTTAGGGCGGTCCTTGTTTTGTAATAATTCGAGCTAAACTCTGCTCCACTCATTTCGTTCTGTCTTTTAGTTCAAGGAATTAATTTGACAAAACGGGAGACGCGACGGCATAATAACTTCATTTGTCACGGCTGAGAGATTGTATTCTCATCTAAATAATAAAATAAGTCCAGATTTATTTTCTGTATCAACTTGATTGTATTTTGTGCAAGAGCCGAGTAAAATAGGGAAAATATTTTTTACGTGAAAAAACTTTAAAACAGGCACAATTAAATAGAACAAAAAGAAAATAACATTTTCGTGCTTTCTAAAACATAATATTTAGCTCAAAAAGGACAAATCAAGTCAGTGGCGACTTATTTATTTGAAGATAGCAATCAGTCTATTTTTAACCTACATAAAATAAAAACATTACGCGTTGCATTATTTATGCATACGAAAAGTGCAGCAAAATCAGAAAAAAATATTCATACCTGTTTTTGAATTTATTTCTAAAGTCTCACGACAAATGCAGCGCCATCTTATGAGATTTACCTGTAACAAGAAAAATAAATGATCGTTAGATGTATTTAAAATCATTTCAATGTTCAAATTACAACAAACTTGCAATACAATACATGCTGCATTTTTTTATAAAAGAAACTAATGGAACAGAACTTAGAACATAAATAAAAACAGCCACTACTTATAAAAATAAAAATGTTAATAGCGAATTCTTTCTTAAGGAGACGCATTGAAACCTGGCGGTAAAACTTTGAGCGCCTTTAGCGCCCTGACAGACGAGCAACAGGATGAGGCGACTAACGTCGATGACAGCTCGCGACAGTAGTAGTCATAAGTCGTCGGCTGTCGTGCGAAACTATCTGGATGTTAATCTGTCGCGGTATGTCGTCGGCGCCCACTTCGTCTAATAAACCAAACAAAACACGCGCTATCATATGATGCGATGTGAGATATTTTTTGTTCAAAACAAAACAAATGATCCATCAGTATCCTGACACGAGATAATTCACTTATCCATCAAAACCTCAAATCTTATCTAATAAATGTTTATCTAAACTAAAGCGCTTTTAGCGTTGTCCCAAGAGCGGGTAAACCGTAACCCAGCTCGTTTCGCAACCACAATTGACCGAGTCCGTCCCGATTTTACCCCGGGTGACCCAGATCCGGGATACTCCCAAATCCGGGAACATGGCCACCACTAGCGACATATTTAAGTTATCCATGAGGTTTTGGAAGTCCCCAGAGTGACAGGATTTCGCTATTTTGCTCTAGTTACATATTTATTCAGAGTCTTAAGATTAGAGTGTGTTCAGACGCGCATGTCCCGCGCGTCGGCCGGCAACCACATAATATACCAAAACCACTACAAGCCTAAAACCCAAACTCCCTAGTGAACCAAAACCCCTTGAATATCTTAGTAATGTCGCGTTCGAAGCTTTTTACATACAATCTTCTCTGTGTTACTGGTTATTTCTATATTTTTGAAAGGCATTCTCATTTATCGAACGCGCTTCTTTTTATGTTCTTTGAGTTCAGTCAATTGTTAGCTATCGTATGGGAAACACATGAAAAGGTTGAAGTTTGATTCCATCTTTTATTTAGTAGTATAAAGTCTACACAGGGTCGGAGAACCTGTACGCTCACCAGAAGGAGCATCTACGCCCCCAAGTTTTCCGCAGTAATTATCAACAAGCTGATTTCTTCTCAGGCGTGACCTTCTCCTATGCGAAGACATTCATGACATGGCAGTTCCCAGCACACTATAAATATTGGTTCTATATGGGTCAAGCTGAACCATGTACCTTGGGACAGTGACAAACCACAGTGAGCTGGCTTCAAGCCAAGGAACTGACTTCGAATGGCTGCGCTGACAAACTACCTAACCCCAAGGTGAGCTCGTAAATTTAACCAATAGGAAACGTCCTGACAGTTGTATTTCTAGAGATAGATATCTTAATTATAAATCCGTTAGAATTCCAAAAATTCTAAAATCCATGTCCTTCGATTTATATTTTTATATCCTAAACCACTATAATTTAGTTCCTGACACTCACGATTTTCCTTCTTAGAGGAGATAATATCTAAAATTGCTTTAACACTTGCTGTTAATTTCTGCTCATGTAGCTAAATATCAATCCTTACATCATTCAATGCTCCTTTACTTACTTTAAAAACGAGTTAGTTTTATAAAACTTCAAGCCTCCTTTTCCGAATTTGCTCTTACCGTAGGCCGCGTTATTATGCAAAATCTACTTCATGTTTCTGGACTCAGCAGTTTTAGCTCTACGTTGATTGGTCATTCAGTCAGTTTCTACCTTCATACAGAAGACAGAAGAAGCGGAAGATTATACCATTTAGGTACTGACTTTTTTATTTCCAAATTAATACGAGCACTCTTTAATTCCAAATTTTCTCTTCTAAAATTTGTTTTTTTGCCCCACACAGTATAAAAATATGTTTGCAAATAAAAACAAATCTCTACTTACCCCGATTGTCTTCCAAGGTCTTGCGATTTGTAGGTATAGGTAAGTCGTATATTAATCTGTTCGCTTGTTACAAATTACTTGGCAATCAGCCTTGAGGCTTAATGAAATAGATTTCGGGGTCGGTCTTAAGTTATATCAATGTTATCAGACGTGTGATGGGATTTGTGTTGGGGGCACACATATCTATTACATACTCTAAGCGACACGTATCTTTAGCTCTGAGCGAGCGGCGACTCTCTTTCTCGCATAGGGTAAGGGTGGGGTGACTGAGAGAGATGTACCGCTCGCTCAGAGCTGAAGATACGTGCCGCTAGTTGTAACTGGAATAATGATCGAATTATAAGCGTCAGAAGGCACGAATCTTAGGGTTTGTACAGACGGACTACAAAATGGCGGTTTAGATGCTATTGACATAGTTATGTATGACGTAAAAATTGCTACTTGTAACTTTACCAAATATTATGAATTAATCCAACATCATCACGAATAAATCACAAATTTGTAGCTAGAATTCAGATTTTGATTGAATTTTTCATCTAAGATGCAGTCCCGCTGAGTAAAACCTAAAGAGAAAACATACTTCAAATCAAATCAAAATCAACGGCCCGTTACAGTCCTCTGCTGGACTATGAGCCTCCTCCACTTAAGTGGAGGGTTTTGCTATAATCCCCACGTTTGGCAGGCGGGTTGGAGATCGCAGATTAAAAGGTTACTGTATCAGAGAGCGCTGCTGCCCGTTCCCTGTTCAATGTGTAGTCCCTAAGTCGCCTCTTACGACACCCACGGGAAGAGTAGGGGTTGGTGACAAATGTACGCTAAAACTGCGTATCGTAGTAAGAAGCGGGAAAAATTAACGACCTTTCCAGGTGTCGCAAGCTTTTCTGGAGTTTTTGACCTTATTTTGCGCAGATTTCAGAGCATTTTGATTTTCCTTCGCTCCCAAACCAGCACGGAAACAAGCAGGTGTTTTATAGTTTTCCAATTTACTCCTGAAAGGCTCTCCTCATGCTTCAATCAACCAGAACGTTCACACCCGTTTGTACAACATCAATTTAGTCGGTTACTTTATTATAATTGAAGTGTGGGCGAGTTTGTATACAGGGTGTCATCATTTGGCTCGGAGAATAAGAAGGATATATATTTTCATTTGAAGAAATGTATTATTTATTATTTTAATATTGTGATAGTTTTAATCTAAAGCTTAATATATAAAAAAGAGGACATATTACTTCAAAACTATTAGTCCATCTTATAAGCCCACGTACCTACACACAAAAAAATCACGCTTCACCAAAGGGGTGAGCAGAGCTTTAATTGCCTCCCAAAAAGCACACAAATCAATTAAACCTTATCAATTGTATTTTAGTTGGATTATATTGATCGCGATATTATTAACATGTAGTGAGTAAAACAATACAAATTATTTATTATACATGAAGCATTTTTTAATATAGCCTGTAAAGTGGGCCCTGTCTGTATGAAATTAAATTGTTAAGTCTACTTGTATACTACGTCACGGCCTGACAACATTTTTTTTCACAAGTCGCCAGCGGGCTATGCAGAAATACAGCATGCAAAAAGCCCACACAAAACAGTTAAAATTTACCCTTAGGAGAGCCGAAGCACATCATAGAGTATACAGAGTTTATCACGTAACACTCTGTATACACAATCAAGGGACCCAGCGAACCTTTTGGTTATCCTCAAATTAATCAGCTCTGAGTACTAAAGGTGTTTGATGTAGAAATTATTTTGTTGGGTGGACCTTTGGAACGTTCTTAGAAACCACATTGTCGTAAACACTATAACTAGTGGCTCTGTGAGCTGTAGACCTCGCGCGTCTGTATATATATCTTTTCAAAATTTTTTTTCTCGACAAACATCCCCAACCCCTTGATTTTTTTTATTTTTTAATGTATATTTTATTTTAAGAAATATGACCTGTAGAGGAAAACAGCCTCAGCGGTAAACCTTGTAAGCTGGCAACCCCCATAACTGCGTAATTTTTTAAAATTTCCAAAAACTGACTCGACAAAAATTCGATTAATTTATCGAACCTGCTCACAAAATTTCACGAGAATCGGTTGAGAAACGCGAAAGTGAAACAAACAAACAAATCCACAAACAGATGGACATACAAAAGCAAATTAGGCCAAGCTGAAACAGAGACGCTTCGCTCGCTCCGTCAATAATAGGTATTTTGTTTAGTAATCAGTCTCGTCAGGTCGTGTAGGTTGTAAGATCCTAATCGTCGAATAAAACAATTCTTCGAGAAAGAAGAAACAACCTTTTTTATTATATTTATTTTTATCATTTGTAATAGCTTTCTATTGAGGAGGAGCGGGGCCTTCTAAAACAAGCATCTTTAGCTTAAAAGAAGTGTCTGAAAGATATATTAACAGCAGGTAAGGAAAGCAAATAAACATTTTTGTATTTTGTATTTGTATTTTTCTCCGGGAAATCAGAATCAGACACCCAATATGAAATCACCACACCATCACCATTTTTGTTTTTTTGGGACTATCAAAGAGCGTTAGCTTCGGATTTCGAATACATTCATACCTATATTATTTTATAAGTTTATTCGAATCTCTTATGGTAAAGAAAAACATGAGGAAACTCGCACATAAATGCAAAGGTTGTGTGCAGTCGGGTAGGGTAAGCTCAAGCCCTTCAGTGTGGACGAATTTCAACATGAGTAGCATTGTTGAGCGTCGGTGGTCTAGTGGCTAGGGCCGCTGCCTCCCGTCCGGGAGAAGCAGGTTCGATCCCCACGTACCAATGTTTTCGAATTCATATGTACGTTCATTCGATACTCTTACGGTGAAGGAAAATATTGTGATGAAACTTGCACACGAAGAAATTCAAAGGTGTGTGTGTGAAGTCGCCCAACCCGCACTGGGCCAGCGTGGTTGACTAAAGCCTAATCGCCCTAATTCAGGGTAGGCTCGAGCCCCTCGGTGGGGACGTATATGAGCTGTTGATGTTGATAGCATTGTTGTTGCAGATTATTGTCAATTTACTTCGTAAGTATCATACAGACCCGTGTAAGTTCGGGCGCTGCGATGGTGCGATACAGCCCAGGCGAAGGTGTGACGATCAATACCAGGTCAAGGCAGCTCTGCTAATGTTGTATCAACACGTAGAGACTGGGTTTTGTTTAGTGTCGTATTTATTTATTTTATTTGTGTCAGCTTGATCGCCATTACGTTTTCGTTTGGTCGGTGGTTAGGTTAGGTAGTTAGGAGCTTTTTCCTAGACTGTTACAACATCTTCTTTTCAGGAATTGGAACCCTTACGATTTTGATCATCGATATCTCGTATATATATATACTCTTATTATGCTATAATAGGGGATCGGACTGTTCCTGAACTTACCATATTTTATGAATAATTTTGAAAATATAGATGAGTAGCAGACGATTCGTGAAGAAGAAAACAGAATCGGTTGAAAAACTAATTTACAGTGTTTTTTTAAAGTTTCAATATGTCTGTCTCTTTCAAAAACTATTTTTGTATGGAGATTATATGGCGTTACTAACAAATGACGCACAAGTGGGTATGTGCCTCTCGTCTAATCTTGAATTTCAAACCTTTATAACTCGGTCAATTTTGAAAATAGAGCAAATGAAGTTTGGATTTATAAAATAAAAAAGAAGTAGTCCGATCCCCTATTATAACGTTTGCAAATCCAACAGTTGCCTTCATGTTTGCCGTGCCCTTGCAGGGCGTCACTTGTACCTACCATAACTTATAACAACTATTTAACTAGTGACTTTGCAATAAATAAATTATTATTATTATGGTAACCACTTATTTTTCTTATCTATTTCTCTGTTTATATTTTAGATAGATAGATAAAAAGTTTATTTAAGAGATTCAACTAGTTTATTCCGATTAAATAATTGAATTGTGTATGAGTGCGTGATATACCCCATCTCTAAAATCCAAAGACAATGTAGAGATACCCGATCGAAATATGGTTTGAGGTTAGAGCGATTTATTGATAATTTTGCGAAAAACTTAGGTTTTCGATGATTAATTCTAATAGAATTTGTGAGTGAATGTTTGATAAGTATTTGTTTCAGGTGTATTTGCATTTTGGACTAGTTCTATAGTGTGATTAGCACGTAAACTTGAGATTTTGTCGAGGTGAGTGGTTTGTTTATCAAATAAGACAGTCAAGTTGGTATCAGGATTACAAAAGCAAATTTAAAAATACGTGTCCAATATGTTTTAATAATCTACCTGATAGACAAAGAAAAAAAGTAGTGTTCATCCCTTATGGCGAGGCCGAACTTTTATTCATACATCGGGTTTCGTAATTTTACTTTATTTTAGAGTTCATACGAAGCTTTACATTTCGGTATCGGAATTATATTATAGTACATTTCGAATTCAAAATCCCTTTTCTCTATTGATCCAAACCACATTTCAGTTTCAAGGATCGTCATGAATAATTACCGCTTCATCAGTATAGCAAAGTTTACTTAGGCAGTGGCACTGCCAGCCTACGAATACCGAACGCCAATATTGCCAACTAAGGGATATCTCAGTTTTAAGTTATTTTTTCTAAGCCGTGTGGTGACGGCAGAGTAGAATACATTTGTCACCAACCCTTACTCTTCCCGTGGGTGTCGTAAGAGGCGACTTAGGGACTACACATTGAACAGGGAACGGGCAGCAGCGCTCTCTGATACAGTAAACTTTTAATCTGCGATCTTTAACCCGCCTGCCAAGCGTGGAGATTATGGCAAAACCCTCCACTTGAGTGGAGGAGGCTCATAGTCCAGCAGTGGACTGTGACGGGCCGTTGATCAAGTGATTTTTTAATGAAGAGCCACTCTGAGCCACCAAAGTTACCAAAATATCCATTTAAGACTCAAGAATAGCTTTCCACCCTTTGGCGGTGCGTATATCAGAACCTAGGTTCGAAAATATCTGATGTTTATTATAAATATCAAAATATCGGATATTTATGATATATATCCATTTTGTATGGCAACCAAATTATTGATTTGTTGTATTATTTATGGATACTGTTTGCATGTGTTTTATAAACATAATAAATTAGAAAAAAGAGACTTTAATGTTTTTATTGATTTATTTATGATAAAAATCATCATTTAATAAAGAGTTCAGAACGTGTATAGAAGTTTTTGTACGAATGTTACACTTAATAATATGTTAGTAAATAAGTACTCGTATGTGTTTAATTAAAAAACTGACACGAAGGTTGTCATGGTAAATGTTTAAAAGGCGGGGTTAATCTGTTATACTCGCGTGACAGTTTCATGAGCGATGAGCTTCATATTAAAGTTTTGGTGTTTTTGGAGAGCACGGTGATTATAGCGAAAAGGTATCTTTTTGATAATTTATCAAAGCTTTTTTTAAAATAATGTTTATTCTTCAGTATGACTATGAACTAAAACTTTATTTATTTAATTTTTAAATGGATATACATACAATAATTATATACCTAACTGGCTTATGACGATGTTATTATTCAGAACAAAAAAAAAACTGTAAATAATAACACAAAATTTATCATCTTTTTGCAAAAACTATTGAATAGTGTACGATTTCTCTGACAAGTAAAAAAATAGATTTTTCTATCAGTACGTTTATCAAAAAGACCAACCAATATAAACCGTTCAAGCCGTACTAACTTTCCAAGTTACAACTGGTATTATCTTGCAAATGTGTAACTGACAATGTTGCCGACTGTACAAAGAGTAATCCGCGTCGGAGCAAAGCTGTACAATTCAAAAACAGTCCAATCAAAACGGATCAAACGAGGTCCATGATTGGGCATCAAACTCGAGCCCGAGACAAATGAAATATATTCGACTATTTAGGTAGATAGAGTAGACTCCATACATACGAGTGTAACGAGGCATTCGTTCTCTTTCCTGTTTTATGACTGGCGACCTTTCTTGCTGGCAGTTTTATCGTTTATTTTAAATTCATTTTCAAATTTAGATTTCTTACGTTTCGATTTTGTCTTTTTTCTGCCAAATTCTTCACTTCATGTCCAGGTCTCCGATAGTACATACCCTAAGTTTTTCTACTATTCTCTACTATGTTTCCTTGACAATTACATAATGAATAATATATAAATATATAAATACTTTCTTCTTTTACTGTGCCCTGGTTATTGCCACATAACCCTCTACAACACTCTTCGTGTGGTGCCCAGCAGCTCCGTGGCGGCTGCTGTCACACGAGTATCTGCAAAGTCCCTTTCAATAGAATCCGGCAATAATGTAAATAAGATCATTTTTTGACACTAACTTTCCAAAGACAAAGACTTCATAAGTAAAAAATTAATATGACAGTTTTAGTCGTCCAAGTATTTTTATTAAAAACTATCATAAAGAAGTTAATAGAAAGCGAAATGATTGTAAGAAGAATGTATGGTTCCATGAAATGTGAATATGATCAGGATTGATACTCAAATGTAAGTCATGTTTAAATTGGTTTGTTTACATTATTGCCGGATTCTATTGAAAGGGACTTTACGCGTTTTGATAATTACTTTACAAAGCAGAAAATAATGGATTGTAAATGACATACGTTGTATGTTTAGATGTTTGGATGTAGGATCAAACGGTATTTGAACTAAGGATGTTCAGCACACAGATAGAACCTGCAGGCTGGAAACGTTAATTGTACTCACTAGATTTATCCTAAACTATACAAGATACCGATAAACTGAGAAACATAGTAAATGCATATAGGTAGATTATTATTGTTACAGATAACGTCTGTTAACGAAATATCGAATTATTATTATAACGCAAAAAATTAAAAATTTTGTCGATCTTGGACAGGACTCGAACCTGCATCTCCTTGGCTATCTTGGTTTCTGGCCCGGATAGCCAAGGAGATGCAGGTTCGAGTCCTGTCCAAGATTGTCATTTTTTTTTCATTTTTCGCTTTATAATTTTTATTATGTATGGTGACAGCAAAAAAATATTTTTTTCGATATATATACGAGTATCCTATTATTCTTTCAAAAAGTTATTAATACTATATGATAGAGCTCATGAAGCACTTTTAGTATCAGTAATCAGATCCTCGGTATCCTATATATTAGGATAAATCGAGTGAGTACATTTAATGTTTCCACCTGTATGTTAACATAAAATGCGTTAACTATATAACACAGAACCTCTCGGGTAACTGTTCAGTGCGAGAACTCAACTTTTGATCCGGAACTTTTGCAAAATCTCAAAAATAGTTACAAAGTCATTACAGTGTGACAAGAACAATATTGTACTCGTAGTGTTGTCTTGTTAATAGCAAGATGTTGAAAACGTGATGGATAACACTACAATTTTGCCACTTTTTAATTTATTTACTTTCTTAACACACAGTATAGCTTAGCCTTGTATGAAAATTTAAGAAAAAAAATAGAATTCTAAAAAGTTGAGGAAAAAAAGCAAAAATGCCAATACGCAATTAATTCGAACAAGTACCACCGAACCCCACGATACAAAACGCATCACGCACACAATTTGTCACAAACACATAATCCCCTGCCAGGACCCTCGCGGAGTGACGTCACAACAAATTACACGTCACTGTGACGTCATAGCTGAGGTCCGAGTGACAGAGACGCATGTTGCCGCATTCAACTCTGACAGAGTAGAAATAGTTTATCATTTAAGAAACTACTGAATGAACGGAAAAATAGTAGCCTCATTTTTTGAGATACAAGAAATATACATAATAAACTTGTTGTCTGACCAACGATTTTAGCTGAAAATGCCAAAATGTTCTATAAAAAATACAAAAATACTGTTTTTTTTTTATATTTAAAAAAATGACTGAGTTATTAACGATCAAAGTGCACACTTCCGCACGAGGCGAGTGGTAGCTGTGACGTCATATTGACGTCATATGCACGCAACGTTCCTATTACACCGCCCGCAACCGCCTGCATATGACGTCACACGCTCGGAACTTCTCGCGATCATAACTTGGGTAATATTGCATGTATTGAAGTGAAATAAAAAGTAATGTAATGTACATGATATAAACTTTAATATGAGGCATGTTTTAATGTGAAATAAGAACCTATCGGTGTTCTCCAATGGAGAACATAATATTATTATTCTAAAAGTTACAAAAAATTGTAGGAGACTGGTGCCTAAACTAGACGAGTCTGTATTTCAGGACACCAGTACCCTCCTCTCTGGACCGTCAAGTAGAAATATCGGTTTACTTTTTCGTTTAGGTACGTATACATACATATAATATGTACATAATATATAGTACATAATTTTAACTCAACAATATTGTCAAACGACTTCACACACAACCTTTGAATTTCTTCGCAGGAGTGTGCAGGTTTCATCACGATGATCAGCGTGATCGACTAAGGTCTAGGTAGGCTCGAGCCCCTCGGTGAGGACGTATATGAGCTATTGATGTAATATTATCAAACGTGGTTTTAGTGTGTGCTCTGGGAGCCAACTAAAGCTCTGCTCACCTCATTGGGGATAGGAGCGTGATTTTATGCATGCATGAAAGAAAACAAACATGTGCACTAAAACTTACTTAGTTATTTATGTCCAGATTAAGTATGTACATTTTTTATGACGCAAATCGGCTATTATAAATTTAAATGACGAAGTTGCTAAACTTTTTCTTTTTCCATTAATATTAAATTAAAGCTAATAGCAGGTTCACTAGAAAATATTTTCTTACTTTTAACATTCCCGAAAATATAGCTTCACTCGAAATAGTTTTCGAAATAATACCCTACAAACAACTAATTCAAAACAATACTGACAATCCAAGAATCTAATTCAATAAAAGCATTGCTGATATCAGGAACTGCAGCAACTGCAGCAATGCGAGGACGCTGCAGTGCAGACTGCAGGCTAAGTGCATTAGAAACGAGCCATACTTCACACTCGCGGGACGAGATATGTCGGGAATATGCGACTGAGACAAACTCAGAGAGAAATATAGACGAAGCACGATGAGATGAAAGAGTGAGGCTTGGAAACAGTGGGTGACTTGTGAATACAAAAAGCTACGCTGGGCCACGACTTACATGATAATGAGCGCAGAAATCAAAGATTAATACGCTATTTTTAGGGTTCCGTAGTAAAAAAGGAACCCTTATAGTTTCGGTCTGTCCGTCTGTCTGTCTGTCTGTCCGCGGATTAGCTCAGAGACTCTTAGTACCAGAAGGCTGTAATTTGGCATAGATATACATATGAATCATGCCGACAAAGCAGAAGAATAAAAATTTTTAAATTCACGATTACCTTATGGTGTGAGGTATCGTTGGATAGGGTTTAAAAAATAACTACGGAACCCTACACTTGCGTGGTCCGACACGTGCTTGGGCAGTTATTCTTTTATTAAAGACACTTCTGAATATAATATAAATAATCACACGTCGCAAACCAATTTTACTACGTTCGTAGTTGAATGAACCTTTTTTAAAATAATTTCGAAATATTTAGGCTTACGTACCGCTTTGGTATAAATATTGCTAACGTTTTAGATTCGTATTAGTCATTCTTCGAATCACACCGATTGTTTGATTTTTAAAAACAAAATTATTCAACTTTAAAACAACTTCAACATTTTGTTTTCTTTCTTATTCTTGATTAGAGTGAACAATTACATTGGTCGAATTTTGTTATTATTCGCTTCACTGTTGATGTTTACTGGGCTCCGTCCACCATTTTCTGTTAATCTTAGGTAGATGTGGGTAAAATTCTAAAATTCCCTCGGGGGTATTATAAAATTCAGATGCGGCTTGAGGCTTATGCATAAACCAGAGGCCGGATATAGTGCCTACCTGCACCTATCTGTAAAATGTATGTCTAAAAACATTCATTAATATGATTGTTATTCATTTTATATAACGATTAGTAGCTAACTAACGTTTACTTTTGATAAAATCTAATTTTTTGACTGAGTATCGTTTTTTAGATTAGTTCATAAAAATATCGACAGATGGCGTGCTTAGTTATAGAAACTTGGTAACGAAATTTCTTTTCGATTGCTTATAAGGCTAAGTATCTTCACTCAAAATAAATTCTTCAATTTGTGACGTCACGTGTTTCATTTCAAGTGCAAGTATTAGACAAAGTTTTGGTGCCGAAACCCGGGAGAAGAAGGACATAAGTGAGTGAACAGTGGAGTGCAAAAATTACAAGTCGCAAAAAGACTTATAAAAATTACTCGTTATCGACTTTAACTTTTTTACTGGTGTGTGGACTTTAACTTTTTACTGATTATGGGACATAGAAAAATTTACTCTTGGCGGGACTTAGAAAAATTTCAAGTGATTTTTTAACTTTGTTCGTGGAGTAGTTTGGTGAACTTTACATACGTTTTTGGTAAACGGAAACTTAATTTCCAAAGTGTTTTGCAAATTAAATTTTAATGCTTTTCATACTATTATTTGGTGAACTTTCATAATTGAGTGGACAATTTAATTGTGTATCAAAATGGAGCAGATTATCCTCAAACAGTATGAACATTTTGAGCGTATACAGAAGGCATTTGCGAATTATAAAAAGTCACCAAAGGACAGAATTACAGTGTCTTACATCACGACTAGAGTAAAGCAAATAGATCAACAATGGGATTCTTTTTGCACAAATCACTATGAAGTTATTGCGAAGACGCCTAAAAAGGACAAGGATCAGATAGAATATTTCTCATTAGACTATTACAACGAGTGTGAAGAAGTTTTTTTTGGAATATAAGTCGAAACTTCTGCACGATTTAGACCAACTTCAATCTAAATCAAATTCTGATAACAAAGGTGAGAAATGTAAGCCTGAAGTAAATCTACCAAGAATTGATTTACCTAAGTTTTCCGGTAACTACGACGAATGGCAGAATTTCTATGATATGTTTAGTTCGCTTATTCACACTAATGAGAATCTGAAGGAAGTTCAAAAACTTCACTACCTAAAGAGTTGCTTGTCCGGAGAACCTGAGATGCTTCTTAGAAATCTAGCTGTCATTGATGCAAATTATCAAGAAGCGTGGAAGAAACTTACTCAACGTTACACAAATAAGAGATATAATTGCAACGAGATGATGAAGCGCCTGTTTTCACAAAAAGCTATTACTTCTGAGTCAGCAGCTTCTACAAAACATCTTTTGGACAATACATCAGCGTGTTTAAAATCATTAGAGAATCTAGACATAGAAACTCAGTCATGGGATCCTTTCATCAACTATTTGGTAGTATCCAAGCTAGATACTGAGTCACAAAAACTATGGGAACTGTATGTAAGCCAAAATGTAGAGGTGAATACTTTACCAACATGGGAGCAGCTTAGTAAGTTTTTGGAAACAAGATTCCGTACATTAGAGATGATTGATGGACCAAAGGCTGCTTCGAAGGTTACACAGAGCAATATTACAAAACAAGCAACGAAGCAGAAGTCATTTCACTCCACTGTCAATAACAACGAGAAGAAATTGTCAAACAATACTTGCATGATGTGTTTGGGAGGACACTCTCTGTACCAGTGTAAGCAGTATGAAAACTTATCCCCAGAGAAGAGGACTGAGTACGTACAATCGAACAGATTGTGCTTCAACTGCTTATCATCTGCGCATTCTGTGCGAGGGTGTCATATGTCAACGAGTTGCCGTCGGTGTGGCCGACGTCATCACACAACATTACATTACGAGAGAGAGCAACATTCAGGAGCTGCTTCATCAGGAGCAGGGACAACTTCACCTGGAAGTGCTGGGACTGAGAATCAACAATCGAGTGGACCGAAGCATTCTCCAAATGTGAACCCACAATCGGGTAATCCAGAGTCGTCGAGGGTAGTAGCTCATTTTGCTAAAGAGAGCTGCCAGGGAAATCAGAGTAGAGTATTGTTAGCAACCGCCCTGGTTAACATTGTATCATCAAATGGTTACTCCCAATTAGCTCGTGCATTAATTGATCAAGGATCTGAGGCTTCCTTCGTAACAGAGGCAACGGCACAGTCGTTAGGTCTTCAGCGATCTTCCATTAATGGTTTCGTTTCTGGAGTAGGTGAAGGTCAAACAAGAACCAAGAGTATGGTATCTTTCAATATCGAGTCTTTACATAATCCGGAGTTTTCCGTTTCAGTTAACGCTTTTGTGTTAAAGAAATTAACTTCATTTCTTCCTTCACAGCAAACTTCAATCCTAGATTGGCCTGATATTGAGAGTCTTTCACTAGCTGATCCAATGTATGGATCTCCTAGTAAAATCGATGTCATTCTTGGGGTTGATGTGCATGGTGCGATCCTAAAGCAGGGTCTCATCAAACATCCATCTTTGAGTGGTCCCGTTGCGCAAGATACGCAACTTGGATGGATACTGTCTGGGAGAGTAGAAACGGCATCGCCTCAAGCAGATGCACGTTTTATCAGTCTTCACATCAAAGTAAAAGAAGATGAGCTCCTAAAACAATTTTGGGAAATAGAGAGAGAACCAGATAGCCTAGAGAAAAAGATGACAGAGGAAGAAAGGAGATGTGAAGAAATTTACACTGAGACAACTACGAGACATACTGACGGACGTTATATGGTGAGGCTACCTTTCAAAAGTGCAAATCCTGAATGTGTTCATGGTAACTCAAAAGAGAGAGCGCTGAAGAGGTTCACTATTCTAGAGAAGAGGCTTCTTAGGAATCCATCCTTACGAGAAGAGTATTCAAAAGCAATCGATGACTATTTGAATCAAGATCATTTGGCCCTCATTGTTGACAAAGAGCTAATCGCGGATTCAGACGTTGTTTACCTACCCCACCACGCAGTAGTGCGAGAAGACAAAGAAACCACTAAAGTGAGAGTGGTCTTCGACGCTTCGTGTAAGGGGAACAACAATGTCTCTTTAAATGATGAGCTGCTCGTAGGTCCTAAACTTCAGCAGGATTTACGTCATATCTTGATGAGATGGAGACGTCATCCGATCTGCATAGTTGCTGATCTAAAACAGATGTATCGTCAGGTGATAGTACAGGATCAAGACACTGACTTTCAGCGTATTTTGTGGAGGTCAGATCCTAACGAGCCAATTCAGCACTATCGAATGAAGCGACTTACTTTCGGTACAGCCTGTGCTCCATATTTGGCTGTAAAGTCCCTTCAAACGCTAGCAAAAGACGAGTCTTTGAAGTATCCTGTAGCATCTCAGATAACGCTTGAAGACTATTATATGGACGATCTTTTGACAGGATGTGATACGTATGAGCAGGCTATCAAAATTTATGAGCAGGAGACTGATTTGATGCGAGCAGGAGGATTTGAACTCCAAAAATGGTGCAGCAATAATAAGCGATTGCTTCAACATATTAAATCAGAGAACTTGAGATCAGACAGCACAGTTGTGTTCAAGTCCAATGATGTCACCAAGGTGTTAGGCATATCTTGGAATAAAAACACTGATAATTTTGAGTACAACTTACAACTTCCGGAGATGAATGAGATGGTGACCAAAAGATCAGTCTTGGCCGATATTGCAAGACTTTACGATCCTATTGGTTGGATCGCACCTGTGGTGTTTATCGGAAAGGTCTTCATTCAAAGTCTCTGGAAGTCTGGGCTTGATTGGGATGAAAAATTGCCGCCAGAGCTTCTTCATGAATGGCTCAAATTTAGAGAAGATTTGGTAAATGTTCCCAATCTAATTATTCCAAGATGGCTTCAAACTAAAAGAGACGATCATGTTGAGCTACACACATTTGCTGATGCTTCCCAAAATGGATATGCAGCAGCGGTTTATCTAAAGACAACAGATAAAGATGGTAATGTGTCAGTAAATATAGTTACGTCTAAAACCAAGGTAGCTCCGGTTCAAAAAGAGATTTCCATACCTCGTTTAGAGTTGTGCGCTGCGCTCTTAGCTGCAAAATTGATTCATGAAGTAGCTCAAGTCATGAAAGTGCCAAAAGAAAATTTGCGTGCTTGGTCCGACAGTACTGTGGTATTAGCTTGGATTGCAGGTGAACCACATCGTTGGTCAACTTTCGTCAGCAACAGAGTATCAGAAATACTGACGATGTTGGATCGAGATCATTGGAGACATGTGAGTACAGTTCACAATCCAGCGGATTGTGCGTCTCGTGGCATAAGCAGTGCAGAACTGGTAAATCACGAGTTATGGTGGCACGGTCCCGAATGGCTGATGCATAATAAATATGAGAGCCAAAATTGTGAAGAGTTTGAGACTGCAGAAGAGGAGAGACCAGTCAAAAGTTTGACTACTGTGTTGCAGCCCAAAGAGAATTTTATTTGGACTAAATTCTCTGCTTTACCGCGGTTGTTACGAGTAATGTCATACTGCAAAAGAGTTTTTAATTTAAAATTGCCAAAAGATCAGAGACCTTCTTTACCAAAGACTGTAACTGCCGATGAGATGAACGATATTATGCAGCATTGCATAAAAGAGACACAGTGTTTGTACTTTGAGGAAGAGATTAAGCAGTTAAAGGCTATTAACTGTGTCCCCAAAAAGAGCAGACTACATTCTCTTAACCCGATTCTTGACGAGAACGGTGTATTAAGAGTAGGTGGTCGTATTAATGAAGCTCAAGTAGACTACGACATACGTAATCCAATAATTATGCCTGGTGAGAGTCATCTCACTAAGCTGTTAATTTTGGATGCTCATCGTAAAACGCTTCATGGGGGTCCACAGTTGATGCTGAATTTCTTAAGGTCAAAATACTGGATTATTCGAGCGCGTGACTTAGTAAAGAAGCATTATCGAGCATGTGCAAAATGCGTCAGATATTCGCGACAAGATAATAACCAGTTGATGGGTCAACTGCCAAAGGACCGTTTAAAACCAACGAGAGCCTTTAAAATCTCTGGTGTTGATTTTACAGGTCATATCAACATTAGATTTTCATCAGGACGAGGAGCAAAGTCTTACAAGGGCTACATCTGCGTATTCATATGCATGATATCAAAGGCTATTCACTTAGAAGCTGTTTCTGATTTGACGGCTCAAGGCTTTATAGCAGCTTTTCGCAGATTTGTTTCGAGACGTGGCCATTGTAAAACTTTGTACAGCGATAATGGGACTAATTTCGTGGGCGCTGATAAGGAGTTGCGAGAGATGTTTAATCGCTCTGTGTCGCAGCTGCCGGACGAAATTAGTCACCTACTTGCTAATGAAGGAACAAGTTGGAACTTCATACCCCCACATGCTCCCAATTTTGGAGGCTTGTGGGAAGCTGGAGTTCGCTCCACGAAGGCGCATCTGAAACGAGTGATAGGGGATTCTACTCTAACGTACGAAGAACTATCGACTGTGCTGACGCAAATTGAAGCATGCCTCAATTCGCGTCCCCTTTCTTATTTGAGCGATAATCCTGATGATCCCTTACCACTAACACCAGGTCACTTTCTGGTTGGGGAGCCACTTATTGTTATTCCAGACGATTATAGTAGTGGTCAAAATTTATCTGGTCTTCAGAGATGGAAATTTACTCAGAAAATGGTTAACGATTTCTGGAAGAAATGGTCTGAAGAGTATTTAGTAACGCTTAATCAACGATATAAATGGTGTACTAAGAAAACCGAGCCCGAAATTGGTGATGTTGTTATAATTAAAGATTATAATTTGCCTCCAGCGAAGTGGTTGCTAGGTAGGATCACTGAAAAGCATGTAGGAAAAGACCAGATTACTCGTGTAGTTACGATTAAAACTAAAAATGGTTATTGCAAACGGCCATGTAATAAATTGTATTTTTTGCCTAAATCTAATGATTAGAAAAGAGTTGAATATTATTTCATTATGTTTAATTTGTGTTATTTGCTGTTTTGTAGAGCACTAAATTTAAAGTTAAACATACTTTGTGTTTAGATTAAGTTAATTGTTATTTTCTTTAATAAGTTAGTTGTTCTATTGATTTTAAGTTTTCACGGTGGGCGGTGTTTATACCTAATGTATGAACCCAATAATGCTATTAGTGTTATTACATTGTGTTTCTAGATTAGATACTAAGATGTTATGTCTTTGCCTTATAGGTTTTTATTTTGCTATGTTTATGAGAAAGGACGGAGTCCTTTGGTGGGCGGGATGTCTAAAAACATTCATTAATATGATTGTTATTCATTTTATATAACGATTAGTAGCTAACTAACGTTTACTTTTGATAAAATCTAATTTTTTGACTGAGTATCGTTTTTTAGATTAGTTCATAAAAATATCGACAGATGGCGTGCTTAGTTATAGAAACTTGGTAACGAAATTTCTTTTCGATTGCTTATAAGGCTAAGTATCTTCACTCAAAATAAATTCTTCAATTTGTGACGTCACGTGTTTCATTTCAAGTGCAAGTATTAGACATGTAAGTATATAACAAGAACTTTCATTCATTCATTCATTCATTCATTCATTCAACTTTATAATGTCACCTCAGAGGGGCCCAAAAACTAAACTATTTAAAACCATTTGAGAGATTGAAAACTCTGCTAATAGTGTTAGTTACTCTACCCAACATAGTGCAATATAGTGTAATAATGTAGAGCACCTTGACAACTTAAAGTTGCCAGACCATGAAACATAAAACGAAACACAAACACTTTGAGTTATTCTTTACTATGCAATTAATATAGTACCAGAACGGCCACTCACCTCCTCCCGCCAATCGGCGTTGCCTCGTCCCGCCCCGCAGTTTGACATTCGAGGGGGCGAGCGAGGGGGTATTGGATTAAAGGCCGTGCATGCATCGCTTACGCGCGCAGTCGCTTGGAAAACTTTTATAGGTAGTGAGTGAAATAAAAAATTATGGGGAGGAGGCGCTATGTTTGGGTGTCTTTTTACACATCGCGATAAAAACAGACGTTTTTATAGTTTCCGATTCCGAGTGTTGATGAAAAAAAGTAAGCTACAAATACAGATTCAAGCGTTTTTTTATTTGTGTTACTCTTAGTGGATTGATAAGAACTAAATGTAAGTGCTATATGATGTGATTAACCGTGCTAATTACAGTTACGAAGACCTTGGTATTTTAATAATATGTTTATGTGATAACTAAGTAGCTGTTCAGCGAATAATTTACACAATATTTTAGATGTGTTTACTAACTGACAACTAGTGGTAATGTTTAGTCAGTCATGCCAGTAATATATAAATTCCGACAAGTGTAAACCCTACATGGTTCACTCACACATACGCGTGTGTAAAAAGGAGTAGGCATTTAAAATGCGACGGCTGTATGAAGTGTCCGGGGTGTGCCTATAGTTACGACAAAACAACACAACTGCAATTTTGGGAATCATTATTAGCTTCTCTATAGATTTAGCATCAGTGTTCTACAGAATTATGAATCAGACTATAGATAGATTGGCAATGCCTTGACGTAAAAACATAAAACGTCACAAACAGAAAATTAAACAGTAATTAAATTTTCTGTTTGTGCAATAAAGTATATCTGTTTAATTCTAATAAAAGTTGCGAGTGACGGACGTCCTTCACGCCGACGACGCGTATAAACTTCGCATTTTGTATCTCGCACGCGAAGTAGTGTGAATATTCAATGCTGAACTCGGAAGAAATATCTTATTAAAATAATTTCCAACACCGGAGAAGAAGAAAGTAAACAAACTCATAGAATTAACAGCGATGTTTGAAGTACTCGGCAAGTCTATGAAGGTTTAATTTTGCCTCGTTACTAACTTAGTAAGGAAGTGGGTAGCCGCAGGACTAATGGTGTTCTTCTTCTTTCGAGTCGATGGCTCGTCAAAGATTTTATATTTTATTTGCCCAGTATGCCGCCACCCTGATTGCTCCATCTGAGGCCTCCGCTCCTCCAGGGAGCACGAGTCAGGACTAGCAGGACACGATAAAAGGTGGGCCATTGACTGCGGAGTCGCGCCACACTCGCACCGAAGGTCCGCCCCGTCTAAAAAACCCCACCTGAGACGGTTTTCTTTATTCCGACCGACCTGGGTACGGAGTCAGTTCAAAGACTTCCAAAGAGTTCTTGGAAGTTCACACCCAGTGGGGAGACTTTCCGAGAGCGGGACGAATGGAGGAGACAGCAAAGTTTGCGCCCGCCAGAGGTCACATCTGGCTTGAGAGGCCTCGCCATGAATCGGAGCTGTACACTTGTAAAAGGGTGAATATTTAAGGGGCTCCAAATTTATGTCTCGCAATAAATACTTTAATATTGAAGAGTTTTAACTCTTCAATATTAAAGTATTTGTGGACAAATTATCTTGATTCTACTTCCTAAATAAATAATAAAGAAGCAATCGAGCCCGCTTAGAGCTTGAATCACAATAAAAGAAATATTAAGAAAATTCCATCCAAAATAGCATTATTTGGGATGTCGCCTCAGCATTGTTTTCGTTATTTCGTCCTATAAAATATTCACTGACAAAGATTTGCCAAACGAAGTACAAAAATATTTTAAATCATTCAATAAACTCTCTTCTTCTTAAAAAAAATAACAACTATATTAATTTCAAGTTAGTCAAGAATTGTATCAAACAATGTTCAAAGATTTTTCATCATTGACGGCAACATTACTGATTTACCAAATTACGCTGAAACGAAACGCACTTCAAATTTCTTTTTGACGGCTAGCGACGCTCCCCCCCTCTCCTCAGTCAGCCGGCATGCTTCGAGAGGGAAGGACGAATCGCATTATGATATTAATATTATCTAACTAAGTTGTACCTTGAATTGTACTTGTAACTTATGCGAAGGTTCTTAATAATAACAATAAGCTACTAACTAACTACTGTACTTTTCTCAATTCTTGCCAACTAATGCTACTTTGTACCACCTTATGTATTCATATTTGGATTTTTTAGCATTATTAATGGTGTCATGAAGTATTTTCAGATGGATTTTTGATCCAAATCCAAATACTATTACGCTCTTTTTTTCGTGTTTTTTTAATGATAATCGATTATCTTGTTTTCCTGGCAGCGTAGAACTTTTCCTCTTTTTATCTTCATGCGTTACCTGAAACAATAAAAAAATACATTCCACATTTTGCTTCTTACATTACAGATACTTCGTAAAATGTCAAGTTATTTTTTCTTCTCTTCAACTACGTCTGCTATAAAAAAAAAGATATGGAATTCCCACATAAGACTAAGGTACGGACTAATAAGGATAAAATTCTGAAAATAAGTTATTATGATGTCGTCAAGATCCTAAAATAACTTCTCACAATGATCAGATGCCAAATTAGCAATTTCGCGTTTCGCTTTCATACTCCTGAATGGGAGGGAAAGAGACGGAGACGTCATGAAGGCACATAATGAAAGTCTTGTGATAAAAGCGAGCGGTATACAAGGTGTTTCAGTTTTTTTATTTATTTATTTTGTTGATATTGTAGCCAGCTCATATACATAATATGTAAAGTTCATCAACAGATCATACACATCCCCACCGAGGGGCTCGTGCCTACCCTGAATTAGGCCGATCAGGCCTTAGTCAACCACGCTGGCCCAGTGCGGGTTGGTCGACTTCAGACACAACCCTTAAATTTCTTCGCAGGAATGTGCCGGTTTGTTTCATCACGATGTTTTCCTTCACCGTAAGAGCGTCGAATAAACGTACTTACATAATATGAATTCGAAATTCGAGAACACATATGATGGGGATATAGTGAATATTATATTATATTAAACGAGGTCACTAACAGTTATATGTATATTATTGTATATTGATTTATTAGTAATTTATTGTAGTACGCCCGTTAAATAATGTCTGCTAAATGTTATGATAGTGCAATATAGTAAAACAAATAACTGAATAAATTATTATTTTGAGTGTAACTGGAGACGCCCTGTATAAGGGTTCCGTTGTTAATTTACGCAACAAATCATTAACGAGACAGACGCAGCTGGAAAATAAACGGCTTAAAACATCTTCGTAACTTTATACGATCACAGGGCCGGATCTGTGCTTGGGCCCCGGGGAGGTAAGGCCCGGCCGGATCTCCGCTGGGGCGGGCCCCCTTCACTAAAGATCATTTTAATTTAACTATCTAGCAGTTTATTCGTCAACTTAAACTCTGTTATTGATAGGTACACTTATAGCATACTATAAGTGATAAACGGCAAAAGGAATATAAAGTACTTTTAATATTAATATTAAGGTGTACCTACAAGATGTGATAAGTGCTAAGTAAATATGCGCAGCGCCAGCAAACTGTTCCTTTGCAGTTTGGCGCGTAAAATGTGCTGTAAATCTTGTTATTGTACAATAGATTAAATAAAAAATAATAAAAGTACTCAAATAATATTTCACACTCAGCACAGTCTAAGTAAGGCCAGGTCTAGTTGTAGACTCCAGAGGCATGAAATTTAGCATAAAGGTTCCTTAGATTTTACTATAAAAAAGTTTTTTTTTTAATACATTAATATTTGAAAAAAAAAATAACGGACCCATCGCTAGTCCTTTAAAAATAAAGAAAGAAAGGCACCGTTCGAGTTCGGTACTGTATACTCAACAAAGTACTTTTGAATTTCGAATTCATAATACGTTTATTCGACGCTCTTGCGGTGCAGAATAATATCGAAGAGAAATTCTAAGAAAAAAGGAAGTGAAGTTGTTGTTGTTTGTGTGTGAAGATGACCAGTCCGCACTGGTCCCGCATGGTCGTTTGTCTAGCTAAACACGAAAACTACCTATAATAGTCTATGTCATCCAAAATTATTTATCTCATTTCCCCCGTTTTTAGTACCGAATATTATCTTTCTGCTGCGTCATATCGGCTTTGCAAGAATTTACGACTTACAAGCTTTATTACTTACAGACAAAAAATAAGACTACCTACTATTTATTCTTATATGTTACTTAACCGCCGCGGCGCGCCGTGTGGTGACGGCAGAGTAGAATTAGAATACATTAGTCACCAACCCCTACTCTTCCCGTGGGTGTCGTAAGAGGCGACTTAGGGACTACGCATTGAACAGGGAACGGGCAGCAGCGCTCTCTGATACTGTAACCTTTTAATCTGCGATCTCCAACCCGCCTGCCAAGCGTGGAGATTATGGCAAAACCAAACACTTAAGTGGGGGAGGCTCATAGTCCAGCAGTAGACTGTAACGGGCCGTTGTTTTTTTATTTGATGTTACTTAAACTGACACTGGCAGATAAGGAGAGTTCCAAATGAAAAACAAAAGAGTAAACCAAAGAATGGGGAAACTGCACAGTGCTTATTGGCAACACTGTATAATTTTCAGCTAAGGCTCGCAAGGATTAAACAACAAATCATTGCCAGTTCATTTGGTGTTGCCATTGGTAACTACTTATCCTATTTTAGTATAATTAGTATTTAATTTCTACTTATGAATCGCGGTGTACGTATTTTTTTTCTTTTAAATGTCGTGAAACTGGCCAGAATTTTATTTTCTCGAATTAACGAAAAAATAAATAACTTCATGATCAAGTTTTTTAAACATTTTGACAGAATGCGCTTTTATAAATGTGTAGAAAGAATATAATTGACCGAGCGAGCGAAGTGTCTCTGTTTCAGCTTGGCCAAATTTGCTTTTGTATGTCCATCTGTTTGTTTGTGGATTTGTTTGTTTGTTTCACTCTACAGGTCGCGTTTCTCAACCGATTCTCGTGAAATTTTGTGAGCAGGTTCGATAAATTAATCGATATTTTTTGTCGAGTCAGTTTTTGGAAATTTAAAAAAATGACGGAGTTATGGGGGTTGCCAGCTTACAAGGTCTACCGCTGAGGCTGTTTTCCTCTACAGGTCACATTTTTTAAAATAAAATAAAATAAAATAAACTTTAAAAATAAAAAAATATCAAGGGGTTGGGGATGTTTGACGAGAAAAAAAAAATTGAAAAGATATATATACAGACTCGCGAGGTCTACAGCTCACAGAGCCACTAGTATATAAATAAATGTAATGTCCTGTTTGTTTCTACCTGAAACCTCAACTTTTAGTAGTCACGTTTCTCTGAAGATGGGATCTTTTTTAAGATCCTCGCCCACCTATCTATATGCTAATGTCTGACCCACTGCTGTGTACTGCTGCCCTCTCCAGGGTCGGTTGTTATTTCAAAAGGCGAGTGCATTTTTCATAACTAACCCTGATTTGAATTTAAAACGGTTTGCCACCATTTTTTTTTATATATGTTGCGGTTTCTTTTTAAATTTACTTTAAAACGAAGATGCTCTATCTTTATCAATACCTACGAATAAAGAAAATGTACTTAGTGGGGTAACTGACGGAAACTAACAGTTTCTATTCAAGATTATTTATATGTAACACTTATTATGGAGATTATTTAAGTATTTTTATAGGACATAAAGTATTATGACATTATGCCTTCATTATTAGTCGTAGACATTGGCTGGCTATTGCTTACATAATCCCATCCATCATTATTTTATGTCAAGTATTTATAATACTGAAAATAATGTATTTACTTGTGATTTGTTACGCCAGTTTCTATTTTGCTGGCTTTTTGGTCCTCCTGCACCATTTTACCTCGCCGGAGGTTATTTTATTACCTATGTTTGTCTGAATATATTTTATTTTTGTTTTTTATCGGAAGCGGCAGTCCGTGATACAGTGCGTGACAGACTAACTAGGGCGTCTGTTGTACTTTTTAAGCCCCGCCTTCTGTGTTGCCCTTTGCGTGGGGCCATTTTTTGAACGGAATGCGACTTACATAATTATATATGCATCTATATCATCACATTATTATTATTATGATTTCGTTTTATGGAATTTCCGTCTCGGCTTTATTATTATTAATATTGTAAATATGAAAATATATTTGGGTGTTTAGATGTTTGTTCCGCTTTCACGCCTTAACTACACAACGGATTTGGATGAAATTTGGAATGGAGATAGGTTGTGCCCTGGATTAACACATAGGATACTTTTTACGGGAAAACGTCTTATTCCCATTGGAAAATCTTACACAACACGAGCGTAACCGCGGGCAGACCGCTAGTTATAAATATTGAATTGAACCGAATACGACGACCCAAGGACGGACATGGTCTAAAAGTTACCTTAATGTATTTTATTATAAATTTAAAAAAAAATAGATCGCTACTTTAGCAATAGGCTACCCACACCAATTTTTATTTTTGTTACCGTTTCGTATTTTACATATTGTTTCAATAAATAATATTTGAATTACATTGTACTTCTACCAAGAGAAAAATATATTATTTTCGCGAGGAAAATTTAAATCCAACGCGCACGGAAAGGTAGTTACAGTATACCTCTATCTGCCTACCCCTCTAGGAAAAAAGGGTGACGTTCTGATGTAAGTGGATAAGTATATATTACGATTTCCTGAAAGCACTAAACAGAGAACTTTTCATCCTGTCAGTACATTAATAGCCCCCAGGTTGATAGTCAAGGGCGGCCTAATCGATACTGGTCCCCAGGGCAGCTCACGTATCCAATAAGAGCAGGTAAATGCCGAAGTGACAGGTTAGTTGTCCGTGGAACTACAATAGTGCCATAGGACTACAAAGCAGGGGTATTGAACATTTTCAGGGGGAAAAACGCGTTTACTCTCTCCTCCTCATAGTGTGGGTAGTAAGGTCGACCTCAGAAACCCTGGTGTCAGGGTTATAGAGCCGCTAAAGGCCACTTGGCTTGTGTAACGACTAGATAGTAGCCGGGAGCAACGGCTTAACGTGCCTTCCGAAGCACGGAATCGTTCCTCTTTTCAGGTTACTTGATTTGCTGTGTACTGTACTTTCTTAATGGAATTTCGTGCCTCGCTTCGTAGACGCGGGATAGATAAACGTGACAAATCCGCCGCTTCCGGATCCGTTTATTCAGCCGCCGGATCCGAATCCGGCATTCAGTTCCGCTATCCAGAAATTATTGATGTTCGTCACTAAGTTATAGCTTTGTATATTCATCAATCAGCATCGTTTGCTGTGCAAATACGGTTCCTACTGTTGTTGGAAAAGAGTCTAACTTTCGCATTTATAATATTAGTAGGATGTGAAAATATATTTGGATGTTTGTTCCGCTTTCACGCCTTAATTACTGGACGGATTAGGATCAAATTCTGAACAGAGATAGTTTGTATCCAGGATTAACACATAGGACACTTTTTACCGGGAAAAGTTTTATTACCACGGGAAAATCTTACATAACGCGACCGTAGCCGCGGGCAGCCCACTAGTGCACTATATCGCACTATATATTTGCTATAACGTAAAGTAATATGGCATAACGTTGTCCACGGCGGCTTATTTGGCATTTGGCTGACTTTATGGCATAGTTTACGGCTGGCCGTTATTACCTACACGGTGTAAGTATTGTTATGAATGACGTTAGTAATATTAAAGATGGCAATTAGACACGTTCTGACCGCGGCGTTATAACCTAAAATTAAAGTTATCATGTCCTTTTTATTTTAGATATGAAAAGGACAGGAGATGAACAAATTATTATTTAATAAAATTTCCCGCGGGAATAAGACAAACACAAAAATAAAAAGAATAATAATATAAAAAAAAGAATCAATATCAACGGCCCATTACAGTCCACTGCTGGACTATGAGCCTCCTCCACTTAAGTGGAGGGATTTGCCATAATCTCTACGCTTGGCAGGCGGGTTGGAGATCGCAGATTAAAAGGTTACTGTATCAGAGAGCGCTGCAGCCCGTTCCCTGTTCAATGTGTAGTCCCTAAGTCGCCTCTACCGACACCCACGGGAAGAGTAGGGGTTGGTGACTAATTTATTCTACTCTGCCGTCACCACACGGCAACGTATTTTATATATTATTCAATAAATAATATTTGAACGAATAATAATACGGCTAAAAAAAGAATAATAATATAAAAATTATATATATAATAGAATAATACATGATACATAATATTAGTGTGATGTTAGAGGCATAAAGCATCGGTGGTGTAGCGGCTAGACCTGCGGACTTTATTCCCGAAGGCGCGGGTTCGAAGTTGTAAGAGCGTCGAATAGAGACGTAAATAATGAATTTTTAAATTAGAAAACACGCAGGTAATGCGAATAGCTTAATGTACGTCACACTTAAACCTGCGCACTCCTGCGAAGAAATTCTTATTACTTGGAGTGTCTTCCGTGCTTCGAAAAGCGCGTTATACAGTTGATTCTTCTGGGATTCGAAGCCTCCGAAATTAAAATCAAACGCTCTGCCGCTCAGCTACGGTCAAAAGTCAAAGTCAAACACTTTACTATCCATAGGATGATTTTACATCACTTGGATTCGTCATTCATTATACATTCTTCTGGGTGAGTTCACTAACACAATGGCGGAATCTGTGGAGAGCTCACCGAAGAAACTCCACAGTCTTCGCATCTTTTGCGTCTCCTTTTTTTTACGGAAGCTGCAATGGGGGAGTTTCCGTCAGCCAACTAAAAAAAAATTTGTTCATAAGATTTCGGTAGATGGCGTTGACGATTCGAGGATCCGAAGAAATCCAGCGAGTCACCCAGGGCCATAAAAGGTTTAAAAAAAAAAGAATCCACGAAGTACACCTGGCGCCATCTATCGTCTTAATTAGAAGTTTTATTTTTTAAAGAGCTGTCAGAAAATCCCTCATTCGAGCTTTAAATACATAAAAACACTGTACATTTCCCTACACACACTAAGACAAGCCGCCATCGTGTGATAAACCTACAACCACATTTTCCTAAAGTAGGTACATACTATAAAAAAAAACTTGCACAGAAAATCAAAACCACGTAACTTTGTTAGGACGAAAGAAACCGAAGTAATGTAGCGTTTTCGTCCCTCGGGCTGGCCCCTAAATCAGAATATACCTCATTATCCTCTTGAGGCGGCCTTGTAACTAAATTAGCTGGGGTATGGGCCTAATTTAGTGACGTAGTAGCTAGTAGGCGGGATTCATCGCCAAGGTTGGATATTATTGAGGTAAGTAAGTACTCGTCGAGCGTCGGTGGTCTAGCGGCTAGGGCAGCGGCCTCCTGTCCAGGAGACGCGGGTTCGATCCCCACCACGTACCAATGTGTTTTCGAATTTCAAATTCATATGCATCGGGTCTCGTTGGTCTGTATGCCGTGTAGTTTGATACTAGCGATAATATTCTTTTTATAATATATTCGTTCTCTTTTTAACTATTCAGTTTAGAAAGAGAGCGATAGAAACTTCATACGGGCTGGGCCGTAGAGATTTGACGTTCTTCCCTGCCGTCCGCCGTCGAGTGCGGACGATTGTATTACTTTCAGTGCAAGTATTGTGATATCGATTTATTAAGACAGTTATTAATTTGTAAGAAGTGAGTTTTGTATTTTAAGTGGCGGCTCTCTGTAGGAGAGTCGTTACATTAATAATAATAATAATAATAATCGTTTATTACTTGAAGCCTTAAAAACTAATTACAAATTTGTATTTGACACTCGTATTTACTAAAGGACTAGGGGTACATCAATGGGTTATTGTTGACGCTAAAATGGGTCGAACCTGTGCTATAGCGTCAACACTACAAAGAAGGAGTCGTTGGACAATGGTGAAAAGTAATACAGTGTCATATTTATACATGTATAAATTAATTGAATGAAACTAATTATATAGAATGTATATAAATATATATACACATATATATACATATATATATATATACACATAAATACACATGTAAATAAATATGTTGTTGTATATATGTAAAAACATAATAAGGGGAACCAAATTGAGTAGTACCAATTTGCTTCTACTTCAGCCTCTGCCCAGCCCTACGAACAGAGTCTTGGGATCAGTTTATGAAAATACTGCTGGACAGGACCGCGCTGCGGAGTTGCGCCTGTATATAATTTGTGTATGCGTGCTGTTCTTGTGAATAGGATTAATGTTCGTTTATTTGAATGAGAGAATCTAATTTAGGAGATCGGGTGCAGAAGTTGCAGAAGTTAGTCGTTACATTGCAGTACGTTTATTCGACGCTTTTACAGTGAAGGAAAACATCGTGCTGAAACCTGCACACTCCTGCGAAGAAATTCAAAGGTTGTGTGTGAAGTCGACCAACCCGCACTGGGCCAGCGTAGTCGACTAAGGCCTGATCGCCCTAACTCAAGGTAGGCTCCAGCCCCTCGGTGGGGAGGACGTATATGAGCTGTTGATGAAGTAAGTACTCGTACTTTGATTTTTAGGATATCTGTCGATTCGAGTATTTTGGTCGGATTTAGGATAGCTTTAGAACAGGCTTTTTATTTTGGACTTCGATTTGGTTAAAATTTATTGTCGTAATGAATGATGCCCTGATTCTGACAGCAATTCTACGTTTTAAGCGAATATTTATCAAATCGATAAAAAAAGTAGCATTTGACGGAGGAGAAGGAGGTAAATTCTACGCTTTGACTACATTTATTTATTTATTATAATGGATAGCCAACATAATATATAGCAGCTTAAAACTATGTACATACAATCTACAGTAATAAAAAGTAACTATATATCACACGCTAGATGTGCAGTGTAGTATACTGAATTATTAATAATTTAGAATAACAATATATCCATGCCAAAAAAAATATAAAAGATTATATATACACTAACCAATCTTAATAGATTTTTAGAATAGATTTTTTTTTTAGTTAACTTATTATATTAATATGTATCCTATTGTTGCTTTTCATACAAATGCTTTTTTATTTTATTTTTAAAAGAAGACAGGCTATCACTAAATATATCTATCTCACATTCTTTGTACATTTTATTGTAGTTTTTAGTCATTCTATTAATAGGAGCTGAGACACCTAAATTAGTTCTTACCACTTTGTTCTGAAATGGCACATAGTTCTTAGGTCTAGCATTTGGTCTGGGAACGGTATAGTTCAACTTGCTTTGTAGCACTGGTGAGTCGAGATAGTTATTGACAATCTTATACAAAAAGCTTAAATCTAGAATTTGCCTGCGATTAGATAGTGTAAGCGCTCTGTGTTTTTTAAGTTGTTTAGTATAGGAATTAAAATTATCAAGAATATTATCCATAAAACACACATGTCTGAAGAATTTTCTTTGAACGCGCTCCAACCTGTTGGAATGAACCAGATAAAAAGGATTCCACACTACCGAGCAGTATTCAAGGATGCTTCGAGACAAGGAGTTAAAAATAATTAGCCTGCTGGCTGTGCTTTTAAAGTTTTTAGTTGTACGTCTGATTAAACCAGACATTTTAAACGCACGTTTTATGATGTCATCAACGTGTAAGATAAAACTCATTTTATTATCAACTGTAATACCGAGGTCCCGCATACTAGTGACTGCATTCAAATTAATTCCATTAATATGATAGTTGAAATTCAGAAAATTTTTTTTTTTTAGTAAAAGACATTTGATAGCTTTTTTTGTAATTAAGTGACATTTTATTTATAATACACCAGTCGGACAGTCTACTTAGATCATCTTGTAAACGATTCGCGTCCTCTTGCGAAGTGATTTCCTTGTATAACTTTAAATCGTCAGCATATAATTGATATTTACTGTAGTTAGTTAGTTAGTTGGTGGGCTCCCGTTTCCGCAATTAGACTCTGAATTGGTCCGTTTTAGATATTTACTGTAATTAAAACATTGATCAATGTCATTTATAAATATATTAAATAAAATAGGACCCAAATGTGAGCCCTGCGGAACCCCCGTACCAGCAGTAAAATCACGTGACTCGTAACCCCCAATAGCAACTCATAGCAACTCTCTCATTTACAATACGGCTTGAATGTTGGTTATAATTACATTGCATGTATATGTATAATCTTTGTTCGACAATCATGCGCACGCAACACAACATTACTTACTACGCACCCAAAATGGCGCAGCGGCGGTTCAAAGGTTGGTTTACATTGAGACAGTCACTGACGTCAGTCAACAGTTAAGTTTAAGTCAGTGTTGACCCGGTACTGCCATCGTGTAAATAACCTGATATCTAGTCAGTACAGCGCTGTCGTGTCAATACTGACCGACCTGAAATCTATTAAGGTTGGTTTACATTGCATCTGTCACTGTCGTCACTGATGGCAGTCCACCGACAATTCAGTTCTGGCTCAGTACCTGTCATCGTGAAAAATAACTGATTTCTAGTCAGACTCGAAATCTATAAAGGCTGGCTTACATTTGGTGTGACACTGACGTTATCAACCCACCAACCCATAGTGTAAATATAAATAAGATTTTTATTGCGAATAAAGGCATTTTGACATAAAAATTTCGAAGCCACTGGTATCTGAACTAGGCCGAGTCTGTATCTCGGAAACCAGTCCCTACCATGTGATCATTTTCATATATTAACCTATAGTGTAAGGTAATTATGTAATATAAAATAGTACCGATGAAGAAATTAAACTTAATGAGTACTTCGAGTACGTATGTGCCACCAACAAAAAAAAATAAAAAGTAACTTGCTAACCCGGTACTGCCATAGATTTCAAGTCAACTTCGACACGACATCGCTGTACTGTAAATTACCAGGTCAGCACTGACTTGGCAGCAAAATGACGCTAGTGACTCATCAACATCAACGGCCCGTTACAGTCCACTGCTGGACTATGAGCCTCCTCCACTTAAGTGGAGGATTTTGCCATAATCTCCACGCTTGGCAGGCGGGTTGGAGATCGCAGATTAAAAGGTTACTGTATCAGAGAGCGCTGCTGCCCGTTCCCTGTTCAATGTGTAGTCCCCAAGTCGCCTCTTACGACACCCACGGTAAGAGTAGGGGTTGGTGACTAATGAATTCTACTCTGCCGTCACCACACGCTAGTGACTGCCTCAAGATAAACCAGCCTTTACATTTGACTTGGCGTCGCGTCGACTGTACCGAAGTATTAATTTATTATTAATAGCAGTTCAAAGTTATTATAAATAGTTACGTACAAGTAATTAACAAGCAGACATTAATTCAAAGAACAAGGAACTAAGTTGGAAACTTGTACGCGAGTCCTATATTGTAATTATGTAATGTAGGTATGTCAAAGCTGATAATAAGGGGGGTGAGAACAAGATACAATGGAATGCCCGTCCATATAACAAAAATCATACCGGAGGATTTAGTTTAAGGCTAGAAAACTAATAAACTATTTAGGTATATATATAGTTATATACAGGGTGTAAATACAGATCTTCATTAGCTGACACAGCGTATTTTGATCAATATTAAGATATAATAAATCACAAGTACAATTCGATATACATCACGTAGATAATGATATAAAACGATAATTATCGTCAAAATTCATTTCTTTTGCGTGCAAGCAGCAATTTTAATAAATTGTGCCATGAATTTGACCTGGACCCGTTTAATACTGGTTCCGATTCGGCGAGACGTCTGCTAAATAGACAATTTTTTTTAACTGGACAATCTGTTTGCGAACTATAGCATTCAGGCCTATGAGTGTATGACCTTACCTGTAAATGAAATGGCTTTTTGGTATTACTGTATTTACTATTAAGTTAACTTTAGCTGTTGGTCTATAATGGTTAGATAGTTTAACGGCACTGATTACGCAATTCGTAATCTGAAATCATCAAACTCATTTAAAAAAATATTCAAAGCACATACACTTAAAATGCAGAAACAACTAAACAGCTAGACGGAAGACGAAAGACCGGTGGGGATGGGTACTTCGGCTGGTATTGTTAGAGTTAGGTGGTTTTTTACTTACCCCAAAGTTGTGGACTAGAAGCTCTGGACAAAAAAATCATTCCAGGTCTGCTTGGACGTGACGTACATAAATCGCGCAGGGTACTTTCGCCCAAAAATAATTGGTGAAGTGGATAGGTGTACGGTGTATGTATGTTTATTTATTTATGTTATTATACAAATCAGTTACCATTACTATTTATTATGCTTTATTTATTTATTTTAAAATTATATACATAACAATATAAGTAGGTATATGATGTTCGTCCGTGCCAGTTTCTGCAGGGCTCACGGAAGATCAGCGCCGTCGTCTACCTTGCTAGGCTACGGCTTTTGCTGAGTGAGGCCCTTTTTGTCTGGGTGTCACAACACAGGGGCAATTTTGTAAGTATGTTGTGTTTGTATTTTTCATTTAATTTCTGTTGCATTATTATGTACTATTATTTATGTATATGTTTTGTGTTGTGATGTCCTGCAAATAAATGTTTCTGATTTCTGATTTCAATGAATATCAAATTGTAACTTGTTACTAGTAATTTGTTGCGATGTGAAACGGGGCCCAGAAATACTAAGTACTAGTAACTAAGGTAACTTTAGGTCGGATTTTTATTCCTACGAAATCTAATCACGCGCGCGCGGCCAGCAAAGAAGCGCATCCGTGCGTAGTAATGTAAAATGCGGCTGTTTTTTTAAAATTCTACCCATTTTAAATACAAAATACCAGTACTTTTAATTTTTTTTGCACGATGTACTTTGTACATCTGTGTACTTTTTCATCGTATTATGAATAAATTAATTTCTTTTCTTTCTTTAAAAAAAAATTACTTGTATGTTTGTAATAATGTTTTATTGTTGTTTTATGTTTTTTTTTTTTAAATTGTGGAGATCTGTCACTGACACCTTGTATAATACTCGCGTCCACCCGTGGCTCTGTCCGTGTCGTCTGCGATTTTTCCGTTTAATTAATTTGTCCGTCCTTGAGTGTTTAGTAAGTAGTGTCACCGTTAAAGACGAGCAAACAGATAGACTTTCGTATTAACATTAATATGGATAAAGGTGTATTCAGACTCGATCTCTTATCGCCAACGATTTATATCCAGACTGTAACGGGCTTTACAATAACGCCTGGCAAAGATTTCAACCCAAAATTAAACCAATTTAAACATTTGAATAGTTTTACTCTGTGATTAAATTCAAATCAGCTGACAGCGGTCAAAGCTAAATTAGTTAGTTAAATTAAAGTTAGCTAAATTTAAATTTTCTATGTATTAAGCCGAAACTCTGTGTCAAAACCAAAGGTTTCATTCAGTATTTAGATTCAAAATACAACATTTTAGCTTAGAAATGTAAACCTCTCGGGGTGGTAGATAAGCCTATGAAATAGAAAAATATTTGTTCCATATTCTTTTTTTGACTACGGAACCAAAAAGGAACCCTTATAGTTTCGCCATGTCCGACGTCCGTCCGAGGCTTAGCTCAGAGACTCTCTAGATGGCTATGTAATTTGGCATGGATATAGATATTAATCATGCCGAAAAAAGCTAAAAAAAATCTAACCTAACCTTAACCTTAAAAAACAAAAATTAGTTTTTTTCTGGTATCGTTAGATGAAAAAAAAAAATGGGGGTTTGCTAAAACCATTTTTGAATAATAGTTTACGTTTCAGAAATATTTAGGTTTAATGTGCTTATTTTTGTTAGTCATGTATATATAACATAGATAGTAAGGGGTAGTATATAATATATTATGATGATAAATTTATATGTATATAGAAATTGAAATAGAAATAATCTTTTATAGATAGTAAAGGTAGGGATTAGGAAATACTCGTTCTTCTCCACAGAGGGCGTGCACTGGTAGTGAACGTGCCATCCATGATAGCCATGAGGGCATCCATGAGGGCGTGCACTGATAGTGAACGTGCCATCCATGATAGCCATGAGGGCATCCATGAGGGCGTGCACTGGTAGTGAACGTGCCATCCATGATAGCCATGAGGGCATCCATGAGGGCGTGCACTGGTAGTGAACGTGCCATCCATGATAGCCATGAGGGCATCCATGAGGGCGTGCACTGGTAGTGAACGTGCCATCCATGATAGCCATGAGGGCATCCATGAGGGCGTGCACTGGTAGTGAACGTGCCATCCATGATAGCCATGAGGGCATCCATGAGGGCGTGCACTGGTAGTGGACGTGCCATCCATGATAGCTGTGACGTCGAAAAATGATTTGTAAAAATCTTAATTCGAATAAAAAAAATTGACTTTTGACTTTTGATACACTTACCCCTTCTTAGACTTCTTAGGCTTTGGCGTTGTACGGACCTTTGTACGGATCTTTAAATGGAATTAAAAGTGGCACTTTAGGCCGTGGTGGCAGTGTCTGGATATAATTATCTCCTTTCTCATTGTAATGCAAAATATAATCTCTTATTTTTATGCTTGTTTCTGCAAAAAATAGTACAGTTTTTAGTCAAAATAGTTACGGGGAGGTTGTCCATTGCCTTTCAACGTGGCAACGCAGCGAGTGTCATGGGCACCTTTGCGGCGGGTATGACGGGGAGGTACTTTTGACTGACATTGTGCATATGTATGTATTAATAACTTTTGACAATATAAATTCTAAATAGATACGTAAGGATAAGTATCTATTTTGATTCGAGATTGCCCTTTACACGATACACCAATGTATAATAAATCACTTTTTATTCGATGCAAAGTCTTTATTTACATTAATATATAATATAATCACACTCATATCCCTAAAGGGGTGAACAGAGCTTCAGTTGGCTACAGGAGCGTCAGCACAGTCACACCACACGCCTAGTGGCCTGTCGTATTATGTGGCACTAAATCGAAATCCCTTAGTTGCCATACGACTACGACATTAACGGAAGACGACATCATCGACATCATCGTCATTATCATCTCAGCCGAAAGACGGAAGACATACAACAACAATAATATTGTCTTGGCTTAGCTAAATGGCTCGTGAAAACGCAACATAATGCAGCATTTACATGAGGCCAATAGGGGATCAGACTGTTCACTATATTTTATGAATTTACCATATTTTTTGAATTATTTTTAAAATATAGATTACTAGCAGACGATTCGCGAAGAAAAAACAGAATCGGTTGAAAAACGAATATACAGTGATTTTTTAAAGTTTCAATATGTCTGTCTCTTTCAAAAACTATATTATGGCGTTATTAACAAATGACGTCACAAGTGGGTATGTGCCTCTGTCTAATCTTGAGTTTCAAACCTTTATAACTCGGTCAATTTTAAAGATTATAAAAATAGTGTTCGATAGCAGAAACTAAGAAGTTTAGATTTATAAAATTTAAAAAAGTAGTCCGAGCCCCTATTGACGAGTGTTGTGTAAAGAAAGGCAAGCCATTTCTTCTGACCAATTAGAATGGACGGTCTTAAGACAATAACAAATCAAATGAGAATGATTTCTAATTTATTGGCTTAATTGCTTGATCTATGATTGGCTTGTCAAATTACTACTTCATCATCATCATCATCATCGTGTGGGGGTCTACAGAGGACTATATAAGGTGTAAATAAATTAGCTGACACTATTGATTCAAGGACTCGCCCGTCTGCCGTCGCGCTGTTCGGACGTCCCTGCTCTGCGCTGCTGCCGCCGTGAGTCACCGTGCTCGCGTGCGTCATCGTGCCGAGCGTCGCCTGCTGCGCGCCGCAATCCACCACGTGCCGTCATCGCATCGTGTTTTCTCCGTTTCGCTTCGAAGGATCGGCTTCACCGTTCCCGCTCAAGCTTTGCCCTCCGAGTGCCTTTTTCAAGGCGCAAGGTCGGTTTCTTGTGTTTCAATCATTGTTTTGAAAGACCACACGAGTAATTTCCTCAGTGGCCACCGGTGGATACGTCGAGACCTATCACCAGGTACGCGTGTGAACGAAGCCGGTGGGTGAGTTGACCCGACACTCCCATCTTTGCCTCCAGGCAAAGAAAAGTCGGAAGGGTCCGAACACGACGGCTGGGGACTCTGTCCCTCCCCGGCGAGTTCGCTTCCTCCCCTGTCAGTCCTGGTGTTGCCTGTCTGGGTGTTTCGGCGCCCTCCTCACCAGGACCTTGTTAGGAACCTCCGGACATTAAGATCGCCGGAGGAGTCACTCTTAGGGCTCACGCAGTAGGTCACACCCTCCTGCCTATTCCCGGCAGGAGGACCAACACCGTTAGTTCCCCCCCGGGCTGTTCCCGCCCGGAGGGTCGCGCTTCCTTCTGTAGCGTTAGGACCCGATCGCCCCGGAGTTTCTTTCCGCGTTTCTTCTCCGGGGAACGGCACCTTGCAGTGAAACGTGCTAGGCAGTTAGCTCGTTTAGAATAGGAGCTTTGGCTTTCTCGCCATTTCTTAGTCCCGGCCCAACCATGGCTAGCCCGGAGCAGCTCGAGCAGCATTTCTTCCAAATGCTGCGCGACTCTCCCGGGTTCTTCCAGCGCGTCGCGTCATTCGTAAGTTCTTTCGCATACGATAATCCGCGTTCTCCGTCCCCGATCCCTGAAGGCTCTCCTCAAGAGCCAATCATTATCCCTCTAGATCGCGAGTCTGTTTCTGCATCCGCGACCCTCCCTCACTCTGTTCCAACTGGCGCTCTCGTCCAGTCCGTCCCTCCCGGCTTCGATCCCGAGATGGACTGTGAGACTGCACAGGCGTCCGCTCGGGACTCTTCCTCTTCATCCTCGGAAGAAGAGGGCGAGTTCCAAGTCGTTGGAAAACGATCCCGTAAATCTTCGAAAAAGTCGTCCAAGACTTTAAAGACCGCAGAAGGTGTCCCTTCTAAGGTCTCGCAGCCCAAACCCTCCACCCCCAAAGCCACGCCTGCGGGCGTTAAGCTGCCCCCCCCTATCTTCATCCGGGCCAAGTCCAAATGGCCCGAAATATCTTCGAAATGCAATGTTTCGAAGATAAACTTCCTTTCGGCCTCTAACACCTCTCAGGGTGTTAGGGTGCAAGTCCCTACATCTACGGATTTCCGTAATCTTACCTCCCTTCTCGCCGCTCGTGCGGTGGAATACCACACTTACGCTCTTGAGGAAGAGCGTAAGCTCAGAGTGGTAATCAAGGGAATTCCCAAGGAGATCAGTGTTGACGATGTCAAGGCTGATCTTATCAGTCAATCTTTCCCTATCATCAAAGTAAGCCGCCTGTTCAGTCACAGGAACGGCCGAACTTATGACATGGTTCACGTCACTCTTGACGACACTCCCGCCGGCAAAGCCATTTACGGTGTTAAAGCTGTATGCGGCCTCTCTGGCCTTGTCATTCAACCCCCCAATAAAACTGGAATCCCAACCCAGTGCCACCGCTGCCAGTTATATGGCCATTCCGCCACTCACTGCTTTGCGCAACCCAGGTGCGTCAAATGCCTGGGTGACCATGGTACCATAGATTGTACCCGTCCCAAGAAAGGGGAAGATAGGCCCACTGAACCGCCTGCTTGCGTCCTATGCAAAGCCAAGGGGCTCAAGGAGGTTGGGCACACCGCGAACTACCGCGGTTGCCCGATCGCTCCGAGAGCGAACCCCAAGGCGGTTCAGCGGGCTCAACGCGCTTCCCAGCCCACTGGCAAGCCGAAACCCCCTCCTCCAGTTTCTGACATTGCGCAGTTTCCGGAGATTAGGTCCAACCCCACTATCTCGCCCTCTTTGGCTCCCATTCCCCAGGCGGAGAGCGCTTCTCCTACGCTCTCCCAGATTGTCGCTAGGACAAGCCCCAAGGTCCCTCAGACCTACTCTAAGGCCACTAAGGCCCCCAAGAAGGCCCCTCTTCCCACTCCCAAGGCCCCTCAGGCAGTCTCCCACAACTTTCCGTCCTCCTTGGACGAATCCCTCGCGCTCGTAGCGGACTTTACCGCTCAAATAGATTTCAACGCTGTCGTGGAGTTTGCGGACCTCATCCGCAAAAACCAAGGCAACGGTGTAGGCCTCCTCTCCGTATACGCTCGTTTCTCCCCTCTTATCCAACGCCTGGGGAATTACCAAATTAAGCACTAATGATGGATAGTCGCAATACATGCAGAACCAAACCCCGATCCCTCAGAATAGGTTTCTTTAACATTCAAGGCTTTAACGGTAAGCGCGACGATGTCGCCACGTTCCTCAAAGACCACAACTTAGATATTTTCATGGTCCAAGAGACCTTTCTCAAACCCAGTCAGCGTAATCCGCGTTTGGCAGGTTACAATATTATACGTAATGACCGCACTTCTGAACAATTAGGAGGTACGCTCATCTTTTATAAGCGTTCGCTTCATTGTGTCCCTATCGACACTCCTCCCTTAGAGTTTATCGAAGCGTCATGCTGCCGGATCGGCATGACGGGGCATATCCCAATCACTCTTGTCTCCGCGTACCTTTCCCCTTCTGTTCATAGGGCACTGCTTAGGTCGGACTTAGAAGCTCTTTTTAATTTGGGGGACTCTGTAATCGTTGCAGGGGACCTCAACTCCAAACATGTTCTCTGGAACTGTAGGGTCACCACCACCCGGGGCCGGATCCTTGATTCCCTGTCAGACCCTCTCAACTTTGACGTCATTGCTCCACTCGAACCCACTCACTATCCCGACAACCCTAACCACCAGCCTGACATCCTTGACATCGCACTTCTAAAGAACATAAGCCTACGCTTAAGTGAGTTAGAAGTGCGACATGAACTCAAATCCGACCACCGCCCAGTTCTCTTGGGTCTCGACTCGCGTACCCCTGTACCCGGCCCTGACAGTCACGGACCGACTAAAACGGTGGTGGATTGGGACAGAGTCCAGTCTTCGCTGGCCTCTTCCCGGTCTGTTCACCTGGATAGCATCCCCCCCGTTCTCTCCTCCCCAGACGACATTAACCTCGCCATTGACTGCCTCACCAAGCACATACAGGGCGTTGTGAGCAGCTGCTCTCGGCAAGTTACAGTACGACCTGACGGTCGCTTTGACTTGCCGCCCGAAATACGTGCTCTGAGGACTGAGCGAAACGCCGCTATTCGCGCTTACGATGCTGCTCCCACCGAACAGAACCGAAGGGTTATGCGTGCCTTGCACAGGGAGGTGCAAGCACAGGTAGCTCTTTTACGGGACGGTAGGTGGGAGAAGTTTCTCGGTAAACTTGTCCCTTCTCACTTGGCCTTCTGGCGCCTATCTCGTTCGCTCAAAGCGGACGCAGTCGCTCCCATGCCTCCTCTCAAACGTCCCAACCAGCCCCCCGCTTTTGACGACGACGAAAAAGCGGAATGTCTGGCAGACAGCCTCGCAGCACAGTGCACTCCCAGCACAGTCCCTGCAGACCCTGACTTTCTCATAGAGGTCTCTACGGAACTCAACCGCAGAGCCTCTCTCCCGCCGACTGACCCACCCCTGCGCTGCGTCACAGAACAGGAGGTGAAAGACCTCATAAAGGCATTAGCTCCCCGTAAATCCCCAGGCATGGACGGCATCACCAACCGTGTCCTGAAACTTCTTCCCGACCACCTCATCTCAGTTCTGACCAAGATCTTTGACTCGGCCATGAAGGCATGCATCTTTCCACAAGCTTGGAAGGAAGCTGTCGTCATCGGCATTCACAAACCTGGCAAACCCGCCGACGACCCTACTTCTTACCGCTCGATCAGTTTACTCATTAACATGGGTAAAATGTATGAGGGGGTAATCCGATCTCGACTCTCTGACTTTGCTTTCTCCCACAACCTTGTCCCCAACGAGCAGTTTGGTTTTCGTCCCAAACACTCGTGCGTCCAACAAGTCCACCGCATAGTGGAGGACGTCTACTCTGTTCTCCTCAAGAACAAGCCCAGACCTACAGGAGCCGTCTTCTTAGATGTAGCGAAAGCGTTCGACAAAGTCTGGCACGAAGGCTTGCTTTTCAAGCTTTACAAACTCGAGGTGCCTGACCGTCTCGTACACATCATACGAGACTTTTTAACCGATCGCTCTTTTCGCTGCAGATACGAAGGCGTGCTCTCGACTCGCAGACCGATTCGCGCCGGAGTCCCTCAGGGCTCCGTGCTCTCTCCCATCCTTTTCTCTCTTTACACTAGCGACATGCCTAGACCTAGGAACGTGCAACTCGCCCTCTATGCGGACGACACTGCCGTTTATTCCAATCACCCCCGTCTCTCTCAGATAGTTTCGAATCTCCAGACTGCGGCAGATGCCCTCGGGCAATGGTTCCGCAAATGGAGAATAGAAGTGAACCCCGACAAAAGTTCCGCCATTATTTTCACTCGTGGCCCTGAGCCCACGCTCCCCCAGATCAAACTTCTCGATCACCCGGTACCCTGGGTGCGTGAGGTGAAATATCTAGGTGTCACTCTCGATGCTAGGCTCACGTTCGGTAAGCACATCCAGAAAGTTCGCAATCACGCCGCGTTCGTTTTAGGCCGTCTTCACCCCATGATAGGCAAGCGGAGTAAAGTCTCTCTTAGGAATAAGGTGAGGCTTTACACCGCTTGTATCCGTCCTATCATGACATATGCTAGTGTAGTTTTCGCTCACACCGGTGTCACTCACATTCGTAAGCTTCAACTCATTCAAAATCGCTTCTTACGTCGGGCAACCGGTTGCCCGTGGTTCGTTCGCAACGTCGACCTTCATGTAGATCTCGAGCTACCGTCCATTAAAGGTTTTATGATAGACGCTTCACGTCGCTATTTCGATGCCGCGCCTCACCACCCGAATCCTCTGGTCGTGAAAACCGCCGGTTATTTCCCTTTCCCCGCTACGCGTACAAAACGTCGGCCTAAGCATGTTCTGTCCGATCCTGTTGATCCCATCCAGTCTTTTGTTGAGAGAGCCATTGCCAATAGAGTACACTCCACAGAATGCCCTTCTGGTAGCAACCGCACCCGCCGGCGGGGACGCGGTAGACCCAATCAAGTTCTGCATAATCCTGGAAGACCCCGTCAGGGTCATTCCTCTCCCACGCGCTTCTCGCCATGGCAACGTCCTAGGCCGAGGTCCGTGCCCCCAAGTGGGCGCCCTTAGGCTGTTGCTATAATACTAGGGGTAAGAGCCTTCCGCTCCCCCAAAAGTCCGGTTACGCTTGATACGTCGATTTTGCGACACAAGCATTAGGTCCTTGTCAAAAAAAAAAAAAAAAAAAAAAAATGCTGACACTATTTTAAAGGATCAACCTACCCATGAAACAGAACAACATTCCCCAAGAAACATAGGCTGTCGGACGACAAAAAAAGTTGTCCCTTTCATAAAAAACCGCGCGGCCAGCTAATCGATTTACTATATAGAAGATGCATATTTTTTTGTTGTCCAACAGCCCATGTTTCTTGGGGAAAGTTGTTCAGTTTCATGGGTAGGTTGATCCTTTAAAATAGTGTCAGCTATTTATTTACACCCTGTATTCTAGCTACAAAACGCAGTCAGATTTTGTTTGAGTGCCAACGAGATTCGAACCCTAAACTAGACCGCGGAGGCTACTTATTCACCATTGACAAATGCCAAGTGTCCTTGCCAAAACTTCGTTGCTTTCTCCTGGATTAGCTTCAGCAAATTACCTGAAAATATGAAAAGAGCATTTTAGAGTTAAATTATTTATTTAAAAATTCATCGGCAGTTAAGTGGATGGGCTTGGAATTCTACCACGTACTAATTGAAATAATAATAATAATGGAGCAGTTAACAATAGACGCTATTGCAATGAAACAGGCCTCCGCTCAAAAAAGAAACATTCATTCCATGTTTATAGATTATAAAAAAGCCTTTGATTCTGTCCCCCATAGCTGGCTCTTACAAGTATTAAACATTTACAAAATTCATCCCACAATCATCACCTTCCTTGAAATCACAATGAAAAACTGGAAAACTGTTCTCAATATAAACCAAAATGGCTACCTCATGTGCTCTGAACCGATTCATATCCAGAGAGGTATATTTCAGGGAGATGCATTGAGTCCATTATGGTTTTGCTTAGCTCTCAACCCACTCTCGGAACTTTTAAATCAGGCGAACAAAGGGTTCAAATTAAAACATAACAGCACCCAATACACTTTGTCACACCTTATGTATATGGATGACATTAAGCTATATGCATCGAGTAAAATGGAGTTATTTAAATTAACAGATATAACAGAAGAATTCTCGAATGACATCCATATGCAATTTGGTGTTGAAAAGTGTAAAGTATTCTCTGTACATAAAGGAAAACTTCAAAATAATACGTATACAACTTGCTATGGGGAACAGATAGATTCAATGAGCGAACACACTACGTATAAATATCTAGGTTTTCACCAATTAAGACAAATTCAGCAAAAGGAAACAAAAGAAGAACTGACCAAGAAATTTAAAATAAGATTACACCGGATATTTAAAACACAACTTAATTCTCGAAACATAATAAAAGCCGTTAACTCATTTGCAATACCTATATTGACTTATTCATTTGGCATTATTAATTGGTCCAAAACAGATTTAATAAAACTTCAACGTATAATCAACACCAGTCTCACTAAGTACAGAAAACACCATCCCAAATCCTGTACAGAACGACTTACGTTACAACGCAAGGAAGGAGGAAGAGGATTGATTGATATAAAAAATCTACATAACTCACAAATAACCACACTCAAAATTTATTTTCACAACAAATCTCAAACATCTTTACTGCATCGGTACGCCTGCGACATCGACCAGAAACTTACACCTCTTAACTTACACAATAGAATAAGACAACCTAACGAAGAATTGATATCCCAAGAAAATAAAATAGCTAGCTGGGCGCAAAAGTCTCTACACGGGAGACATCTTGCTGATCTAAGCCAAGAATATGTCGACAAAGACGCGTCGAACGCATGGCTCAGATACGGCATTCTGTTTCCAGAAACCGAGGCTTTCATGCTAGCTATACAAGACCAAGTAATTTCAACCAAAAACTATAGGAAACACATCACAAAAGAACTAGACAGACAGACAGACCTTTGTAGACATTGCAATAGTGCATCGGAAACGATACAGCATATAACAGGAGCATGTAAAAATTTAGTACAGACCGACTATAAACACCGACACGATCAAGTTGCTGCTATAGTTCATCAATACCTTGCACATTCATTTAAATTAATAGAAAAATCTCAACCTTACTACAAATATAAACCGGCAATAGTATTAGAAGACAGCAAAATCAAAATGTATTGGGACAGGACGATACTGACTGATAAAACAATACATTTCAATAGACCAGACATCACGATTCACGATAAACAGAGTAGAACAGCTTACATAATTGATATAGCCATCCCAAATACACATAACATTCAATCCACCGTCACCGAAAAGCTTACCAAGTATCGAGATCTAGCCATTGAGATACAAACTCAATGGAAAGTCAGTACTGTTCATATAGTCCCCATAGTTCTCTCGTCCACCGGAGTCGTACCTAAAACACTAAAAAAAAGCCTAAAAACCATCAATATCCCCGAAAAAATTATAAATTCTCTGCAAAAAGCCGTGATCTTGAACACCTGCCGCATTGTAAGGAAATTCCTTACAACTTCTGTCATCATAGCCCCGTCATCAGACCCTATCACACTTGGCTAAGGCCCGTGTGGTAGGGAATTACCTCTGTAAGGAGAGAAAAAACAACAATAATAATAATATATTTATTTATCAAGGCAAAAGACCCATTGTAAATGTACAGCAAAAGCAATACATATTACACAACAAAATAAAATATGAAGAATAGAAAATACATAAAATAAATAAGAATTAAAAAAAAATACAATTAACAATTAAAAATAATTATAAAGCAGAAAATAAAATAAGAAAATAATAATCTATGATTGTAGAATTCATATAAGGTGTTTATTTGACGTTCTCATGATAAAGGAAAATATGTAACATGAACGTACAAAATAAAATAAAAATAAAATAAGTGCCAATAGAAGACAGCAAACAAATCCAGAGAAAAACCTTGGCGTATCTACAACTTAAATGACAAATTATGTATTTTAAGACTAATTGTAAATACTACTTGTAAACTACTAACTAATTGCTCATAACCTCCCATTCAGTTAACAAACTTAAACATCCCAAGGTACTGAATTTTTCGCGTAAAGAAACTTTTAGAAGTTGTAGAACACGTGTTTAGTTACCTAGGAAGAAATTGAAACAAAAACAGGCGACCTCATGAGTGAAATAGAAACCTTCCAGCCGACCCGAGCAAGCAATTGGAAATGCAGAAGTCACGGGTAAGCAGCTAGCAATAAATAAACGCTATGACGCCATGGCGAGCTGCTGCACGGTGTCTTTATTGCCAGCTTAATGAAAATTTCTGCACACAGTGCTTGGCTGGTAATTGATTTAAAATCAATTTATTTCTGATATTTCATCAATAGCTCATATACGTCCCCACCGAGGGGCTCGAGCCTACCCTGGAGTAGGGCGATGAGGCCTTAGTCGACCACGCTGGCCCAGTGCGGGTTGGTCGACTTTACATACAACCTTTGAATTTCTTCGCAGGAGAGTGCAGGTTTCATCATGATGTTTTCCTTCACCGTAAGAGCTTTCTTTTACCAGATTTCTCTCTTCCTAGGTCTGCTGGAAGACATTTCGCTAGAAATAAGCAGTGCCTGTTGTGTCGTTTTTCTTTATGTTCGTATTTTCTTTTGTAACGTTCTTGTGTACAATATATAATAAAATAAAATAAATAAATAAGAGCTTCGAATAAACGTACATATGAATTCGAAATTCGAGAACACATTGGTACGTGGTGGGTATCTGATATTTAGTAACACTTACATTTTTAATAGGGGATTTTTTTATTTTATAAATACATACATCTTAGTTTCTGCTATCGAAAACTAAAAAAATTTTTGCTCTATCTTTAAAATTAACCGAGTTATAAAGGTTTGAAATTCAAGATTAGACAGAGAGGCACATACCCGTTTGTGACGTCATTTGTTAGTAACGCCATATAATCTCCATACAAAAAATCGTTTTTGAAAGAGACAGACATATTGAAACTTTTATTAGTCCTTTCCCTATTATAGATACTTGTAATTACCAAAAATAACGATGCGCTTGTGTCTAGTTAGGATTGTCAAACTCTGTCTAAGACCAACAAAGAAATTTTTCGCTTGATTAAAAATATAACGAGCTTTACATAATTTTATACATAAATTTACGTTAATGGGAAAAAAACGAGGACAACGGGAAAAAACCATATCGTATACTAAAGTTATGGGTATTAGATGTAATAATTGACCGAGCGAGCGAAGCGTCTCTGCTTCAACTTGGCTAAAATTGCTTTTGTATGTCTGTCTGTCTGTTTGTTCCACTCTACAGGTCGCGTTTCTGAACCGGTTCTCGTGAAATTTTGTGAGCAAGTTCGATAAATATCAAACTATATCGATATTATGACGTTGACAGGCGCACAGTTGTGAGAATTGGGTTATAATTATAATATAGTTGTTTACTGAACTCTTTGTGTGTGTATTGTTAACACTAATAAACGTTTTTTTTTCTTCTTCTTCTTCTTCTTCTTCTTAAATTAATCAAATCTTTTTGTCGAGTCAGTTTTTGGAAATTTAAAATAAATACGGAGTTATGGGGCTGAGCTGTTTTCCTCTACAGGTCACATTGCTCAATCAATTAAATTAAAATAAAATAAAATATTAAATAAATTTCAAGGGGTCGGGGATCTTTGTGGAGAAATATAAATATAAAGACACAGACTCGCGAGGTCTGCAGCTCACAGAGCCACTGGCCACTAGCCACTATGTATGTACTAAAAAAAACGATTAACGTATTTTTCAAAGTAGTCAGACCTGCTTTTCTATAAGTAAATCTCCTTTCTGTTTCTTTTATAATACCAAAGCAAGCACGTGTTCTGCTGTTTAAGTCATTCGTACCTACTTTCCATTGTAATTAATAATACAAAAATATAAACTCAGACATTCTATTACAAGTGAAACATCATTGTTCTTTCTAAGTACACGAAGGTAAGTAAGTTTTTCAATTTGAGTTGCCGAGGGAAATTCTAAAACGGTATCACTAAGGTATCGCCTTCAAAGGGGGACCTCGTCATTAATTTTTTTAGGTCAATCGTTAAAAGCTCGCCGTAAAGAAAACTGAATTATAAAATACTCGAGACAATAGGGATGAATTACAGAGATGACAGTGAGGGGACGAAACGAATAACGAATTTTTTTTCTTGTTACAAAAAGAAGTTTTTACTCATCATATCGCGTGAGTTTTAATGTCGACGACCGACTTCACTAACCCTGGTGTCAGAATTATCAAACCGCAACTTAATTTTTTTTTTGTATGCCGTGTGTTGACGGCAGAGTAGAATACATTTGTCACCAACCCCTACTCTTCCCGTGGGTGTCGTAAGAGGCGACTTAGGGACTACACATTGAACAGGAAACGGGCAGCAGCGCTCTCATCAGAGACAGTAACCTTTTAATCTGCGATCTCCAACCCGCCTGCCAAGCGTGGAGATTATGGCAAAGCCCTCCACTTAAGTGGAAGAGGCTCATATTCCAGCAGTGGACTGTAACGGGCCGTTGATTTGATTTGAACTTATTTTTTTTTAAATCATAGTTTACATCTAAGGTACATAAAATTATCTTCGCCAAACTACGAGAGTATGATATAGTTTTTAGGCGACGCACTCTTTACATCAGCTCTTTACTAGAGGATTATTATATATTTGTTTTTTTTTTCTATTAACTTACGCTAATCTTCTTATTTTATTTTGTACCTTTGTTAATGACTCTAAGATGCAATCTTTTAATTTTCTATGTGATGTTTCTTTTTGGACTATCAGGTAATTCAGCCTATAAAGTCCTAACCGAACTGGAGACTATCTTGCAAAATAATATTTTTTGACAGTGTCTTCACCGGAATGGAACCTAGAAACCCCGGAGAGAGAGCGAATCGCTCCAACTACCAGACAAACATTGAAAATTTATGTAATAAAATTAAATTCGAATAATTTAACTATAACCATCACTATTGAAGTACCCATAGATATAAGATGTACAAGATATACATAGGCGTCTTGGAGACATGACAAAAAAAATAATGTACATGTGTTGGTGAATGTCTATGCGTAACCAAACAATTTACTATTTTACACATTTTTTTCGCGAATTCTGTTTAAAATCACGAAATATACTTAAATATATAAATGGAAAATAAGATACTATTGAAAAAATCTCTTTCTGAGCCGATTACTAGCAGATATTTCACATAATTTGGTTTAAAAAATTCCAATGACAAAATCGTATTTACCTGTGAAAAGTGTATTGATTTGGATTATTTCGTCTTGTAACTTCACATCCAGGTACAGAACACGACACCATAATTGTAAAATGTAAATACTCTTAATTATAATCGAAGAATCAGCACGAAAATGCACAAATTTCACCGCCACTAGAACACATTGGGACGCTATGGCCTCTTACTCTTACTCGCGAAAACAATGAGATAACGGTACTTCATTCGCCGTTTCTTTTTCTCTCGGGCGGTTTGAATTTGATTTGGATTTCTCGCTCCCACGCTTCATGTATCTTTTCCCCCGGGAAAAAAAATTCTAAATCTATGGAAGTACCAAAGCCAAGAGAAAAACTTTTATCTTTGACGGCGTATATAGGGACGCCATCTTGTAAATTGGTATCGAAAGAGCCACCCGATATACCTGGCGACAATATTTTAAAGGGCTAAATTGACGAACTTTCAGGAATCTGCAGACATACCAGATATTATTCTAAAATATCATTATCATCATTTCAGACGACGACGCTATTACAAAAACTCATCCATAATTTTATCAGACTTTAAGCCCAAAACCATTTTCATACGAAAATAATCCAGAAAGGCAATCCAATATAATCCACGGTGCTTATTATCAAAAATGGCCGAGTCAGGACTCGTCCTAAGCTCGGGTGGCGGATTCGATTCCCCGGCCTTGCAATATTTACTTACGTTTAACGTTTCTGCTGACCACACTTTACGATTATTATTTTTCTTTATTGTTTGCGTTTGTTATTTGAAGTGTAATTGGATCAGGAGTATGCTGACGGTATATTTTGTTTTTTTTGAGGTTTAGAGTCGGTGTGGAATAAATGCCGCTGTCTCCCGTTTGGGAGACGCCGCACCGGTTCGAATCCTACCGTGACCATTGTGTTTTTGAATTACGAATTCATTGTTTATTCAACGCTCTTACGGCGAAAGAAAACATCGTGAATAAACATGAACACGCCTGCGGAGTAATTCAAAACTCGTGTTGTATGTAAGTGAAGTCGACCAACCCACAATGGGCTAGTGTGATTGGTAGTCTCCAAAGTAATTTTGAGAGTGTCCCCACCGGGACTCGAACCTAGATCCTCCGTGATGAAAGCTGATCCACTCTGAATGCTCTACTGCTTGGCTATGAAGGCTGTTCTGTCGAGTTGGTATTGATATCGAGCCTGGGACCTTTCGTATAGTAAGCTTTTTAACAAAATGGCCGAACTCCCCCTGTCTACTTGTTGATTTCACCTCATTCCATTTGCAGTATATCTGCTAGACTCATACATTACTAAGGTGGGGATACAATGAGATTTTATTTAATCTAGAACTAAATAACTTTTTATTTTGTCCCTACATATTTTTTTATTCTTATAAATTCAATCTGTGTTCAACACATGTTTCTTTTAATTTTAAATGTGAAAAATAAACTCTTTTTTATATATTTTTTTATTCTTGAGATTTATTCTACTACTCAAAACCTAGGTCCTATGTCTAACCTATTTGACCAAACTTGTCAAAAATAAATCTTATCAAAACACGGGCGGTAACAAAATGAAGGGAATTGTACAATTTGGTGTTTTATAGCTAAAGTGAGTGAATCTGGTTAAGTCTCTTTCAAACTCATCGTCACTTTCCATCAGTTGAGAATGTGGTCAAACGCGAAACCATAGGACATTATATTTTAAAAAATAAGTCGCTCGGTGTGCCCCCAACTCAAAAGAAGTTTGTTTATGCACAGCCATCTAATATCCACGGAACCTGTCTACCCTAAAACAGATAAGGGGTCGCGAATACCTCCTTTTAGGGTTCCGCAAATGGAAAAGGAAAGGTTAGGAAAATTCTCTGTAAGCATAGGAATGGGTGATTGCGGTCGGGGTACTGAAATGTTTATCAGTTTTTAAACTGGATTCTTTCACTGTGCTGTATAATATGAACCTGAGCGTTTTCCGTGCTTCAGAAGACACGTTATGCATTTTGTTTTACATCTTTAGAGACGAAAGCCTGCTCGCTTTAATCACGTTAGGCTCGAACCCCTGTCATGTATCTATATATCAGCTGTCTGATACCTACAGTACAAGCTCTGCTTAGTTTTGGATCAGACGGCCGTGTGCGAGATGACATATCAATTTATTTATCCATATTATCGACGGCTCCGTAGCCCAGGTGGTAGTGTATCTGCCTCCGACGCACAGGGTCGAATCCCGCCCAAGGGCAAACATTCGTGTGATGAACACTTTTGTTTGCCTTGTGTCTGGTTGTTGTTTATGTATGTATTTATCTATTTTAGTAATGTGTAGCAGCTGTCTGGTACCCATAGTAGTTTGGGATCAGACGGCCGTGTGTGAGATATCCGCACATATTTATTAATTTACGGAACCCGAAGCACCATTTCTAGCTTTCTTGCTTAACCTACTTTTTAAAAGGAACCGGGTGTTTACTCGCTGTTTCAAGATTGGAGCTTTTAGAGCAAATAGCCAGATTTTTCATTTAAAACGCCGCCATCTTAAATTAAAAGAAGCTAGCGGAAAACGCTGATACAGAGAGTATGCTTAAAAATGTGTTAGCATAATCACTAACCCTTAACAGCGTATTATAATAATAATGAGCTTTCCAGTGATATAAGGAGAAAATGTTTCGTGAAAATTTGTAGATATGACGGCACCGCCATCTTTAATTAACAAAAAAGAAACGGGGTTTATTTCCCTTTTTTAATAGATGGCGCCTATATAGTGATAAAACAACTTTAATACTCATAATTGTAAAAAAATTGGAATGTGAATAATAGTCATTTTATATTTTTGCTAAACTCGGTGGCTGTTTTAGCCGTTTTTGCGAGAAATTGCGCCAATTTTAACGTCTGTAATGATTTGTCAAAATATACTAAAACAGATGAGTTCAAATGATCTGGCGCCGATTCTTTTCAACATCCACCAACGACCAACCTGCAAGCCCAAACACGACTCGCTTCCTGTATGCTGGCGACCTTGCACTGACTTCGCAAGGATCTTTTGAGGAGGTAGAAGAAAATCTCAATAGAGCACTCGAAGGACTGAGTGCTTTTTATGACGAGAACGCCCTTAAACCAAACCCCTCAAAAACGCAGTCATGTGCATTTCATCTCTGTAATAGAGAAGCGGGTCGGGAACTGAACATCCAGTGGCGGGGTGTACATATAATCCACTGTAAGCACCCTAAATATCTAGGTGTCACACTAGATAGGTCGCTTAATTACAGAAGGAACTGCGAAAATGTCAAACAAAAAGTTTCTGCACGCAATAACCTCCTTCGGAAATTGACGACAACCAACTGGGGAGCATCACTTACAGTTCTACGTACTACTGGGCTGGCTCTTTGCTACTCCGCGGCTGAATATGCAAGCTCAGTGTGGTGGATGCCAAGCTGGTGGATGTAGCCTTGAACGAAACGTGCCGGATTAGAACTGGCTGCCTCAAGCCGACCCCGGTACAAATGCTGCATCCGCTGGCCGGTATTGCGCCTCCAGACATTCGCAGGAGCGTAGCGTGTGCCATAGAGAGAGCCAAACTTGAATCGGACCAACGGCACCCTATGCACAATTATTCTCCTGTGCCACAAAGGCTGAAAAGCCGCAAAAGCTTTTACAAATGTACAGCTCCGATTCATGGCGAGGCCTCTCAAGCCAGATGTGACCTCTGGCGGGCGCAAACTTCGCTGTCTCCTCCATTCGTCCCGCTCTCAGAAAATCTCCCTACTGGGTGTGAACTTCCAAGAACTCTTTGGTAGTCTTTAAACTGACTCCGTACCCAGGTCGGTCGGAGTAAAGAAAACCGTCTCAGGTGGGGTTTTTTAGACGGGGCGGACCTTCGGTGCGAGTGTGGCGCGACTCCGCAGACAATGGCCCACCTTTTATCGTGTCCTGCGCTTGTCCTGACTCGTGCTCCCTGGAGGAGCTCATGGAGGCCTCAGATGAAGCAATCAGGGTGGCGGCATACTGGGCAAATAAAATATAAAACCTTTGACGAGCCATCGACTCGAAAGAAGAAAGAAGAAGAAGAAAAGAAATGATACTCATCTGTGTTCCTGCCCTTCGGACTCTAAGTAGATAAAGTCAAGTCAAAAATTATTTATTTCCATCACTTAGATAGGTAATGACTACGTTTTTTTGGGTGAGTTCACTAACACAATGGCGGAATCTGTGGAGAAGAGCTCACCGAAGAAACTATAACTTAAAAAGTGTAGAATTAAAATTGAAATCCTCGTATCAAAACTAACAGAACTTGTGCAATAATAAGGTTTACAAAAATAATGCTCATATCCTTAAAGGGGTGACTAGAGCTTTATTGTACCTTCAGAGAGAATGTTTGGCTTATTTCATCAGGATATTTTTAAGAAAAATAGAGGATTTCTAATAAATAGAGCATTAATTTACGATTTTAGTTTTAGTTTTAAGTTTGACATGTTATATATTTTTATTTAATTAATTATATTATCAATTTATTATTTATTGTGCGTTTGTTCTCAAAGTTTACGTTTAGTTTGTTTTCAAAGTAACGACATGACATTATTCAAAGTATAAAAGTAATTAATCCATTTTGTCACAGTTTCCGAGCTGCAGGAATGGCTACGTCAGTTCCAGACAGACCATCGAAACGGCTTGAATTATTTATTGGACTAAAGAGCGAAGCCTTGTCGTGTGCCCCCCCTCCCAATTCTCCCCTCACCCCCCTTTACTTCAACGGTTAGAGCTCTTTTTCCAACAACGTGTTAGCTAAATAAAGTGAAACCACTTAGCCAATTAATGCAACAAACTAAACATTTTTTTTTAATTAGATTTTTTATTAGCTTTTGATTACGTATAGTACTCGTAGAATGTGTGGAAAATTACGATTGATATATTCATTAAACATTTTCTAAAAGGAAAAAAAAATTAAGAAACTAGTAAGAGTAGCGAAAAGGATATTTTTTGCGCAGCTGGCTATGAAACTTTTGGTTACGAATGTAACTAAAAGCAAAAAATAAAATTCCTTGTGAAACCGCACGGACGCAAAGCTAACACAAATAAGTTAGCTATAACGTTACAATTGTATTCAACGTTCCCACTTCACAGTTCCTAACTTCACCTTAACTCTGAATTCAGATCAATTCAACACTGAAGCTCTTATTAGACTCCTATACCAATACTACTGAGATAACAATTACATACTACACAGATAGAGGAACAGTGTACGGAAACGGAGTAGTAAGTGCGTGAAGGAAATGTACAGTTACATATACAATACATAGCATAATACATACACATATTAAGTTTGAGAGACTGAATAGATTGATCAAAAAGTTTAGGATTATGAATGATTAATATCGAGAATATACTTTATTTGAGAAGAAATTTTAATAATGATTAAGCAATGTCTAATGTTAGTATAATATTATAAAGAACAAGCGATCCGCCCGCGGCTACGTTCGCGTTGTGTAAGATTTTCCCGTGGGAATAATACTTTTTCCCGTAAAAAGTATCCTATGTGTTAATCCAGGGTAGAAACTATCTCTATTCTGAATTTCATCTAAATCCGTTCAGTAGTTTTTGCGTGAATGATTAACAAACATCCATACTTACAAACTTTCGCGTTTATAATATTAGTAAGGACAAAAATAATGCAAAATGTTGGAAGAGTACACAACCCAATTTCTACTAGAAAACTGAGTAAATTTTCCTCCTTTGAACCATTTAGCATTCGTTGCAGATAAGTTGGTTACATCAAACCGACCTTCTGTGCGTCATGCAATTAAATTCACAGTATTACATTTTAAATATTTTCTGCCGCAACAGGGACTCGAACCTGGGTCCGAGCGAATGTCAGACGAGTATAATAACCACTCGGCTATAGACAATGTCGATAAAAGGATCGAAAATGGTCAGTAGATGCGCACGCGACGCTGACGTCATCAAGGCCAACTTGTTTTTACCTTTGTACAAATACAGGTAAGCAAGTCGGTGGGCACCTTGTCTTACGAATTTAATCTTTATGACTAAGGGATAAGGATGCATTCGGAATCACAAACGAGAAACCGGACGTAAGATGACGTTACTGGCACAATTAAAATATGAGATTAAAAAAAGAAAAATAAGTAAATTGTCTTTATCAAAGATGGCGCCATAATATGACTTGTCAAACTGAAGTTATTTTATTGTGAGCCAATATTCGATTTTAGTCATCGATTACTATGTCATCTGTTATGTGTGCATAGCCGGTCGCCGTTTTAATGACTTAACCTTTGGCTAGAGATAAGATAATAGCAGTTACTTATTTTTTGAGCAAACGTGTGTTTAAAAGCGTGTCATAATATAGATTGTATACTAAAAATGCTTATACACACAGAATTAGGGTTTGAATTGAGCCGCCCAAGGCCTCTGACTCTAACCAACAACCATTAATTCATTCATTCATTCATTCATTCATGACCAACGTGTCTTTCGAAGCACAATATCATCTAACTTTTCAGACAATCAAACAGTCGCACATAGTGATTTTTGTTTGTCAGTCATCATTCATCAACATTTCAACCGGAAGACGTCCACTGCTGAACATAGGCCTCCCCCATAAGTTTCCAACGTGAACGGTCCTGCGCTATTTGCATCTACCGGCGCCCAGCAACCTTCAACAAGTCCACATTGTGGGAGGCCGTCCAACACAACGCCTTCCGGCCCGTGGCTGCCATTCGAGAACCTTTCTTCCCCATCGGTTATCGATTCGTCGAGCCAGATTGCCTGCCCATTGCCACTTCAAGTTGCTTATCCTGAAAGCTATGTCGATAACACTGGTCTTTCTACGTATCTCCTCATTTCTAATTCGATCACGTAGTGAGACTCCAAGCATAGCCCTCTCCATCGCACGCTGAGCGACCCTGTTAGTTAGTTAGTTAGTTGGTGGGCTCCCGTTTCCGCAATTAGACTCTGAATTGGTCCGTTTTACGTTCGGTTTTGGCTGGTTACTCCAACCAGCCCAGCTCCTTCCAGAAGCTCAGAAGCCTCCTGGGACTGTCACAGGCTTCGCGGAGCGACCCCACATTCTGGAGGATTTTTGCCCGTTGGTCAGTCAACCCTACGCATTCCAGGATTACGTGAGTGACCGTTTCTTCTGCTTCCAGACATCCTCTGCATAGAGGGCTGTCCGTCGCGCCGATGGTGAATAGGTGTTTATTGAGAGGTATGTGACCTGTTAAACTGCCTACAACTATTCGGAGGTTTTTACGGTTTAGGCTGAGAAGTCTGTGTGTTAGTCTCGGCGATAGTATTGGGATCACCGCCTTCGACTGTCTGCAGCTTGTTAGACTAGCCCATTGGGCGTTGTGTACGTCCCGGGTAATGTTGCGCAGCCATGTTCTCAGTTGGCTGAACGGTATCGGCAGGAGAGGCTCAGGGCCCAACACCGGAGCCTCCGATCCCCTTCTAGCCAGTTCATCAGCCGCATCATTACCCAGTGATCCGCTGTGTCCCTTTATCCATTGAAGGATGACCTTATTCTTTGCACATACTCGCTCTAAGGCTAAGTGACACTCGAAGATAAGCGACCCTGAGTTTATAGTTTATCCATGAGACCAATAGTTAGCGACCACGTCTCAGTGCCAGGTCATTACTGGCAATATACACTGGTTGAAGACCTTAGTCTTCAAACACTGAGGTGTTTTGGACGAGAAGACATGTCGCAATTTCCCGAACGCTGCCCAGACACGCTGTGCAAATAAATGTGTTTTCTTTCAGCCGAGTTGTTGGTCAGTGCCCCGTCGAATTACAGATCATAAACAAGTAATTTAAATTAAAACTTTATTCATTATTCAAATTAATTCATCTTGCAATCATACCATTACCCTTTTTCTTTGTGCAATTAAAAAGAAATCAACCTGTAATTTAAATGTTTACACAACCTAACAACAGACTTTCAAATGACATTTAAAAAGCGAGACCAAAGAAAGCTAGTTAAGAATTCAGCATACAACTTAGAAGCGAAATTTAAAACTCAGAACTCAAAGTTTGAAAGCTCAAACTGAAACTCCACCTGCCCTCGGCCCTCATCGAAAGAAAATTCTCTAATTTTAAATTCTTTGAGTTACAACCTTCTTCTTTGGGACTTTGCAAACCGATTTGAAAGTTTTTCTGAAACTGTAGGACTCAGCCAAGTCTAGGGGATAAGGCGGAAAATTACGAAACCTGCACACAACTGCGCAGACATTCAAAGGCTTGCGATTTTAAACCATTATCAAAGTTATTCAGTCCTATAAAAACATTTATAGTAACGTGTACAAGTGCGATGGTGGATTAAAAGTATTACAACGTATCATTTCATAAGCCCTCATGTCGGAACCCCAATCCAATCTGAAGTAATCCTTAAATGAAGGCCCAAACCAACAGGTACGTACTCAGGGCTGTCTGGTGGGTCAATCACTTCACACTATGATATTATAAATGTGAAAATATATTTAGATGTTTGTTCTGCCTTCACGCTTAAAGTACTCAAAGGATTTGGATGAAATTTGGAATGAAGATAGTTTGTAACCTGGATTAACACATAGGATTCTTTTTACGGGAAAAAATCTTATTCCCGCAGGAAAATCTTACATAACGCGAGCGTAGCTGCGGGCGGAAAGCTAGTATGATATAAAATAATACTCGCGCAAAAGGATGCTTTAATTTTCGCGCTGAATTACAGGCGCGTGTTGTTGCGTCTCCCTACGTCAAGAACTATTATTTAACCTGCGATTATAAATATAATACTTATAACAAAACACGACGTAATTTTGGCAAGTGTCAATATTAATTTAAAGTAAAGGTAGTTTATAGGTGGATGTGTTTACGTGGTGGATTGAAAAAAATGTTTATTAGTAAAAAAGCAGCCTTAGAAAGAATTTTGATTAAGCTACACAACACACACACATACATACTCACTAAAACAGTATTGAAAACAAATCATTTTTTTGTGAGACATTGTCACTAGAAAAAACTACTTTAAATACGCGAATAAATATATTAATACTTCAATGTTTACATGAAAATATTTCGATTATTTAACTTTACTATGTAAATCGCCAACTTTTAATAAGAACAAATATAACAGAAAAACCCTTGTTCTAAACCCAAATCCGCGCCTGCTTTCCGAGTGCCTTTTAAAGCGACCCTCACTGGCTGTTCTAACAAAAAAGAGAACCCAATAAGATCCTCCGACCCTCCTCTTTATTAGCACAACTTTATTATTATCTCTTCATATGGGTAAAAAGGCTCATAGTCCAGCAGTGGACTGTAACGGGCCGTTGATGATGATGATGATGATGGGTAAAAAGGTAGTGTAATGGTCAAAGAGTGGAATTTGAACGGAAGATCTTGGGTGCGATACCGACAACATACTACTAAAGAGATTTTTAAATTTTAAAGTCATTTAACTTTAGGTTTACAGAGAAAATATATGACGAAACTTATACACGCCTGTGAGGACCTCTAAGGTTGTGACCCCCACCGAGGCTACATAAGCGATCAGGCCTTCGTCGACCACGCTTGCCCAATGTGACTAAGAGCGGTTCGGTCGACTTCACACACAACCATTGAATTTCTTCGCAGGTGTGTGCAGGTTTCCTCACAATGTTTTCCTTCACCGTAAAAACGTACAAAAATAGGAAGACATATTGGTACGTGGTGAGGATCGAACCCGCGTCTCCCGGATGGGAGGCACTGGCCCTAGCCACTATTATAAATGCGAGAATCTGTTTGTTCTGCTTTCACCATTGAGCGGTTTCAAAATAGTTTGATCGTCACCTAAGAACGGAATTCGGACATAAGCCGGTTTTCATCGCGGGAATAAAATATGCATCCGTGTTAAAATCCCGATCAAAAAAAATGTTTATTTATTTATGTTATTATACAAATCAGTTACCATTACTATTTATTATGCTTTATTTATTTATTTTAAAATTATATACATAACAATATAAGTAGGTATATGATGTTCGTCCGTGCCAGTTTCTGCAGGGCTCACGGAAGATCAGCGCCGTCGTCTACCTTGCTAGGCTACGGCTTTTGCTGAGTGAGGCCCTTTTTGTCTGGGTGTCACAACACAGGGGCTATTTTGTAAGTATGTTGTGTTTGTATTTTTCATTTAATTTCTGTTGCATTATGTACTATTATTTATGTATATGTTTTGTGTTGTGATGTCCTGCAAATAAATGTTTCTGATTTCTGATGATCAACGCGGTTGTAGCCACGAGCAGACGGCTATACATCTGATGGAAAATGGTGAGATCATCTAGAAGCAGTTGATGGATGATTCGGGCCCAAATATATTATGATGATAATAAGTAAGATAGGGCGGGCTGTGAACACTTGTTTATTTATTTTATTTTATTAAATAAGACATGGACAGACATAGACAGATACGATGTCACATAACAACAGAAAAACAAAGGTTTTCTGGACACCGCAGGTCGTCAGTAGATTTCTGGGTGTTTACACAATAAAATCTACACAATAAGGTAGATAGATAATAAGGTAGAAGGTAGGTAGATAAGGCACACTTGTATTAGTACTATCAATAATGGTTTATATAACTTACCTACTGCCTTACCTTTTTATACGCCTCGTATTTTGGTTTCATTCAAATAAATATCAACAGAAAATCGATTTAAGACGGTACTCACTTTTTACACGCGACTTGCTCGTTAAGCACCGACTGGATAAGGATGGGCAGTATCCGAAATATATCCGTAAAACATATCCGAAATAAGAGCAAACAAAAACCACAGGATCAAAAAATTATATTGGAATAAAGAGACGAAAAAGAAAAAAAAACAACGTGTTTATTTTTTCAAAACGTGAGATAAACGTTGGCAAGTCACAAAACCACAAACAAGTTCAATTTTTGTGCAATAAATAAAATCATCTAAAACAAAATACGTAAGTTCTTTAAAGTAAAAAAAAAAAAAAAAAAGATATTAAGAAACACACATAAATACCCAACTGTGTAAAAATAACTCAAAAAAAATATGTATATTCACGTTTGCGTCTAATGACACCAATTTTAAGTCCTTGCCAAGCATTAGCAAAACTCCAGTATGTTTTCTTTACATATTTCTGTTTTTTTACTTTCAGGGAAGGCTTATTTGTCGCATTTTTTATTTCTCTTTTTCTTTTCCTGTCTTCCTGATCTTTCTTCGTAAAAAAGTAATCGACTTCTCTCGAATTTATATTTTTAATCATAAAATAATCAAATTGCTTTGTTACGTTAGGGTTGTTCCCGGTGAAAACGTATTTGATACCATTCGATGAATGGGGGTCGTTAGTTTTTAAATATGAGTTTGTGGCCAAATCGAAATAATCGTCTCTAATACGTCTCATCGAAGGAAACTGATTTTCAGGTTGTGTTTCTGTAGAAAATTCATCATCAGCTTCGAAATGTTTGGGTTCTCCTGAAAATAAACATAAGAAAATTAATACCTATGCCTATGCTGTATTACACACACAGCTTTGTATTTTTAAGATTTAAATTAAGAAAATACTAACAACAGTGGTGTATTCAGTTGTTCTTTTGTTGATTAAATAATATAATGTCCGAATCAGTTATTTAATTTCGGATACCAAATCTAAATTTACAATTTATTATGACCATCACTACTCATGACGTAATTCCCATGAAAAACATATCGTAGGTTTTAATAATATTGTTTCAATTTACTTAGTATAGGTAGGTACTTATTTGTTGTGTGTAGGTGAGATTCTTACATTATTTTTCTTAAAAGAAGTTTTTTTTTTAGAAAAATATTTATTTTAGAAGAAAATAAGAGTAGGTCACACCGAACGCAGCCGATAGAAAAGTAAAGTAAATATTATTAAAATAACAAAATTAAAGGATTTTCTATGAATTGTATTTCCTTTGTAATTCGTTGTCCTTTTTTTGCATTTAAGTGAAATCCTTACTAATATTATAAACGCGAAACTTTGTAAGTATGGATGTTACTCTTTCACGCAACGGATTGGGATGAAATTTGGAATAGAGATAGTTTGTACCCTGGAATAACACAGCATACTTTTTACGGGTAGAAGTCTTATTCCCACGGGAAAATCTTACACAAAGCGTGCGTAGCCGCGGGCGTACCGCTAAATAGATGAATAAATCGAGGAATTTATAGGTATAATTCATCATTTAATGTGCAAGGGGTAGATAGATATTATATAAGATAGTATTTTGCTAAACTAAGATAGCGTCCTCGAGTGGAAAGCGGAAACGGAAGTAGAGATAGCGCGGTATTGGCAACTGGGGGATGTTTGAACGAAAAATAACATTACTTGTATTGTGAAAGTCTCTTCTATTATAGCTATAGATAACTAGCTTGCCGCCCGCGGCTACGCTCGCGTTGTGTAAGGATTTTCCCGTGGGAATAAGACTTTTTCCCGTAAAAAGTATCCTATGTGTTAATCCAGGGTACAAACTATCTCCATTCCAAATTGTATCCAAATCCGTTGAGTAGTTAAGGCGTGAAAGCGGAACAAACATCCAAACATCTAAACATCCGAATATATTTTCACGCATTTATAATATTAGTGTGATATCAGCTCAAATACGCACCAAATTACAAAGGGGCTCTAAACTGGGGCATACAATAAACTAGGGCGATAGGCTGTGACCTGTAGGTTTAGTTTGTCAACCTAAGGTTCTAATCTTTATAGGTCTTTGTATCAAAAAATACATTTCTAAAATGAGTTTTAGCCACAGATCATATTATATTTTCTTGTCCTGCCTACTCCCTTGAACGTCTGATTCTTGTAAGCGAATTAAGTGAAATTAACTCTATTAATTCCTCCCGCCGATTGAGTGACTTATTAAAAGTGAAAGAGTGCTATAAACCTTTGTATAAATATATTAAAATGACTGTGCAAAAACGCTAACATAATATAAAGTGCTGTGTAACAAAAAAAAGATTTGGTTTAAAGGTCTTAGTAACCGGACCGAAAGAAATTAAACTCATAACTGTTACTTATTGTATTTTCTCGGCTAATACATAAAACAGATTTTATAAATGTGTTTTTTATAAAAAATATATCCTATATACGTATACCTTATGAGAGCGTCGGTGGTCTAGTGGTTAGGGCCGCTGCCTCCCGTCAGGGAGACGCGGGTTCGATCCCCACCACGTACCAATGTATTTTCGAATTTCAAATTCATATATGTACGTTTATTCGACACTCTTACGGTTAAGGAAAACTTCGTGATAAAACCTGCACACTCCTGCCAAGAAATTCTGTGAAGTCGCCAAACCCACACTGGGCTAGCGTGGTCGACTAAACCCTAATCGCCCTAATTCAGCGTAGGCTCAAGCCCCTCGGTGGGGACGTATATGAGCTGTTGATGATATGTATACCTTTAGTTGCAACTTCCTAAACCGATAGGCCACAGAAAAAAAAACTAAGTTCCAAACCTAATGTCTAAAAAGTGCCTACATGAACACAAATAGCAAAGCAAACACTTACTGAACTACATTCTCAAATTACTATTCACGGCAGGCGTTACAAGAATAATTGTCTGTCTGGTCTGTATTGGATTGAACGCGATGAACTCGCTTCTCAGATTGCAGTGCGATGCCAAACGCGTACAAATGAGTTTTTTATTTTGAAATCAGTAGTTTCCTAAAAACATCGCGACGAAACATTGGCCAGTTCGCTTTTGTTGAGTTAGTGGAAACCGTTTTCTCCCGAAATGGGAATTTCATCAAGAAAAGTACCTATTCTTCCGTCTTAAACTCTGCTGAATCCTTATTGTTGTCTTTATTTAGTAGTGTGTGACAGATATGCGATCCCTGTGAAGGCTCTTCAGCCGTTCTTCACAGAAGAACACTCAGTATTCGTTCTTTTCAATAGAACAAGTAAGAATAAAATTGGAAGTAAACATGTCAATAATGGACAAACTTTCGTATTTGGATCACTAGTGATATACTTTTTTTAATATAAATTAAGATCTTGACCTCCATCTAGCCTGAAGGAGAGATGAGGCCTACGCTGGAGCGAGTTTACTCATGAGAAGCCTATGCACACGCACTTTGAAGAGGTTAGGGTTGTATGCATTCGGAAATACAGAGGCCGGCAGGGCATTCCATTCCTTGGCTGTGCGCATTATAAAGGAGGAACCGAAACGAGTAGCTCGAATGCTGGGGATATTGACAAGATAGGAGTGGTAGCCAGCAGTTCGCCTTGTATTCCGATGAAAGACAGGAGACGGTGGTATGAGGATGTGAAGTTCATGGGCACACTCACCGAAGTAGTCTATAAAACACCGACAGGCAAGCAACTTTTCGACGGTGACTAGGACTCTGGAGTTTGGTAGCAACCAGCTTGTAATCACCAATCAAACTTATTTTCTGTAGTTAAACGCACTTCATCTTTAAACTTTAAGTACGACATACTAAAAGTTTAAAGCTAAACTTTGAACAGCATAATACATAAATCACAAATAATACTCGTATACCCTCGCATTCACGAATCTACAATGAAATATATTCCAACTGAGAAGACATTTTGTCTGTCCAGATGACACCTCTTGTAACAATATGACTTTCATTGGGACCCATTGTGCTATTGTTTTACAAATATGTCATTTAGAAAGGACAATAGGACCCGTGAAGGGCCAATTTCGTTGTTTAATTGTATGCTCTAAAACGGAGCTAATGTGGTTTGGCCACAGTGATTTTTCGTCACAATAATAATGTAATTTAGTCATAAATATGCTTTGTTTGATATCAGCTCGCAGTATGAAATTTACTTACGGAATTTTAAAAAATGTAATGATTTTAATTTCTAGTTTTGACAAAAAAATAAGCATTGGAAATATTAAAAAAATATATCTCAGATAATTTTGATAATTATTGAAATATCAGTTTTAATAAACTTAAAACTACTGAATGAATTCTCTACAATATAAACATTATTGGGTGTAACGGTCATAAACAATTGTAATTGGAACAATAAAATTTATAAACGCTTTGTGAAAAAGTAACGAATATAACAATTTACTTAATTGGCTAGTTATACACAGTTTGATATTGAACTTTGTTCCAAGATGTGGTTCAAAATCTACAACCTCATATTTTTTAACATATTTCTATTTAAAAATGTCGAATGTAAAGCCCCTTCTTTGGTAAGCAAAAGATTTTCACATTTAAATTTAAAAACTTACAGCCTTTTTTTATAAGCCGCGTAATTAATTAGCTCATAATTATGACTTTCACCGAAGAGGTCGAACCCTAAATTAGAGCCAGTGGATTTTGGCGGCTCTATAACATTGAAACCAGAATTTGTGAGGTCAGTTGCCTACCGGTCAGTTACAACCCACGCGATTAAGAAAAAGAAGTGCGTATTGGTCGACTTCACACAAAGAATTATCTATAGTCAAGGAACATAACTATAACTACGCTTCAAACTTGACCCCACCAAATGAATACCAAAAAAGCAAACCATACCATCATTAACATCAACGGCCCGTTAAAGTCTACTGCTGGACTATGAGCCTCCTCCACTTAAGTGGAGGGTTTTGCCATAATCTCCACGCTTGGCAGGCGGGTTGGATATTGCAGATTAAAAGGTTACTGTATCAGAGAGCGCTGCTGCCCGTTCTCTGTTCAATGTGTAGTTCTTAAGTCGCCTCTTACGACACCCACGGGAAGAGTAGGGACTATAGAGAGACTATACCATACCACATTCGAATACGCGGTACAATGATGTTTTATATGACTCGGTTTGTAAGAACGTCGAAAGTAAGTTTCAATGTACAGCAGCGACATCATCTACCTGTCTGTCGTCGTCGTCATCGTCGTCTGTCAAAATTATTTAGGTGCTATGTTTTAGCGGGCTTTGCTAGGCGGTTACTCTTCTTGACTAATTGTAGTTCGTTGACTCCATACGACCTCTTATCGTAGGATGTTTTCCTTCAACAATAAGAGCGCCGAACAAACGAATTCGAATTTCGAAAACATTAGCCGTCCATGCCTTAGCCACTTTTAGAAGAAGCTTAAAGGTCGTAATCATAAGAGACTGACACTTATTTGTTCCAGCACCCCATCTTGGTGGCCCGTTCGTCCATGGACTGGATGCCCAGCAGGGTCAACTCTCTCTACTCCGATGTTGGAGCGTGGAGCGGCAAATTCGTAAGTACTGGCAGCTTTTACAAGTGCTGGCAGCTTGTATTAACAGACAGACAGATTCAATTTTAGAACGAATATTTCATTTTGGAACTAACTAACCAATATCGAAAATGAAATACATTAAAATAGTTAAATAAAATAAAAAATATGGCTGCCGTTGCTAATCAGTGAGACACAAATGAAACCATAGATAAAAAAATAAAAGCCTGTTTTTTTGCCATTATAAGGTAATTAGGTATAGCCAGCATCATTAGCCAGCAGATTGTAAATTATTATAAGACTGAGAAATAACTTTACTGAAGAATAAGCTAGACAATCAACCGGGTCTGTGTCTCCATTACCGTGGAATTTCTTTCGTTAGGTTTACGCCGAATTTACATAATTTCTAACATGGTTCTAATTTTGAAAACGTTTAGTCAAATTAATGAGACTGCTTGACTAAATTTTTCAATTATTTATTCTACTTATTTTCGCCCTCGTAAATCTTTTTAGGAGAGATATTATTATGTTTGAATCGCGACTGCAAAGTGTACACTTTAAAGAAAAAATAGTAAGTACTAAAGTAACATAGATCAATTCCTAACTTCAGTTTTTTAAAACAATGCAGGCTATAAAATATTGTGACCAAAATTACTCTGTGATCAAACTACACAACGACCACATCTTAATTATAATTTTGTATCATTATCGACCTTACACGATAAACTTGGAAGCTTGTGGGTACACGATGAATGAGAAGAAGAATATATTATAAAGATGATGACTTTTACAGAGACCTGTCATGGACGAGATAGAATCTGACGAGGCGTTACGATTTTATCAGTTTTTGAATTACCTAGATGGCTCCAGTTTTGGTACAGGTAAGAAAAATACGATCAAATATCTAAGTTACTGTAAAAAATCTGAATAGGGGATCGGAATACTTTTTTATTTTATTTTATAATTCCAAAACTTATAATTCTGCTATTGAATACTAAAAGATTAATTGCTCTATCTTTAAAATTGAACGAGTTATAAAGGTTTGAAATTCAAGATTAGAGAGAGAGGCACACACCCACTTGTGACGTCATTTGTTAGTAACGACATATTATAATCTCCATACAAAATATCGTTTTTGAAAGAGACAGACATATTGAAACTTTAAAAAATCACTGTAAATTAGTTTTTCAACCGATTCTGTTTTTTTTTCTTCGCGAATCGTCTGCTACTAATCTATATTTTTAAAATAATTCATAAAATATGGTCCGTCCGATCCCCTATTCGGTAAAAACTAACATTTACTGAGTAAATCCCGGTAAAAGTCCACAATAAATGATTAGAATAAAAGAGTTCGTCGCTCTAGGTGTAGGAAAACATCGTGATGAAACCCGCATACGAGGCTGCTATTTATGTATCCGGAATAACAAAAAATAACAAACATACTTTTATTGATAACCAAATATACTTTTATTGATTTTCAAAATATTCCCCGTGATGATCGATACATTTTTTCATACGTTGAAACCAACTTTCGTAGCATTTTTTCCATTCTGTATCGGGTATCTCCAAAACGTGCATTTTGAAAGCATCAACGGCTTCTTCCCGGGTCGAAAATCGGTGTCCACGTAATTTGTTCTTCACGCTTGGGAATAAATAAAAGTCGTTGGGTGCCAAGTCGGGACTGTACGGCGGATGACCCGTCAATTCGATCATTTGACTATTTAAATACTCCGTTGTTGCGGCCGAGGTGTGACAGCTGGCGTTATCGTGGTGAAGGATTATTCTTCGTTGTCGATTGTTCTTGCGTATTTCTCCAAAGACTTCTGGCAAGCAAATGGTGGTGTACCATTCAGAATTAACCATTTTACGATTCTCTAGTGGTACTGTAGCCACATGTCCACTAATACCAAAAAAGCAGGCAACCATTTGCTTCAAAGTGCTTTTTGCACGAACAACTTTAGTTGGGTTTGGCTCATTTTGGAACACCCAAACCGTTGACTGCTGTTTAGTTTCGGGATCATACGCATATATCCAAGATTCGTCTCCTGTGTAGATATTATGAACAGCTTTTGATGTACCACATTTGTATTTTTCTATCATTTTTTTGCACCAATCAACACGAGCCTGTTTTTGTTCAACTGTTAAGTTGTGCGGGATCCAACGAGAACAATTTTTTTTTACAGCCAAATGTTCGTGTATAGTATTTTATAAATACTCGTCATACTAATGCCCAGAAATGCCTCTATCTCGCGATATGTAACATGACGGTCTTGCATTATTAGTTCGCGCACAGCATCAATATTTTGTGGTACAACAGCCGATTTAGGGCGACCTTCTTTAAAATCGTCCGCAAGCATACGACGACCACGATTAAACTCACTGAACCAGTGATACACAGTGGTTTTCGATGGGGCTTCCTCCCGAAAAGTCGACATAAGTTGATCCATGCACTGTTTTTGAGTTAATCCACGCCGAAAGTCGTAATAAATCATAGCACGAAAATTTTCACGAGTCAAATCCATGGTGATGATAGACAATGAATTTTAAAAATGGCGCCACAATGTAAACACAATTGACAGATGAATGAAACAAACTTTATTTTACAGCCAAAGAGTTCTATTTTTAAATGTAATAATTTCTTTTTAAGTATTGTTTATGTAAGTGGCCAGTTCCGGATACATAAATAGCAGCCCTTGTATTCCTGCGAAGAAATTAAAAAGGTTGTGTGTGAAATTGACCAACCCGCACTGGGCCAGCGTGGTCGAATAAGGCCTGATCGTCCTAATTTAGGGTAGGCTCGAGCCCCTCGATGGGGATGTATATGAGCTGTTGATAATGATAGTGACAGAAAATTTCAAACATTTACCACTATAACTTTAGAATTTCTTAGGATTAACCTCAGTTTAGACTTTTACCTATCTTTATACTAATATTTTGCTATATTCTACATACTACAACATACCTACTCTATTATCTAAATAATGCAAAACATCTATTTACCAATAGAGTTTTTTTATTTAACTTTAGTAGAACTGTTCAACTGTATTAAAAGATCATTTATTATTTCGCCATTTTCAATAAAGTTTTGGAGAGGCCTGAGCTGAGCAACCATCCCAAGGGTATTGTGTTATCTCCATTTCATGTAACATTGGAAAAAAGAAGCATTGACAGTAAACATTTTAGCACAAGTTCAAAATATTAAGAGTAGATAGGCTCAGTAGGTCTTATTAATGAATTATTAGATTAACTTGTTTTCTGAAATGGTTGCCTTCTGATATTAATCAAACCGGCATTATAACAACTTTAACAAGAAATAACATGAGTAGAGTAGCTCATAGCAGAACAGACTTCAGCAACGCAAAACAAACACCACAAAAGCCAGAGGGAAGTGAAATGACGAAAATCAATCACTGACAGTGACAGTTCAATTCATGACATGACGTTAAGGGTGCGTTCGAAATCTGTTAAAAATTGTGCATATCAGTACTAATGTTTGTGACCGCTGTCTTCTTAGGTCTTTTTAGGACACACTTTGCGTGAATATTAAAAATACGTACTACGCGAAGTGTGAATATAAATAACCTTTTTACTAGTTTTTTACTTCTTTCCAATCCTATCTGGGACAGAGTATAGATAACGCGTACAAGTATAGTTTAAAATAAATATAACAATTCTCTTATTGGCAAAGTGCCAGGCTGTTATACCCTTATTAGGATTATTGCCTTTCTTTTCCATTCCTATGTAACATGTATTCTTGATTGTAGTGTTACCATTATTTTATTGACCAAGCGAGCGCGAAACGTCTCCGTTTCAGCTTGGCCAAAATTGCTTTTGTAATTTGTACTTGTATCAGTCATCATCAGTCGATCTGTTTGTTCTCATCTACAGGACGCGTTTCTCAACCGATTCTCGTGAAATTTTGTGAGCAGGTTCTATAGATTTTTTTGGAAATTTAAAAAAAATACTGTTATGAGGGTTGAAGACGTAAAAAATCATAAAACAGCCATTTTAAAAAAACATACTCACGAGGTCTACAGTTCACAGAGCTACTAGTCAGATGTTTGAGCTGATTTACTTGAAGATTTTGAAGGTGGTTTGCTATAAGTATCACAAATCTATGATAAATTATTACGACTTGAAACGCTTGTCAACATGGATTTTGGATATTGCCCAAAAAGGGAGAAATAAAGTCAAAAGGTTGAGGTCTTTGCCAAGCAGTGGGATATTACAGGCTCTCAACGGGCCGTTACAGTCCACTGCTGGACTGTGAGCCTCCTCCACTTAAGCGGAGGGTTTTGCCATAATCTCCACGCTTGGCAGGCGGGTTGGAGATCGCAGATTAAAAGGTTACTGTATCAGAGAGCGCTGCTGCCCGTTCCCTGTTCAATGTGTAGTCCCTAAGTCGCCTCCTACGACACCCACGGGAAGAGTAGGGGGTAGGTGACAAATGCATTCTACTCTGCCGTCACCACATGGCGGACACATAATTAATATTACAGGCTATATAATTATAATATTATAATAGTACCGCGACATTATAAATAATATTTGAATCTTAAATAATACGTATGTTATCTTCCGTGATCTTATCAGACATTAAGATTATGTAGTAATTTATTTCTTCTGAATGTGCATTTTCGTATTTGTTTGTTTAAGGACCCATTGACGAGTTCGTGGTCGCCATGGACCGTCTCCAGAAGACCATGAAACAGGAGAACAGTAAGGAAACCCAATCGCGAGGAATGAGGGAATTGGAAGCCATTAATGGAGAGAAAGGTAAAGAACAGTGATTTGGGATTTCGTTCGTTTGACTTACAGTGATTTGGGTATTTGAATTTTGAGATTCCGTATCGCACTCATCGTCATCACAGCCGGAAGACGTCCACAGCTGGACAAAGGCCTCTCACATGGATCTCCACAACGACCGATCCTGCGCTGCATCCAGCAGCGGCTACTTCAGACTTTACCAGATCGTCGGTACACTTGTATTAAAGAGAAGAAAAATCATGACCAATGCAGAAACGAAAATACTAAAGATCCATATTTTGATTTGAATCTGGTAAATAACCTTGTGCCCATGTGTACTGAAACCTTGGAGATAAAAAAGTAGCTAATTTGAATGAAAAGATGAAATTATATTTTGGGTCTTACAAAGAATCACTTACTCAAAGAGTAGCTTTTATTATTACTTCTGTGCTCAAAGCTAAATGTTTTCATTAAGTAGGTTATAAACGTATAATATATTTTATTTTTATTTTGTCAAGCTTAACAGGCAGTGGGCGTCAGTTATATGAGCAATATTCCGAAATTGTTCAAAGGGCTACATCACGAGACGTTTATATTCGGTTCAAAGAATAAAAACAAAGAAATAAAGACGCGACAGTCGTTATAACAAAAGGCTTGTAGAAAGACGAATACTAAAAACCAGCGTGGGCAGGCCTTATACGAGTACCTACAGGCAATTCGGAAGGTCGAGGGAACCGCATAATGTGTACAAATGAGATGGACGTTAGGGAGTTGGTTAAAAGAGGTGCTGTTTCAGGAGAAGACATAAATATAAGATATTTTGCGAATGAGATAAATTGAGAATGAGACGACTTGCGAACGCATGACGATGCTCAACACTCAGTTATATTTCATCTTACTCTACAAAGTGTTTACTAAATAGCGCAAAATGTCGTCGGTTGTCCAGTCCGTGAAGACTAACAACCTTTGCAAAAATATATTTTAACTTTGCATAAAAACTGATTAACTGAGCGAGTCAATTAATATAATTTGGTGTTACAGTAAAATATTATTAGAGACTAAGACCTGTTTTTAGACATTTAGATAATTACTAATTATTTTTAATTATAACTAGTATATTGCAATTTTAATTTCGTTTAATTAAATTAATTACATATTTATTCTCACTCTATTTTCAACACAATTTGCTTTAACTGGTGGTATGCATTACTGCAGCTCCTATTTATAGAACTTTTACGAAATTTCTTCTTTTCATTTTTTATAACACACATTTGTTTTCTTAAATATTACCTTAGGTTTAACGTTGATAATCTTTAAGTTCGATAGTTATAAACGATTTTTAAAATAAGATTGAGCCAATTATTAGTGATTGCAATTGATACGTGTACGTTCAGCACTAAAAAAGATATAATATCGTTTCTACGAATTGGCTGTGCTGTGCGCCAACTATCGTTGCGGACACTTGGCCAATCTGCGTGCAACCTGTATTGCCAGTTGTTAAATTTTATTTCTATATAATTTTATTACATTATTTATTTTTTATAATTATTTCAATCTTATTTTATGTATTTATTTGTATGGACGGCGCATCATCTTCCGGAGGCAGCAGCTGAAAAACAGCGTTGAGTTGTGGTTCCTATTTGCTGGACTTCAACTTATGCTGAGCTGTAGCCTTTTTACAGCACACTGTTAAAATGAGACCACTTTTGCACATCCTGCGATTTAATTCTTTCTTTGAAGAAATCGGACGCTCGATTGCAGTGATTGTGTCTGTCTATTATTATGTTATGTACCTGTCTTGTTTTTTGTTTAATTGTTGTTTACTGTGTGCTGTAAATAAATGTATTCTTATTCTTATTATAAACTTACACGTTCTAAAAGTTGTAAAACCTGCGTCAACGCCATCTATCGTAAGCCCAAAAGATTTTTATTATAAAGTTTGTTACTTGCGCGCAGGTAACAGTATCAAAACGGTGCTGGAGATAAGTACCGTGATCATGAGGAAGAAGAGGAAGTTTTTCTGCACTGGAGAAGTCAAAGAACCGATCGTCAACAACAAAATCATCTGTAAGGTAAAGGACTTATTACTACCCGATTATACCTGTTGTAACATGGCTGAATTAACGTAATGTTTTTTGTGTTGTGGCTCACTCAGTTGAAAGTCAGTAACAATGACACCAGGGATTGTGGGATCGGTTGTCGACCCTAAAATTCACACGATGAAGAAGTAGAATCGTCAATAGGCGGAGTACGGGTTTACCTTACTTAGATAACACTCTTATCATTTTATGATAGTGAAAGTGATAAATAATATCGACTTCCCTAGATACTAATATTTTAAATAAAATATATTTTATTCGAATTAAGATTTTTACAAATCATTTTTCAACGTCAAAGCTCATAATATTGTATAATATAACTCTTGCCGGTATAAGTGGTTTTCCTGTGGAAATGAACCTTTTGTATAAGGGTCTATCTATTATATATACAGATATACTTCATCGTAGTTCATCAGTTCACTTCACGCTATGCAGCAACTGTCAATCTAACTGAGCAGCTGGTACAGTTCATATCAACTGCACTGTGACCGCTTTTTGCAGTTCTGTGTCAACATCATCAACATCAACGGCCCGTTACAGTCCACAGCTGGACTATGAGCCTCTTCCACTTAAGTGGAGGGTTTTGCCATAATCTCCACGCTTGGCAGGCGGGTTGGAGCACTGTATCAGAGAGCGCTGCTGCCCTTTCCCTGTTCAATGTGTAGTCCCTAAGTCGCCTTTTACGACACCCATGGGAAGAGTAGGGGTTGGTGATAAATGTATTCTACTCTGCCGTCACCACACGGCTTCTGTATATTCTGTGACTATTCTTCTTGTAACTGATTTCTCTTATACACAGGATAGGATACTCCTCCCAATAGCCGGTACATCATGCCGGGACGCCATCATGTACTGGCATCCAGACCTCACTGAGGAGCATTACTGCGTTGGAGCTCTAGAGTCCAGGAGTCCAGTGCATGTCATGGATACTGAAGGTAAGATTTTTGTGTACTATACACAGTAAAAAATATATTTTTTTTCCCATAGGATGATTTTACATCACTTAGATTCGTCAAAAAATATTTTTGGGTTATTTCACTAACACAATCGCAGACTCTGTGGAGGAGAGTTTACTGAAGAAACTCCACAGTCATCGCATCTTTTGCGTTCCTTTTTTTTAAAAAAAAAAACATGCTAAATGAATATTGAAAAGTATCATAATCTGCCTTATGGCTACTCCATCAGAGATTGATTTAGCTGAGCACTTTTAGTTCGTGCTATGGATATTGAAGGCGAGTTTTTTTGTCGTGAACAGAGCATTTCCAGCTTCTTCCATTTACATGTAACCTTTGAATTTCATACCCTATGAACACAGAGCATAGACAAGGGAAGTTGCTTCTGTGCGACAAATTTAAAAAGTTTTTGTGTTACCTTCCAGGCGAAATGTTCTGCAAAGGAGACGACTATTCCAAAAGAGAGTTCCTCTTAGCCTGCGACTTCTATGAGGATCAGGAGGCTCCGGTGGCCGATTTGCTGCAGTACTACCCAGACCCTGACCCAGAGATCAGCCCCAGACTGTACTAACTTAGAGTTTTTGAAGTTTAGGCCACATAGAGGCAGTCAAATAGGAAAAGCGGTCCGTAGGCAACCGTGTGGTAAGATAAGGTATCTAAAATGATAAATATTCGAAAAAGTTTACTTTTGAAACTGCCTTTGTGTGGTATAGGCTTAAAATTGAGATTTGAAGAATATGAATCGAACATTAAACTTTCTTAACCGACTTATTTATTTTAATTACTCGTATCATATATGACTCTATGCAAAAATGCTTCAAGACAAAGGTGTAAATTCTTTGTTTCGGCAGATAATCATTATGAGGTAACAAATAGACATACAACAATCCCAGTTGGGTATTACTTTTATTATATAGGTAGGAAGGTTATCTTTGACCTAGATTTTGCCGCGTGCTTTAGATAAGAACTGATAACAAAGGCCAAACACCTCGCTACGTTACTAATATCAGGTGGCAACTATACTCCGTTAAACATGTCGAAGAAACTCTTGACACAGTTATAAACTGGTTCCATAAATTGGTGAATAATGTTAACTATTTGAAGATGTCCCCACATTTGTGCTAAAGGGACAAAAATGTTGAGTACCTAAAAGAGAGTTTAGACAAGAAAGTGTATAGGTAAATAAATGGTAAACAAGTAATAGGCTTATTTTGTTTTAAGTAGAGATATACATGCGTAATATATTACCTACATCATAGATATTTTAAATATTATACTACTTACATCTTGAGTACTAGAGAAGCAGAAGACCTACAGATGGTTTTTAACCCTTCCTCACTATGTCGCCTTTTGCACAAGATGTCTAGTTTATCGGACATTACTAAGACTTGTAGAACTACAATGTATCTTACTTATACGAAGTTACATCGTTCGGTGACGTCATGACGAAAGAGAATTCGTGAACGAGGTGGTACCTGCAACAAAAATAAAGGACTTAATTTTATTAACAACAAATTACATAAGGACTGGAGCACATTAGAAGGACAAGCGGATCGTTATCGTAACCTGCCAGGAATGACCGGACTATTCTTGGTCAAGATTTTCCTAATATTTCCTAACTTTAATCACTTGTTTTTATACTTACGAGCATTTATTTAATTTCACCTGAGTGCTAGTATGTTTAGGACAAATCTATAAACAGAATTTTGTTCCCTTGTGAGGGAACTGTTAGTAACTAGCCAAAAAGAAACGCAAAAGATGCGACGCATGTGGAGTTTCTTTGGTGAGTTCTTCTCCACAGAGTCCGCACTTCGTGTAGTGAAACCAAACGAAAAAATGAAATGACAAAACTAAGAAATGTAACACCAAAAAGTTAATGAACGATTCATTTCATTTCACGGACATGAAACATGAAAATATATTTTACTTGAACATAAAAAAAATATCGTTGAAAATCCCTATTCAAATGGGAGCTTTTAAACACGTACAGGTGTTGAATTTAGTTTGCCCAATAGCCAAACTTCACCTGTATTTGCTAGCCAAAATGTATTTAAAGAATTAAAGTTACAAACTAACATTAGAAGCACTTAAAACAGCATTAATGTAACGTTGTTTTGCATTTGCAAGCTTCTAAAAGCGCTTTTAGTGTTTAAGTAAATTAAAGCTTTTAGCGTTAACTTAGAGATAATTTACGCCTTTTTTCAACCTTTCCCAAAGAAACGACAAAGTCAAGGGTAGGACACAAAATCAATCAACATCAACGGCCCGTTACAGTCCACAGCTGGACTATGAGCCTCCTCCACTTAAGTAGAGGGTTTTGCCATAATCTCCATGCTTGGCAGGCGGGTTGGAGATCGCAGATTAAAAGGTTATTGTATCAGAGAGCGCTGCTGCCCGTTCCCTGTTCAATGTGTAGTCCCTAAGTCGGCTCTCACGACACCCACGGGAAGAGTAGGGGTTGGTGACTAATGTATTCTACTCTGCCGTCACCACCCGGCACGGGTAGGACACGCTTGCACAAATTTTAATGATGCCTATTCGCTCTTGTCTTATAACAGTTGTAAAGAACGTTGGACGAAGGGGATATGTTTGCTTTAAAATAGGCACAATAATTATTAATTAAATGTGGACTGAAATGATGATGATGAGATGATTTCGAAATTCGAAAACACATTAGTACACGTGGTAATGAACGGAACGAATTTCTTAAATTGAAATACTATTAAACCTAATAGTATTTCAATTTGATTAGTATATATTAGTATTAGTATATCAATGAAAATATAATTCGTGCCTCCTCACTCACTTTCTCTTCTATTACTTACAGTAACAAAAAAGATAGATAAATTAAGGATTAATTAGAGCATGACTTCTAGAATCGGGGCTAGGCTCACAAAGTGATTTTGCTGCAGAAGCTGTTTGATAAATCAAATAAAGGCACTAGGCATTAAGCACCTGCAGCCTGTACACTTAAATACTTAAGTGTACAAACAGATGTGCACATCTCACCCCATTACGTGCACTCGAGTACAATAGCCAGCACATGCGGCTAGACACTCGCTTTACGAATAACGCCCCTACTGCTCAGGGATAAAGGCGCACAAAGTACCCAGCCGCATGTGCTGCCCACTGTACATTCTCTAGCCCAGTAGTGGTAATTAACTTAGTTCTTTATTTACCTTGCTTACTCTACTTGATATTGTATGTACCTACAGTCGCTTCAGAAAGTTTTCTATACAAGTCCAAAAGTCAAACATTTTTCGGTGTCGAAGTCTAGCACCATATAAAATTATGATGATGACAGAAAAAATAAGGCAAAGACATACAGACAATTTTGTTTAAAGACATTCTCATGGCGTCCACTTAAAGCTGGTTTACGTAAAATACCACAAGAGTATTTTTTTTATTAACTACATAAAGCAAATAATTAAAACAAAGTTGACAACACAAGTCATATTTGTAACAGCATATCTTGACTGACTTTATTCATCAACATCGAATCGCTATCGCAAAATAACAACACTATAAGAAAGAATTTAAAGATGTGTCAGTTACTTGGACTGAAACGTTTTTTGAAACATTGTCAATAGGCAAAGGGAGCAGAGTTTATGAAGCAAACTTGAGACTTTAATAAAAATTTAGAGACTTATTTTTATTCTTCGTTCCAATCAGATCAAAAAGTAGAATAAAATGAACAATCGAATATTTGCAAATCTGCTGAAGTAGTATGCTCCGAGTTACTCATACCGTGTGGGTTGTAAAGTCGATGACCGTCGATTGTACACAAAACCCACAATAAGGCCATATTAGAGCTTGCTTAGGTCTTGTTATAAAACTAAACAAAGGAGTAAATAGGTCGTTTTTTACATTAATTAGTCCAAGGAAAATGTTAAAGAACTTTGTTAAGTTAAAAAATATTTAGCTTTTTTTTTATACAGTTCCGTTGCCCCTTGCGAAGAGTAATTAAAAATGTAGGGATACTTTGTTACAGAAAATAATTTAGAAATGTTTTTAATTTCTTGATAATAAGATGCGTCGGTGTTCTAGTGGCTAGGGCCGCTGCCTCCAGTTCGTGAGACGCGGGTTCGATCCCCACCACGTACCAACGTTTATTCAACGCTCTTACGGTGAAGGAAAACATCGTGATGAAACCTGCACACTACTGCGAAGAAATTCAAAGGTTGTGTGTGAGGTCGACTTTAATCGCCCTAATTCAGGGTAGGTTATCTTCATAACTGCGCGCGGCTTGTATGTGTGCGCCACGCACCCTCAAACCAAATCCAGTGCCGCACTATGGCCGCACTGAGAAACGGGTCGAAATTTTGTTTCAGTGTGCGTGGGACGCATAGATACTATGGCCGCACACATACAAGCCGCGTGCGGATATGAAGATGGTTTACTTTGCACTCTTTCTACTATGCTGGGACTGTGGTGTGACGTGATGTCCACTGTTAGTGGCCGAGTGGTTGAGCGTTTACTCCCATTACGGATCCGACCGTGATCTCAATCCAGATTGAATGGTATCGTGTAGTACAGCCAGGCAGATCAAGTATATCAATCTATTGCGATCCGGTCACCAGTGTTGGTGAGGGCGGTTGTTGACCTTCCAACTCACACGATGAATAAGAACTATTAGACTAAGGTCTAAACTGCAGGTTTGAACTGCAGCTGCAACATATCAGATTGAATGCAGTCTGTTGATATAACTGTGAAGTTGGCTAATTTATTTATTTTTATTTATTCATTTAACCATTATTATACACATTAAACAAGAAAATTCTGCTGGACGTAGGCCTCCCCTCGGGCACGCCAAAGCGTACGATCACCCGCTTTCCTCATCCAGCCACCACCAGCGACCTTCCTCAGGTCATCAGTCCACCTGGCAGGGGGGTGTTCCACACTACGTTTCCCGTGACGTGACCCAATTGCTATGTAAATGTAATACAGCAGACGTGGAATTTTATTATGATAACAAATTCTCGAAATTCGCTCTAATAACCACACGTGGTGTACTCGGTATTTCCACGATATTGTACTCAGCAAATAATGTGTTTAGTTCCAAGAATAAATGGAAACATTGTATGGTATTACTATTTTATTAAAATTACAATATTAATTAGTAAACGATAATGAGGGTTATTTGTTAATATAGAGCGTCGGTGGTCTAGTGGCTAGGCCCGCTGCCTCCCGTCTTGGAAAAGCGGGTTCGATCCCCACCACGTACCAATGTGTTTTCGAATTTCGATTTCATATGTACGTTTATTCGACGCTTTTACGGTGAAGGAAAACATCGTGATGAAACCTGCACACTCCTGCGAAGAAATTCAAGGGAAGAGTGTGAAGTCGACTAACCCGCACTAGGCCAGCGTGGTCGACTGAGGCCTAATCGCCCTAATTCAGGGTAGGCTCGAGCCCCTTGGTGGGGACGGGCTGTTGATGAGGTGAAAATATGATTAAAATAATAAGGGTCGGGCCACACTTAGCGACGGCGATCGACGGTTTGCCTATACAAAACGCGCGCAAAGTATGGAAATCATTTCGCATCAACGCGGCGGCGAACGGATTTCCATTCTTTGCGCGTGTTTTGTATAGGCAAACCGTCGATCGCCGTCGCTAAGTGTGGCCCGACCCCATATGTCTAATTTCAATTTTTAAGATATAGTCCTACGAGAGTATATTACAGAATAACAGCTATGTACGAGTATCTGTTACTTTTTTCAATATTTACCTACAGTTGGAAAATAACAAAAAATAATAAGGATGTGGTTTAGTAAACTAGTGTAGGGTGCAAGGGTGTGTTTTAGTAAGGTAAACCTTGAGGTACAATATTTTTTTTTATGTAGCTGTATTCGTGTCCCCCTGCTGGGCAAAGGTACAATATACGTAGGATAAAATTGGAAGCAGATAAAACGTTGGCTCTCATTAACGAGGTACTGGTTTCGAACCTCTATAGGGACACAGTCTAAGAAAAATCACTGTAAGACTATCCGCAGTTTGGTTCGGATATTGCAGGCTCCGGCAGAGGACCAAGGTAGTTGAATAGATCGTCCAGAAGTGAAGCAAGCTGAAGTGGCAATGGGATGGCCACGTCTGTCGCAGAACCGACGAGCGTTGAAGCAGACGAGTTCTCGAATGGAGACCACGTCTCGGGAAACGCAGTATGGGACGCCCCCCTGCCAGGTGGACTGATGACCTGAGGAAGGTCGCTGGTGGTAGCTGGATGAGGAAAGCGGGTGATCGTGCGCTTTGGCGTGCCTTTGGGGAGGCACACGTCCAGCAGTGGACTGCAATAGGCTGAATGATTGATTGCAGGCTGAATCACCTGTTTGTCCAAAAAGTAAGATGAATCCGTGATTTAAAAGGCTTTCGGGCTATTTTCTACAGAAATAGTAGTCACATGAGCTATGCCAGAGGATTTTGACGCCTCAACAAACCAGGGATTGTGAGGTTGATCGTTATGGTTCCAAAGTTTAGTGACTACAAGGAATATGAAGCTAGCTGTACCTAGAATTTCTTCGGTAATTCTATCATTGAAGAACTATGCCAATCACGTTATTCTAAGAAGGGTACAAGGTATTTAGAAAACGATTTGGAAACCAGTAATGAAGGTATAAGCATTAGTTAGTGACACAGGTGATTAGAAGCGTATAAAAAGATGTTGTCCAATCATTTTAGACATCATTTTAGTTTTGGATACCACACAGCAAACATGAAGTTACTGGTAAGCTTATTTTCAACTGCTTTTAACGCCATTTTGTTTTGATGTATGTGAAACGTAGTGGAGTTGTTCATAGTCGTCTCTCTCTATTGATAAAGTTACTGGTGACTAAAAAGAAGGTCCCGATTTCGATTCCCGTTTATGGACAGACATTTTAATAAAAAAATACCCGGATTTGTGTTGTATTTGAAGCAGCATGAAGCTCCTAATTTGCATTACATTGCTGTATTTCGGTCGCATTTGTGTCGGTAAATTAGTACTGCAAGAGCAATGACTGTAGTTAGCATCCTTTATCGACGCACTATATGAGTAATACTGACGCTATAGATAAACTACTGACAGATCCAGATGATATATTATACATACAGGGTTATTTTTATTTTCAGTGCACAAACTTTAATATGTCGTTCAGACCAAGAAACTAAACAACTTTCCCCAAGAAACATGGGTCCAGAAAAGAAAAAAAAAATCGATCGACCATACAAACTGCCGCAGCCAACGGAGGTACAAAATTTTCTTTCATTTCCGGACCCAAGTTTCTTGGGGAAAGTTGTTCAGTTCCATGGTTTGTATTAAAGTTTAAGTGCACTGAATAAAAATAACCCCGTATATATAAACACTTTATAGCACAATTAAGAATACACAGGATGATACTGATTATATATTTTATTTCAGATCATCCTAACTATTGTAGCCACAGCCTCTCAGGCTTATCCCATGATACCCATGATGACCCCAATGGGGGGTATGGGAGTGGGAATGGGCGGTGGAATGGGAGGTGGGGGAATGAGTGGAATGGGGGGTCATGGAGGAGCAGGGTACCAAGGTGGTGGCAACAGCTTTGGCTCAGGTTTCGGGCAGCAGGGAGCTGGTGGATTTGCTACTGGAGGAGGCCAAACTGCTGGGCATAGTGGTGGACATGATATGGGTCATCAGGAGCACCACGTCACTTCTGTAAGTACAAATTAGATTTTGAAGTGCTTTCCTTGGTAGCGTCCTAGGCAAGTCCTAGGTAAGGTCTATGAAGGTGGGTTCTCTTGACCATGTCAAACTGGTTTTGTCTTTTGACCTAAGGGAATTGTTTAAAGAAATTGATATCCTCACAGTATCCTCACAGTACATATTTGAAAACATCTTATGTCCGGAAGAACACAATGCTATTTCCTAAGAATTCTGATATACATAATATAAATACTAGAAATAAAAATAAAATAGCGCACCCAAAGTTTAGACTGTGTACAGTTAATAATTCATTCATGGGGAACTGTATTCGCTTCTATAATAAAATACCAGATGATATTGTAAATCTGTCCGATAGCCAATTTAAAGCTAAAATTAAAACTATTTTATGTTCTAAGGCCTATTATACGATAAATGATTACTTAGATGATAAAAACGTCTGGTCAACTGTTGTTCCAAATCAACGGAGTAGATTGTAATTATGACTCATGTATGATTCTTTATATATTTAAAAGAAAAGTACAAAAGATACAATTCCTGTGGAGTTTCTTCTGGCCGTTCTTCTCCACAGAGGGCGTACACTGGTAGTGAACGTGCCATCCATGATAGCTTTGACGTCGAAAAATGATTTGTAAAAATCTTAATTCGAATAAAAAATTTTGACTTTGACTTGACTTGACCACGCTGGCACGCGGTTTGGTTGAGTCCTAACTCAAACTCCTCGATGGGGACGTTTATGAGCTGTTGATGATGTCTTAAATCTTTTTTTCAGCTCATCAAAGAGGATTCTGTGAACAGCCACAACGTGGGCCAACAAGGTGGCTTCATGTCTGGTGGTGGGCAGTCCACTGGGGGCTCTGGCTTTGGCGCTGGCGGGCAGACCGTTGGACAGTCTGGGTTTGGGGGCGGTTACTCCGGTCATGGGGGCGGCGGTATGGGCATGGGCGGTATGGGTATGGGCGGCATGGGAATGGGGCCCATGGGGAAGTAGATGAAACAAAAAATCGGAAGAAAGTGTTGCTAAATTAGTGAAAATAAATTATTTAAAATAGTCTTTTTGTCTTTCATTCTTGTCATGTATTCAGCGGTACGTCATGTTATTTATTTCTGAATGTTTAGCAGTAATATTAGGCATACAATTTATTAAATTGACTTTAATTTACTTTTTTGGTTCATAAATCTCTTCAAATCCTGGTAGATTTTTAGCCCTCTACATTATAGTTTTCCTTTAAGTGAAAACTTAATAAACTAAAGTGTTTTTCAACGCGTGCAGATAGTTAATTGTCATAATTACAAGTAAAACAACCAGTATAGCTAAATTTGAATTTAATTGCGTTATTATCTGATCAATTATTAACGCACTATACAAACAGCTATTAAACAATTTAACAAATCGGATTCTCTCATGATAATAATAATTAATTGCTATTTTTAGCGGCACTACCCTCAACTTGCTCTTAACCACCAAAGGTCAGCTGGTAGAAAATGCTATATAGCATTAAGTTCACCTTTGTACATACTTTTTTAATGCAATAAAGTATATATCAATAATTTGCTTAAGCTTCAGATATTTATTTTTAATCGTAATACTCGTTCATTGTCGAAAAAATGATAATTTTAAAACCTTTGCGAGATTAATCAGTCCATGAGACTCAATAACTTTCCCTTAGGAACATAAGTTGTCGGATATAAAAAAAGGTTGCAGCTCCCATAGAAAAACGATCTGATGAGAACGTGACTTTGTATTAAAGCATTTTGTTTTGTCGTTTGTCAGCGTACGTTCCTTCGGGAAAGTTGTTCAGTTTAAAACTGAACTCTCGTAAAAAATAATGGAAGTTTGAAACGAATTAAATTTCACGGCGCATGCGTGGCCAACAAACATTTTTTTTTACTTGCGGGAGGCCTTTGTCCAGCAGTGGACGACTTTCGAATGATAAGATTAATAAGATTGATTACTAAATTGTTTCTCCTTTTAATCTTATTAAAATTAGCTCGACGGGAGACGAAATGTTAAAATTATAAAAAGTTCGACGGAATTTGACCCCCGTAGTCTTAGCTGGCCATTATGTTTGTACTGACAAAATAAAACAAATATCCCTAAAAAACTGAGACAGTTAAAAAAGAGAGTGAACAACATTCTTCATCATCATCATCGTGTGGGTTGTTCGACAAACGACCTCACAAACCCTGGCGTCAGTGTTTAAGAGCCGCCAAAGGGCACTGATGGCTCGTGTAACGTAGTCGTGTCTAGAGATAGTAGTGTTTTATTTCGGACAATCAGGTGATTCAGCCTGCAATGTCCTAACCAAACTGGGGAAAGTCCCACAAAGAGATTTTTGCTTGACAGTGTCCCCAACGGGAATCGAACCCGGAACCTCCGTAATGGGCGTCGAAATCTCGACCACTCGGCCACGCAGGCTGTTGAACAACATTGTACACGTAGTTATACTAAACTAAAATGGATCTAAAATAGTAGTTAGACAATGGACGTTCAAATGATTCAGTCGTCATTCAGTCCATAAATGGCAATGATGATTTCATTGAAGCACAAAGTCAAAATCAAAATCATTTATTGCCATTTACAGGTGAGGTACGTAAAAATACATTAATGTGCTTTTGTGCCACTATAACTTGCTAGAGTCAGCATGCAATATTTTATAACATATAAATTCATGCTCTTTATTATATTACAATAAAATTACATTTATTTAAAATCAAAAATAATAAAATACAATATGATTTAAATACGAGTACTACAATAAAATTACAATTCATTCAAAAGGATAACAATAAAACTCATTACATTTATAATTTAAATATTAATGTTATCTTGCAATCAATGACAAAATGTCGGCATTAAATATTAATGTTAAATAAGTTTTATAAAATATCATTCATAGTCAAGTCCGCGCCCGCTATATTACCACGGTGGTAGAAATAGCGGCTAGTCCGTTAAAAAAAATCATTCGTATAAAGGAAAAGGAGATTCTTTTAAATCAAAACAGCCATCATAATCATCAACAGCTCATGTATTCACCGAGGAGCTCGATCCTGGCCTGAACTATGGACCTTAAAAACCACGCTGGCCCAGTGCGGGTTGGTCGACTTTCTTCGCGGGAATGTGCAGGTTTCCACAGAATCTTCGATCAAAACTGTAGCTTCATATTTAACCATTTAAAGTCTAATTTAATTAAAAATTTGACGACATGCGTTGCTGTGAAAATAACTAATCAATTATGATATTTATGTACAAGTAATTAAAAATAATTTAACTTTGGCTTTACGATCCATGTTTGCGAACATTTTGACATGTCTTCATGGTAAGTTCTAAAAAAATGTTCCAAGAACTCGATCCAAGAAGTTAACCTAGATTGTACAAAATCGTTAGTTTCTAAGACCGTAAAAAAGAGTTATAGGTATTTTAGATTATTTCGTTTGTACCAAGAGCAACATATTTCTGTGTAACCGCCATAACATCTTCAAACACAATAATATCAATCCAATATTTGCGGCAATTCCACGGTAAATTCGTATTTCATTGAATTGGGAGCGCCTGCCGCCGTCCCCGCCCCCGTACAACTTGTGAACGGCTTGCTATGACGAAATCGGCAGGCGCTTTGAAGAGCACAGGACCGGTTTTAGAGATGCAAATAAAATTGCACGTGCCTGCGATAAATTCAAAAATAATAATAATAAAATTTCTCAACACAACAAAAAGAGATAAAAAGTACATATACATTATAAATATTGTTATTTGAGAGGCTAGTGTCTGTTAAGACCCTGTGTTACAGATTACCAGACTTCCACTACATAATGGCGTAGCTTCCTGACAATAGTGTCATGATTGTGACTCAATCAAAAGCCTTGGATAGATCGCAGAAGACACGTATAGCATCCATTGCGTCTTCCCAGGCACCAAAAATATTGTCAATTAGTTCAACACCAGCATCGGCTGTTGAACGACCCGAACGAACGTAAGCTTGAGCCTTTCAGTATCAATATGTGTACAATATCAAGTAGCAAAAAAAACCCTGTTGACTTTCCAACATGCACTTTCACGAATTAATTAATTTTATCAGTTTAAAAGCATTGCAGTTCAAGTGACCGGTTGAGAGCACTACAGCTGTGTGCTTTTAATATTTCTAACCTGAGTACGTCCCTGGCTCGTCGAGTAGCAACGGCAATAGAAAGGAGCGTGCCAAGGTTCCATTATAATGATAAGTACCAGTACTGGAATATGAGAATGCATGCAGAACTGCAGACTGCACTGCAGAGTCACAAGACTTGCATAGCAACTAGAAATATGAGAGTACTAGGGGTCCAGAACCGGGCACCTTTTGTAAAACCGGTTTTTTTTAAACAAGGTTAAAAATAGCGCAATAGTTAACGCAAAAAATATATAATTAAATCTTAGTTCATAGAACATTGTCAAGAATATTATAAGGAAACTAATTATCCGCGAAAACAACATTAAAAGAACATTATTGCACACAAGAATAACAGAAAAATACAGTGAAAATTAATAGTGTACAGATAGGTTGCCTTCTTTCTAAGGTATCTCTACAAATTTCTTATAGGCAACCTCAGGGTTACAAACATTATCATAATTATGAAAAATACAATAAGAACAGAACCGAACAAAACTATTTTTATGACACGAAGAACCGGTTTCTTTATTTCACAGAACCGGTTCTTCCTGAATCCAAAGAAACCGGACTAGTGCCCTACTAAAGAGTATACGAGATGAAATCCAGATTTATTTTGTGAACTTCACTAGCGCAGTTATACGAGTAAAACAGATACATATTTCTTGGCATGAGATTTTATTAAATTTCTAGCTTGGTAGTATAGTAGCTAGGATAGTTGCCTCCCGTTCGGTTGGCGGCAGTTCGATTCCCAGCACCTCGTACGAATGTGTTCTCTTTCAAATTTATATAGTGATAAGATAAATTAGTATGAATAAAATAGAAAATTCTTGAATATTAGGAAAAGGACTGCTACAGGCAAAGAAAGTGTTAAAGACAAGGAAAAGTTCTAGAACAAAAGTTGTTTAGTTTCAATACAATACAAAAACCTTATGGACCAAAAATTAAAAAAAAAAAGATGATAGGCGGCCTTATTGCTAAAGAAGCAATCTCTTCGGGCTCTTTTAGATACAGACACCGCGGGCGCGAAAAAGAGAAAGAGTTGAGGGGTCTGATGGGAAAGTTTCACGGTCTAATCTAAAACATAGGTCTGTATAACATCCCGAGGTATTGCATTGTTTAGTTAGATAAACACGATTCACGATGCATACAGGTATATCAACATCAACGGCCTGTTACAGTCCACTGCTGGACTATGAGCCTCCCCCACTTAAGTGTTTGGTTTTGCCATAATCTCCACGCTTGGCAGGCGGGTTGGAGATCGCAGATTAAAAGGTTACTGTATCAGAGAGCGCTGCTGCCCGTTCCCTGTTCAATGTGTAGTCCCTAAGTCGCCTCTTACGACACCCACGGGAAGAGTAGGCAAATGTATTCTAATCTGCCGTTACCACACGGCGGAGTATCATATTACATAACGTTATTACAATCCAAAAACTTCGCTCATTACTATGATACCGCCTTGAACCGTCCTCTGTTCATATTTTATAACTCTAGCTATACGATACGATTAAAATCTGCTGCAATGTTTATATGACCAGCCTTCACCTACATCCACCATACGGCGATACGACGACTATTTGGAACAAGATATATTCGGATTGATGACTCAGTTGTATCGACTTTCGGACAAACGTTGATGTGTCGTGTCGTTGTAGCGTCTTCTAGGAGATGATAATATTAGGGATGATGATAAATTTATAAATCATGAATAGTGATCAACATTGAGTTCAATTGTCAGTATTATCATGGACATTATTGAGCCGCCAAACGTCTCTGATGCATCTCTGGTACGGCTACTTCTGTAGATAAATTTGTTAGAGGTATCTAGGAACAAATTATTAATTAAGTATAAAAAAGTAGTGTCTCTCTCTTGTATTGCGTGCCTGACAAGGTCTATAGAGATACTTAAAATAATCCATATAAAAACCTATGGAAAGCAATAAAAACTTTGAGTATTGAGTATAATAGCCAGGAACAACGACTTAACGTGCTTTCTGAAGCATCGAAATCAAAGGGAAATAAAAGTAATTTTTGAAATTAAAAGGCAGATTCAGCTAGCATTATCCTAACCAAACTGTGGAGACACACAAGGTATTTTTTTTAGCATTACGTGCTTTGGAAAACCGCGGCTGCAGTCTAGTCTACGAAAGCAGACATTACACGAGCCATATCAGTGTAATTTGGTGGCTCTACAACACTGACACCAGGGTTTGTGAGGTCGGTTGTAGAACTTTAGAGCAGATTTTTGATATCTACATCATCATCATCGTCATCATGACAACAGCAGATCGTTAGTCCACTATTTGGGCGGGATCTGCCCACGCACGACGCCTCTTTAACATAGAATCAGGTAAAAACAAAACCTTGATTCGGAAAACGGCTAAGCGATAAACAAATAACATATTGGTTTGAATACTTCCATGATCATAGTTCAACAAATGACATCACACATTGACACAAATGATATGCTATGAAATCAGCGCAAATAGAATTACTGGTAATAGAATTATAGGCGTTATATCATTATGATTAAATACAAATAACAACTCTTTTAACTGTAATATTTTATGCCATCCATTGGTATATTTTTTCATACGGTTTCCAGTTTAAGAATTGGACCTTACCAGAAATTACAAACATTTTCACCAGCGCTAACGAAACTAAATTTCGATATCACGTAAACATATTTAAAAAATATTATTAAAAACTCACATGTTTCTCCCGGGTTATCACCACGATAACTTAAAACAACCGCGAAAACATAAAATTGTTTATATAAAAGTAAGTACAGCATACAAAAAATTGTATCGCGTTGTGGTGGCTTAGCTTTAAGTATGTGTACTTCTGTGTATGTAATTTTGTTATATGTACTGTTTGTTGGAAAATAAATGAGTTACGTATCTATCTATCTATAATTCAAATATACAAAATTTATAAACACTATATGATAGCACTAGAACTGCTGAAAATTTATTAAACAGCCAAAAGACATTCCAAATAGAAAAACCCTTTAAAATACGGACGCTTTAATCATTTTATCCTGTTTTTTCTTTAGAGACTAAAAATAGGTGCCAAATGTGGTTTAACCGCGGACCAAGTAGGAAGAGGACTAGGCGCTATAAACATTTTCATACAGATTGAGTGTGACATCGCGCGGGGTCGAAGTCTGAGACGCGGGGAGGGTGACTCCGCCTTTTTATCTCTTGCCACCTAGTGGTGAAAACCAGAATTATCGGTCACGTTCATATTGCGGGTAGTTACACTATTCACCACTAGAGGGCGAAACGTGTTAAAAACATACTTATACAGGGCCGTACTGAGATTTTATTTTTAAAAATAAGTACGTCCTCTCGCTCAAAGACTTAGATCAAAGTACCTATATCGTGTACAGTGATGAACTTGGAAAAATTAGCGCGTGGGTCAGATTACAAACACATTTTTAAAACAAGAAATAATTTTAATAGATACAAGAAATAATAAAGAAGTAAGGCCAATTCTTTCTTTCTTTCTTTCTTCCAAAACTTCGTAAAAAATGGTATTCCGTCGTAAACAGAGTTGATAAAACTCCACCCTCTGCTTAGGCTACAATACAAGACATTTATGTGAAGATAATTTCGATGTAATTACATATTACTAATTTACTATTTACTAATAATATGCATGTATGTTTGGATGTATGGATGTTTAGATGTTTGGATGTGTGGATGTTTGGATGTATGGATATTTGGATGTATGGATGTAATAGACGTTAATAAGCGACTTTTAAAACCTGTACATACCCACCCATAAATAGAACAATTTTATTTAACTGCTGTCTTTTCGTTTCTCGAATATTCTCACAAATCGAAAAATATCGTAACCTTGTGTTGACGTACCTTTCTACTATACATTTGCATAGAAGGATGATATGATTATCAAAAGGAGCTTGTTCAAACATATGTTCATGTTCTGCGCAAAAAATGTTTACACCTACAAGTGATTTTAAAGTACGTAAAACTATTTTGTCTTTTCTAAAAATTGGATTGTTTAAGGACTCAGTTTTCAAGCTTCTAATACTACATTCAGCGCGCACACAAATATCTACAACATCTTTAGATGCGTAACAAAGGCCCCCTTGTTTATCTTCGAAATGAAGAGAGCATATTTTTGTGTACTTAGTGGGTACCCATTCTGCCTCACGGTTAACAGCTTTAATCCACCTTTGTTTCAAATCATTATTTGATGGAAATCTAAAAAAGAAATACTGTTATATTATATAATATCATTCATAAACTCGTTGACATTTCATTTTGATTGAAAATAATTATTAATTATTTTACTTCTAAATGCGGCCCGTTGTCGCAAGTGTTGCCTGTTTAGGGAAGGTTGGGAGATTTGGCACAGATTATAATTATAAATTAATACCTCAATGAAAATGGATATTTCACTTTGAAATAATAATATTGTCTTTTTACACTTAAAAACAAAAGATATGTAATAATTAAGACGAAAAACTAAGAAGATGAAAGTAAACAATTTCCAAATAGGTATGACTGCACGGGTTATTACATAATTAACATGTTTACTTATTAAAAGCGTGCGTCACACTAATATTACAAAATTTATAATACATTTGGATGTTTAGATGTTTGTTCCGCTTTCATGCGTTAACCACTGAACGGATTTGAATGAAATTTGGAATGGAGATAGTTGGTACCCTGGATTAACACATAGGATATGGAAAAAAGTCTTATTCCCATGGGAAAATCTTACATAACGCGAGCGTAGCCGCGGGCGGTAAGCTAGTGTAGAATCAAAATGAGATTATTTTGAGAACCTCTTTTATCTTAGCATATCGACATTTTAGGATATTTACTTGGTCCGTGCATAAAATCCTCCCGACAAATCGGGAGAATTATTAACACTACCACATATTTTCCTTACTAGTACATTTTGTGCACGCTAGATGGCGATCTCGCGTCATCTGACCGCGGGGATTTTTTCGACGAATATAATAGTTTAACAGAAAATCTAGTTTATAAATTAATAAGTTTTCTAAATTTCATGATAGAATCTAATGAAATATAAACATTAAAGCTCACATAGTCGCAATTACACTTACTTATTAACCAATCTTTATTAGCCATCTAGTAGCGCAAAGCGTAATTTACTCCTCGTATCAATTATTATTACAGAAAAGTTGGGATGCAAATACTGAAATAAGTTACTTACACGTGAAATGATAACTTTTCAGATGTTTCTCCTTGCCTCTCAGAACAATTTCGACACATAGGTACACAACACTTCATATTTTTAGCATTATTTACTCAAATTTCAATAATTTTTGACCGCACGACGACAAGTGTTTTAGTCGCAAGTAATGGCCGCTAAGCCCCGCCCCCTCCGTGACGTCATGGCCGACTAAAATATCACGCGGCCTAGTTCATAGCGCCTAGTCCTCTTCCTACTTGGTCCGTGGGTTTAACTCTGCAGTACAGACAGTCAAAACTAAAGGTAAACTCCTCTAATTTATAAGAATAGGCGGACAGTTCCGGGTTCATCCAATGAAAGTCAAATGAACCACTTGTCATCTGACCTATAACCCGGGATGCGTAGTCAAGCACCGTGCAAGGAAATAAAATATACGATAAAACGTATAACGAAGTATTATATAGTTTATCCTATGAATCTGCAAAGCTTTGGTGTATTTTAGATTTTTCTCATCATCACATCGAGTGAATTGTAAGGTCAATGAACGACCTTACAAACTCTGGTGTCATCATCATCGACAGCTCAAGTAAGTATACGTTGGTCTCTGCCAAGAAACTCGAGCTTACTCTGAATAGGGAATATGCACAATTTTTTTTATTAATTAATTAATCGAAATATTTTAAATTCCAGGTAAACATATTAAAAATAATTTTTCAAATATCTTGCTCAGAAACAAAGTTATAAGGCTTCAAAGTTGATGATTAGACAGAGAGGTCCGACGTGACATGTGACGTCATATTATGTCACGCGGTCCACACATCCGCCATAGAAAATTTTGTTTTCGTAAGAGGCACAGATATATTTGTTTAATAATGTTGTATCTAGCATGTTTTTCGATCAATTCGATTCTGTTTTGACTGTCAGTATTCTATTTTTGCATAGTACTTTCAGATGAACTATGAAAAAACTAATATTTTTTATGCATTAGGGCGCTCAGGCCTCTGGCGATTCAGCCCGCAAAGTCCTAACCAAACTGACAGTCTCTCAAAGCGATTTTTGTTTGTCAGTGTCCCCACCGGGATTCAAACTCGGAAACTCCGTAATAACAGCCGAACGCTCTACCACTCGATCAAAGTCAGAGTCAAAATTATTTATTTCCATAGGATGTTATTTTACATCACTTAGATCCGTCATTACATTTTTTTGGGTGAGTTCACTAACACAATGGCGGAATCTGTGGTGAAGAGTATCGCGGAGACGATTACGCCAACATTGCTATAGTTTGTCAGTTCAGTCTGTCGCCTCATTATTTAGAAGCTTGCGCCACTGCTGTCCCATCTATAACACCATTACTTCTATTTCCCGTTACAATGTACAAGTTGTTTATAGTCTGTGGCACGTTTTAAATCAGGCTGGATACGATGGCTCCCTCGGGAAATTACCGACTATCGACAAACGGGCGATTTTATATCGACTAGCTACTGGCTAGACTCAGGAAGAACATTGTAACTGACAATAGGCTGGTTTTATTTTAGAATTTCGAATGTTTTAAATCTAGGCACAAATTCAAACGTTTGCTAGCATACTGGAAAATAAACTGCATCTGTTTTAGGTTTAGGGTATTCGGGCTATAACGCCACCAATGGTCAACTTTTGAGGGTTCACACTAGATTTCAGGGTAGACTAGATTGCATTATACATTAGATTTTGCTATGACCTATGCTATGACCAATATTGCAGGCACTTTTTTATACATCGCGAATATCTCAAGTTAGACGCAAGATACTGAGCTGCTTTTTTTTCATAAGTAGTTATAAAGCTGAAGTATTATCAGCACAAAATAGTTCGTGCGGAAACTGCATACTTAATTTAAAAAAAAAACTTTTTTTTTTAATAAATTTTCTGAACTGTTACCAATTTTTATTTTATAAAACCTTAAGAGCTCATAATTGAATGGCACATCATACTGGAAATAAAAAGTTGAAAAAAAAAACAATAACGTAAATATATAAAAAAGTAAATATAATATTAGGTCCTTACATATGAAATTGGCGTTTTGTCGTACTGGCCACTTTGATCACAAATTTCTCCTATTTGGTTAGGAATTCGAAATTCAAATTTATACAGCTATTTCCACATGTAGTTGTGTTTCGTAAACCGTCATTCATTTGTTTTTTTACTTATCTTTTTTCTGTTTGCATCGCTCGATTTACAAAATGGAAAATTTGAAATATCGCGTTATTTACGAGTACGAGTTCCACCGTGGCACCAGTGCTGCGGAAACGGCTCGAAGGGTTAATGATGTGTATGGCGGTTGTGTCGCAAAAGAAAACACAGTGCGTTTTTGGTTCCAACGTTTTCGTTCTGAAAATTTCGACCTGCAAAACAAGCCCCGTGGACGGCCGGAGACCCAAGTTGATAATGAAGCATTGAAGGCTATTGTGGAAGCGGATCCATCGCAAACCACGTCCGAGTTAGCTGCAGGCTTCGGTGTTAGTGATAAAACTGTTTTAATCCACTTGAAGCAAATTGGGAAGATTAAAAAACTTGAAAGGTGGGTTCCTCACGAATTGAGTGAAGCAAACCGGCAAACGCGCGTCAACTGCTGCGTTACATTACTTGACCGGCACAATAACGAAGGGATTTTAAATCGAATCATTACCTGTGATGAAAAGTGGATTCTCTACGATAATCGGAAGCGCTCATCGCAATGGCTGGACCCTGGCAAGCCAGCCAAAGCCTGCTCCAAGCGAAAATTGACCAATAAAAAGTTACTTGTAAGCGTTTGGTGGACTAGCGCCGGTGTCGTTCATTACAGTTTTCTCAAATCTGGCCAGACGATTACGGCAGATGACTATTGTCAGCAATTGCAAACCATGATGGAAAAGCTAGCTGGTAAACAACCGAGGCTGGTCAATCGCTCTACGCCACTGCTGCTTCACGACAACGCTAGACCACACACTGCACAACAGACGGCTAGCAAATTAGAAGAGCTTCAATTGGAATGTCTAAGGCATCCACCGTACTCCCCGGACCTTGCTCCAACAGATTACCATTTTTTTCGAAATTTGGATAACTTCTTGCAAGGGAAAAAATTCAACTCAGATGGGGCAGTCCAAATCGCCTTCAAAGATTTTATTGATTCCCGTCCGAATGGTTTTTTTAGTAAAGGGATCAATGAACTACCTATGAGATGGCAAAAGTGCATAGATTACAATGGCTCATACTTTGATTAAATAAATATACTATATAAAAATTTTTCGACTTTTTGTTCCTCCCATACAAAACGCCAATTTCATATGTAAGGACCTAATATATTATAATATTTTTCATTTTTCGGTCTCTCCGGAACAGTGAAATGTAAGTATTTTTTTCTCGAAAACTATCCATATTTGAATAGGAGTGTTACTTCTGGACAATTGCTCAGTATAACTAACTACGTCAATCTGCGGGGTCAGTTATGACCGGTCGGAAGGGTCTTTGGAATACTGTGCACTTTGGGGGGTACTGTATCGTGCGATCTTTGGAAGAGACCAATACTAAACAGTACATACCACGGAGACAAATACAAAGAGGAGATGCCACAAGCAACTTAGACCCCTCTCATAGCGGACTAAGTACTCTTACTACTAGCTATTAACCACCAGGCGTCGCTTCTGTCAGTGTTACTTTGGATTTTATGGATACGACACGAATATGACTTGGCTTGATTACAACCATTTTAATTGAAATTAGTGACGCAAAAATTATGTGCTGTGTTGTATCGTGCAACAGTACGAGTAATACAACTATTTCTAACGAAAAAAAGATATAATTCCACTCGCATGTATTTTTTTAATGCAATTTTTAATGCTCGTAATTTATTCCTTCGAGAAAGTTCGGCGATAGCAACGCCATCTATCGCCAAGTAGAATAACTTCTTGACTGTAGAAGGTTATATGACCTGTTTCATTCATGCTCATTCATTCATGTATTTTGTATTGTAAGCTGGGTGGCCAGATATGGAATCTAAAAAAATATATTTGTATAAAATATTTATTTTTGTAGCATACAATTAAATAATGCAGATAATATTGATGAACTTACTCAATATTTATAATTGAATACATGACATCAAAATATCACATTTTGGGCAAGGATGTTTCCTTATACTTGGTAGTAAGTAAGTGATGATAATAAAGGACTTACGTGAAATCCCGTGTCAAAATTGAACAGATCTTTTTATATTATATATTCTTTATTGCACACTTAAATTTACAGGATAATTAAGAGATCTTCTTATCGGATCTTTTTGTCTTATAGTTTCAGAGTTACCTATACTGACCCATCTAAATGGGCCATCCTACAATAAAAACGACTACATAATACAAAAAAGAAAAGAGATCAATTTTTAAAAAATGGTCCGATTTTTTGTTTTTTCACTTGCCTGGCAACATTGTACAGCGTAACGAACTAACGAACAGAACCATCTTGTGTGTAATAGCAAAATTAAGTACGGTTCATTAGTGTCTAGCTGCAAAGCTAGTTTTACTATTGACCGCTAGATGGTTAGCAGAACTTCATCTCGCCGCACCCCCTCCCAATGGCGACCCCCGCTATCATATAGAAAACGTCTTAGGGCAGCTCCTCTTTGTATTTGTCTCCATGGTACATACCCACGCTGCATAACGCGCAGTGTACTCTGCTCATTACCTCCTAAGCAATTTTAGCAATTATATGTTACTTCGGTCTGAGAATTTCATCATTCTTGATTCCGTCTCTACGGAACCAGAAACGGTAATTTGGCCTTACTACTACACAGTTTCATTAGAAATTAGTTTTTTTTATTTTTATTTTTTTATTCGGCAAATCATCAGCTAATTAACATAAAGTACTTAAAAGTCTTATTCGGCAGGGTTCTTTTCTTCTCTAATCAACAAAAGCGTCAAATTAACTTACAAAATCGAAAAGACGCCATAGTCGACGCCGAACCCGGGATTTTACGTTTCAAACTTTCCTCTTCATCAATAAAAAAAAAAGCTAAACAGAACCACCAAATAAAGCAAACAGCTAGCTTTTTGGTTATAAAGCTTACATAGTTAAAGAAATAAACATATTTTTTTAGCACAGTGTCACAAAATAGCTTCCCTCATAAGTAGTAAAAATGGAGTTACAATGTTCTCGATTGCGGAAGAAGATATTGCTAGTGGATGAGGTTTGTAAACAAAACGGGGACACACTCTTTTAAAATGCGCAAACAGCCTGTGGTGGCCCTATTTACTGTAGTTCATCGTTGTGTTTACTACTATAGGTACTCTTGTTTAAGTTCTCTGAAGAAATTCGTGTGTGAAGTTGACCAATCGCACTGAGCCAGCGTGGTCGGCTAAGGCCTGTTCGCCAAATTCAGGGTAGGCTCGAGCACCACGGTGGGCACAAGAATAGGGGATCGGACTACATTTTTTTAATTTTATAAATCCAATCTTCTTAGTTTCTGCTATCGAACACTAAAATAATTTTGCTCTATCTTTAAAACTGACCGAGTTATAAAGGTTTGAAATTCAAGATTAGACAGAGAGGCACATACCCACTTGTGACGTCATTTGTTAGTAACGCCATATAATCTCCATACAAAACATCGTTTTTGAAAGAGACGGACATATTGAAACTTTAAAAAATCACTGTAAATTAGTTTTTCAACCAATTCTGTTTTTTTCTTCGCGAATCGTCTGCTACTAATCTATATTTTTAAAATAATTTATAAAATATGGTAAACTCATAAAATATGGTGAACAGTCCGATCCCCTATTATGAACTGTTAATGAAGATACAGAATTCGTACTAGATTCTTTCAGCTCACTGATAACTTTTAATGATATGCTAAACAAGGCATGTCACAGCACGGGGTGAAATGGAATAAAATACATTTCAAACTATCTGGTTGCACCTGCATTACTAAAAAGTTGCATACCACTCAGCCCATTCTTAACCTAAGCAAAAAAAATGTTGCTCCATTACGCAAAAGAAAGAACAGATCAACAAACAACGTCATATTCTTTCCCATAGTTCTTTAAAGAAAAGTAAAATACCACTGAGATTGAGCCAATTATTAGTGATTGCAATTGATACGTGTACGTTCAGCACTAAAAAAGATATAATATCGTTTCTACGAATTGGCTGTGCTGTGCGCCAACTATCGTTGCGGACACTTGGCCAATCTGCGTGCAACCTGTATTGCCAGTTGTTAAATTTTATTTCCATATAATTTTATTACATTATTTATTTTTTATAATTATTTCAATCTTATTTTATGTATTTATTTGTATGGACGGCGCATCATCTTCCGGAGGCAGCAGCTGAAAAACAGCGTTGAGTTGTGGTTCCTATTTGCTGGACTTCAACTTATGCTGAGCTGTAGCCTTTTTACAGCACACTGTTAAAATGAGATCACTTTTGCACATCCTGCGATTTAATTCTTTCTTTGAAGAAATCGGACGCTCGATTGCAGTGATTGTGTCTGTCTATTATTATGTTATGTACCTGTCTTGTTTTTTGTTTAATTGTTGTTTACTGTGTGCTGTAAATAAATGTATTCTTATTATTCTTATTCTTAAATAAAAAAAAACTTTGACCGGCGTTGCATAAAGAGGGATATTATAAGTTTGAATCGTCTGTGACGTCATCTCTGCAAACGGATGAACCTATTTTAAGCCCTGAAGGCCTTACCACACAAAAGCTTGAGACTTTAACATCCGCTTTAGGGTCCCACCAGACGAACTGCAGTTTTACTACACCGCAATTTTAGATGAGAATTTTAGGAAATTTATTTTACGTCGTTATTAAATCTCCTTGAACGTCCGACTCTAATTTCGAACATTACGGGGGTTATAATCCTGATGGGGACTATGAAAAAAATCTATTTGAGGTTTTCTCCGATTTGTTTAGAACATTGCATGGCCCCTGATTGCCCAAAAATATAGATGATTCCGGGCATAATACTTTCCTAGTTATATTTCTAGTAAGTAGGATAGTGTTTATTAAAAGTTGAAATGCATTTGTGTCAACAGCGAGCCAACAGCAAACGAGTCGCAGTCGGACTGCAGTCAGTCTGCGCAGACCCTTACAGCAATCTAAGGCTCTGTAACAAAGCGGCCTCATCTCCGTAAGTGCGCGGTTTTACCCCGACTTACCCCTTTAGCTAGAATGAAGGAGGACGGGGTAACATGGCACACTTGCAAACATACCACTGAACTAGAATTGAGTACGTCCTTGCTTTGTGTTAAAAAAAGGGATAGAATGATTTAGATATCAATTTTGTTGTTTAAACTTTAAAACAAAAAGCTTTTTGAAAAATTTGAACTAAACGATTCCGAACACGATTGCAAAATTTATCTAAGTATGCGAAGTGGACCAAACCGCACTAGGCCCGCGCGGCATAAATATTTACACAGGCTGAAACCAATTTTTTTTTAAGTTGGGGAAAAAAATATTTTTTTTTACTAAATTGTTCAACTGTACTTACAAGTTGCACGAAAGTTCTTTTATTTTTGGCAAGTTCCAAAAGTTAAATGAATTAATAAGTTGTTCAGTTTCATGGGTTGAGCACCCAAAAGGTTTTGCATTACTAACACGTTGAATAGTGTACGTATCTACCACACCATACCACACCACCATATTCTGTTTCATAGTACGACAGATCGTTGAAAAATCATATTTGCAAGTCGGTAAAGTCCCGCAAATATCCGTATCAAAACAAACGTGCATTTCAGTTCAGACGTGTATTATTCATAAAGGCAAATCCGTGCATATGGATGAACGAATAAATGAAGTTCAGCGTGATTACGCTCCGTCAGCAGTTCCCAAACTTTCGAACTCGACCCCCCGAAAAAAAATTTCTGCGACCCCACATCTACCTCAATTTTGTTACCTATTGACAATAAAGATAAGCGACGAAAATAGGGGATCGGACTGTTCACCATATTTTATTAATTATTTTTAAAATATAGATTAGTAGCTGACGATTCGCGAAGAAAAAACAGAATCGGTTGAAAAACTAATTTACAGTGATTTTTTAAAGTTTCAATAGGTCTGTTTCTTTCAAAAACGATTTTTTGTATGGAGATTATATGGCGTTACTAACAAATGACGTCACAAGTGGGTATGTATATGCCTCTCTGTCTAATCTTGAATTTCAAACCTTTATAACTCGGTCAATTTTAAAGATAGAGCCAAAATTCTTTTCATGTTCGATAGCAGAAACTAAGAAGTTTGGATTTATAAAATTAAAAACTATGACTGCTTTGTTCAATAGGTAATCAATAGAATAATAAGCCTGATAATGATGACAACATGATGGCACAGAAAGCCGATTGCAAAATCATCTAAGTGATGTAACAACATTCTACGGAAAAAAAGATTGAAATTTGAATCCCGTGTTTTGGTTTAGATAAAACAAGTACAGAGAGTAAATTTATAGATTTCTAATAAAACTAAAAACGTCGACGACATACCCTTGTCACTCAAATCTTAGCTTCACAATAATTGCATCTAGTGGTGGCCGCGCATCTCACAGTTTGAGAGCCAGTGCGCTATGGTGACAAACTGCATTTCTATCTTTAACGAGTTTTATTTGACGTGCTGCCGGCTCCGTTCGCGATGTAGAATAATATTTTTTTAATGGGTGAATAGATTCATTTTTAGGTACGTAATGTAGTAGCCGTGTGGTTAGGTACTAGCCGTGTGGTGACGGCAGAGTAGAATACATTTGTCACCAACCCCTACTCTTCCCGTGGGTGTCGTAAGAGGCGACTTAGAGACTACACATTGAACAGGGAACGGGCAGCAGCGCTCTCTGATACAATAACCTTTTAATCTGCGATCTCCAACCCGCCTGCCAAGCGGGAGATTATGGCAAATCCCTCCACTTAAATGGAGGAGGCTCATAGTCCAGCAGTGGACTGTAACGGGCCGTTGATTTGATTTTTTATTTGATTTGACATAATGTAGTGGCTAGGGCCGCTGCCTTCCGTCCGGGAGGTTCCGGTTCGATTCCCATTACGAGGAAAAGGAAAACATCGTGAGGAAACCTGAACACACTGTGAAAAAAAACATAGATTGCATGTAAGTCAACTAGTCCGCACTGGGCCAGCGTGGTCTACTAAAGCCTAATCAAAGGCTTGAACCTTTGTAAGGACGTATATGAACTGATAACCTTATTTTACTTAGAAAAGCCGAGAAACCAACGTCATTAATCATTCAAAATAATATCGGTCCATTCGCTCGGCTCGGTTACTCAATTCGATTGGAGCCCACAAACTTCCGATAATCGAGTAAGATCCGATTATTCGCTACATCGCGTCAGACTATAATCGATTTGGATCGGTAGTAGGGACGTATTTGATTAAGAGGGCCTTAAGAGCATTGTTCAATGCGTAATATCGGTTGCTTCAAGATTTTGAATGGTTTGGAACGAAATTATTAATTTAATCTGTAACAGCTTCCGTGGTTTAGCGGTTTGAGAGGTCGGCTTTTAATGCGGAGGGTCTGATATCGAATCCGGTAAAGAAACAGAAATTATACAAAAATAAATTTTTAACACTAGCGTCAGATGGATATTGGAATTGCAAGCTGAATCTCCTAATAGTCATAAAAGAAAGCCGACTCTATGCTTCGGAAGGCACGTTTAGCCATTGGTCCCGGTAATTTATTTTACTATATCTATGGAAGACATATCAAATTGATATAACTACATTTTCTTCCCATTTCACCCTTCTTTCTTTGAGACTTTTTAAAATAGTGACATCACTAAATCGGCGATTATTCTGAGTCTTAACATGAGTCATTATTTGGCACGAATATTGCGCTGATGAACTCATCTTCAATTGTTTTAGAAATATTTGATTTTCAATTCGGAATAAAAATAATTGTTTGCACGGACCTAGAGAACCATTGAACTGTCTCAATTGACAACAGATTTAGTTATTCGGTATTCTGTCCCTTAAAACTGTAAACATACGAACGAAACAAACTTCAAAGTGTCCGACTTGAATTGTTTTTCACTGTACAAGTTCAATACTCAAAAATATAAATAAAAAGGTACTTACAGGGTTATTTTCACATTGTGAACATAATTTTTTAGATATGCAACAACTTGTACCACGAGACTTTATTGCACATTGACAAATCAATCATGCAGCCTATTGCAGTCCACTGCTGGACGTAGGACTCCCCAAGGGCACGCCAAAGCGCACGATCACCCGCTTTCCTCATCCAGCCACCACCAGCGACCTTCCTTAGGACATCAGTCCAACTGTCAGGGGGCGGGCGTCCCACACTACGTTTCCCGAGACGTGGTCTCCATTCGAGAACCCGTCTGCTCCAACGCTCATCGGTTCTACGACAGTGCGAGGTATGATGGGCCGAAAAACAAAGACGACCTTTTAGAGATTCTTTATAGATTATTTTGAAAGAGAAGATGAAGATGAATGCTTGCTCGTAAGCCTTAAGACCCTCGGTCGGGACTTCGGGAAATATATGAACAGATAACAACCTCAAAGCCTGATTTACTACCTAAAGGGCATAAGTTATTTTGGTACAAATGTAAGTTTAGAAAAAATAATCTGTATTGAGAAACAATTTCAACAATTTTTTCGCGGTCGCAATTGTGAGCAGGGCAAATGTTATCGTGTGAACATTTTGGTAGGCTCGAGCCCCTTGGTGGGGACGTATATGAAGTGTTGATGACAAAATGAAAATGCTATCAATATGGCACCTAGAAGATTTATACATCTGACAAAAACAATAATATAAAAAAATAATTTGCTGGGCGTTATAATTTTTATGTTGTTATGTAGTCCTGGTAGAAATTTTGCTCCTTCAAATAATCAAATATAAGATACCATTGTATAAGATACCAAGCTCCATAGACTACTGGTTATTTCCTTTTTGTATTCGACCTTACAATCCACACTATGAAGAAGATAGTTTTGTAGTGGAAACGCGACGCATCCTCCAGGTACTCATTTTGGGTACGAGTACATACCTGAAACAAAAAAGAAAAGATAATTAAGAACTTTTTTAAAATACAATCTTTCTTTCCAGCCTACTTATCCCGTTCGATTTAGATAAGTCCACATCTAGCATTCTAATCACCATTGAAACGAGACTTGAATAAAAATTAAATTTTCATTTACTAAATTAAAAATTTAATCTAACAACCTCCCAAACAAAAGGGTTAACGGGTAAAATAGCGATCAAAATAAATATAGTAAAACAGTAAAAGTTCAACAAACGGCGAGGAGGTCTCGAGTTCGAATCCCGGTGGCAACACTGTCATGCAAAAAATGTCTTTGTAAGACTATTTGTAGTTTGGTCTGGACATTGCAGACTGAATCTCCTGATTGTCCGAAAATAAAGATTTTTCCGCGCTTCGCAATGCACGGTAAGCCATGGATCCCAGGTCCCGTGCCATCTACGAAATTAGTCGTTGCACGAGCCATGTCAGTTGATACAGTTTTATACGAGGTGTATGTATAGGTAGATACTCTTTACCATCCCGAATGTTTTAAAAAGCAGTAGTGTAACACTAGACAGCCAGAGAAGTAGAGAAGTTCATAACCGCCCTTGTTTCGGTCACAGGTTAAAAATAAATGCGAAACTCGGTACTGATAAGCACGACGAATGGTCTCTGCATATCTTTGAAGCGGCCTTTGATTACCGCGACCTCCTTTGGAAGAGTTCGCGGCTCGCTCGGGCTCTTGTTTTACTTTGCGAATAAGAATTGAATAAGTTTGAAGATTAGCTAAGTTGGACACACAAAGTATTTGTCTCCGTGGTTGGACAAGATTCTAGCGGTAATCTTTGTACTAAATTTTATTGACCGAGCGAGCGCGAAGCGTATACTTTTCAGCTTGGCCATAATTGCTTTTGTACGTCTATCTGTCCATCTGTCTGTTTGTTCCATCTTGTGAGCAGTGAGCAGGTTCGATAAATTAAAAGATTTTTTTTGTTGAGTCAGTTTTTGCAAATTTTTATAAATAACGGAGTTATGTATACTCGCGAAGTCTACAGCTCACAGAGCCACTAGCTAATAAATAATAATAAATAATAAATAAAATATGTTTTATTCTCTATAAAGTGTATCATTTACAATTCACAGTGACCGGTGCCTCCTTGTAAGCTTGTGTGCCTGTGTTAGGAGAATAATACCGGTTCAGGAGTTTAACCGTGAAAGCGTAACGAAACAGACAAACAGATAGAATTACATTAGCGATATGAAGGATGAGGATTGCACACAGGGCACGATGCCTGCTGTGCTAAGAGTGCTAGGCGGGTAAACCCGCCTAGTAGGTGCAATAATTTCCTAATGTCTGCGTGGCCCCTACGTCATAGGTACGTGCGTTGTTACCAAAGTATGCAGCGCACCTACAAAGGCGGGTTGTGGTGCGCATGGCTGTATTATTGCGTTTTTTTTTCAGCAGCCAAGGTGTTAAATACATTTTGAAACTGTTACTGCTAGGTAGCAAAGTCTTACAGGCAATACGGCAAAGGCTTTCATAAAAAAATTGGTCAGAAACGTAGCCATTGTGAACTAGCCCGAATGCAGGACACACCGTTCACAAATACTAAAAACAAATGTGAAAGGAACTGTCTGTCTATTATCCCTTCGCGGCTCAATGGCTCAACCGATCTTGATGAAAGCTGTGGAGATAATAGTCTAGAGAAAGAAGGGCTACTTTTTGAAACGGGTTTACACTTTCTTTTATCCTTAAAAAAACCGCAATAATCTTTTTTCCAAAATGTAAAGTTGAGACTGCGACTTCTAACAATGTAACATCACTATTTCCTGGTAGTATCGTTTAACTTTAAAATACCCATCGTACTACCAAGAGTATGGCCAAGGGTACGGTGGATCTGAAGTGCTATAAGGCCGCGATCAACTGGCTTGCAGCATGGGATGACAAGCGCTCAAACGTGTTGCGTGCGAGAATAGGATGGCACGAATAACGCGCGCCAACTGATCTCGGCCCAGTAACTATACTAATTAGCACCTCTTACTATGCCTCTTATACGATCTTTGCCCCGTTTTACGAAGCAACAATTTACTAGGAACATGTTACAATGGCCTCGAATCGGGAAGTCATCTTCTAATTCTAATTCTAAAATCCAGCTATCCTTTTCGTTTTTATGACCAAAGAAAGAGAGGTGATGAAGTCAGACGAACGAATGATATTATTTTGAACGAATGATAAGGGCATAGCTGTCAGATTAAGAGATTTTTAAGTCGGTTGTTTTACGTGCTCTCTAAAATTGTGCAATCAACGCGTCTATAAGGTTCAAATTTGATATTTGACAGCTCTAATATTAGGATGGCCATCTCCTGTCACTTTTTAATCATTAAAAGATGAAAAGGACTGACGAACTTAAATTAAGGATTAGAGCGTGACTGTGTGAATCGTGACCAATTTATATATTCATTGCGTAGCCAATTCGCCTAAACTGTAAGCCTTTATCGTTTTATCTCATTGTCTACACAATGCACATCGAATTGTAGTTTGTAATTTGTTACTTGTAGCTTCGTGAAACAACCCTCTTCAAATTCCAACTACATTTTTCCGCAAAACTGCAAACTTGAAAAAGGAATCGTTTTGTAAGTTTCTGACCGTTACAACAATTCTAACTTTAACAGGTAGAACAAGGGTGAAACCAATATTTTATTCACTACCAGTTAGGTAATAACTATACTAGGGCTTGCCCCCTCTCTTTCTCTTTCTCTCTGAATATACTTACACTTACACACATACACACACACACACATATCTTCACTACATACTATACACACACATACACACCCACACCTGTTCATGTTTTTATATGTTTACCTTATACTTAATTAACCAAATCAAGCTATATTGCTTACTGGATATGACTCAGACTCACTGCCTCCCAAGATACAAGTTTAATCTTAGTTTGGGAGACAGGGATTGAAAAACTTATGATATATTTTAAGCACTGAATCATATTGTAAACTTAACAGAATGTATTTTTTGCTTTGCTAAATAAACTATTATTATTATTATTACTATACTTTAATCTGTGCTACTAGAGCGTACTTCCTAGTGGAAATTGGACTAGTAATTTTAATGATTGTAATTGCTAAGTGTTGTGATTTAGACATATATTATTTATATTTGCTGACAAAATGACAATATTTACGACTAAGCTGTATACTTACTTATGTAGAATAAGTTATAATTTGCATAAAAAAAAAAAAAACATATTAGATACAGAAATTAGTAACTTTAAGTTTTTGTATATTATATTCTTCTCCTACGGTACTAATTTGAAGTGCAGGTGATTTGGATCTCATTAATTTGTAAACCGCACGCAAATTTTAATAAATAAATAAATACATCTGGCAGATATTTTATTATTGAATGTCAGTCATGACATTGACTGACCTCACAAGCCCTGTTATCAGATTCAGAGCCGCCAAAGGCCTCCAACATGGCTCATGTAACAACGATTTTCCGTAGGTTATTCGGACCCCACGGTGGGGACGCGTATGAGCTGCTGATTATAGATAGCTGGGGTGGAACCAATGGCAGAACGTCTTTTGTAAAGCTTGAAATCTATTTAAATATCAATTGTCTATAGGTAAATTTATTTCACACTAGCTTTAAAACCCCTAACGAAATTCCCGGAATAAACCGGGAATTCGCTAAAACCCGTTACAAATCCTGCACGATCCGCTTTTAACCAGAAAAAACCCGACCGGAGTGGATTCCAAGAATTAATTGAGGATTCTTTGCAAGATTCAAAGATTCAGGAGGTTTTTAATTTCCTTTCTTGAGGGAGACGACCAATCGCTTTGTCTAAAGGTTTTGAAAGGGATTCTTTACCCTTTCTTTGGGCGGCTTAGAATAGGAGGAACGAACAGACTCAAGTTTTATTTATATGTATTTATTTTCTTTGACCGTACTGCGGCCCGAGTTTTTGATCGTTTTGGCGTAACAAGTTTCAACTCTCCTACCTAATAATTGCACCATTAAGTATATAATAGAATACCACTACGTAGGTTTTCGTCTTAATAACTATACCTCAAATACATATATTTATAGCACAAACTAATCTGGGGCCCCGCGCCGCTTTACCTACTTTGTGTCTATTCTATAGTCAATATAAATATCATAAAAATAAAATATTTTTTCTATGGTACTATTATGTATATTGTGGCGTGAGGAGAATAATTTATGGCACAGCACACAAAGCTTTTGCCTGGAAAGCCTTATTGCTGCAAAAGAATTTCTCTTTCTTGGTATCGAACACTGTTATAATAGCGTTTTACCACAATGTACACAATGGCCCCGGTTCACTCTGTCACGCTCTAATCCTTAATATAAGTTAGGCTATCCTTTTTACCTTGATTGAAAAGGGGACAGGAGACGGCCATTCTAATATTAGAGCTGTCAAGCATCGAATTTGAACATTATGGCCGTGTCGATTGCACAATTTTAGAGAGCATTTAAAACATGCGACTTAAAATTATCTTAAACTGACAGCTATGCCCTTATTTTATGTTATCATTCGTTCATCACCTCTTTTTCATTGGTCATAAAAACGAAAAGGATAGCTGGATTTTAAAATTAGAATTAGAGCCTGACATCCCGAATCGAGGCCAATGTGTCATATTAATAAGTATTTTGATCACGCAACAAAACCTACGTTACAGGATTATGATAACATTACAACTTAGCCACGACTTGTCTGATCGAATCATCAACTTGACTCATGTCTACAAATAATTTCAGCTCATATACGGTTCTTCCCTACCGAGGGGCTCGAGCCTACCCAGAAATAAAAGCCTTAGGCCTTGATTTTTCGTCTACAAAAAAGGGCGTGCCTTCTCTTCTCGGTTTGGCATGCCATCTCTAGCACGAAAAAGCTCGTTTTAATATACAATAGTTAGTTTAAAAATTTTCAGACAAATTCAAATATTCTTTCAAATCAAATTAAAACAGCCCGTTACAGTCTACTGCTGGACTATGAGCCTCCTCTACTTAAGTGTTTGGTTTTGCCATAATCTCCACGCTTGGCAGGCGGGTTGGAGATCGCAGATTAAAAGATTACTGTATCAGAGAGCGCTGCTGCCCGTTCCCTGTTCAATGTGTAGTCCCTAAGTCGCCTCTTACGACACCCACGGGAAGAGTAGGGGTTGGTGACTAATGTATTCTACTCAGCCGTCACCACAAGGCAAATATTCTTTATTGCACATAAAAAACACTAATTAGACATTGAAGCAGTTTGAAGCCTTAAAATGTCTGTTAAAATTACTTTTTCATTCTTCTCCGCCCTTTGTTTCCAAACATTTTTCTTCCATCAACCCTGTCAGTTCAGTTCAAAGATATTTTTAAAGGGGTTACGCATTTTTCTGGTGTAATTTTTAAGCCCCTAAGGTCGTTGATTGATTGACAATTAAAACGGGGCGGGAAAGAAGGGCTTAAATAAATGAGGGCCGTCCATTGAACCAGAATTTGAGGTTTTCAAGCTGAATTCAAAAAACTAGGGGACGGTGACGTGTTTCAGGAGAAAAAGGAGAAAAAAAATATATTTCAGACTTTTATCTTTTGAAATTAGTCTGACTTGTAGTAAGTGGAAGGACGTGGTCTCTGCCTATCCCTCTCCAGTTAATCCAGGTTACAAACTATCTCCATTCCTAATTTAGTCCAAATCCGTTGAGTACTTTAAGCGTGAAGGTGGAACAAACATCCAAATATATTTTCACATTTATAATATTAGTTTGATGTGATTTAACTTTATAATATTCTATACATGAAAAGTGAAACAAAAGTTTTTATTATTTAAATAATTCAAGATATAATTCAACAATATGGCCTCCATTATCTTTCTATGGATATAAGATTGCAGTAAAAAAAACTACTTACTCATAAACCGCGCTTTAACAAGCAATGAACTGGAAGTGATGGGTTCATGTTTAAAATCAGTCATCATCATCATCATCATCGTGTGGTTTGTAAGGTCGACAACCGACCTCACAAACCCTGGTGTCAGTGTTACAGAGCCGCCAAAGGCCACTGACTTGGCTCATGTATCGACTAGATAGTAGCCGGGACCAACGGCTTAACGTGCCTTCCGAAGCACGGAATCATCTTTCTTTTCGGACAATCAAGTGATTCAGCCTGCAATGTCCTAACCAAACTCAGGAAAGTTTCACAGAGGGATATTAGCTTCACAATGTCCCCACCGGGAATCGAACCCGGAACCTCCGTAATGGACGTCGAAATCTCGACCACTCGGCCACGGAGGCTGTTTAACATCAAGTAACACCTGATAAACAGCCTCCGTGGCCGAGCAGCAGAGCGTCGTTGCAGAGGTTCCGTGTTCGAATCCCGGTGGGTACACTATCAAACAAAAATATCCTTGTGCGACTTTTCCTAATTTGGTAAGGACATTGTTGGCCAAATCAACTGATTAACAGAAAATATGATTCCGTGCTTCAGAAGGCACGTTGCCTGGCTAAGGAAATAGTCGTTACAAGAGCCATGTCAGTGGCCTTGAATGCCTCCATAGCACTGACACCAGGGTTTGTGAAGACAGTTATTGACTTACACGATGCTGATGATGTTTTGCACCTGATGGAAAATATTTACGAGGTCGTAAATGGACGGAATTAGGGACTACACATTGAACAGGCAACGGGCAGCAGCGCTCTCTGATACAGTAACCTTTTAATCTGCGATCTCCAACCCGCCTGCCAAGTGTGGAGATTATGGCAAAACCCTCCACTTACGTGGAGGAGGCTCATAGTCCAGCAGTGGACTGTAATGGGCCGTTGATGTTGATGTTGCTGTTGCTGATATGGACGGAACACGCTTTCCTATCGGCCTATCCTATCTACCTTTGCCTTAAGGATATTTTTTTTACATCAAAGTTACGCCACAACATTTAGAAAAATATGTCTCCAACAAGCAACAAGTACAGTTTGTTAAACTAACAAGAAAACTTAACCGATATCTCTTGGAAGATGCGGCCAAGGTTTTATAAAGTTTCGAGGACAGAGTTATGCCCCCGCTATAATTTTACAAGTGTAATTAGGGTCTTGTAATAAATGAGGTCAGAATCCTTGTGCATTAAGAGGTCTCAAGAGTGATGCCCCAAGCTCGTCTGAGTACTGCTATAATACGATGGAGATAGACTCTTAAAGAAAATCAATGAAGTATCAGCGAGTAACATAATTTTGACTACAGGTCATTCATTTAAACTAAAAAATGAAATAAGCCCAAAATTGATCCCTGAGAAACATCAGATTTTTTGATAGTGAAAACACCATTCACTGAAAATCTTTGCTCCGATATTGATCTTAACTGTAATAATTTATAGCTAAGTATATTGGAAGGGATTTGAAAGCTTAATACTCGTATAATCCAGTTAGTAATTTCTTCCCTTTTTTTATTTAAAAATCATTTTGTAATAGATTACCCTGGATTTTTTTATATTTTACTTAAATCCTTTTATCGAGATCAAATACAAGTGCTGCTCATACATAATTTCATACCTATGTCAAGGCAAAGAAGAAACATTACATCTTATCGATCGATCGATCTCTTGCCCTACATTCACATTGTATGTAATAAAACTTTGAAAAGCCTTCAAGTCGGTAAGACGTAAACAGGTAGATTCAATTTGGTGGCAGTTTTAAACTCGTTGTGCCTAAAACTTGGGCATTAGCTGTAACAGAATAAGCCTTAATTTAATTTAACTGGTAACTTCCGACTGCGAACGGGACTATAAAGCATTGAGATGCAGGTAAATACTACACGATCTGGTCATGTATGATCGTGGTTGGGCACACTGTAGTAAGAACTAATGGCCGTTGGGTAGGAAGGTCCTCGACTCAAGTGGATACCACGCACCAAAAGATGCAGAGTGGGCAGTCTCCCCACAAGGTGGACTGACGATCTGATGCAGGTCATGGTAAGCTGGAGTTTTTTTTCACGGAGGGATTAAAAAAGTCGCAGACAGTTGCAGTTTAATCCCCTGTCGTCATGAGATTCTCGTGATTGTCGAAAAGTGACAATTTGAGAATAAATCAAACTCCAAACTATATTCTCAAATAACAATCGGAAATCTTTCTGAACATAGTTTGGCCTGTTTTTTTTTCTTGCTTGAAGAGAATAGTATTTACATCTGACTTGATCATGTGACGAAGTCATACCAAAACGAACGATTTGAAGTCTTGGCACTTTTACGTCGCAGTAAACTCATGTTTTAAAGGCAATTTATTGGGACGCCTCGTAAATTGCGAATAGCAAACACGCAGGTACCGGTATTGAATTAAATTGTTCAAGTAGTTGTTTGTTGTGTCGATAGATGGCGCTTTATTAAGTCAAGAGGAAAAAACAAAAATATTTATTTATTAATCGTATTTAGTATTTACGTATAAATATTTAAGGTATGTTTTGTGGATGAGAGTTGTTTTGACTGAAATTTCAGAGCGTTATTTAAATACTAGCTATTTATGTAGTTATACAAAAAAGCGGGGTAAAAAATTATGTGTGTCCGTCTTCAAGTATCAAACAAGTGCTAAGTTCAAGTTCTAAACATTAAATTAATATAGGTGCAATAAATTAGCCGTGCAAGCCGATTAGACAGTCAACAGCATTTATAATATTAGTATATACGTCTTGAAATCGTCGTTCCACCTTTAGTCACGCGTTTAGAACATCTAAGTACCTAATTATTTTTTGTGAGAATCTATCTGTATAATTTTAAAAATAGATTTATTTACAATTATTTTGAAAAGCTTATCCATAATACGAATACATGAGAAAGCACATTTTCTACACAGACAAAATATCTAGGATATTCGTATTTCAAAATCCTCTAACGAAAAATGCTTTAGTCAGCACAAAACTACCAAAAGGAAATAGAAAATGGCCGATGTAACAAAATGGACATCGCTTCCAGGAAGGCGTTTAAAAAATGCTTGTTAAAATATTGTCGCCCGGGACGAAAGGCAACCAACTACATATTCCAGGGCCGGGAAAAACCAAATCTACATAATCAGCAGAAACTTTAATATCTACTATTTTCTTCATAAAACTTATCCCCCTTATGATCTCGTCAAATTAACCTGTTTTATTTGGCCATTTGCCTGATAGCATTCTAGGAAGCGTTCATGAGCTCATCCAGTGTACAAGAGTCAGAGCACGGTGTTATTTCTAAAATAGCTTTAAAAACTTAAAAACAATAGTTATGTTAATAATTTTGATGTTTGTAAATGCGGTTAATTAAACAGACTTCGTTAAAAAAAAAAATCGTTAGATATAGACCTTACTAGTTGAAAGTACCTGTCCTAGTGTAGTGTAGTGACCACAGAACATATAAAAGAGGGTAGTGACCAAGTCTGACCCAATAAATAGTTCTCTTTTTCTAGTGGCAGCCCTAGCTCTGCCGTCCAACTTTTCTCCAGCGCTGTGAGGCTGTGACGTCAGAGCGGTTTTTTTTAGATTGTCCCCGCTTGTAATGGCGTGAGTGGAATACTTGATGCAAGTACGCAACGACAGTGGCGCGTTTTTGGAGCGTATATTTCTTACATGTGAAAACTTCGTATTATTATAATAAAGGGAGATTTTTGGAATATTGCATTTTTTCGCGAATATGCTGCTCTTGATTCTGTATAAAAATAGGTTTATTGAAGAGAAAATAGGCAAGAGATTTTGTGTGAAATGTATTTTATACGTCACCCGTTGCGTCACACGCGAATTTGAGGGATGCGATGCGTTGCAGGGAGATCTAAGTTAATTAATAATCCCATGTATTTTGATTCTGATTCTCATAAAATCTAGCTGTCTATTAATAGTAATAGAAACGCATTGCCTACCTTATACAACAATTGTAACTTTTAATCTCCTAGCTAGCCGCCGTGTGGTGACGACAGAGAAGAATACATTAGTCACCAACCCCTACTCTTCCCGTGGGTGTCGTAAGAGGCGACTTAGGGACTACACGTTGAACAGGGAACGGGCAGCAGCGCTCTCTGATACAGTAACCTTTTAATCTGCGATCTCCAACCCGCCTGCCAAGCGTGGAGATTATGGCAAAACCAAACACTTAAGTGGAGGAGGCTCATAGTCCAGCAGTGGACTGTAACGTGCCGTTGATGTTGAATCTCCTAGCTAGATCTATCAGATACAGCGTTAAATACAGCTGATTCAGTCTCCTCCCATGGGAGCTTCTCAAAGGTTTATGACATCGATTTCACATTCTGAAAAAATCATTTTTAAAAGCTTACGATAAAAAAAAAAAAATTTTTTCTTGTTCACGTCTAGCTGTTACTTAACTTCGGTCTACTCGATACAACACCACATAAAACATCGTCGCCGGGATAAAAAGGTGCATTAATCTTGTTTACCTAAGAGCCTTTTCAAACTGCGATTTTTCGTAAGAGATTTATGGCTGTTTTCGTGTGCACTTACAGAGCGTTGAACTACAATTTAAATCACCGTGTGCGTGTGTACATACCCTAAATTATTTTCTTTTTCATTGTGTGGGTCGACAACCAACCTTAGAAATCTTAGTATAAAAGTTACAGACCAAGGGCCATTGACATGACTCGTATAACGACTAGACAGTAACCGGGAGACTATCGGCTTAACGTGCCTTCCGAAGCACGGGATTATATTTTTAGGGACTATCAGGTGATTGCCGTGTGGTGACGGCAGAGTAGAATACATTAGTCACCAACCCCTACTCTTCCCGTGGGTGTCGTAAGAGGCGACTTAGGAACTACACATCGAACAGGGAACGGGCAGCAGCACTCTCTGATACAGTAACCTTTTAATCTGCGATCTCCAACCCGCCTGCCAAGCGTGGAGATTATGGCAAAACCAAACACTTAAGTGGAGGAGGCTCATAGTCTGCAATAACCAGACTGGGGAAGAGATTTTTTTTCGACAGTGTCCCCGCCGGGTTTTGAATACGGTACTGTCAGGTGGACGTAGCTCTTTGAAGATGGGAGGCACTCGCTTCTAGCGCATAAATCCGTAGCTAAATAATGACTCCAATATTAGATTACAATATTTTGTATTATCTTTTCTTCATTTCAATCCCTAATCCACACCATTATTTTTTTTAGCCCATCATTCTCTGACTCACCACGTCTAATTAGCTTTTTTACGATATATAGGGCGAATATCGAGTGCCAGCAACAACAAACAAAGGGAAAAGTGCGCGGAGACTGCATGTAACCAATGCAATCTCCACATCCCTCCTCCTACAAGAAAATGATCAGCCGATCACAAAAGATAATCCTAACTAATTACCTAAAAGTGCGTATAATATTTCATTTAACAAACCCTATGATTTGTACAAGAAGCCATAGCTAACAGCTACCTGGTGGAACAACGTTTCACCAAATACGAATAATTAAAACCACGCCAAAAGATTATTCATTCAAGTACAACTCATGGTACACTACATGAACCAAAAGAACAATAAATAAATTTTGAAGAATTAATAGAACAGCTAACAGTGACACAAAACGTTCATCATAATATTAACATTGGACCATGCTGCTATAATTGACCAACAAGAACAAACGAAATTATTATTATGTAATATCAGATAAATCAAATTATGACAACAAAATCCCATCAACATAATGAACAAACTTTAAGTGATCACACCTAATCTAAACTTAAATATTTCAACCTAAGCTAAGACAAAAACAAATGAAAAACGCGAATACAAAGTCTAAAAATCGAAGTAGCGGCAGGTCTGGAACAGGAGCTCAGGCCTATTCGTATATGTAGAAAAATAATGATCACCTACACTATGCGTCACTTACGTTAAATATTAACCGAATAACAAGATCTTTTCCGAAGAACTATAAATATTCGATAGCATATCTAAAATGAGTGGCCTATACACTAAGCTCACCCTCCCCTTATAGAAAATAACAACCCCATTAAATAGCTAGATTTTTAAAACCTTCTTTTCTTCATGAAGTTTCTTTTTTTAATATATAAAATGTTTATAAACTACTTATTACGAATCTGCAAATAAGAGCTGGATTAATCCATTCGAGAGAAAAACAAAAATTAATAGAACTTGACTAAACCTAATAAGCATAACATGAAACCAATAAGCGTTCTCGAATCCACCGACTCATAAAATACTAAACCAATACGATCGTGCTAAGAAAAAGCACATCTCATGAGGATGCATATGTCCAATTATGAGATCCGACAAGTAATGCTCAAACCAAACGAATATCTCGAACGATTGTTGATTAAATGAAAATACCATAGCTTAAGTCAAAAGTCCATGACAAACAAAAATAAATAAAATGTAAGAATAAGTTATCAAACTATGCCATATATAGACAAACATTAAGTTACCCATCATACAAAAATAAAAATAAATTTATATATAGAGACAATAATAATTATTTGTTGACAAAGACGCTGACATAACATATCAACTACAAATGACGATAGAAGTTCATGACGAGTTGTGAATAAAGTAAGGCATAGGACAGATCAAGGGAAACAAACGCCAAGTTACTATAAAATAATATTTTTAAACACGCAATCTGAACGGTTTCAGAGAATTCTGGTGAAATATTAAATCACGTCTGGAGCTTCCATCTATCTTACGTAGTAAATAATTATTATTAGATAGCCTTCGAATAACACGAAACGGACCTTTATATGGACGCGATAACTTCTGACCAACATTTGTTATTCTTTTAGGATTATATACCAAGACTAAGCTACCTGGATCGAACGTTACGAACCTGACTTTCCTGTCATAATATTCCTTTTGAGTCATTTGCGATTTACGAATATTTCTCAACGCACAAGAGATCATTCTAATATTAGCATTATTGCGAGCAGCAATATCCAAATCATTACGATTAGATACAATATCAACATCAGAACGCAAAATTGGGTCTCTAGCAAAAACAATAGTGTAAGGAATCGTATTTGATGACGCCTGTCTCGATATATTATACGCGTACGTTGACATGGGCAAATACATGCACCAATCTGCTTGACTCTCGTTTGTATACATCGCTAAACTCTGAGATATAGTGCTATTAAAACGTTCCACGAGTCCAATGGTCTGAGGATGCCTAGTTGCAGCAACCGATAACGTGGAATCAAAAAAAACTATCGTATTTTTAACCATGTGTGATGTGAAAATTGATCCACGATCTACAATGACTTCATTCACCATACCAAATTTACAGAAGATCTCTTGAGTAAGAAAATCACTAACGGCCTGAGCAGTTGCACTTGGGACTGCTCTAGTTATCGCGTATTTCGATAAATACTCTAAACAAACTATGATGTATTTGTTTCCTAAATCCGAGGTCGGAAGAGGTCCTAATATGTCAAGGGCTATTTTATCAAAAAGATGATTGACTTCAATCGGTTGCATCGGAGCAATCAAATACGATCTCTTCCTCTCTTGACATTCTTTACAACCTTCGATATATCTAGAAATTTTCTTTTCAGCATCAAGAATAAAATATCTGTCCCTAAATTTACATAAAGTCTTCGTAAGACCAAAATGCGCTCCATTCCAAGGATCATCATGAATTTCCTTCATAACGTCATTAAATGAAGCTTGAGGAACAACCAAACGATCAACATATCTGTTACCTATCCTACACCTGTGAAAGAGCTTATTGTCTCTGGTAAGAAAACCTTTATAGTTTAGCCGAGATCTAGAAGCAATCCTTGAAACTTGTTCAGTGCAAAAACTATCAACGCTTTGATCAAATTCAAAACGAGAAGCTTCAATCCTGTATAACTCTAAACCATCCTCAACTACATCCTTAGGAGAGGTCTCCTTAACATCAACATCCTCAATTAATGGATTCCTGCTTAGGAAATCAGCAATTTGGTTATCTTTGCCCGAACAATATACTATATCAAAATCATATTGTTGAATCGCTAAAGACCAACGAGCTAAACGCCCATTCATATCCTTTTTAGTACGGACCCGGCGCCTCCACCATGTCAGGTGGACGTAGCTCTTTGAAGATGGGAGGCACTCGCTTCTAGCGCATAAATCCGTAGCTAAATAATGACTCCAATATTAGATTACAATATTTTGTATTATCTTTTCTTCATTTCAATCCCTAATCCACACCATTATTTTTTTTAGCCCATCATTCTCTGACTCACCACGTCTAATTAGCTTTTTTACGATATATAGGGCGAATATCGAGTGCCAGCAACAACAAACAAAGGGAAAAGTGCGCGGAGACTGCATGTAACCAATGCAATCTCCACAGTACCTTCGTTTTGAGATTCGAACGCTCGCTAGGACACGGAGGCTGAGAAATCGATTAAAAAAAACGTCTGATAGAGTTCTATCGATCCGGAATTTACGGAAATGACGTCACGCCTCATCAAAGCACAGCCAATGGGAGGCGCCTCCTAAAACAATTTTCGCGTGCAACTGAGTGGATAATCGCCAGAATTACCCAAGCTTCATTGGTTCAGCTCAGACTCGATAAGAATGACTCCATATGAAGTGGCTTAAACGGTTCAAGGAGCACTTTGCTGTACATTGACTTCTTAAGCTTGTGAGCAGACCTTGAGATGGAACTTAGACCACCATAGATCGAGAAATCAGTGTTACTCAATGCAGGCCATGCACCAAAAAATGCGTCAGAACCTTTTCTTCCCAGGCAAGTTGTAAAATCCACGCATTATTTTTTTTTTTCAGATGAGTGAAGGAAGATGCAACTGGAACTGTAAGACGCTCATTACACGGTAAATCTAGATCGCGATCAGTGATCTCGATTCACATTTGCCTGGTTGTACAACACGTTACACATTCAATCTGGATCGAGATTACTGGATTGACCGTATAATGGGCGCCTAACTTCAGAGTGTGTTAGAGGCGAAAATTGCCATTATTTGTAATTGATATTGAGAGCATACCCTAAATTAATCGATTATCACACTCCCTCCCCGTCGCTTAGGGCAGAGCAGCATTTTACATTGAATGCAAATAATTACAGTTTGTATAGAAACACGCTTTGGGTTGGAGCTGACTCCGCGTCTAACTAGGCCTTTTTACACGATAGAAATCTTCCAGACAGCCTTAGATGATGAATAGTGACGATGATGATAATAGAACGCTAACAGGCAATGTATGTCAAAGCACTCCAGCGTACAACTTAGCCGATTTGGCAACTCGATTGATGCCAAGACGAAGTGTGCTCACATGTCCCATTTGGTCGTAATATGGTAATGCGTGTTTAACACGTTCACTGCTCAAAACGCGTTAAGAAAGGGCAAATTTTCTACTGTGTGCCTGAGAATATAATTTTAGCACTGCATGCAAAATAGCCACACCTAACCGCTTAACAGCACTGGCCATCACGTTTGAATATTAACATAAAAAATATATTTCTTGCTTCTAATCCAAAACAAAAACAGATGATATTCACATCACACAGGTCGCAGAATGAAACCACAACAACGAATAAAGAGGGCTTAAAGTTCATAAAGAGTGTACACCTACAAAAACTTTCTACACAGCCTTCGCAGTTGGCTTCTACGAAAGACAGCTGGTACAGCGTACAGGCACGGTAGTACTTCAATATTAATTCTGCAGGTTAGTGCAACGAGCTATGGCCGCTGACTTTTGAATGCACCAGTGTAACATACCAATTTTGGTGGCGATGTGAGATTAAAGAATTACCCCAACCCTAACCCTTAAAAAAACCCTTTAACCCCCCCCCCCCTTTTAACCCTTTAAAAAATGCAAAACAACAGTATCTTTTTCTCTCCCACTCCCTGTCACTTTCACAGAGAATAGAGATTGCCCATAAACCATTCTGGGGATTATGATGTTGTTCAAATCAATTATCTATGTCACCTTACCATCGTATGATTAAGTGCTACGGAACTCAATTACAGATTCTTAAAGGTGCTACAGCTGAAACTGCTACGCCGTAGAAGAAGTCAACGTATTAAGTGTATAATAGGGCCATTTTTTCAAAGTGCCCTTTTGATCTTTACACAAAGGACGTCAAGTTTGGAATTAGAATTCCTCACGTCAACTGTTTCATTTCTCGTGGGTGCACAATAGGTGGCGTTGTTCAAGGTTACAAAGAACTCGACAATTTAATTATTTTTTGTGCCATAAAAATGTATTAAATACCACACCACACATTGCACGTACATAATTTATTTAGCCTACCCTACGGTAGGCTTACGATAGAATGTTACGTAACTTTTGTCAGTTCACTAATTTGTTTGTATGCTGGAGCTGGTATTAAAATTCCCAGCATGTTTGGAAGTTTGAAACAGACCCTACTCATTCGAGTTTTATTGATAAAATTTCGTTATAGAGGGACCAGCAAATGTGAGGAGTTCAAAGCCATGAAATGCTTCGACTATAATCTGAACCTTTGCTCGTAGAACACAATACATACATGAAAGAGGCCACGCTTTAATCCCTAAGGGGTGAGCAGAGTCTTTCCTCAAAAGGAGCTTTTTTGTTTCATTCCTAAATGACAGATTATTGTGTGATGATATGGTAAACCAAGAGTCATATCATCATCAAATAACTATCTATTGGCGACTCGCGGTGTTTATCAATCTCTGATGTGGCTTGCAAAGCCGAACTTTACCTTTCTTATTCGGCTACATGACTCGCAGTACACAAGCCAGGAAAAGTAAGCTAGTAACTAATTGAATTAGAATTTCTTTTATTTTATTTTATTTTTTTATTTTATTTTTATTTTGGACCACCAGTAGAAATTACAATAATACTTACAATAATAAAAACAATTACAAAATATCTAAAACTGAATGCATTTCTTGTTAAGGTAGCCACATCATTCACAAATACAGGTAGGTATGCATCGTGCTATAAAAGTAGGGGTAGTTTTTTAGTTAGACTAAGTAAGTACATATTAAAAATAATAGTAACATATTAACCACAAGTAAAAAGGAGAAAGAGACGTTGCCCTATGCTAACTCCTAACAATGGACAGGACTTTGGATCTGAAGCAACTAATAGAATCGTTAAAGATGTCTACTGTATCCCCCAAAGAGTTGTAGTTGCGGCTTAATCTAGATATGGGTGAGTATTTCCTGAGGTTAGTTTTAGAGAATGGCGTCACGAACAGACCAGTGGGGCGACGAGGACAGCGACGCGGAACGTATATTTGGAAGCTACGTACGAGTTTTGGACAGTCAAAATGACCTCTGAAGATTTTGTAGAGAAAAACTAAGTCTATGTATAGTCTTCTCGTTGATAGTTTATCTACTTTATAATATTCAAGTCTCTTTACATAGGAGGTAAGTTGTTTATATTTGTTACCACAAAAAGCTAAGTGTTTGAGAAAACGTTTTTGTATGCGTTCAATACGCAGTTGATGTACATTATAGTTAGGCGCCCACACCACACAGCAGTACTCTAGAATACTACGAACATAAGCATTATAAATGATGATTTTGGTAGACGGTTTTTTAAAAAGTTTGGTATTTCTAATCACAAAACCAAGCACTTTACTAGCTTTATTGATGATTTGGTCCATATGTGGGAGAAAGGTTAATTTGCTATCAAACAAGACACCCAAATCACGGATCACAGAAACCTCTCCTAAAGTGACACCATTAATATTGTAGCTAGAGTTATAATAGTTGTGTTTTCGAGTGAATTTAATGTGGAAACATTTTCCCGTATTAAGAGACATGCCATTCACTATGCACCATCTGGCAAGAGAGTCAATATCCTGCTGCAAAAGTCCACTATCTTGCCTGTTTTCGACAACTCTGGCCAGTTTAAGGTCGTCTGCAAAAAGATAGACTTTGCTGAATTCAAAAATGCCCGTGATGTCGTTTATGAACAAATTAAAAAGCCATGGGCCGAGAATTGACCCTTGAGGAACGCCAGATTTTGCAACATAACAATGGGATTTAAAACCTTTGGCAACCACATACTGATATCGGTCTCTTAGATAAGTACGAAACCAATTAAGAATGGAACCGTGGATGCCGTACTTTGACAACTTAAATATAAGCACATCATGGCAAACCCTATCAAAGGCTTTAGAAAAGTCTGTGTATATGGCATCGACTTGTTTGCCACTATCCACTGCTTGTACGAGGTAGTTATTGTAGCTTACAAGATTAGTATTTGTGGATCTTGAACTGACGAAACCATGCTGATATTCCGTTAGCGATTGTTTAAAGAAATATTGCAAGTGCGGATAAACTAATGCCTCAAACACTTTGGCAAAAATTGACAAAATTGAAATTGGCCTGTAGTTGGCAACATCATTTGCGTCGCCACCCTTAAAAATAGGCACAACCTTGGCCATCTTCCAGACTCCAGGAAATACGCCTGTGCTGAGTGAGGCATTATAAATATAGTACAATGGTACACTAAGAGCTGAGGCGCATCTAATAACGAACAAAGGAGGTATGTTGTCGGGACCGGCACCCTTGGTTAAGTCAAGTCTTTTTAATTTTTTGAGTATCACTTTTTGTGTAATGTGGATATTGCCAATATGGTGAACCGAATGATTTTCGGGAATATGAAAATTGGTCAAGTGAGAATCAGCAAAAACTGATGAAAAATGTGTAGCAAACAAATGGCAGATACCTGTACCGTCACTAGCCGATTTGTCGTTATGAAACATTTTAGCTGGTAGTGGGTTTGTAGAGCTACGCTTTGATTTCGAGTATGACCAGAAATACTTTGGGTTACTGCTGATGCTGCTTTCGATTTTACTAATGTAGTCATTATAACAGATAAGAGACAAACTTTCACATCTTTTACTAATAATTTTTAATGAGATTTGATCTAACGGATTTTTAAATATTTTACACTTTTTTAGAATTTTTTCTTTTTCCTTTAATAGTTTGATTAATTTTTGTGTAGACCAAGGTGCTTTTCTGTGATTTCTTAATTTAGACTTAGGTACGTGCACTTTAATAATATCGTCTAGTTTATTATAAAATAATTTAACCATATCACTAACATTTGAACATAATTTAAATTCTAGCGCCCAATCTATCTCATCCAATTTCTTTATTAACAATTCATAATCAGCCTTAAAATAGTTTAGTTTATATTCTTCCGTATTAACTTTGAGTGTAGGAGACGAAGTTAATGGAATCTCTATATCTAAGGGTGGGTGTTGAGGGTCTATTTTGACTAAAGGATTATTACACAAATGGATTTTGACATTATGAAAACTGCTTAAAACTAGATCCAAAATCCTGTTCCTATTGTTCAAAAATTTTAGAGTAGTCAAATCAAATCAACGGCCCGTTACAGTCCACTGCTGGACTATGAGCCTCCTCCACTTAAGTGTTTGGTTTTGCCATAATCTCCACGCTTGGCAGGCGGGTTGGAGATCGCAGATTAAAAGGTTACTGTGTCATCTCGCGCTGCTGCCCGTTCCCTGTTCTTGTCCCTAAGTCGCCTCTTACGACACCCATGGGAAGAGTATGGGTTGGTGACCAAATGTATTCTATTTTGCCGTCACCACACGGCGACGGCAGAGTAGAATATAGAGTATTGAAAAAAAAAACTGTGATTGTCTATGTTCACGACGTTCGCGCCACTTTGGTAGGTACCACTCTGGTCAAGTCCCCGCGCCCGCTATATTACCAAATTGCGATTATGTCCGTTAAAAAAAACTACTGTTGAAAAAACACCGGTATTGATGAACATGTGCCATGGAGCAGGATGATCTTGTAGTTTGCAATACCTGTAACAAAGAAATTTAAACATTAATATCACATTACTATTTGTTTTTGTCTGTGTGCAATAAAGTATATTTCATTCATTCGTTCATTCATTCACATGCAGTAACCAAGATCGATTAACGAAGGCATAGTCTTCATAGTATTCTAAAACAAACTCTAAAACGTCGGAGGCCAGTACCCGAGACTTTCTGTTCGACAGCCGACTCTAACACAGCTTATCTATGCAAAACTTAATTTGTTGCGGGATTTGCTAGTTCATCCATATGCACGGGTTTGCCTGTATGAATGCTTAATGGCTGGAATTTTGGAAAATTGAATTCACAAGCTAATAATAATATAATTTTGTTAGTGAAATTGAATCTGAACTGAACTTGTATACCACAGTGGTGATTTCGTGGGTTTAGTGGGTGGGTTTTCGTACATCTCATTCATTCATTTAAATCGACCCAGCCCCAGTCAGCTGACCAGTTACCATGATTTTTTTTTTATTTTTTGAGATTTTAGAATGCTTTTAAAACAAAAGTTCAGAAACAGACAGCCTCCGTGGCCGAGTGGTCGAGATTTCGACGCCCATTACGGAGGTTCCGAGATCGATTCCCGGTGGGGACACTGTCAAGCAAAAATCTCTTTGTGAGGCTTTTCCCAGATTGGTTATGACATTGCAGGCTGAGTCACCTGATAGTCCGAAAAGAAAGATGATTCCGTGCTTCGGAAGGCACGTTTAGCCGTTGGTCCCGGCTACTATCTAGTCGTTACAAGAGTCAAGTGGTCTTTGGCGGCTCTATAACACTGACACCAGGGTCTGTGAGGTCGGTTGTCGACTTACAACCCACACGATGATGATGATGATGAAAACAAAAGTTGTTTCACCTGAGAGGTTTCGTATTACAAAGTTAACACGTTGTATAGTATTATTATTACCCGACACGCCTGCGCTTGATCGCAATGCAGGTGACATTCCAATATGGCGTCATTTGATACTGTCGGGCGGCGCGCCTCTGGCAAGGGTCGTATTCGAACATAACCGGCATAACGAGACGCCTGTTTAGATCTTGTTCGTATGGATGCAAGGTTCAAGATATATGGGGTGTTAGTGAAATCGACCCTATTTGTTTAGTTGCAATGCAAGCGTATTTGTTTGACGTGGTTCGCGTTCTAAAAGATGAAGACGTAGTGTTTCACAAATTCCTGAGTCTAGTTGGCATTGCGCTTGTATTCTTGGCAAAAATCCCCCGATTCGTCTTTTGACCGGTATTTAATATAGGTAGTTAAGCTAAGATATATTAACAGTGAGTTATCAAATATCCTCAAGTTAAGAAACTGTTTTTCGAGAAATAAAAGCAAACAAAGGGGAAGATGGAAGGAAAAAAGAAAGATAAAGATCGAGGCAAATATACCTTAATAAAAGGAGAAATATAATGTAGGTAGAGTCGTCAAAAAATAAGGCAGAATGGCAGCTACTCTTTAAAATATCTACGGCTATTCTAGTCCACCGCACCGACAAAAGCTCTTGAGTGAAAAGGAATCCAATCCTAAACCGCTTATTCCATATTCAAATCTTTATACAAAGCTATAGATTATGCAGAACTTGTATCCCGGAGCCATTTTTCACGTAGATTACGTACACAATCCGCATAATCACACCCACACCTCTAAATCAAGGAGGGTTGCAATAATACTCGGGGAACCGTGTGCAGACCAATGGGGACGCGAACGAAATCAAACTATACTTTCAGGCATTTAAAAAAACGTTAGCTACGTATGGGCAAACCGGCCACCTGGTGAAGAACAAATAGAGAAGAATAGCACAGGACAGCTTAATCATTCAGACAACCCAGAACAAAACGCATAAGAAGACCGACCCTAGATGATCTGGTCATAAGGGTTGGACAAAGAAGATTAGCTACGTATGGGCTTGCTCAATCAGGCCCGACTGGCGGGCGAAAAGAAAGTTGAAGTCAGCTTGCTCAGAAAGTGCCTGTTAATGTTCAAGATGGGACTCTACTGACCATCCGTTAAACTCGACGGATTCGACTGGTGGTAGGCCTGTCGTATGACAAAATAATTATTATTTCAAGCAACCATCGTCCGCCGGTTTTGTACTGAACACGGTTGAGTTAGACGGAGAGTCTGTAGTGTTGCGTTGAAAAGATTGTGCTGCACACATTTCATGAAAGGCATGGCGAGAAATGCAACTATCTGACTTGCTGTTTTTTGTCTAATTGCCTAAACGTCAGTTAACCTTTGGCTTCAAGACAACTTCAAATAAGGTTAGGGTAAATACTGAAAACACTGATTTACAATATTACTTTTAACCAACTACTTTGTTGATAACGTCGAGTTTGGCGACTAAGGCCTGTAATGAATAATGTCAGCTTAATATAAGGATTGTAAGTTAGTACCCATTGCTTATCTTTTCTACGAATTTCTGTTACGACTACAAAATATGTGTGCCAGGACGATTGTCAAGAATACAGATTAATTGAAGCAGGCACCCTAAGAGCCAAAATCGTTTAGGAGCATCATCATAAGTATGCAACTTCAGTTACGGGGTTTTTTTTTTAATTGTAATAATCTTTATTATCCAAAACATACTCAATATAAAAACAAGTATCTAGCAAATTGTACTACGAATGGTATTGTATCATGTTTGACACAACTAAGAGCCTCTGCACTCATAAACTAGTAAAAACTGTATCTTAGGAGAAAGTGACCGGCCGTGAGATTACAGTTACTGTGCTTCAAATTGATTTATGTAACTTCCAACGATGTTAGGTTGTAGTCCTATTTGAGTCTTCCCACTTAGTCTGTACAAGACCAATAATAATTCTAAGGGACGACAACGCTACTTGTTTCTTTCTTATTGCTTTTTTTTTAATTTATACACCACCCAGCGCTTGTAATTGGTTCAAGTTATGACTACAGTCATTTGTCACCAGCCTCTGTGACGTCAGCAGGATTACCTAAAGAAATGACTGGATTTGTGTTCTGGAATACACTTTCGTATTTTGATGGTGTTTCTTATGATTATGATGTTTTGATCCAGATTGATGTTCTTAAATTGTTATTGCTGGAAGGTGGAAGGGGCTTAAAATGGATCCTGGAGGCCGAATGGAGGCTCAAGGAGATAGCGGAGTTGATTTTTGTGACGTGAAATATTTTAAATAAACAGGGTAAAAATATAAATGAAGTCATTAATAGGGATAAAGTTTTTAGTCGACTAAACCCTGATTACCCTAATTCAGGATAGCCTCAAGCCCGTATATGAGCTGTTGATTATGTTAAATGATTGTAAGAATTGTAATACCTAGGCTAATAAAGCAAAGGATCTCTTAAAAAGTGATTCCTTTGGAAATAACAAAATTAGATGTGTTCTGGTGACTTTTTCAAATTTCAAATTGTACGTTCGCAACGAGAGAGAATGTTGAACTAACAACAAAAGATAAGATCTTCAATAATACCAATTTGCACGTTCAACCAAACGTATTTATCGATAAATATAGGTACAATACGTTTGTATTGCTCACCGAGGCACTAAACGATAATAAAACAATTGAAATTACTTCAACATTCGAATTTCGAAATTTCGGCGTGCGTTATTGCGCTAGATGACGTCACAGTCTTTGTGATTGGTGGAGTGGTAAGCTATCTGATTGGTGGATTTAATGAACAATAAAAAGAGATTAAATCTTTTCAGTACCACTACTGATTAGAAAGAATAGTTTTAAATTTTAGATTTGAAAGCAAATACAGGAAAACAAGATCAAAGAAATCTATTTGGATAACACAAGTTCGTTATGATGAAGTGTCCAAGGGCTGGTCATACCTGGCTGTAGGACCGATAACTGCTGGAAAATACAGTAAATATTTATCTTATACTGTTCTTGTGTGCAGCGTCCCACAGTTTCACCGCAACTATCATAAGGTTTCATTGAATAAATTGCTACCTTAGCAATAAGGCCGAATATTTATTTTTTTTGCTGGTTGGTAGCTACCATACATATCGTTTCTTTTGTCTGTGGTACATACTTATTTGAAGTGGTTATAGGTTATGATTTTTGTTAGAACATACGTCGAAAAAAGTAAGGTAAATACTATTAGTATTAGTATTTTCGCGGCGTAATTTCGACAGGTGTGTTTCTATGCTAAAGCGACTTGCTTTACGATTATACCTGCCACGCGATCTCAATACAGCTGACATCAAACAAGATGCCTTTCACTTACACGATGCTGTTACTACTTAAGTGTGAGTGAAAGAGCTATAAGCTCCGGGTTACGGCCCCAACTGCAGCGACATAGTGCACCTGGATAAGAACATCCTGAATGAGAGACGCTTCCGTCCAGTAGTGGAGGAAAGTATCAGATTTTTTTAAGAAGTCAAATTGCATCGATCTTATATCATTTAGCTTGGCTCGTATTTCACAAAAACAGCTCATATACGTCTCCACAGGGGCACAAGCTTACACTGAACTAGGACAATCTGGCCTTAGTCGACCACGCTGGCCCGGTGCGTATTGGTCGACTCCACACACAACCTTTGAATTTCTTCGGAGGAGTGTGCAGCTTTCCTCAAGTAGTTTTCCTTCACTGTTAGAACGCCGAATAAACGTACATATGAATTTGAAAAAAAAAAAAACACGTGGATTTGAACTCGCGTCTCCCGGACAGAAGGCAGCGGGCTTAACCACTGCACCACAGACACTCTTATGTTTTGTAATGAGGCAGCCTTTGTTAATAAGACGAGCTATCTTTGTTTTGGCGTACAAAAGTTAAAAATACCAGGCCCGAAGTATTAATACCGGATTTTTTTGGTACCTTTTGCAAGTCTAAAGCAAGAATTCTTATCATCTAACGTCATTCCCATTTTATTTTCATAGCAGCTTATTAAAATTCAACCTAGCTAGGTCATGATAAGATCAATATTGTGTGACCTAGCTTAGAACTTTAGGTCTGCCTACCAAGCTAAGTACCAGTTGTAAGTTAATGTTGTCAGTCACGCTACAAAAGAAATTGTACAAGGCGAAAAAAAGCAAAGCTTTTTTTTTTCCTTTTTGTGTTGTTGAATAACTGCTGGAAAAGACAGATGCCGTGTGGTGACGGCAGAGCAGAATACATTTGTCACCAACCCCTACTCTTCCCGTGGGTGTCGTAAGAGGCGACTTAGGGACTACACATGAACGGAACGGGCAGAAGCGCTCTCTGATACAGTAACCTTTTAATCTGCGATCTCCAACCCGCCTGCCAAGCGTGGAGATTATGGCAAAACCAAACACTTAAGTGGAGGAGGCTCATAGTCCAGCAGTGGACTGTAAAGGGCCGTTGATGTGTCTTTTAGTTATTTCCTTCTAACTGTAGCATGGAGGTACAATTTCAAAGGAACATAAAGTTATTTATAATTTCAAAACATTTGCGTAGAGAAAGGCCGTGACAGACCCACCGTACCACTAATACTAGCCGGCCATACTACAGTCAAAGACAAAATTATTTATTTCCATAGGATGTTATTACATCACTTAGATCCGTCATTACATTTTTTTGGGTGAGTTCACTAACTCAATGGGGGAATCTATGGAGAAGAAGAAGAGCTCACCGAAGAAACTCCACAGTCGTCGCATCTTTTGCGTTTCCTTTAAAATTCCGAAAATATTGTCAATTACAAAATTAATGCTTATTATATATCGAAAAATCCTGCTACTCAAACAATTTATTCCCATGGACATCTGTCTTCTAAGTAATCAGATATCCTATAGTAACCTTTTTTATACAATTTCTGTTTTATAATTATTTTAAACTTGTCTAAAGGCAAGTTTTTAATATCAGTAGGGACCTAATTGTAATACCGTATTACAATTGCCTTTAAAAGAATTACTAATTTTATGTAGTCTGGTGGGCAACCCTTTTAAAAACCTTTCCCATAGTAAAGTGAATAGTTGAAAAGAACTAAATAACATGCACTGAATTGGACTCATCATAACTAATCAAATAACCCCTTTGAGGGGTTTACTAGTAGACATTAAAGAGTTCCGCCATTCAGCTCCTTTTGTTTTGGACTCATCTGATTTTAAGAATAATTTTAGCTATAGCTACTGAAGAGTTCCACCCTCCAGAGCCCCTGGCTCCATGATCAAGCAAACGCCACTCTACGGCATCAAATTATAGTCCTGTCATCCGAAGTACATATACTTGAGAAGTTTCAAATTAATACTTCCTATAACGTTTCAAAATAATATAGAAGTAATTAGCTAAATACAAATGAAGCTAATATAAAAAGCGTGTTAAAAATCGTAACTGACAATCAGTCCAATGAGCCAGTTAAACCGATGTCCGCGCGACTCCTTTGTGGCTCCCAACGAATCGATTTCAAAGAGATTTTGTCAATAATTCAGATCTTTGACGATTCAATTTCGTCCGATAAAAATTCTCCTCTAGTTATCCGATTAAGCAAATTTCCAGGTAAAAGAGAAATTTCTAAATTGTCCCGGTTAGTGTTGTCTGTAGAGGTGTCGATAAAACTATCGATAGTCAGGTGATATTTCGATAACGTTATCTATTTACATTTTTATTCACAATTTAGGTTAGGCAGTTGTCTAACACAACTTTTTTTTACCAGGTTTAAATAATACCTGTTTGTTTTGAATAGTTTGAAAATAACTACAATATCATCATCAACAGCTCATATACGTCCCCGGGCCCCCCCCCATCGGGCAATTAGGCCTTAATCGACCACGCTGGCCCAGTGTGGGTTGGTCGACTTCACACGCAACTTTTGAATTTTTTCGCAGGAGTGTGCAGGTTTCATCACGATGTTTTCCTTCACCGTAAGAGCGTCGAATAAACGTATAATGAATTCGAAAACACATTGGTACGTGGTGGGGATTGAACCCGCGTCTCCCGGACCCTAACCACTAGACCATCGACGCTCTACAATATACACCCAATAAATCAGTTGTGATTAGTTGTAAACCGCAGATAGTCGTTATGATTGGTTGAAAATTTAATGGTGTTGCAAAAATTGTTGTCGTAATTATTTTAATAGAATTTAGATAGGTTAAGTTATTATATGTTTAAGACTCTAATATATCGACAGCAGCTATCGATTCACGATTCTTCCATTTTTCAATAGACTGTGTTCGTATCTCGATAGTTTCCACATTACTAGTCCCGGGTTCCGGCGGGAGGTACCCGGATGAGACACAGCTGGTCGAAACATCCGGCTCTCTCATTACCAGGGTAATACCTATTTAGAAGATAGGTATTCCGGGAGGTTTTCAAGAGTTTTAGCGCGAAAATTAAGGTAGGTTTAATTTTGAGTTGTTTTTTGAAACAATATATTTTTTTATGTGGATAATAGGCATTGTCAGTCTCAGTTTTAGTAACCAGAACAAACAGAGTTTTCAAGTCGCCAAATGAATGAATGAATGAATTAACCACTCAAACAAATATACTTTAACAACTCTCTCTCTTTCTCTCTTCTTTACTTTTTTGTATGAATGACCTCTGCCTCTCATGTTTCCTTTGGTTCGTATTAGTTGGTTTGGTTATTAATATTAGGCACAAAGAATTTAATTGTTAAGAATCCAGTTCCTAGAGAATCTACGAAAAAAAGAAATACAACACACGCGCTAGTTAGTTAGTCACGCACTGTATGACGGACTGCCGCTACCGATAAAAAACAAAAATACAATATAATTCAGACAAACATAGGTAATAAAATGACCTCCGGCGAGGTAAAATGGTGCAGGAGACCCAAAAAGCCAGCAAAAAAGAAACTGGGTTAACAAATCACAAGTAAATACATTTATTTTCAGTATTCTAAATACTTGATATAAAATAATGATGGATGGAATTATGCAAGCAATAGTCAGCCAATGTCTACGGCTTATATTAAGGTATAATGTCATAATACTTATATCCTATAAAAATACTTAAATAATCTCCATAATAAGTATTACTTAAATAATCTTGAATAGAAACTGTTATTTTACGTTAGTTACCCCACTAAGTAAATTTTGAAATTATATTGATTGTGCTGCATTATTATTAACATAATATGATGAAGTTTTCTCTATAACCCAAAGTGAAAGACAATGTAAGTAAACCATACATCTGAAATTGCCAATTTTCTTTGTTGTTTTCTTTTAAAAGGCACAAGGCCAAGTCTTCTATACTAGTGGCTCTGTGAGCTGTAGACCTCGCGAGTCGCTGTATATCTCTTTATATTTGACGGAGAACCGTTGCCAACAGGATCGCACATGGTGGATGGATCCCCGAAATAATGTAGTCTCTCCTTAGTTCAGGCTCGTATTTCAACGTTAGTAAAATCACAACTCGAAAATAACAATTGATTGGCAAGATTTTAATGGATACAAAATACAATACGGAAACGTGAGAAGTTTGACACAGAGTAATGGCCTCTTCACACAATCACACATTTATAGTACATTACGATACAAGGATCGTAGGTGGCATATTACAAACGAGGTGACTTTTGTAAGCCCGAGCCGCAGGCGAGGGTTTATAATGTCACGAGTTTGTTATAAAACGTAAGATCCGTGTGTTGTACGACGTTTTTCAATACACTTGTGAGAAAACTGATAGTAAATAACTAAATTGAAATGGTTACGAAAGGTACATACATAGTAACCTACAAAAGCTATGATACTACAGGTCCATTTTATCATGTAGAAAACTAACCTTTATTATATCGCGCCCAGTTTAAGTATCCTTACTATTCACATTTATCATTAAATATCAACACTAAAACACTCATAAACCAACATTCAATGTAAAACAATCAAATTAAAATTTTACAAACTTGGCGCCAACTACAAATAGATATTATGTTTCTTTTTTATAAGCATAATTACGGAGAAAAGGCTCTGACATTCAGCCTCTACGAATATTAATTGTTAAATCAAGATAATTTTATTTTTTAATTAAAATATTACTGGCTGATAATATTTTTGATACAATTTTTTGAAATAAAAAAATATGAAATACTTTTCTCTTTGTATGAATCGATTTAAATATTTTTTATTGTCAATATTATCCTGACTGAATAATAAATTCTGAAGATCGTAAGAATTAAAAAAAAAATTGTAATAAAATCGCACTAGTGCGGTAAAACGCATTTACCGCACAGTTTATTGGTAAGTTCAATTTTCGAGCAAGGTGTATTGAAAAATAATATACATAAGGTGATTTTAGTAAATAATTACAAAGCAATCTGATTGATATCAGTAATGCAAAAGTACGATAATTTTTAATTTGACTTGTTCTATCACACTTAATGCATAACACATCCACTGCAGAAGTGACGCGATCCAATCACCGTTATCCGTCATGCCGTGAACCAATCACTGCGCTTGTCGTAATATGACGTGATGAGTGAACGCATCCAATTGGCCTGTCTACATTGACGTTTCTCGTTCAAGTACTCGAGATTTGGGGCCATATTTTTCTTGGGTTTTGTTTACAATTACACTTCCATAGCTTCCTTATTCGTAGATTTCAACTATGTTTTGACTGTCAGTTTTCTATTTTTGTATACTTTCAGATGAACTATGAAAAAAATCTAATAATTTTTTATGCATATTCTACCTTGTTAGTTAATGTAATTAGTAGATGGCGCTGCTAGTGGAGAGAGATATTTGCCAAAGAGTACTAATTACAATACGTAGTAAAGTAGGATTTTTAATTGAACGGAGTAATTTGACATTAGACAGAAAAATAATGTTGCCAGCTCCATAATCTTAGTGATGTTTTCAGTTCAATTCTAACTCAAGTGAGTTGAATCATTCACACTATTAAATATAAAAAATGCTTGTTACCCCAGCCTATAAACATAGACTTCGTCTACATATCATGCAGTTCGCAATAGTTGGAATCCATCAGAATTGGTGAGTTGGTTTTAGTATTACTGGTAACAACAGTCAGGCTTTTTATGTAGGTAGGTAATAAAAGTAATTAGTGTTTTTTTTTATTTCTAAGAGATAACTTGCAGCTGCGACACAAACGAATGACTCATCCATACTACAACTAATTTCCTATTGGATGACGGGAGAAGCGTCTATTTTTTTATTATTATTACTTTCCTATTGTTCGTCATTCGGCTTCTTACCTCCGGTCTGAGTGTTCGAATGTTTCTCTTGCCTTTGCATTTCATCGTTGAACTTTTCGTTAAGTTTTTTGTTAAGTTAAGTACGATAAGGGCTTCCAGTTTTGGCGAATTGGCTACGCAATGAATATCAAATTGTAACTTGTTACTAGTAAATTGTTGCTTCGTGAAACGTGGCCCAGATGAGTGATTGAATCATATCTTTTTAGCACAACACTATATTTTTTTCTCAAAAAAGCGGCAACCCACCATATGTCAGATTACTCCGTTCAATTAAAAATCCTACTTTAGTGTTCGTTCGTTCCACCTGTCAGCCACGCTCATTAGTCGTCTTGTAACTAGCTATATAAGTATATGATTACCTCATTACCGTTCCTTTCGTCCGTATACCTATAATACGTAAATATTATCCATAGGTCAAAGTACGATAGTACTAATATTTACTAGCACTCCGTCTTCCCATGGGAGTAAGATTTTCCCGTATAAAGTACCACATAACCCACATGACAAAAAATATCTACAGCCATGCCTAAGCTTTTAAATATTTTATCGAGATGGCATGGCAGTATGGCGCAGAACCTTTGCCAAAAACTGGCGACCGCTAACGACGATAAATCAAAGTTTCCCGCCTTTTTCCCTGTCAAATATAAGACCGCCTGCACACTTTACCAAAATATTACTATGTATTTTTTCTATAAGAAAAAGAAAAACAGCTGTTTGATGAATCAATTTATGAAGCTCATGATTTTGATGAGAAAACAAGGAAAACCGTATAAGTAGTAATTATCTCGTTCTACCAAGTCGTAGAATGTAATATCAGGTACTCACCTGATATTACATTACACTGAGTGTACTTACACTCACTTCCGGTTGATTTTATCAGCAGATACTTAGTATTTCTTCAAATAATATTATTAAAGATATGAATTAGCTGGATTTAATTAAAATACACGCAACTAATTACTCATTTATGTAGGACAGACTTGGTGTTATGAAAATATAAAATCTGGCATTAATTTTTGATGTTAAAGAGTTTTAACAGGGAGGCGTTTTAAACTATTACACCACCAAAGATAGCTATTATAAGTCTTATCTCATTTAGCTTAAGACTGTCCCACTTCTGGGCAAAGGCCTCCCTCTTCTTCTTCCATCCTTCCCTATCCTGGGCTTCCTCATCCCAACTCCTTAAAAAAGAGTCAAGCTCATCCCGCCATCTCCTTTGAGGCCGTCCACGTCTCCACCTATCTCTTTGTGGGTTCAAGATACAAAGATTATAATTATGTAGAGGAGTTTATTTATATAGATTTGTGGAAGCCGAAGCACGATGAAGTGTCTTTTCTAGCAAACAAAGCACTCAGCAGCACCTACCCAACAAGAAAAAAGACGTTAGAGTCATCACAGGTATAGTGACAGGACACTGTACGCTAAATAGACATCTCAGCATCATGAAGAGAGCAGAGAGCCCCGCATGTCCAGAGTGCGGCGAAGATGAAACAAGCTTACACTTCCTAGCAGAAAGAACTAGGAACAGACAGCATCGAAAAGGAAGAACTGAGTAATCTGTCATTCAAGAACATATTGAGATACTGCAGAGCAACAGGCAGATTCGAGGGGGCCATCACGTAGGAGTTACAGTAAAACCGGTACTCCTTCGATGGGTGCTCCGAGGGTGGGCGATGGCAGGCCCGGCCGACTGCGATCTCACGGGGGGAGAACAACCGTGTGGGGGAACCCAGAATTTTCGAAGCTTAAGGCGTGGGGAGGCACTGGGACTCACGCGGCGCTCGGGGGGGCTGGCCTGGTGGTGGCAATAGCCGTTGCCAAGCTGGCTCTTCTCGGGTAGTCGCGGGGGCCATTAGGTCATTCTATGCCAGAAGCGGAAAGACAAGGGATAGACCTAACACAACTCACCTACCGAGACTATCACGCGGTATGGCTGAGCTGATGCGGCGCTATCATGAAAGGAGCATCCATCAATACTGGGATTAAGGGTGAAATGGTTCTTAACTATAGAGCAGGTCACCCGTCTGCGCTCCTCGCAGACGTCCCCCTTATACAAACATACAGCACCTACCCAAGGAATTTAGCGAAACCCTAATGTTTGTATCATCGATCCTTAGAGTTTCTCTTGCAACCTATAAAGGTTAGGAAACCAAAAAGTAGTAGCAGTCTAAAAACCCTAACGCCAAAAAATACGCAAATCGGCAAATCTGTATCCGGCCTAAACCCGCAGCACTCTATTTTCGTATCGACGTAACGTTATCCATAAATTCGAGTGATCTGCTGACAAATTGATGTGTCGTTTGCAACGTGATTTAGTGCCTGTAACTTATGAACGACTCGGTCCGACCGATTCGGTCCGCTGAATGGTATTCTTGCCATCCATCATGCGGACGCAAAACGTCAGCGTGTGAATGGGCCCTAATTTAAAAAGTTATGAGCACAGATTATATCGATTATTACATCAGCTTTTTGCCGTTTTGACAGACCATTTCGTTTCAAAAGATGAGCTGTAAATGTATAATAGAGAAATGATTTTATGTGATGACTGGAATCAAAGCAACGCGCCCAGCTAGATAAATGTCATGCATCAGCTCATAATACGGCCCTACCGATGCGCTTGGACCCACTTTGAGTTAGAAGTGCGGATTAGTTCATGGGCTTCGCTAGTTTTTCACGACGCGTTCCTTCAACGTAAGAGTGTCGAATAAACTTAATATAATTTAATAATTTATTGTACACAATAAACTGGAAAAAGACATTAGGTAAGTTCAGAAAAACGGCATAAGAGGCCTACTTATTTCTTAAACGTATATAAATATTCGAAAACACATACGAACCAACACACAAAATACACGTGACACACAATGTACAATGCACATTATTCTTATTCGAAAAAAAAAATACAATCGTGCGAGAAAGAAACAAGAAACTTAGATCAAAATTCATCTCTATCACAATCTTTATGAAAAAAAAAAAGGGTGGGTATGAATGAATGAATGAAGTATTATTAGTTATTACGATTCTACTCCAGCCCTTTGTATGACGTAGGTTTGAGCCTTATCTTCGTGCCCGGCGAGTTAACGTTTAGGTATCTACTTTTTTTTGCTGTCAATAGAAAAGGGACTAAAGTACTACTCAAAAAGTGTAAAGCTAGATTATGGGCTTGTAGGTGTCCCTACATATCACATATTTAGACGGTAGTTTGATAATGAATTTAAATGTAATTTAGTATAAATAGAGGCCCACGGCCAACAATAAATCAGTTCTGCACTTGAACTCAACCTCTTATCATTTACACCCTCTCCCTGACCAGCTAAGCTAATCAGTACGCATCTGAATAGCATCCAAATCGACAACTACTTACCAGCGCACGTCTGGTAAAGGCTTGATTGTACCCACACTTACAATTTAACCTATTTGCGGGCGACCACAGTAGTGGTTTGGGCTTTTATCGTGGCTTTTATAAATACAATAATATGTTTGTTGATATTACCACAACCACCACATTTACTAAAATAAACATTATTATCACTGAAACTCAAGCTTTGTCAAAGTTATGGCATATAATTTTAATTTTGTTAGAAAACACCGGATATATTAGCATATTTTCATCACGTCATAATCAATTAAAATGCTTCGTAGTAAAATAAATCACCATGAAACGAACACTCGTGTATTTTCCCGCCATCTTTGCGCCGGCCGCCATGTTGGATCCAGGCGGAAATGTCCGCAATAATATTCCGGAAAGACTTTTAATTTTAATAAATCGTCGAGAAATGTCCCGCCGAACGAAATTAATTTATAATAATTTCAGTAATTATGTCAATTAAGGAGTTTTATTAATTTCTTTATGGTATTTTAAACTTGGATTTTGTTTTATATATCTTGGTAAAGATAGAAGTTTAGGATAGAAAGCTAAACTTTAGTTTATAAGATGATCTCTACCTCATTTAATGTAAACTTTACTTACAGAAATCTGATAGGAACTTTCTGTTGTTTTGATGATACCCGTACTACTCTAATTACGTGGGCTGCAGCAGGAGAGTCTAAAAAAAACCAAAAACTTTTGGTACTTATATTTAATTTAAAATATAAAAGTTACAATTTAAACTTAATGTATTTCAATAAAAATTCTAATCTAATAAATGAGCGACGACGACCGATGTAAGTATCGAAGTGTTCTTCAATTCCGCTGCAACGCCCCATGTCCGGCGAGGCCACGCATGCGCTGCATCAGCACTTTACCGGAAACGCGGCCGATGTCGAAATCTTCATCGAGTGCCGTGTGCAATGCTGACGGTAGGTAATACTCGTCGAGTGCCGTGTGCAAAGTTGACAGTAGATAGATACGTTAGCAGATTTCATAGGGGCTGCTAGCGTAACACCTCCACCCCTAGAGAAGCAACTATTGATGAGATTTGGAAGAAATAGTTGCTGATAGCAGTTTTACGGGGGTTCCTTTTGTTCCTCTAGGTCGGGCATAGATGTGCTCAACCTTGACTTCAGGTTCAGGTGTAAGCTTGTCATCAGGTGAGCGTCGTAGCAAGTTGTAGCGGCGTGCTACGGCGTAGACCACAAGTGCGAGTGAACTTGATAATGCGATGTAGAGCGGGATTGTAGTATGATACAATGCGCTATTTGATACCTCGTTGATGTGTACGGGCGCTTGCATTATAATTTTATGTTGTACGTCGTGCAGCTCCTTTAAATTAATGGAGTTGAGATGAATGTGCGACGTAGCTGGCTGTTGCTCGCTGAAGGTGAATGATATGTTGGTTATTCTCAGAGGATGGCCTTCCAGTTGATCATTACTGTTAGTTAAAGTTAGACTGGGAGTATGTAGAAAACAATTTACAGGTATTGTTGCCAGGTAGCTGCCTTGTAGAGTTATGTACTCCTCGTGCCCGCAGATGGTATGTACTCTCGTCGGTGCTGGGAAAGATAATGTGTAATGTTTTTCGTCGAGATCCTCCATGGCCTCCTGGGATAGTGTCACGTTGGTCATCTTACAGAGTTTCTGTAGCGATTGAGTAAGTATGAGGTTCTGGATGCAGTCAGCTTGGTGGCGAACTTGGTGGTCCATCTTCTCCTCGCAGAGAAACCATTTGTTGTACTTCGGACATTCTGTCTCTATGTACACGAAACCGAGCCTGTTGGTTGCGAGGAAAGGGAAAGGTGGGATAAGAGCCTGCCTATCCTTGTTTGGAATAACTGCTAACCTGTATAGTTCATAAACCTGAGTTGCAAATATAGGTACTTTTAGTATAATAACGATATTGCTACTGGAAAAGTAGTAGCCTGGTTTTATTACGTCGTAATACTCTCTAGGGTTTAAATCTAAAATTTTGTCCCTACCATACAAATTTTTAAGTTTATCTAACATGGTTTTTAGAACCGTAATACTTAAAATAGAGTGATGAGTGCTTGAGGCACGTATCAAAGCTAATATATTCTCTATTCTAAAGAGTTCTTGTAGAACGTCATCTGTATTTTCGGTTATAATGACTAAAAGCTGGGCAAATTTTGCATACTTCAGAAGGGATGCATCTCTGTAGGCTGAGCTACTTATGAGAAGCTGCAAAGTCTCGTTAATCTTGGCCTGATTTTCTACTAGTTTAATTATTGCTTGGTTGTGGTGCGTCATCCACTCGGTACTTATACTTATGTGACTGTTAAATTCTGTTACTAACCGATCCTGATTATTACTTAAAACTTTTAAAGCGTTATCATAATGAGCGGCGTCTAGATAGTCCAAATTACCAGTTACGCTCTTTATTACGGAACCTAAGCCATCTATAAGACCTCTCTTTTTGCGGTTAGGCTCTAGGGTTTCTAGGTGATTTAAAACAGTAGTTAGTTTATTAGTTAGATAGTCAATTTGAAGCTCGTAAAGCGAATAAGTGTCATTAACAAGTATGTGTTCGTACTGCGAAATCTGATCCTGTATCATATTAATTTTACTTTTAATATTAGTTAAGTTGATAGCTTGTAGGAAAGTATGATAGTGTGTAACCAATCGTGTTTCGCCAAGTTTGAAAGGTAGTAGACCCGGGCCATCATCCAAGGTCTCAAGTTTTATCTCCTGTGCTGCTGCCAGGTGGACTGTCATCAAAAGAACAATCAGGACCAGTGGTGCCCTGCAACAATTTGGCACTTTTAGGTACTCGCTTTAGTCGACTTTTCGCTATAGGATTCCGTTTTTTAGAAGTGTAAATATGAATCGGTAAGTTGGCTAAGACAGTGTCATGGGTGTAACGTGGAGCGAGTTTTCGTCTATCAGCCTGAGGGTTCTTTATGAACACCCGCTGATGATCCTGATACTCTGCTTCCGGTTCGCGATTTTTGTTTCGGTTCTCAATAAGGTTAGTACGCTGGGTTAGTAGAGGCTCACCTATGGCTTCGTATACAGTTTTCATCTGCTCGCGGTGATTAATGACGTACTGTTGCATTAGATGTTTTGATATGTCTATGTCAAAAGGATCTCTCGGATCAAAGTGACCAGTTATGACGTCATAAGGTCGACACTTGGTGAAACTGTGTACGGAGCTGTTATAGCCTAATATCGCATAAGGTACAAGTTTTACTACGTTTTCATCTTTACACTTGAGCTTTAGGACTCGTAAGTGTTCCAGTAATGTTAAGTGAAATCTTTCTATGTTCCCATTTTCGTTAGGGGTATGCGCCAGCGTCCTGTGGTGGTGTATCTTATGCAAGTCGGTAAATTCAGAAAAAAGTTGATTTTTAAATTCAGGCCCATTGTCCGTAACTATATTTAGAGGTAACCCATGGTGAGTACAGAAATCCAATAACCCTTGTAAAATGCTGAGGGCCGTACTGTCAGAAAGGCGGTACGCTTGGGCGTATTTTGAAAATACATCTATAATGGTTAAGTACTTTTCATTCTGAATAGATAGTAAGTCAAGGTGTACAATTTCAAAGGGTTTTGTAGCAGGCGGTACGACATGGAACTGTTGCCTAATAGGATTACGATCGTACTTTGCTTGACCGCATATAATACAATCATTAATGAATTTAGTCACGTGTTCACGCATCTTCGGCCAGTAGTATCGCTGAGATAAAGATATGTAACACTCATTAATTCCACGGTGGTTTGTTTTACCGTCATGATAGTTACGTATTATATCTTGTTGCCTAAGGTAGTCTTTTACATTCTCGACCTCCCTCTTAGCTAATACTAAGTTCATAGCGGAGCTTTTGAACGTATCCTGGATAATAGGTATAATATCGTACATGGCTAATGATGGGGTTATTAAAAGCGCGGTTTTTATTTTAGGGTTGACATATTCTTTTATCACGTTGATAACGTCATCGCGTAAGCTAGACTCTGATACATAGACCGTTGTTCTAGTGTGTGTGTCGAATGGTTTCGTGACTGTAGTACGCTTTTTTATATCACCCACTACTGTAATATGAATTTGGCGGTGAAATTTGTTTAGAGGTTCATCGACTATCGGAATTTCTAATATAGGGTTTTCCTGACTTGTGTGGGCGGAAGCGGTGGATGAGCCAGCCGTAGGTGGATGTTCTGAAGGATTTGCGATCATGGAGCTTGTTTCCTCATTATGTATTTGGATCCTGGACAGAGCGTCTGCATTCGTGTTAGCCTTACCCTTCTTATAGATCGTAGTGAAATTGTACTCGGCTAGCCTAAGCTTCCATCGGGTTATGCGTGCATTAGGTTCTTTCAGGCTCATTACCCATTGGAGTGGTTTATGATCTGTTAGGATCGTAAACTTTCTACCAAATAGGTAAGGGCGAAAGTACTTAGTGGCCCATACGATGGCGAGTAGCTCTTTCTCTATTGTGCTATAATTTATCTCGCTCTCATTGAGGGTTCGAGACGCATAGCAGACAGGCTTATCGCTACCTACTTGGCCTTGGGAAAGAACTGCGCCTATAGCGTAGTTAGATGCGTCCGTTGTAAGGAGAAAATCTTTACCAAAATCAGGGTACTGCAATATTGGGTCGTTAATAAGGAGAGCCTTGCATTTTTCAAATGCGGCGACGTATCCGGCATCGAATGTAATTTTTCGGCCTTTTTTTAAACACTGCGTTAGTGGTTTTGCTACTTTAGCGAAGTCTGGGATAAACCTGCGGTAATAACCGACAAGGCCTAGAAATTGCTTTATTTCTTTTGGGGACTTAGGGATAGGATACTTTTGTATCGCTGAAATTTTGTCCGGGTTAGGCTTTATGCCATCTCCTGATATGACGTGACCTAGGTACGCTGTTTCCAACTTAAGAAACTCAGACTTATCCATCTGGATCTTGAAGTTAGATTCGCGTAATCTTTGAAAGACCTTTTCAAGGTTAACCATATGTTCCTGTAGGGATGCACTGAATACTATAATATCGTCTAGGTAGACAAGACAAATAACATTTTGGAGCCCCTTGAGAACGTTATCCATCACGCGCTGAAACGTAGATGGAGAATTTTTAAGACCCATTGGCATCCTTAAAAATTCGTAATGGCCATTTTCGACGTTAAAAGCCGTTTTGGGGATGTCCGAAGGGTTCATTTCGACCTGGTAAAATCCACTGGCGAGGTCTAAGGTGGTAAAATAATTACAGTTACCCAATTTGTCAAGCACGTCCGTGATGTTAGGTATTGGGTACTTGTCGTCGACTGTCTTTTCATTCAGTTTCCTGAAATCGACGACTATACGCCACTTGACCTTGCCTGAAGCGTCAGCCTTTTTGGGCACTACCCAAATTGGTGAACTCCACGCAGATTCAGATGGACGGATGATGTTCTGGTCCAGCATCTTTTGGATCTGGTCCCTAACTTCATCTCGATGAACAAACGGGTACCTATAACTTTTTGTATAGATAGGTGCTTCATCCGTAGTGTGGATATGGTGTTTTATCTTGTTAGTAAAAGTTAACGTTTCACCATCAAGATAAAATACATCCGCATAGCGCGCACACAAGTTTTCTAAGTTCGCGCGTTCCTCTATATTTAAATGATCAGTGCGTAAACGAGACAAAACTTCCTTCGCTCGCGCCGTTTCAGTCACACGCTCGCGATTACGCAACTCCTGAGTGTCGGCGCACTCCATCGAATACATACTCGCTTCGACAGGGCGATCCATTGAAAATATGATGTCGTGCGGCGATGAATTGGTAACAAGTACTATACCACGACTGTCTCGCACTGTCGTCAAGCAGTCAGTAATCACGCAATTCGATATAGTCTGTTCTGTTACAATTGCGTCACCTTCTTGCATGTTTATAGGTATCCTAAGTAATTTTGAGGAATTACCGGGAATAAGGTCTTCATAAAGATTCACATTACGTGAGTTGTACATATGGATAGGGTTTGTAGTTTTTTGGGTAATTAATGATTTATTTTTTAGGTCTATCTTAGCTTCCCATTTTTCTAAAAGATCGGTCCCTATAAGACCATCAAAATAGTCATGGAATTTATAAATAAATAGCTTTATAGGATCTGAATCTTGAAATTCCTTAAAGCACGGAATGGTTATAGAAAAATCGTTACGTGATGTAGCGTGAACGTTTGTTACCTCAAATGGGTCATAATTTAGTGGGAAATCGGAATAGAATTTACGTACAGCGTCAGGGTTCAGAAAAGACTGGTTAGCGCCAGTATCTATGAGTAACTTGATAGGCGGGTCATATATCCGAACATATGGAAGTTGTCGCTGTGTTTGAAGATTAATTTCTATTTTTGCTTTTTGAAAGTCTTGCGACTTTGAAAATCCTGCTCTTTACAAACAGGGGAGGCGCTCGACGACGCCTGCGGCTCCTCCGACTCGTATACGACGAAGTCGTCAGGAAAGCCAGAGTTGTCGGGTTGTTCCGGGTAATATGGAACGAAAACTGAGTCGTCCGGTGAGTACTCCACTGAGGGGTAGCTAAGTTCAGAATTTTCGGACAAATAAGGATCAGGGTAGTAATAATCGTAATTATCGTAAGCCTCGTTAAAATTCATTTCACGAGTTTTAAAATAGTTTGAAGGCGGCGGATTTCCATGACGGCGCCAGTCGTGTCCGGATTGTAACGGGAGAGCCTTAGTGACGTAATGGCTCACACCGCTCATAGGTTTTGGGCCTTGAAATTGCGGATTGCGGTAATGTTGCTGCGGTGCTACAAATCTATTTTGCTGCATATTATAATTAGGTGGCGGGGCAGCGAACATTTGTTGAGTGCGTGTAGGCATGTAGGGTTGGCGAATAAAATTAGAATTTGGGTTAGTATTATAAGTAGTGTTAGGCTTCCATTGGAAAACAGGCATTGTATTGTTAGGCTTCGGCCAATTAAATGTCTGTGCAGCAGGCATTTGAAAAGATCTTTGCGTCGGCATGGCCGGAGGGGCCATGGGCATCATCTTATTTATTGAGACTTTTCTCTCCTGCAAACCATCTGTCCTCTGCTGCATATACATCACGTTGGTTTCACCCTGAACAAATTCCAGAGCTTCCTCTAGGCTATCAGGACGCATACAACGAATCCTTGACCCCAGTGGCTCTTTAAGGCCACGCGTATAAGCTTGAAGAGCTAATTTTTTATAGAGGTCCCTCTTGGCCCTTACTGTAGTATCAAGGGTCTCGTGCAACGTTACGTACGTCATGATAGTACTAAGCAGGTTAGCACACTTATCATAGAACTCCTGTGGGGTGCTATTACCTTGAACCGCAATCATGAGATCATTATAAAGAGCTGTTTCATCCCTCTGGTCTGAGAAGTTATTAATTAAACACCTTTTTATGTCGGACCAATTATCAGGACAGCCGTTTGAATTTATTATACGAGCTGCATTTCCTGTAATTTTGTTCAAGATCCCGTTACACAGAAATAGTAACGAAAGGTCCCTACGGGGATCATCTTCCTCTACTAATTCGTCAACTATCTGATCACAAAGTTTAACAAATCTAGGTAACACATTAGGGTTACCATCAAAATCGGGTACCAAGCGCAGAGCCTTGTGAAGTGAGTCCGGATCGTAAGGCATCTTGCTGTCCGAATCCGAGTCAGAAGGACTATCGAAATTGAAACTTTCGTCACTAAGATTCAAAAACTCTAAATCTATATTCCTATTTCTATCTACACCTAACCTACGTGAACTTCTCGCACGATCAGGCCCTGAAGGGCTGGTTTTACTATTGCGAAAAATTTTTAAAAATAAAAGGAACTTATATGAAGGAAGGAGAGCAACACAACATGAACGATTCAGATGTACTCACATAATTTTCTTGGTTTTCTCTACGATCAATGTCTGGATCTTCTTCTCCCGGCTGGAGCCTCCAGTTGTAGAAGTAGGTTCTCCTGGGTCGAGTTACGCGGCGATAAGTTACTGCACGCGCGCGATAGCAACTTAGGGATACGCGGTTTCCGAGTCCCTAAACTATACTCTCTCCCCAAGACGGAAGACTGCGCCAATTACGTGGGCTGCAGCAGGAGAGTCTAAAAAAAACCAAAAACTTTTGGTACTTATATTTAATTTAAAATATAAAAGTTACAATTTAAACTTAATGTATTTCAATAAAAATTCTAATCTAATAAATGAGCGACGACGACCGATGTAAGTATCGAAGTGTTCTTCAATTCCGCTGCAACGCCCCATGTCCGGCGAGGCCACGCATGCGCTGCATCAGCACTTTACCGGAAACGCGGCCGATGTCGAAATCTTCATCGAGTGCCGTGTGCAATGCTGACGGTAGGTAATACTCGTCGAGTGCCGTGTGCAAAGTTGACAGTAGATAGATACGTTAGCAGATTTCATAGGGGCTGCTAGCGTAACACTCTGACGACTTACTCAGCAAGTAGGTAAATAATTTAACATAAAAATATCATGATTTTACCTGAAACAAACAAAGGAATCAGATTAATATAAAAAATTACAAGAGCGAATAAATAATACAAAAGAAAGAACATACATAATTATATTTTATTCATAACAGCGAGAAATTAATGAGAAATACCATTTTTATCTCCGACCAATCGAAAATACAACCAGTAGGCACAAAATTATCATTTCAAAAGAAAAATGTACGCAACAGAAAATTTTAACGATTCCATTCATTCGTTCGTCCGCCGAATGAATAGGAACTAAGTAATTTCATTCCAGCCGTTCGAACGTTTTAAAAAGAGAACTAGGGCTGTTGACAGCCGATTTGTCGGTAGATCTAAAAACAATTCACTGTAGAATATTTCTAGGAACATTGTGCCTAGGGATATTGCAAAGGATTTAAAGGCGCGTTCATTCCAGATATTTAGATTTAGCTTTATTACGAAGAACGAAGTTATTGTTCATTAAATTAAATTTAGACAAGACTAAGCTTCAAATCAAATCAACGGCCCGTTACAGTCCACTGCTGGACTATGAGCCTCCTCCACTTAAGTGGAGGGTTTTGCCATAATCTCCACGCTTGGCAGGTGGGTTGGAGATCGCAGATTAAAAGGTTACTGTATCAGAGAGCGCTGCTGCCCGTTCCCTGTTCAATGTGTAGTCCCTAAGTCGCCTCTTACGACACCCACGGGAAGATTAGGGGTTGGTGACAAATGTATTCTACTCTGCCGTCACCACCAGTCTAAGCTAGTTTACTACTAAATACCGGCCAAGAAGAAAATGTTTAAAAAAATCAGCATGATAATCTAGGTAATTTAATTCTAAACAGATTTAAGAAATACAGAGTCATATCGATAAGTACAAGAGAATATTCAATATGTAAAGTGTATGTCGGTCGATATCGGCGTTAGAATGAACGTTGGACAGCACTTACTTAAGTACACCTGGGAAAACCATTGAAAGTGTATCAAACGAAGTCAAACAGTCAAACTCACGACGAAGCTATCGGCTGATAAATTATGAACTTGATTTATATGTAAGTTTAAAAACATTTTCGTATAACGCAAGTACATCCAACGCAAATGATAATTTAAGTTTACTCTCAAGAGTCTTATTCTAATATTTTTAAGGTTCTATTTACTATTTCTATTTATTAGAAAGTCGATCGACGACAGTGTATTTATTTTGTCACAAGTTATTAAAAATATTAATTTCTCTTTTTAGTCACCTTCTATATTTATAATATTTATTTCTAAGACGAGAAGCAACAAGGAAAATAAACAGGCTGTATTTATTTTGAACATTTGCGTGGGGTATAAAAATTAACATATTTTGCGTTCCGTTTCACGGACGCTTCACCCACGCAAAGGTTTTTAATTTCATAAGGTTTATTTTTTCGCTATTTTTTTCTGTTTTTGTTTATTAGGTTGGGTGCTACGAAAAAAAACGGGAGGCGGTATGGGGAGACCTTTAATCTTTCTAATCTCTATAGGTAAAGATAGTAAAACAATAGACAGTATTCTTACTAAAAGGATCCTTATTTTTTTCACAATGTGATTTTCCACAGTTGTTGTACGAGGTTGTATTTCGTCCTTAATGGTATTGAAGGCCGAAATACGAAAAACATGTTGGGCCTGCGTTTGAAACAGATGTCAACAATTTGAGCAGGATTTGTAAAAATTATGAATGTTTAAAATGCAATTTTCTTTTTTATTTCAAGTAAAATCTACGAAATTTTTACCTGACTTGAGTGTTATTGAGTGTTCCTAACGCAAAAACTTGTTTGTGCTTGTGTATTAAGCATGCATATTTACCTCGGGACTTGATGAAGACGGTTGTTGTGCCTATTGCAAAAAATAAGACTGGAGATCTGTCTAATTTAAGTAATTTTAGGCCGATTTCTCTCGGCACTATTGTTGGGAATTTTTTATAAAGATTATTGCAACCTGAATTGTCGAAGAAGATAGAAATTGATGATGCTCAGTTTGGTTTTCGTGCTGGTCTCTCGACGGATTCTGCAGTGCTGGCATTAAAACATACGGTCAATTATTATAAAAGAGAGACACTTCGGTTTATGCGTGCTTTTTAGATCTCAGTCGCGCCTTTGACCTTGTGGAACAAACTGTCAAGATCTAATGTTCCAGCCAGTATTGTGAATCTGTTGAGATTCTGGTACGAGAACCAAACCAATAATGTTAGATGGGGCGACGCAACTTCTAATGATTTTAGATTAGACTGTGGAGTACGCCAGGGGGGGCTTACGTCTCCGGACCTGTTCAATCTCTAAGTCAACGATCTCATCGGGGAGCTGAGGAGTACCAGAATCGGTTGCCACGTTGGTAACGTGTGTGTTAACAGCCTGAGCTATGCAGACGATATGGTGCTGCTCAGCCCCTCGATCAACGGTCTTCGCAAGTTGCTTGCGATTTGTGAGTCTTATGCTGGGCGACACGGATTGAGGTACAATGTATCGAAGACTGAAGTGCTTGTCTTTCGGAGGGGAGCAGGTCCGGAAAACGTGCCACCAGTGTTTATGTATGACTCACCAATTCAGGTTGTAAGAAAATTTAAACACCTGGGCCATATTTTGATTGAGAGGCTAGACGACGAGGAGGACTTGGAGAGAGAACGGAGGGCTTTCGCTATGCGCTGCAACATGCTTGCTAGGCGTTTCGCAAGGTGCTCGGAGGACATCAAAGTAACTCTGTTTAAGGCCTTTTGCCAGACAATGTATACTTGGCAATTTTGGGTAAAATATACCAAACGATTTTTTAATGTACTTCGTGTACAATATAACGACGCCTTCCGCACCTCGCTCAGACTGCCTCGCTGTTGTAGCGCTAAAGAAATGTTCTGCGATAATGGAGTCTCTGACTTTTTTGCCATTCTGCGTTCCCGATGTGCTTCCTTTTGGAAGCGGATCCGTGAAAGTCATATTACGTAATATTGTTGATGACATAAATAATGACTTTTTTAAGCATTGGACCAAGATGCATAAGGCTGGGAATGACGCTCTTAGATAAAGAGAATTGATAGTGTTTTATTGATGGTGTTGTTTTGTGTTTGTTTTATATCCTTTTTATTTATACATTTTTACTCTTTACGTTTATTTTGTTTACTCTATGGCCTGAAATAAAGATATTATTATTATTATTTCACCTGTTGAATATTAGAAAATTGCGACTAAGTATGGAAAATTTATAAATTAGTGATGTTACTAATTACTTTTCATGGCATTCTGCACACCATTAGAAAGGGGACCGTCCAGAGATGTTTTAAAAAAATTGTAAGAACATGATCACTTTTAGTTTATTTTTACTAAAGTCGAAAGTTGACGTTCAAATTTATTTTTTTACGTAAAACATCTTTGCAAAAAAATTGATGTTTCTGGCGAGGAATTTTGGTTTCGATAGAAGCGTACACTCTTACAAATTAAAGATTAAAAGAAATATATTAGGTCCTTACATATGAAATTGGCGTTTTGTCGTACTGGCCACTTTGATCACAAATTTCTCCTATTTGGTTAGGAATTCGAAATTCAAATTTATACAGCTATTTCCACATGTAGTTGTGTTTCGTAAACCGTCATTCATTTGTTTTTTTACTTATCTTTTTTCTGTTTGCATCGCTCGATTTACAAAATGGAAAATTTGAAATATCGCGTTATTTACGAGTACGAGTTCCACCGTGGCACCAGTGCTGCGGAAACGGCTCGAAGGGTTAATGATGTGTATGGCGGTTGTGTCGCAAAAGAAAACACAGTGCGTTTTTGGTTCCAACGTTTTCGTTCTGAAAATTTCGACCTGCAAAACAAGCCCCGTGGACGGCCGGAGACCCAAGTTGATAATGAAGCATTGAAGGCTATTGTGGAAGCGGATCCATCGCAAACCACGTCCGAGTTAGCTGCAGGCTTCGGTGTTAGTGATAAAACTGTTTTAATCCACTTGAAGCAAATTGGGAAGATTAAAAAACTTGAAAGGTGGGTTCCTCACGAATTGAGTGAAGCAAACCGGCAAACGCGCGTCAACTGCTGCGTTACATTACTTGACCGGCACAATAACGAAGGGATTTTAAATCGAATCATTACCTGTGATGAAAAGTGGATTCTCTACGATAATCGGAAGCGCTCATCGCAATGGCTGGACCCTGGCAAGCCAGCCAAAGCCTGCTCCAAGCGAAAATTGACCAATAAAAAGTTACTTGTAAGCGTTTGGTGGACTAGCGCCGGTGTCGTTCATTACAGTTTTCTCAAATCTGGCCAGACGATTACGGCAGATGACTATTGTCAGCAATTGCAAACCATGATGGAAAAGCTAGCTGGTAAACAACCGAGGCTGGTCAATCGCTCTACGCCACTGCTGCTTCACGACAACGCTAGACCACACACTGCACAACAGACGGCTAGCAAATTAGAAGAGCTTCAATTGGAATGTCTAAGGCATCCACCGTACTCCCCGGACCTTGCTCCAACAGATTACCATTTTTTTCGAAATTTGGATAACTTCTTGCAAGGGAAAAAATTCAACTCAGATGGGGCAGTCCAAATCGCCTTCAAAGATTTTATTGATTCCCGTCCGAATGGTTTTTTTAGTAAAGGGATCAATGAACTACCTATGAGATGGCAAAAGTGCATAGATTACAATGGCTCATACTTTGATTAAATAAATATACTATATAAAAATTTTTCGACTTTTTGTTCCTCCCATACAAAACGCCAATTTCATATGTAAGGACCTAATATTAAGCTATAAAGGTGTAAATATGCTTGAAGCTGTAATAATAACAATTTTTTTTATTAAAATTTAAATGTAGACTTCTATAAATTTTCACCCAAAACAATTTAAAGTCAGCATAAAAAAATTCGTCGGTCCAAGATTTTTTTATGGGGGCTGCAGAGGTAGCCAAAGACCCCTCCAATTATCCCATTCGATTTGGCACACGATGCACCAAACACCCTGTATAATAGTCGTTATAACATATCTCACGTAGGTAACGAAAAATAAACGTACAATTTCGTCTTAAACGCTTTTAAATAGAAATAGTTTAAAACAAAACTGTAACTAATTGCAACTCGGGCGCCGTTAGTTCGACCGTTGCGGGTAGATGGAAGTTCCAACGAGTTGTACGTGTCAAGCTTCAGAACAACGATTTTAGACTTTGGACGGGCCCAGTTTTTAAAGTCATTACCGAAGCGGAGGCAGGATGGGTTTTAAAGGACCTGCAAGAGAGATTGCAAACAGCTTCTGTAGAGCCTAAACATATAGTGGATATTGTTGGAATCGATTTATTTTCCCTTTGAAGGCGTTATGCAAAGCAAACTGAAAAACTTTCTATTAGGAACTTACATTAGTATATTATTCAGCATGAAATTTACATCGTTTTGTTCCCGCCGTGTAGTGATAGTACTCGTCAAGAGGCAGTAATTTAAAGTTCCCGAACAATTTTTTTTTTTTTTTTTCTGTTAATATTGTAAAGTAACCTAACCGCCGTGTGGTGACGGCAGTGTAGAATACATTTGTCACCAACCCCTACTCTTCCCGTAGGTGTCGTAAGAGGCGACTTAGGGACTACACATTGAACAGAGAACGGGCAGCAGCGCTCTCTGATACAGTAACCTTTTAATCTGCGATCTCCAACCCGCCTGCCAAGCGTGGAGATTATGGCAAAACCCTCCACTTAACTGGAGGAGGCTCATAGTCCAGCAGTGGACTGTAACGGGCCGTTGATGTTGATCCTAAACCAGCTTTACACAAGATGATGATGATGAGGCACCTACTTAAATGGTTGTTGTGAATGAAAATCTAATAAATTTTATACTGCCGAGAAAAAATAATTAATAGCCAGACATGCATGCATCCTTTGTTACAGAAAAAACCTCACGTTCGGCGTCCTATAAATCATTAACCCTTTGAAACTTTTTTTATACAAAATTCTAAATAAATACGCCTTTGTAACACTTTTGGGTGAGATACAGGTTGTGATTAAGCAGGAAATTGCTTAATAAATCCCCGAGGGTCTATAATGGGCTAAATAAACACCGTAAGAACACCGCTGCTGCATAGCGCATCTAGTTCAATGTGGTACCATGGTGTCTGTCAATTTGAAATAAGTTCCTACTTAGCTATAAATAAAGATCTTTTATGCAGTACCTAAAGGGCAGAAGTTTCAGATAAATAGACTTTTATTTATTTATTACGTAATTCAAGACACATTATGTTTTTTCGGGGACTTTTCTTTTTCAGACGTTAGCTAGCAGAGATACTAAATATTTTTACCACAAATTACATAAAACTGCGGCGCGCGCCGAGACAGATGGCACACTCGGAACTAAGCGCCATATTCTTACGCACACATTGATCATTCGCGTTTACAGGCCGTGGTCGGCCCATCTCGGACCGCATGCAGTCGGGTCGTCGCTCGCGAGTATTAACTAGGTACGTGTTTGTAAACGAAACGAACGTTCAAAATTTATCTTTTCCAATGCCGTGCACATGTTTCCCCATCGATTATTTAAAAAATTATATCTGAGTATGCGAATATTTTACACATTAAAATACGTGCTTTTAAGCAATGTAGAAATCGAAGAAAATATTTTTCCGTCACTAATTTGTAAAAACTGATATATTTTTTATTACGAATAATATAATTATTATCATCACATTATACTTGTTTTCGTTTTTTTTAACTACTTATCGACTCGACCGTCCTTGGCAGCTAAAGCAGCTAGACGCAATAGTATACCTACAAAAAACGTGTTAAAAATAGGTTATTCTTTAGAATTATGTACCTCAAAAAGAAAAAGGAACTCTTTTAGAATCACTTCGTTTATTTAACGAACAGCTATGGATCAAGTTTCTCTTGTAGATCTGAACTCTTTTTAACCGAACTTGGCGCCTTTTTTCATTTTTTATTTTGGCGGGATAACTAAATATAACACAATAGCACAATGCAGGTAAAATGGCGGCAAGCATAGTTGCCGTCGTCGTCGTGTGAGACGTCGAGATGTTTTGTATACCTACCTATGTACTCATGCTTTTAGATAAATGATGCTCTGTCTACCCATTTAGGAATGCACGTACGATAAGATGAATGTGTGTATGAATTGATGTATCGGTGTAAAAGTAAAGCACCTAAACTGCTCTATTTCAGAATTAGTACAGTAGCAACCCTAGGGAGTCAACCAAGTTTAGGTAGTTATTTTCGAGAACGGCGGGAGTGGACTTTCTGGAAACGAAACTTATTTATTTTGTGGTAGCAACCAACCCTAGTGAGTCTGGCAAGATGACGTAATTATTTTTGAAGAAGGCGAGAGTGGTCCTTCTGTAACCTTTTTTATTTTGTGCACATACTTAGGAAAACAAGTTTTAATCAGATTCGCGACAAAATTTTTTGGTTGAAATGCAAATGTTGGAAAAACATAACGTGATACTGACTTATTTATTAAATTTTTAGCTTTGAAAATTAAAGGGATACGACAATGGAGTGACTTTTAAACGTCTTTAAATTCGAGTTATCGTAGTATCTCAGACGTTTCTTAGAAAAGTCATCTTTGGATATGCAGGTTACCGGACTTTTGTTTGCTTTCTTAGGTGAGAGTGTATCGTGTGAGTGTGAAGATATTGTATGGTATTTCAAAGTTGATTCAAATGTTTTTTTTATAGGATTACAGACAGAAGTCACCCGTTTTAATTTTATTAAAATATTATAAATCTTAAGTTGTAGAGGTGTTTAAGTCGAGTAAAAATATATTCGGATTTCCGAATATATTTAGAGATGTAACTACCCAAAACGAAAGATAACGGAAAACGATACATTACAATAACTTAATAGTAAGTTCAGACCTTAGTTTATTCATCGCCAGCATAGTGATCGATCAAACTATTCCCGTGAGAATTATATTTTCCTGAGGGAAATGTAATTTTGTTCGCTTTGTTTGTTAAACTACAGATATTTGTTTGTACTAGTTTTATACGAGAATGGTAGACATGGAGAAATTTTATTCGACGACGTATAAACACAGTACAACACAACAGAGGTATATCTGTAGGAACTTTGTACTTCTTATGATATGACCATTGAAATTAAATTTCAAACTTCCTAATACTGTTTACAAATTATACACCTAATTAACTCGGCCACAGTCAATTTCAAAACTCCGAACAAGGGATCGCCATAAAAAATAAAAAGCCGCTAACGAGAAATAACCCGAATAAATACAAAAGAGGAAACAAACTTCGAGACCGGTCGGACCACGGTCGGACTCGAGAACTTTTTCATTTGGCAACTTAGATTGTTCTTCGCAAGCTTCTTCGTTTTTGCATATTTTGAAATGCATTAAAAAAAGGTTTTGAGTATTGCTTCTATTAGGTAAATTCGAAATAGCGGGTTGATTGGACAAAGAGCTCAAAGTTTTCTGCCATTTTTGGTTAGATTAGAATTTAGCGCCATTATTTTCTTTAAAAGTAGATAACATAAAATTCAAAGCTATTGTTAAGCGAAAATGTATAAAAAAGATTCACTCATAATAAAAATAATGAAGAAAAAGAATATCAGAATCAAGCAGATATTATTAAGAAACCTTTTTCAATGGATTCAGACAAAAAAATTTAAAAACAAAAGCAGTGAAAGCCCATGACTAAGGTAAGCAGATATTTTTAACCAGCTTTTCTTAAAATCAGGCAAAGGTTACGAAGCATAACAGCCTAATAAAACTGTTAAAAAAAGAAAATATCATCTAAATAAGGGCTCAGGCTAAGGTATACAATACGACGAAGTTTTGAAGTTGCCAGATTGAACAAACTTTGTAAGGGTTTCGGATCATACAAACAACCAGTTTTCAAAGCTGATGATCCCTTAGCCAAAGGATTTCAGTAAAATTGGTTACACGTGTAGAAAATAATAAGGACCTCTTACTCAAAATTAGAAAGTCCAATTACTACAGAGGGCTAAAGGTCCAAATATTCACTGTCATACAACCATTCAGGGATCTTTAGGCACACAGAATTTGGGAGCTCTTATACAAAAAAAGGTTGTTTGGCTAGGTCTGACCGAACCATTATAGGATAACCTCTACTCGGAGGGAGATCAAATAATAATTGTCAAATACGATAAATGATGAAAATGCCTCCCAAAAATATAGAAATAACCATAACCAGTAACACAGAGAAGATTGTATATAAAAAGGTTCGAACCAGTACCTAATAGAATTGTTTCAGTAACAGGATTTCAACATCATCATCTCAGCCGAAAGACGTCCACTACTGTACAAAGGACTACACTGTAGGTACAGAACTATAGGTTGGCATTTAAAGTTTATCAGTCTTGATCTTGATTATAGGTATATAATATTGATTAGATTTTGGTGGCAAAGTTAAAACTGAAGCCAGATCATAGACGGCTGATGGATGACTATGGTGATCTCCCGTTCTCAAAAGCGCACGCTAAACATACCAACAATCATTATTATAGCTCTTCTTGTGGATAAATGTAATCTACTTACCGCTCTAGTACATTTTTATTTACCGCTCTAGGACTTATCCTTTCGGCTTCAAACCACAAAGCATATCTAGATATAGAGGTAGATCCTTCAGTGACATCGGTAGCGGAGGAGCTGTGACTGTGACGTCATTTGTCTTGGTTTAGGAGGATCAGGGCTAATGAGTAAACGGGTTAACCCGAATGCCAGGAGGTCGGGTTGCAGACCGGGAGACTTGGTATTGCAGAAAGTTTCACGTGGTGTATAACAAGGAGTTATTTTTATTATTGGATACTAAATATGCCATTTTGGTTTTGAATCGGCTTGATCGTAATGATCGTATAATGTTGACTTTCTATACCGTATACTAAAATCAAAGATGGCCATTTTTATACACTTTTGGAAAAGATTAATTTTCTAAAAATTACGTCGCTTTGTGCAATTATCGATTAGCTTTTAATGAATACTAGCTTTCCGCCCGCGGTTTCACCCGCGTTTAATGAGTTTTCCCGTAGGAATGAAGTGGTTTTGATTTTTAGGATTAATAGAATGGCCGGGCTTCGTACAGATGTGTTTTAGTTTTTTAGACCCGTGATTTGAGTATTGAAATAACAATAGAATATTTATGTGGATAATGGTCTATAACGATAAGCCACAGTTAGTTTAGCTATCAGAATTTAGATTGCCATATTTAGCATGTCCACTAAGGATTGCCTCCAAATGGTACAGTCGGGAGATCGTCAAGCGTACTACTTGGAAACGACTTCCGTAACAGTATTTTTAAAGAATAGGGGATCGGACTGTTCACCATATTTTATTAATTTACCATATTTTATTAATTATTTTTAAAATATAGATTAGTAGCAGACGATTCGCGAAGAAAAATCAAAATCGGTTGAAAAGTTTCAGTATGTCTTTCTCTTTCAAAAACGATTTTTTGTATGGAGATTATATGGCGTTACTAACAAATGACGTCACAAGTGGGTATGTGCCTCTCTGTCTAATATTGTATTTCATAACTCAGTCAATTTTAAAGATAGAGGAAAAAATATTTTAGTCTTCGATAGCAGAAACTAAGAAGTGTGGGTTTATAAAATAAAAAAAAAAGTAGTCCGGTCGCCTATTGTTTAGTTCAGTTCTATATTCTAGCCATTTCTGTGCTCCAAGGAATCTTTAGAAATGGTGAGTACTGAACTGACGTATGACCTAGTTAAGTGCTGTGTTTTAGCCGTTTTTTTAGACGTAAATGACCTAGGTGCAATGAATAAATGAGAGCGTCTGTGGTCTAGTGGTTAGGGCCGCTGCCTCTCGTCCGGGAGACGCGGGTTCGATCCCCACCACGAACCAATGTGTTTTCTAATTTCGAATTCACATGTAAGTACGTTTATTCGACGCTCTTACTGTGAAGGAAAACATCGTGATGAAACCTGCATACTCCTGCGAAGAAATTCAAAGGTTGCGTGTGAAGTCGACCAACCCACACTGGGCCAGCGTGGTCGACTAAGGCCTAATCACCCTAATTCAGGGTAGGCTCGAGCCCCTCGGTGGGGACGTATATGAGCTGTTGATGACCTAGGTGCCGTAATTAAACGCTTGAAGTAGCGTGCACCTTCTGTTCCGATTGCCTGGAACCTAGTCTAAGTAAGTACATTAGGCCTAGTACTCTGCTCGGTGGGTATGTTATGAACAGATCGCTGAGCGTTCTTATGCGTAGAATCGCCCACGCCAGCGTCGCGTCGTCGTCGTCTGTCTATACTTTGACCGACTGACTAACTCGCTACTTTGTCTCGAGTAATCATAGCTTATTGAGCTCATTTAGGAACAATCATAAAAAACTTTTTTATTTAACAAATATTAATACTAACAAACATGTCATCAATCAAATCAGTGCAGACCTGCGTTCCTGAAATATACTCTTAACGTGCAGGCAATTGTACCAACAATCGCTGTGTCCTTACGTAATTGATGCGAAGACCAAATCTGTCCGTCCACCCAACGTATCAAATGTTTAGAACAATGGTTTCTAAGATCTTATACTTAACAGCGACATGTGTGTCGCAGGGATATGATAAAATCAGTCTTTGTGAAATTTTATTTCTAAAGTAACAAGGACAATCGACCATTTGTCGAATACCTATTTTGCTAAACAAAAGAAAGCGATACTATAAGAATTACTGAAAGCTGATAAAAACTAAGTAAGAATCTACGAAAAAGTAATTTTATCAAAAATGCGACATCCTTCTTACGTCCATAAATATTGGTGTCGATTCGGCATACGCCCAACTAAACTAAACTAAAATTAGTCCTGCCACTTTCTATCATTTTTAATTGAAAAGGGACCGAAGATCATCGGTTGTGTTTTTGTCTATGACATCACGACTAACTGTCAAATTTAGTCTTGTTTTAGTGCCTACCTAACATCATGACGAATAAAAAGCCACTAAAATTTACAGTTAGTCGTGAAGTCAAAAACAAAACCAATGATCTTCGGTCCCTTTTCAATTAAAAAATATAGAAAGTGACAGGGCTAATTTTAGTTTAGTTGGGCGTATGCCGAATCGACACCATTGAATCACACTGAATTCATACCTGTTGAGTGTTGGTACCATCTAAGCAATTTGCTTAAATAATTCCAGTCTGAGACAAATTTCAAAAACAATAAATAATTATTGATTTATTACAACTTGGGCACACCTACAGAATATCAAAATGTAAGTCTACATAAACATTGCCAGTATAATGTGGTCTAGTCCCCTTAATAAGAACTAATGGTGTCGTATTTCAGCTTACACTGGATGGATTTAACTTATAGGTACCAATTATACTGAAATATTGAAGCTAAATACCTCCTTGGTGGCGTCAGAAGTGAATGGCAAAGGGCAAATAGATGACTAGGTTAGGTAATCTAGTATTTAGTTATCTATGTATCTAGTAAAAGCTGGTCTAAAATGTTATTTACTATTCGTACATTTTGAGATTCACACAAAATTATTTTATAGTGACGTAATGTGTGACGTCATGCATTCCTCGGTTTCTTTTTCTTTTTGTTGCTCTAGCTCTTATTTTTGCCGTTTAGTAGCTTATTCAAGTTTACTCGATATTTCAGAACAATATGTTCAAGCAGGACTTCTTATAAGGTTAACTAACCGCTTCCCGCGATTAAATTCACCCTATGAATAGTAATCTGGTAGTCCTTGCCAGAGATTTTTGTAAGTCGCACAAATGTAAAAAAAATAAAATAACGTGAAACGTAAATAATTTGAAGTCAAATTTTAGACGTATAATTTCAGCTTTAAACTCTATTATATATGAGCGTATACAGACCACCAGATTCATCTTTTGATTTATTCGAAAAGATAATGGATGAAGCGTTGACTAAAATCAGCGATAAAAACAAAATTTTTATAATTTGTGGTGATTTTAATGTTAATCTGTTAGAGGATAATAATACTTGTACTAGATTTAAATCTTTATTTTTATGTCACAACATGAACTATCTTTTTTTGGAGCCTACTAGAATTACTGCAACATCTGCTACTTGCATTGATAATATATTTTCTAACATTACGCCTACTTACAAATCGGTCATCAATAAATTAACCTCTGATCACTCTGGTCAGATAGGTATATTCAATATTAAAATAAAAAAGGACCAAAAAGAGGATATTACATGTGTCCCCATTAGTGACACTCGGCTAGAACACTATAGGAATAATATTTTAGATAAATTATCGGAAATACCATACAGTGACGATCCAAATTTATTGTATAACTCAGTATTTAACTTTGTCAAAAATGAATATGATACGGTATTTAAATCAAAAACTATAAAAGTTAATAACAAAGCTTTGTTTAGTGATTGGGCGACAGCGGGAATTCATAGGAGCAGACGAAAATTATATGAACTCTATGAAGAGAAATCATATAACAAAAGTACGGCCTTTCTAGATTATGTTCGTAGTTATTCAAAAATGTTTAAACGCGTTTGTGCCGTAGCTAAATCCAATTTCATTAAAAACAAAATTGAATCTAGTAGCAATGTAATGAAAACGACATGGAAAATTATAAATAGCGAGACTGGAAAGGCCAAAGCTACACATAATAACTTCAAGCTTAAAATAGATAATCAATTGTTAAGTACAGACCTAGAAGTAGCAAAAGCCTTTGAAAATTTCTTTACGGACATTCCAGTTTCAACAACCAAGTCTTTAAATTCATCTCCCGCTGCTGCTGAATCTATACTTAAGCAGAACTTTGAGGAATGTAAAACAGATTTTAAATTTAGGCACGTAAATAATGAGGACATTGTAAAAGCGTTTAAATCCCTGGAAATGAAAAAGACGGCTGACGTCCATGGTCTATCTGTAAAAATTATAAGTTCCATTATAGATTGTATCGCACCTCACCTTTGTTGCATATTTAATCAATGTATAGATAATGGTGTGTTTCCTGACTTGATGAAACTAAGTAAAGTGATACCTTTATTCAAAGCCGGTAGTACATCAGACCCCACAAATTTTAGACCTATATCGATACTACCAACTCTTAGCAAAATATTTGAAAAACTCATACTTAATCAATTGCAGTCATTTTTATGTCAATAATTTAATTCATGTTGCTCAGTTTGGTTTCACAAGGGGTCGTTCAACAGCCGACGCTGGTGTTGAGCTAATTGACAATGTTTTTGGTGCCTGGGAAGACGCAATGGATGCAATAGGTGTATTCTGCGATCTATCCAAGGCTTTTGATTGCGTCCATCATGACATTCTTGTCAGGAAGCTACGCCATTATGGTGTAAAAGATCAGGCTCTTGGCCTTCTGGAGTCATATCTAACAGATAGGGTTCAGATGGTCGATGTTAATGGGAAAAGATCACCCGGATCTTCAATAAGTATGGGCGTCCCGCAGGGTTCAATTCTTGGACCTTTCTTGTTTTTAGTATATATTAATGATTTACCTTATCTTGTTAAAGCAAAACATGGGTTAGTATTGTTTGCCGATGATACTTCTTTGATATTTAAAGTTAAAAGACAACAATCAAACTATGACGACGTAAACAATGCTATCTCTAGTATAGTGAATTGGTTTACTGTTAATAATCTATTACTTAATGAAAAGAAAACTAAATGTATTAAATTCGTATTACCCAATGTGAAACCGGTAACTACAGATATATTTATAAAAGGACAGAAATTGGACCTTGTAGATTCGACTGTCTTTTTGGGCATTACTTTAGATGCCAAACTACAATGGGATTCTCATATAAATAAATTGTCGAACCGACTGAGTTCAGCAGCGTTCGCAGTTAAAAAAATTAGAGCCCTTACCGACGTAGACACCGCTAGACTAGTCTACTTCAGTTACTTTCATAGTCTAATGACCTATGGTATTTTATTGTGGGGTCACGCTGCGAATGCTAATAGTATATTTATTTTGCAGAAACTGGCTGTTCGTGCAATTTATAGATTAGGGCCTAGAGTGTCACTGAGGGAAAAATTTAAAGAAATCAATATTCTGACATTTGTGTCTCAATATATCTATGACAATCTTGTGTATATAAAACGAAATATAAGTAATTTTCAGAAGCACAGTGATATACACAATTTTAATACTAGAAATAAAGACAAGTTGGTTGCTTATGTCAGCCGACTACATAAAATTAGTAATTCTTTTAAAGGCAATTGTATACGCTATTACAATAAGGTCCCTACTGATATTAAAAACTTGCCTTTAGACAAGTTTAAAATAATTATAAAACAGAAATTGTATAAAAAAGGTTACTATAGGATATCTGATTACTTAGAAGACAGGTGTCCATGGGAATAGATTGTTTGAGTAGCAGGCTTTTTCGATATGTAATAAGCATTAATTTTGTAATTGACAATATTTTATTTAAAAAAGGAAACGCAAAAGATGCGACGACTGTGGAGTTTCTTCGGTGAGCTCTTCTCCACAGATTCCGCCATTGTGTTAGTGAACTCACCCAAAAAAAAATGTAATGACGGATCTAAGTGATGTAATAACATCCTATGGAAATAAATTATTTTGACTTTGACTTTGACTTTGACTTTGACTATTTCGCGGTTTTCCGATGCCCGCTTGAAATAAACAAAAATGGCGCCACATACTGAATTCAAAAGCAGTCTTGTTTGTTTTTTTTAACGCGAAATAAAAGGGACTGGCAGCCGACAAAAAAAAATAAAGATTCTAAAAAGAACCGAATCAGAAAAATAGCGTGGGCGAAAGAACAACCAACTACGTCATCTTTTGACCTCTTCGTTCGACCCACTTTAAGTTGGACCGATCGTTTCACTTCACTACCGACTGAACGATCGCTATTGTACGAGAAGAATGGTTTGAAGTCGTTCATTCGTTCACGTTTGGAAAGTCAATCTCATTCAGTTGAGAGTAATGAAGAGATTCTTCCGATTTTTGATAGGTTCCATGTTTGAACTTTTTATACATTTTTCTTTTTTCTTTGTTACATTCACTTTCAGTCGATCGAACATTTATTCGTGCAATAAAAATGAGGTAGGTACATAATTATTTGATTTGGAATATTTATAAACACACTTCAATGCTATGAAAAAACTATAAAAACAAAATCGATTTACTACTTATCTTATTATAAGGTACTTACGTATATACGATGGCATAGTCAGTGACCCAAATGTAAACCCTAATCTTTCTAGGTCTTGGAGTAACTAGGTATTTATTACCTGAAGTATTAAGTACATACTTAGAGTACATACGCGAAAGTACAGATTTTTTAAATGCAATTCGACATAATAAATCTATATATATATATATATATATATATAAAAAAAAAAGAAGAAACTGACTGACTGGATGACATATCAACGCACAGCCCAAACCGCTGGGTCTAGAGATTCCAAATTTGGCACGTAGGTTTCTTGAGAGGTCTAGGGGTGCACTAATAAAGGATTTTTCAAAATTCACCTCTCAAAGGGGTTAAACGGGGGTGCAAAGTTTGTATAGGGAAACAAGATTAGTTACGCTATTTCATTCGAAACTTCACAGGAGTATACTCCTATCAACAAATGAGTAAACATGTGTTTCAGGTTTTTCAGAATTCAACCCTTAAAAGGGGGAAATGGGGTGACAGTCTGAAAATCAACATAAGGATCGTTTGTATGGTTTATCGGGTCGCTAAATACGAAAACAATAACGATTTTAAAATCCTTCATGTACGTGTATGGTACGTGTAGTGTGCGTGTAGGTGTAGGGTAGGGTAGGTGTAGTGTATTTTGCCTTAGTTCGGTCGTCGCAGGCAAAAACTATTTCCACGCGGACGAAGTCGCGGGCAACAGCTAGTTAATCATAAATAATAAAACCCTTATTTTATTTATACCCTTACAATAAATCAGTGGCTCCTTTTAAACTTAAGAAAAAAAAATTTATAAAGAAATATTTCATGTAAATGTTTTTAGATTAATAGAAAACAACCAAAAACGTAAACCTTACGGCGGCGGGGACTTGCGCCCACGACCTTCGGCCTATACGCAGCCAAACAGCCGGCCTATAAAAGCCGACAACAAGTGAAATATACCGTAAAAACGGAAGTTTAAAAAATATTTCATGAATTGTCCGAATTACCTGAATGCACCCTCACATAAGTAGGTAAATAAAGGATAAATTCTAGAATTTTAAATACTTAAATACAAAGACGTATTTTACAGCGAAATTTTAATCCTATTTACATATACCAAAAACAACTCGATCTGCGAACATACAATTAGTTTAAATTACAATATAAGCGATTTATTTGGAATCCGCGTCCCCAACCGACTGTAATGTAAATCAACCTCAAAATGGCGGTTCGTTTGATTAAAGGTTTACTAAACAAAATTAAAGGTTAAATGAGTTTTCAAACCGATTCACATTAGTAGCAAATATTCGAATTACCAGTAAACTAATATTAATGGGGTTTTGCGTGGACCTGGACGTATCGAATTCTATGCAGGTATTTACATATTATAGATAGATCTTTGATTTTAGGTATATTAATGTGTGAAACTAGATCATCTAAAGAATCTAAATGTAGATAAAAGAACTGATTTCCCACTAAGCTTTCTTCAAAGGCGTTTTTTACTACAAAATATCCGTTCAAAGTTAAAGTCAAAATTATTTATTTCTATACGATGTTATTACATCACTTAGATCCGTCATTACTTTTTTTTTGGGTGAGTTAACTAACACAAAAGTACCTATTCTGAGAAAGTAACTGTCAGTTTTTTAACGTTTCCATGGTTAATATACTGAACGGATTCTAATGAAATTTTACACATCAGAGGACGGACATGGGCTATTTTTACATCTGGAAACAGTCTTATTACCACGGGAATATTCACAAACAACAAGGGAGAATTCTCGGGCGAAAAGCTAGTATTTTATAATTACTCTTAAACCTTAATTAACGTACGTTCCAAATTTAAAAATTGCTAATAAGCGCGCTCTACTTACTATCTGCTCACTTTTAAGTATCTGTCAGTCACCTGTCGAAGTTTTGATAAAAACTGCCAGTTGCTTAACCTATACGATCGCAAAAGATGTTGCTTGCTTCGGAAAGCACTAAAGTTGTTATTAGTTAGCCCCGAGCTCGGTGGTTGGTCCGAGGCCCCAAGTGCCGGATAAAGATTTCAGGTAGGTAGAATGTCTTTAATCAACTGATGACTAAGTTAAAAGTGGTTTGTCAGCTTGAAATCTGACAGAGATAGTCGGGCTAATATATGATTACTTATAATAATAAATATGTGGCGACATCTTCACACACGGCCATCTAATCCCAAACTAAGCAGCGCTTGTACTATGGGTACCAGACAGCTGATATACATTACATAAATAGATACATACATACTTATATAGATAAACAACAACCAGACACAAGGCAAACACAAGCGCTCATCACACGAATGTTTACCCTGGGCGGGATTCGTTTCAAACCACACAAAATATTTTTTTTTTTCTTTAGACTCATGACCATCTTTTTGTAAATATAAAGCTCATTTCCAATATTTACTTCATGAGCTGGTTTCCCAAGATTCAGGTATTGCCTAGTTTGGGAACCCCTGCTCTTATTATTATTGTAAGACTTGGACGTAAGTCTTAAGATAAACATTATTCCTCTTAGTCTAAGTTGTAATTGCTGGTACAAATAAACCATTTTTTTCAATTTCATTTTTCATTTTTACTTGTACACTAAATTGCCTGAAAGTTTTTTAACAAACGATTAGTAATGAGGCGGTCTATCTGTAAACCTTATTTCTGTATTTATCTTTGTACATATCCTTATGTGCAGTAAGTTGTATATTCGATTCATGGCGAGGCCTCTCAAGCCAGATGTGACCTCTGGCGGGCGCAAACTTCGCTGTCTCCTCCATTCGTCCCGCTCTCGGAAAGTCTCCCCACTGGGTGTGAACTTCCAAGAACTCTTTGGAAGTCTTTGAACAGACTCCGTACCCAGGTCGGTCGGAGTAAAGAAAACCGTCTCAGGTGGGGTTTTTTAGACGGGGCGGACCTTCGGTGCGAGTGTGGCGCGACTCCGCAGACAATAGCCCACCTTATATCGTGTCCTGCTTGTCCTGACTCATGCTCCCTGGAGGAGCTCATGGAGGCCTCAGATGGAGCAATTAGGGTGGCGGCATACTGGGCAAATAAAATATAAAATCTTTGACGAGTTATCGACTCGAAAGAAGAAGAAGAATATGTAACGAGCCCAATAATAATAATTATAAATGAAGCACCTTCCTATGTTTAATATACTATGACAATCACGTCGTAAGAGCTCCAAGCATCTTCTTTACATAATCTCTGTACGACATTGCGCGATACAATATACAGGGTGTCTCGCGTCAAGGACAGGTCTCCACAAAATGATAAAAGTTTATTCAGCCCATGATTCTGAATCATATTCCACTGAAATTTATATTCTATACACAGCACCACTTTTATGCAAACAAAAAGCTAGATTTAAAAAAGTAGCAATGCGATATAAATCACCATGCATGGCGGTTTGACCCTTGCAGCGGCCATATAGAAAACCGATTGCCTTATTTATAACTTCCTGAACTTTTTTAATCGTCAACTATTTTTAGGATAAGGTTTATTCAGGTAGCTCTTATCCTAAAATGAAAACAAATATGGCGACGGTGAGATCGTGGAAATTGTGATTTAAACTCGTTGAAATAAACGCAGATATTTTTTACTTCTTTCGGTGATTAATATTACTGTCAGAGTATGTAGTGAATATGTGAATGAATGGAGAGGTAACTTGTAATTTCTTGCGAGTGGTTTATTCGGGCCTGGATAACCGAGATGCAGGTTCGAGTCCTGTCCAAGATCGACAATATTTTTAAATTTTCGCCTTATATTAGATATTATCTTTCCGCCCGCGGCTACGCTCGCGTTTTGTAAGATTTTTCCCGTGGGAATAAGACTTTTACCCGTAAAAAGTATCCTATATCTTCTTCTTTGCGTTTCGATGACAAATTAAATCTCTCCGGCCCAGAACTTAGCCAGTATCCTATATGTTAATCCAGGATACAAACTATCTCAATTCCAGATTTCATCCATATCCGTCGAGTACTTTAAGCGTGAAGGCGGAACAAACATCCAAACATGTTAAAATTCAAACATCTAAATATATTTACTCATTTATAATATTAGTTTGATTTCGTTAACAGGCACAATCTGTAACAATAAAATCTATGGTTTTTTGTCATTTTAGGATCGGAGCCCCTGAATAGACTTTAAATGTACTATATAAATTTGTGGAGACTGTCAGACACTCTGTATAGTTATTTATGCTGCCGTATAACACGACGCGACGCGAGACGGCGAACAAAGCATTTGCGTAATGTGTTTTGAAAACAGGGTGTACTGTATTGTTGGTAGATTTAAAACTACTGCCAGGTAGATGTACTGAAAAGCTAATACACGCTTACATAAGTGCAGAATGTCGATGGCGTTGTGACCAGGGCCGCTGTAAGCCGTTCGAACGAAATCACGTACGAAATTACTATAGGATTTCAAATCCATGTACGTTTATTCGTATGTAAAACATCAACATGAACATCAACGGCCCGTTACAGTCCACTGCTGGACTATGAGCCTCTTTGCCATAATCTCCACGCTTGGCAGGCGGGTTGGAGATCGCAGATATAAAGGTTACTGTATCAGAGAGCGCTGCTGCCCGTTCCCTGTTCAATGTGTAGTCCCTAAGTCGCCTCTTACGACACCCACGGGAAGAGTAGGGGTTGGTGACAAATGTATTCTACTCTGCCGTCACCACACGGCTAAATGTAAAACATGATCGAAATGAAACCTACACCCGCCTGCGATAATATTCAGCGTGGTCAACTAAAGCCAGATCGCCCAACAGGATACAGGGTAGATCAAGCCCCTCGGTGGGCACGTAATAGACTAATAACAAGTACAGTAGCAAGTAGATTAGTTAGGCTGAACTCACTGTTTATCTATATAGCCTAAACAAACATAATTAATACATGATTCTACAGCTACATCAAACCGGACCATTTCTGTTACCTAACTAAATAATATTTTAGCAACACCTGCTCGGAAAGTGCGTTCTTGTCAAGGTTTAAGTCTGAAGTAAGCCTTACTTACCACACACCCTAGGGAAGATAATATTTTATGAAACTCCATTATGCTCTATTAGGGTTGTGACCCAGCAGCCGCCACGGTGCCGCTGAGCACTACACGAAGAGTGCTGTAGAGGGTGATGTGGCAATAACCAGGGCACAGTCCAAGGAAAACAAAGGTATTTATATATTATATTAACTGACAAATAGTAGAGAATAGTAAAAAAGCTTTAGGTATGTATCGGAGATCAGGACATGAAGTGAAGAATTTGGCAGGAAAAAGACAAAATCGATACGTAAGAAATCTAAATTTGAAAATGAATTTAAAATGAAAGATAAAACTGCCAGCAAGAAAGGTTGCCAGTTATAAAACAGAAAACAGGACGAATGCCTCGTTACAGGGTGAAGATGCTTCGTATGAATCTCTAACAAGTAAACAACTTGAAAATGTGTTTCTTTTTTAATATGTTATTGTTAGTTTTAGTATTCTTTCGAGTTTCGTTGAACGCTTTATTATAAAGTCTTCGACGGACACGCACTGCATTTTTAACTCGTTACTGCAATAAGTTCATCACACCACTTTTCAATGCGAAAAATGTATCATGATAATCATGATAATTAATAGGTCATGATGCACACTATAGACAAAAATAGATTTTGCGTGACTCAAGCGCTGCGGTTGAACGAACCGCATAGTGCTAATAATCAAACTGCTTCTATTAGACCGAATTTTCTCACATTTCTGAATGAGAATATTCAGTCCGGCCTGCGTCTGCGCAAGTCTCGAGTTCAGTTCCCAGCCAGTCAGATATTTGTATTTCGATATGTTTCGATTCGTATGGGTTTTCAGAGCATAAACGATGCAATGACATAACTGACGCACTATATTTTATATAAATGTTTTTTTAAATGCGTTCATTTTCAAAAAGTGGCTTATAGAAAAGCTTTTGCCAAATTTACCCAGCCAGTCAATTGTGGTCATGAACAATGCTTCCTATCATACTGTAGCTATCAACAAAGCACCCACAATATCAAGCACAAAAGCTGAAATGCAAAACTGGATTGTGGATAAGGGTCTTGCTTATTTACCGACAATGGTAAAAGCTCAGCTATTTGAAATTATTAAAGAACACAAAAGATTATTTGAAAGACTATTTGAAATTATTAAAGAACACAAGAACAGCGGACCGTATATGAAGCTGATTGAATACTCGAAGAGCATGGTCATAAAGTGATAAGGCTTCCGCCTTACCATTGCGATTTAAATCCTATTGAACTCGTATGGAGCATACTAAAAAGAAGAATTGCCGAAAAAAATGTTGGTCAGGAAGCGAAGAATATAGTAATAAAAATAACAGAAGAAGCATTTTCAAGCATAACTGTTGAAGAATGGAGAAAAGAATGCTAACACGTCATTAAAATTGAAGAAAAATATTATGATGACGGTCCATCTGTAGATAATGAAATAGATAGATTTATAATTGAAGTAGGAAATGATAGCGATACTTCTGATGATAATGAACTGGCTTATGATACGGATGACAGCAACGTCTCGGGATGAACACAATTACAGTAAAAAATAAGTTTTCAGCAACATCTGTGTTACAAACATAGTATTTAAGTAGCCAAGAGTTTAAACAAGTACAAGTTACGCATCATTATCAGCCTGTGGCAGTCCACTGCTGGACGTAGGCTTCTTCCAAGGTGCTGCCATTTAGCCCCTACATAACAAGAAATGGTCGTAAATTATTCTTTTTATATTTTTACCTACTTATTTTTGCTCACGTAACGTCACATTATATATCTGTATGACGTTACGCATTATAATAATGCACGTTACCTATATTACTTGGTTTTTGTAATTGATATTTTAATCATTAACTCATTGCCATTCTTTACTACCTCAATCCTGATTTTTCATAGTCGAATATCGAGTACATTATTAACTAATATTAGTCTCCCTAATTTTAAGGTAATGTATTTACGGTTATGTAGCAACATTATTTTGCACTGCTACCAGCATTACGGCATAGGAACTATTTGATGAAACGCTCTCTACCGCTTTTTTGACTTCCGCCTATTTTTCTTCTACAAGTACCTGGGACCAAAAGGACATAAGTGGAAGCTTTCAACAAAGTGGCGTCCGGTATGTGGACGTCAAATGCCGGTGGACGCCACTTTAAATGCACTTTTTTCTTCAGTGGACGTCAGTTTGGTTTGGGCATAAATATATATAATATATATATATATTAAATAAACTAATAAACACAATATTTCTGTTAACAAATGTTAAAACTTAACTACTCCTTTGATATATCACTAACCAGCGACACCTTAGAATTGATATTCAATATCAATATTCAATACCGCCAAAAACGGCACCTCATCAGATATTCCACGGACCAAAGCTAAACAATGGGCCATGAATATTCTAAACTGCGGAGTTCCTAGTCTGGGCTGCGTCTAGCCCCCTTCCTGGACCTAAGTTTAGACGTTTGTTATATTTAGGGTAGGGGTCGTTTAAACGTAGGTATTTGAAACTAACTTCGAAGATAGACACAAAAAGAATACGCGAAGAAAAAGATTTTCCAGAGATCATGCCTGTTTTCCACTTATATTATGTCTGTATCGAGGGGCTCAAGCTTAACCTGAATTAGGGCATCTCCGCTCAGGATGTTCTTATCGTAAATTTAGCTAATGTTAAGCTCAGAGGGAATGAATGAATGAATGAATATACTTTATTCTGTGAAATAACACACAAATAAGAAGAGGGTTTCAAGTTCGAACCCTAACTAATATTTGAAGGCAAGAAATTGCAGTTACACGACGATTTTGCTGCGTTGGACTAGGTATATTCTAAGAGTAAGAGTTTGAATAGTCATATACTCAAACTCTACTCAAAGGGTATATTATAAACTAACGGTCCGGCGGCTACGTTCGCGTTGTGTAAGATTTTCCCGTGGGTGTGGATTTTTTCCGTAAAAAGTATCCTATGTGTTAATCCAGGTAATAAACTATACTATAATCCATTCCAAATTTCATCCAAAACTGTTGTGTACTTTAAGCGTGAAGGCGTACAAACACCCAAACAATAAACATCCAAATATATTTTCACATCAATTTACTAATATTACTATATTTGGATGTTTGTTCCGCCTTCACGCTTAAAGTACGGATTTGGATGAAATTTGGAATGGAGATAGTTTGTTACCTGGATTAACACATATGATACTTTTTACGGGAAAATCTTATATAACGCGAGCGTAGCCGCGGGTGGATCGCTAGTTTATAATATTAGTGTGATGTGATTTTACTATTGTACGCATACTATTCTTTCTATACAATGAGATGCCAATGAACTGGCAACACCTAATGTAGGACGTAAGCACCGAATACAATGTTTGATGAACATATTCACAGGTAACTTGCAAGCACTTGCTTCTTTCCACATCATCGTTATAATTGAACACCCATTACCTATGCGCTTTGTTAGGTAGGTGCTATGTGAAAATCATGTTTCCTAATGCTTTTATAAAAAAGATAAAGATAAAATCATTTATTTGCCATTAACACCATATATACCATGGTATGGTATATATGGTAGAAATTATATTGATCATCGCTCGTTGTAATCTGGCTAGCTAAAAAATTATTTGTTTAATAATTATCTTCATAAATAAAGGCCCTATCCCCCACAACGGATACCACCATCCAATCTAATATACTCCTCTCTAAACGAACCATGGAAAGGGCGACGATGTACAATTTGCGTTACCCCCTTTCTCCATACTAAAAAAACATAGACTTCGTGAAACCTGTAACTATATTTCCACCTCTCCACCTCGGAAAGTTGGCTTTTAATGCCCGAAAACAGGGTCGAAAATCGCTTATTCATTTCTAGACATGCAAACCATTCTCATGTCTAGAGAAGAAAATTAGTTTGAATTTCTAACATTATCTTACACAGGAAAAAAGTTTTCATATATCCGCGCGTAAAATAATTGACGTAAGCCATATTTTTTTTATTGGGTGTGTTCCGAATCAAACTTTCAGCGCCGTCAGCAGCAATCAGAAAACCAAAAGATTGTATGGGTTTCGCCTGCCTTTAAGTGCGCTAAAATCGATTTAAGCGCGTCGCGCTAAAAGGATAGGTTTTCATACAATTTTGGAACGCACTCTAAAAAAACATAACCTAAAAGTTTGTTTATTGTTTTGGTTTAAAATTTAAAAGAATTATGATAAAATACAATAATTTAATCACATCTTATATAATTATATTTAAAATAAGGGAACTCTTGTACATTTTTAAGTACCAATATTTACGTAGGTAAGTAAATAGTTAAATGATTTCCTTGCCGGAACAGGAGAAAAATAATGTGTTGGGTTTGAGAGGAATCTTATTCTCACCTCGAACCTTAGAATCCCTCGCGAGCTTCAGGAGTCTAGTTTTAGAAACACTCGCTTCGCTCGTGCTTCTATTACAGACTCCTTCGCATGCTCTGGATTCAATATCAGTTCTCTGAGGAAAAATCAACATTCCTCTCTTACCTAACAAATAACTATTTCACCTCTCCACCTCGGAAAGTTGGCTTGCCCGAAAATAGGGCCAAATATAGCTTATTCATTTCTAGACATGCAAACCATTCTCATGTCTAGAGAGGAAAATTAGTTTGAATTTCGAACATTATCTCACACAGGAAAAAGTTTTCATATATCCGCGCGTAAAATAATTATTGACGTGTGCCATTTTTTTATTGGGTGTGTTCCGAATCAAACTGTCAGCGCCGTCAGCAGCAATCAGAAAACCAAAAGATTTTATGGGTTTCGCCTGCCTTTGTGTGCGCTAAAATCGATTTAAGCGCGTCTCGGAACGCAGGGAGGGATAGGTTTTCATAAAATTTTGGAACGCACCCTAAAAAAACATAACCTAAAAGATTGTTTATTGTTTTGGTTTATTTTTATCTTATTAAATTAAAGTTTTAAAAGTATTATGATAAATACAGTAATTAAATCTCAACTTATAGAATTATATCGAAAATAAGAGAACTCTTGTACATTTTAAGTACCAATATTTACGTAGGTAAGTAAATAGTTAATGATTTCCTTGCCGAAACAGGTGAAAAATAATGTGTTGGGTTTGAGAGGAATCTTATTCTCATCTCGAATCTTAGAATCCCTCGCGAGCTTCAGGAGTCTCTGGATTCAATATCAGTTCTCTGAGGAAAAATCAACATTCCTCTCTTACCTAACAAATAACTATTGACTTTCTTCTTTTGTTTCTGTCTGGATTTAAAGGATACTTGTTCTTGCGACTATTTTCTCTTCTTACTAGTACGTGTTTTTTTTTTTTTCGCAATAATAAGTAGATCTTTTGTGATATGAATAAAGTACCAAAAGCACTATTAAAATAAAAAATCGTAAGCCAAATACAACGACGTTTAAACTTTAATAAAATGATAAGTAACTCTAAGTTTTCACATCAATCATAGTCGAAACTTAACTAATATTAAAACCGAACTAAGTCTAATAAATTGAAATTAAATTTGAGAAGTTTTAACCAAATACCATGAAACTATTTATATAGGTAATACCAACCTATTAAATAGGTGGTTTGTGTCCTAATAGACACATATCAGCCTTATATAAGCATAAAGAATAAGAAACAATAAAAACAGTTTCTTGCTCGACTAGGTATTGTAAAATTGAAAAAACCTGTATTTATTATACATAAAAACAAGAAGCAAGACTTCTATTCAAGATAGACAATAGTTAATTTGAACCGGTGAGACCTGTTAACGCGTAAGATTTCCGTTCGAAATGTAAAATAGAGATACGCATGACTACGACACGCGAACGATCATACCAGCATACACGTCCCCACCGAGGGGCTGGAGCCTACCCTGAATAAGGAAGGTCAGGCTTTTAGTTGACCACACTGAGTGGACTGTAGACAAAAAAAGATTTTTTATTATTTCGACTCAGGCTAATTCTCACTGTCACGCTCCAATTCTTAATTTAAGTTCGTCCGTCCTTTTCACTTTTAAAAGATTAAAAAGGGACAAGAGAAGGCCATTCTAGTTTTAGAGCTGTCAAACATCGAATTTGTACCTTACGGCCGCGTCGATTGCACAATTTTAGAGAGGAAAAGGACAGCTAGATTTTAAAATTAGGATTAGAGCATGACTGTGTGAATCGGGGCCATTATTTGCTATGAATGTCGAACGTACGATGAACAAAAGATGTGCTTTTTGTACTCCTGCTGTAATAAGTAGAAACAAAAGATCTACTTATTACAGCAGTATAATTTCATTCATTCAATCAGCCTATTGCAGTCCTGCTGTAATAAGTAGAAGATCTACTTGTAACAGCAGGATAATTTCATTCATTCAATCAGCCTATTGCAGTCCTGCTGTAATAAGTAGAAACAAAAGATCTACTTGTAACAGCAGGATAATTTCATTCATCCAATCACTGCTGGACGTAGGCCTCCCCAAGAGCACGCCAAAGCGCACGATCACTCACCACCAGGGGCGTCCCACACTACGTTTCCCGAGACGTGTCTCCATTTAAGAACCCCAACGCTCATCGGTTCTGCGACAGACGACGACGGGGACAGCCCACTGCCACTTCAGCTTGCTGTGTAGCAAGGACGATATCAACTACATACCTTGGTCCTCTGCCGAATGATTTCGTTTCGGATTTTATCCCGTAGCGAAATACCAAGCATAGATCTTTCCATAGCTCGCTAATTAATTGATACTATTTATTTATTACCGCGGGAAATAATATGAAAATGCGCACGAGTATCTCTAACAAGTATTATCTCGACATTATTACGAAACAAAAGAACGAAATTTATACTCTAAGTTAAAATAAACAATGCAAAAAGTATGGCCCTGAATAATTTTATTCAATTATTAGCAAAAAAGTTCTTACGAAGTTGTTCTTTAAGCATGTTAAAACAAAAAGATACAAAGTTGGTTTGTAATATAAATGTATTTACATGAGAATATATTTCCTTGAGTCATAAAATGTTACTAATAATATTCTCCCTAACTTTTAGGAATTCATCTAGTGTCTTGTATTTCTTTAGATTTTTTTAGAGGAATAGTTCAGAAAATACACATATCCAGCTGCTGTTACTACTACTGCTGTCATTAGCTGATTTTTAGACTTCATAAACATTTTCATATGATGAAACCCAAAATCACCTTAAAAATAAAAAAATTCAAGAAAAAAATCCCTTTAGTTTATTAAAAATAAAAAAGAAACATGAGGCAAGATAGACAACATTGTACATAAAAATAGCTAATATTTATCTACAAACTACATCTTCATCAAACAGTTCATTTAAAAAAGAAATCTATGTTATAGGTAAAATAATACTTTCTCTAATGCGGTCAATCTTCTCTTTGCTTGACTCGATCAAAGTGGCCGCTGGTTTAAAGTGCTCTAGTTTAGTGAAGACAAAGGAAAATATAGATTTGGACCCCGCAGCCAACACACTGATGGGATCTGAGAATGACATCAAGGATAGGACTGAGAAGATTACATAGGTACATAATAAGGATATAGGTAGGTCATCATCATCATAGGTAGGTCAGGTGTATAAAAAATACATACATAAAGTTTTAATTTAAAGATAAGCAGATCAACTTTTAAAGATTAAAAATTTAATATTTGAAGCCTGACCTTTGCTAGTTAATTATTTTAGTAAAGGTCCATGGGAAGACCTACATTGCCCTTGGGGAGGCCTACGTCCAGCAGTGGACTGCAATAGGCTGATTGATATATAAATTAAATTTATTTATAAAGCTTTGGGTTTAGTTAGAAAGTAATTTTACAGACCAAATAAGATGTTAAAAATCACCATATTAAACTTTTTCTTAATTAGTTTGCTGAATATGTTTTTATTTCTAAGCTACTTTTAATTTCCATTACCCAAATTATTAAAATTAGATAAAATCTTTTGGTAAATAAAGCTAATTTGGTGATAAAATCAAATAAAACCATTTTAATAGGAATAAAGTATTTTTTGTTGTGACATTACAGCTTTTTAAAAACATTATAAAATATAGACAGGATAACCATTGCAGATAATGAATAATAAAAGGTTTAGTGCTATTTTAAAGTAAGAATAAGACAAATAAACTGCATAGATTTCAAATTCTAGAAAACAGCACACCTTTAACTTGATAAAAAGAAAAAAAATATATCTCTTAGTCTTCCAAGGTAGCACACATAGATAAAGGCTCACAAGACAATAGCAGATTAAGGCAATAAAAGCGAATGAATCAGTCGCAAAACCTCATTCACCCACTGTGACCCGAAACCGTGTGTTTAGGGTGTGCATGTATGCATTTTAAGTTGCCAAGCCGGTTCTCGGCCCACGCAAGGCGAGATTGACCAATGGAATATCGAGAGAACCACGTTGGGGACACTTTCCAATACTCAGAACCGAAACCTGTAGGACTGTAGCGATCCGAAAAATGTACCGAAAGGTTCACCTGTACGGAGAATTTTAGTAAATTCTGAGACAAAAATAGTTTAAATTTTAAAATTGAGAAACGAGGCGATGTTAATAATTTTAGTTTTTAAATTAGGCGATAGAAACTGGCTGCATGAAAACATAATCCCTAGTGGAAATAAAAGACTGTATTTTGGTACCTTGATTGTCGTTGTTTCCATCAGCTTTCGTAGCCGTAGCCAGGAAAACTCCGAGGCACAAAACGCTCCAGAATCTCACAATCATTTTAATAGATCAAACCGGCACACAGTTCACAGTTATAATGTAAATAACAATTACACACTCGACATAATCAAACTGATAACACTCGCGCCGCAGAGCCAGGCAACTCAGCCTTTCTTTCGCAAATGGCGGCGGATGACGGATGTGTTCATCGATTGCAGTAAAGGTGTGCGTTTATGAAGATAGTTAGTATTTTGTAAGGGCCGTTCACTAAACAAAAATATGACTTGGGTTGCTAGCAGTAAAAAAATAACTAGTGGCTCTGTGAGCTGTCGACCTCGCGAGTCTGTATATCTTTTCATATTTATTTGATTTTTTAATTTTTTTTTAATTTTTTAACTTAATTTTATTTTATTATTTTATTTTATTGGTTAAGAAATGTGGCCTGTAGAGGAAAACAGCCTCAGCGGTAGACCTTGTAAGCTAGCAACCCCCATAACTCCGTCAATTTTAAAAATTTCCAAAAACTGACTTGACAAAAAAATTCGATTAATTTATCGAACCTGCTCACAAAATTTCACGAAAATCGGTTGAGAAACGCGACCTGTAGAGTGAAAACAAACAAACAAACAGATTGTCATACAAAAGCAAATTTGGCCAAGCTGAAACAGAGACGCTTCGCTCGCTCGGTCAATTATGATTTGTTCCTTTCTTTCATCTTTTTCTCTACAAAACCTCAGTACAAAACTATAGCGTGAAAGCAAGAGAGTGTTGCAAACTTCGCACTTACTTTGTGGTTGCTTAGATGCTGTTGGCAGTTTAGAGTTAACGATTCCCTAAGGGAATTGTTTAAAGAAATTGATATCCTCACAGTATCCTCACAGTACATATTTGAAAACATCTTGTATGTCCGGAAGAACACAATGCTATTTCCTAAGAATTCTGATATACATAATATAAATACTAGAAATAAAAATAAAATAGCGCACCCAAAGTTTAGACTGTGCACAGTTAATAATTCATTCATGGGGAACTGTATTCGCTTCTATAATAAAATACCAGATGATATTGTAAATCTGTCCGATAGCCAATTTAAAGCTAAAATTAAAACTTTTTTATGTTCTAAGGCCTATTATACGATAAATGATTACTTAGATGATAAAAACGTCTGGTCAACTGTTGTTCCAAATCAACGGAGTAGATTGTAATTATGACTCATGTATGATTCTTTATATATTTAAAAGAAAAGTACAAAAGATACAATTCCTGTGGAGTTTCTTCTGGCCGTTCTTCTCCACAGAGGGCGTACACTGGTAGTGAACGTGCCATCCATGATAGCTTTGACGTCGAAAAATGATTTGTAAAAATCTTAATTCGAATAAAAAAATTTGACTTTGACTTTGACTTTGACTTTGAACGAAGAGATACACAGACAGCCCTAATCCTAAGGCCCGGTTTCCACCAAAGCGGAGAGGAGAGGAGATTGAGATGTGCTGCGAAGCTGGCAGGCTATTTCCCTAAAGCGGAGAGGAGATGTGAGCTGTGCGTGTGCATAGCGGCGAAGCGCGGGCAGAAGGCAGTGGGGCGGGGAGCGGGAGCGCGGGCGGCGCGACAGCGGCTGCACACCTCTTCGCTCAGCCGCGCCCCGCTTGCTATAGAAAAATTAGACATCTCCTCTCCGCTCCGCTTGATCCATTTCCACTGAAGCTACGCGGAGAGGAGATGTGGAAATAATGAAATCTGATTGGTTATTCAAACACATCTCCTCTCCTCTCCGCTTTGGTGGAAACCGGGCCTAACACTAGGGTGCTGTGTACGTACGGTGAAGGACTCCTTTAATACGATAACAGCATTTCTGAAGCCACCACGTGGCCGCTGCAAGTCATCAATAAGTGATGACAAAATGCAAGCGTTTCAATTTTATTGTCCTATTAAAGTTTATTGTTCCATTCCAAGTCATTTACTGTATAATACACTATCAAACAAAATTATACACTGAACACTCAAAATAAACTAAAATAACGTAAAACGGAAGCCCGACCGCCGTTGACGGATGCTAATAATCGACGCACATGCTACTCATGCCATAGATAAAAATTAGATTAGATTCTTTAACATCACTATCAATCTGACATGCAGACACTGCACTGCACCACTGGTCTGCAAGTGCAGCTGCAGCGGCGTGGCGTTTGTAAATTATTTCATATAAAACATACAAACCAGTCATGCCACCACCACGGCAGGCAGGTGGAGCTTGCTTCGAACTTGTACCTTAAGGTCCTTAAGCTTTAGTCTCTTTAGTCGCCTTAAGAACAGAAGCTAAAAATAATACCAATGTCATTCAAAGACAAAACAAAACATTATCAAATTAAAATAGTAGTTAATTATTTCCGTCGTGTACAGTGGAAGAGATCACCTTTAACCTTGGACTTAATCATAATCACATTTAGGTTAGGTTAGGTTAGCTGTTTTGTAGAGCGTAGCTACAACATCAACAGTAGCAGCAGCAAGCCCAGCAGGCAGCAGTGTTTAGTTAAATAATTGTTTAGGTTTTTTGTCCTATCACCACCACCATACTTTGAGTTTTACTTTGAGTTAGTGGCATTTTATAAGTCTTCGTAAACGTTTTTATTTAAGAGTAATATTTTTCTTGTATGGTAACACCGAAGTTTCGAAAGTTCAATTTCGCATGGCGGACGTGCAAGTGGATTCTGTTATTTGTTGGTGATAATTTTAATTTCAATTCCGTCGTGATTCCTTATGGAAAAGCAAATACTGATGCTGCTATTCCTTTGTGGTCGTGCGTTATTTATTCCTTAACAGATGATGCTATAGGTAGTGTAGTTTTTCGTTGCATCTGTGGGAACTGCATAGTGTTTCTCAAAAATGGGAAAATGTGACGAAGCTAATGTTGAAGTTAGTATGGGGGACTCCGCGTCCCCCATGAAGCCGGATAATTTTACGTTTACCGTGCCCCCGGAGGCCCCTGTGTTCGAACCCACCCCGGAAGAGTTCCTGGATCCCCTGGCGTACATCAGTAAGATCCGACCTATTGCGGAGAAGTCGGGGATTTGCAAGATAAAGCCTCCAGCGGTAAGCATTTCTTTGTTCCCAAGCTTTATTTTCCAATTTCTGTACAAATTACTACTTTTCTCATTGTAATTTCTTGTTCTGCTGCATTTTCCTAACCCCTGAACGTAAGGTTATTATATTGTGATGCAACGATAGTTTTTTCGCATTATCTGGCTTGGTGGCGTGGACATTCATGCTGTTATTATTGAATCCTTCGTAATACGGTCCAATCTTCAAGTTTGAGTTAAAAAAAGGGGTCAAAGTGTATAATAATGGGTCAAAATATAAATGCATATTGTTGATTGAGTTGGATGCCATTTTGTGTCGTCCTCTGAGCCTACGATATTTTAGATAAAAAAAGAGAACTGTTGCGTATTTTCGCTGCTAGTAACTGTATTTACCATTTAAACTGACGATTATCCACCAATTTTACACAATTTTCCGTTTTTTTCCTGTCTTACTATGCTCACCTGTCCCTATGTCAGACAGAATCTTCATAAATAAATGAGCAATCATATTTGCAATCTTGCTCAGAATCAGTAATCCTTGAAAAGTTAATGGATATTTGCTTCTATAATTCTATAATATACCTACTACCTTTGTGCCACATGTTGTAATATCCTAGAAAATAAATCCTTCTTGTGCTATTTAATATAGTTGTACATTTACCTGAATGTGTGTTACTTTCCTCCTTCTATTCTGCTATATTAAATCACTTTTTTTTATATCAAACTATCCACTAAATGGTTTTTGGTTAGTTGCTTGCTACTTACATGTATTATAGTTTAATCAGTCAGTTATGGAGTACTTACAATCTACAAAGTGGTTTTATCAGTTCTTCACTTCTTAACTAAATAATTTTAAAGTGTTGTTGTAAGTATTCAGTTTAGTTAAACCCTGTAACCTAAAATTTTATTAAAAAAAAGGAATCTGTCTTTGCTTTTGCAACATTTTGTGCAATAGAATTAAATATAAAACAAGTACCTACTCATTTGTTAATATTAACCCACAAAGTATCCTACAGCGTTTCTATCCTTTATGCAAATCATTTTTTTGTATTACAATAATGTTGTTTGGAAGAGATTGCTCATTTTTATGCACAATTTATTCATAGGTTATACGTATGTTTTTTTTATAATCAAATGTTACTTACTTATTTAAAAATCTCTGAGGAATTCATATAAAAGGGTTTAGGTAAATTTATCTCAATACTCGGTCATGTTATAAGGCCAACTGTATTCTATTCTTGTTTTACATTATTTTATGTTATTCCTATGATTTATTAGGATTTTGGTATAAGGGATCGAGCAAATTATGTCCCAATAACCATTGCAACCTCAATTTAGGTGCCTCGGCAGTAAATTTGGGCAGGAATCCCAGGATCAGTTGCTTGGAGTGTGCTAGACCAACTGATCCATGCCACAGCTCATTAGCTTGGTGTCTTTCCCATTTATGGTTACTTGGTGTTATTCCTAAGTGGAATAAAATGTTAATTGTTTGCTGTTAGATTTTGAAATCTCTCACCTTTCTTTGTTATTTTTTTCTATATATCCTTTTATACGCTTGTAACATAAAAAAGCATACTCAAAATTATTTATAATTATTTAGTAACTGTAAACAGAAAAATATTTACAGTAGACAGTGTGTGTGCCCTTAAGAGCGCTTTTATAGTAGCAGTACAGGCAGTATTTATAATGCAAGTGTACATGTGCTGACAACTGTACTTTCCTTAATATTTATGTAAGCAGTTGGTTTAAATCATAAATGTGCAGGTCATTAAATATGTTGTTTGTAATATATATATTTTTATTTATTTGCTTAGCTTATAGTAGGTCTTATGCTGAGCATAATATTTTGTTAAGATTTTTTATTTTTTATAAATGATGTGTTCAAAATAATTATTAAAATAAAACTTAATTTTATTATATACTAACAAAGTTCACTTTACATAAAATTTAAGACAACTATATTATATTTCATCTTCCTTTATTTTTATTTTGTCTAAGTTGATTTTTAATCCATGCACTACTTTATTCCATTACTCTCTTTGCTTAGGTTCTTTAATTAACCCAACCCCTTGAGGAATGAAACTCTCCCCTTAGATCCCTAAAATCCGGCCCTGTGCTGAGAAAAGTAGTAATCTACAAAACAATAATAACAATTGACTTAACACTGGTATTTGACATCATTTTATTATTATTATTTTATTACAATGATGTTGAATTTCTATACAATTCAATAATATACTAGGTGTCCAAAAAGGGTGTTGGCAGTTTATTTATATACGAAAATCATAAATGAAATATAATTTTAATCCATAATTTTATTTCATTTATTTCATATTTTTTTTTCATAATTTTATTACTATTTGCAAAAAGTACATACAATGGAAAGTTTACGACGAAAAAATTATGTTGTCCAAATGACGTCCATTACGTCGTGGCCGTAAATTGCCTAAGACACGTTCACATAAAACGTTAGTGATTTTTATTATTTCACTTGCAATATTGTTTTTCAATTGGCAAAGAGTTGACGCCTTATTTATGTAAACCTTACTCTTTTGGTAACCCCATAAAAAATAATCAAGTGGACTTAAGTCCGGGCTCCTAGGGGGCCATTTAAGGTTCCCGTTTATTGAGATAACTCTTTCTGGGAATAACTCATTCAATGCTTCAATAGACCTTCTACTCGTGTGACATTTGGCACCGTCCTGCTGAAAAAATGTTGCCGAATTGTAACCTCTAAATTCCTGTAAAGATGGTGCAAAAAAACTTTCAATCATGTTACAATATCTGTCCGCGTTAACTGCAAGTGCATGCACCGTCCTCAAAGAAATAGGGGCCGATTATGCCCTTGACGGACATTGCTGCCCACACTACCACCTTAGGGCTGTGAAGTGGACGCATATGCTTATAACGAGGATTTTTATCACACCAATAGCGACAGTTTTGTTTATTGACATGGCCATTTAAACGGAAATTTGCTTCATCGCTAAACAAGACATTGTTGAAGTTGGTAAAGCGTGCAAACATCTCCTGAACAAAATTTTGCCGCTGTTCATAATCTGTGGATTTTAATTCTTGCACTAATTGAATCTTGTAAGCACGTAAATGCAAATCCTTCTTTAAAATCAGGTGCAATGTTGATTTTGCAATGTTTACGGATTGACTTCGCTTTCGCAGTGATAGTGAGGGATCTTGCCTTACCGACTGGTGAACTTCTTGAATAACTGCAGGTAGCCTTATTTCTCTCGGACGTCCGCAATCAAAGTTTTTTAAAGTTGACCCTGTAGCCTCAAATGTCTTAATCCATTTTCTAATGATATTGTTTTGATAATAAACTCGTACACAAAATGCACGCTGAGCTCCGATATACGAATCCATTGCAACTAAATTTCCAATAAATTCCACATATGACATTATATATAGTGGCATTCCCATCACAAGTGTCTATGACTACTTACTGGGAAGCCTCGACACTGTACTTGTAAGGATTTTTGTAAATAAAGCATTTTTAATTTTAATTTAATTTAATATTTTTTTGTTATCTACCCTCATTAAGACAATTTATTGATATTTAAAAGTGCAAATACCCTTTTTGGACACCTTGTATTATAGTGTAAATAATGTATATCGCATAGCTGACATGTAATTTATAAATACAATTACCAAATAAATGAATATTAATAATAAGGTGAACTAAAGAAGTTTCTCCATAATAATTTATCTATCTATCTATAAATGGGTTATGGGTTGGGTAGTGGTTATTTCACTCTGTTAAAAAAACAAAAATATGATCGGTTCCTTAGCAACATACAAATCAATCAGGCATTAAAATTTAAGAAAAAATGTGTTCTGTATAAAAATATTTTTGGTATTTTTTTTTTATATTTTGAAATGATTATTTAAACTATTCTAAGAAACTAATTTGATTTTATCATTAATTATAATATAGTGATTGTAAACAATTTTAATGATAAAACACTCAAACTAGTTTCTTAGAATAGATTAAATAATCAATTCAAGATATAAAAAAAATTACCAACAATATTTTTATCATACCCAATTAGAGACAGAACATATTTTTTATATGTGTTACAAAAAATACCAAATAAAAGAATATTCTTCATCACAGGCATTTAATTAAAATTTTCCCATTACTAGTGTCAATTGACACCTAAAATATAGACTATCGATTCTCAGAACGGAAAAGTATTTACTTGTACACCATTTGTGCCTACATTTTTAAAAGAGAAAAGAGATGTACTTGTATCAATTTATGTTACAAAATATTTTCTTTTTTGCCTTAATTATCTTGTTTACGTATTTTACAAACATAAATATTATTTTGAAATATTTAGTTCATTATTTCATTAATTATTATTTCATAACAATTATTTAATAAAGCTTTTTTTATTTATTTGTAGTTTTTTCATTTTAAAATTAATTGTTTTAATGTGAATGTTATGGTACAAGTAGTACGTACACATTTTTAACCATAGCGGTAAAAATAGGCACATTGACCTAAAATTACATATCTGGTCCGAATATTCTTTGGCACAGCTGATCACTAGAGATGGGAAAATTTTAATTAAATGCCTTTGATAAATTATTTTTTTTGGTATTTTTTGTGACACGTTGTATACTGGATTTCTAATTTTGCATAATGTGTGATGTCATATGATACAGGCTATGAAATGAATAACCATACTTTTTGTAGATTTGATTAACATCACTGATACAATATATCATTCTACCTCTTACTTTGCACAAGTTTTTTATGAAAACCTAGTTCTAATTTGGATTAAATCACAACTGGTGACGTTACTAAGGGTCAAATGAATCTTAAGGTATTTTGCTTTTTATTTTACACAATCTTTAACTTTTTGAAAAAATTTAGCATACCCAATTGGTAGAACTTAATTATAGCAGAAATTAGAAGGTGTGAACTAACCAAAAATAATTACAGATTTTTTAACTTTCAATGAAATTATTAAACCATTGATTGTACACTAGAGCAAATTTATTTGTAGTAAAAACTAATTTTAATCTTAATTAAGTACTGCCTTTATATAATATAGAATTAAAAGTCATTAAACAATATTTTGTATTTTATATTTAAGTACTATTTAAAGACATACATAATATATTAAGTTCATTGGTAGTGCACAAAGGAAAGTTCATTAATTTAGAGTGAGGATGAATTCAGCCAATAAATAGACACTTTGTCAGATTGAATTTTAAATAATTGTTCAGTCAATTCAGTACTTATTTGTTTCATAATTTTTATTTTTTTTCTCCTCACCACCTTAATAACTCCAATAAGACACAAGTTTTAAATTGGTTTGCAACAAGCAAAACCCACAAAGTTTGTACATATTTGTGTTTTGTTTCAGCACTGGCAACCTCCTTTTGCCGTGGACGTGGACCGTCTGCGATTCACTCCCCGGATACAGAGGCTGAATGAGCTTGAGGTAAGCACCAGTATAGTACATAATCATTTTTTTGTGGCTTTTGTGTAGTCACACGCATCATTTGAATTGAATCTATGACATGTTACCTAAATGCGAAAAAATAAGGGTGGGTGGTTTGATGTTTTCGATTGAGGTGTCATATCTGCCAAATTTTTTTTTTTGTGGATTACAACTGTATAGCTTTAGCAGGTTTTGATAAAAATGTGTCCAGTGGTTTCTATGTTGGAGCGTTTGAAACTGTTTTAATTTGATTATTTTCCCCTAGGCCATAACTCGTGTGAAGCTCAACTTCCTCGACCAGATCATCAAGTTCTGGGAGTTGCAAGGCTCCGTGCTGAAGATCCCCACAGTGGAACGGAAGCCCCTCGATCTTTATGCCCTACACAAGATCGTCAGAGAAGCCGGTGAGTCCTGAACCTAGAAATGGGAGTTTTTTTTTTTTGCATAGTTTAATTACACGGCTACTGTGGAGACCATATCAGCTTAAAAACTTAAGACTACACCATTCTTATGTTCATGGGTTTATAAAACAAAATCGGAAATATCTTTCGTGTTATTATAACAGATATGAACTAGAATGTGAACACAATATCACACTCTTTTTTTTAGTTTAAAGATCTGGTTACAAAGACTTTTAGATCAAATCATATGTTTGTGAACACATCACTTCATCACCATCATCATCATTTGGAATAAATGTATATTTCACATTTATTTAGATGTTTGTTCCATTTTCATGCCTCAACTACTGAACGGATTTGGATAAAATTTGGAATGGAGATGCTTTGAGATAATTTGATTTGGTCTATTTTCCGGAACGCCCAATCCGCAAATGCCCTTTACCCCGAATGTATTTTTATGCACCGCATAATATTTACAACTAAATGATTTAATACGCATGCGCGGCAGCTCGTATAGCTGCGATAATGCAACAATCTGCAGAGAAACAAAAAAAAAGAATACTTTGACTTCGAAGGCGGTAGCTGCAACTTGTTAACTATTATTCTTCATCGTCGTCAAACTATTATTTCTTTTGTGACTCAAGGAACATAATTAGTTATAGTTGTTGGCTTTCTTGATATGTAATTTAGTAACAAGTCGAGTTGGAAATATTCATTTTTGTTTAAGTTGCAAGTCTTAGCAGTTAATTCTATTTGTACTGACGAAACGCGTCGAAAAATATAGATGGCGCTGATAGTTTTTTAAAACTCGATATCGTTTGGTTTTGAGCTCAGTATAAGTATCCAAAATAATTTTTAACATTTGAACTCTCCACACCTGTGTACAGAATCTTTCTAATATACGGGGTCTTTGGTCTTAGTGAATTTTTGGTGGCTTTATTTTTCACGAGACCCGAAAATCTCCTTTTTTGGTGTGCAATCTTGAGGATTGTACAGGTAGCATAGCAGCTCAGCTTTGTTCACTCCACCACAACTCTTTTAATGCCCAAAAGACTTGAACTTCTATGCAATCTGATCAACTGATATAAATAAATATTTGGGTTGGGGACATTTTCACACACGGCCATCTGATCCCTAACTAAGCAGAGCTTGTACTATGGGTGTCAGACAGCTGATATACATTACATAAATAGATAAATACATACTTATATAGATAAACATCATCCTAGACATAAGGCAAACACAAATGCTCATCACACGAATGTTTGCCCTGGGCGGGATTCGAACCTGCGACCCTGTGCTTCAAAGGCAGCCGTATTACAAACTAGGCGGAGCTGTAACTGACAAAAGTGGTTTAGTTTTATGGGTTGAGCTACCAATTCAGTGGCAGAATAGCACAGCCTACCATCTGGGAAGTTTGTGTTTTTAACACATGTATAAGGTCCCTTTCAATAGAATCCGGCAATAATGTAAACAAGATAATTTTTTGACACTAACTTTCCAAAGACAAACAAGACTGATGAGTGAAAAATGAATATGGCAGTTTACAAATTATTGAAAGTTTTGTCGTCCGAGTATTATTTACTATCATAAAAAAGTTAATAGGGGGCGAAATGATTGTAAGAAGAATGTATGGTTTCTTGAAATGTGAATATGATCAGGATTGATACTCAAATGTAAGTAATTACGGAGTAATCGTGTTTAAATTGGTTTGTTTACATTATTGCTGGATTCTATTGAAAGGGACTTTAATAATGCTGTGATGCGAATCTTGCAAGTAAATTCTGATCACCAATACGATACAAATACTGTTCACCGCCACAATCTGCACCTAACTAACTGTACGCGACTTAGTATGTTAATGAATTTAAATCGAAAGCCTTACCGTGAAAATAATACATTGTTTTTTTAACAACAGCTAAGTATTATGTTAAATTTTTAATTAAAATTAATGCATGATATTAATACTATGAAATAAATATTACTTAACTACAGAAAAAAATAAAAGGTGGTCAGTCTGGTCTGGACCCGTTTAGCAACAGTTATTTCAAATAAAGTGTTGTGTTGTTTTTGATATAGATTCAATTCATTACACTATTTTCGTTATTAATTAGAACTTAGGTGCCATAAGATGAATGAATTACGCCCTAGAGCTTTCGTCACTATTGCACATTGCAAATGTGGGTCCAAAATTGGTCCTTTACAAAAAATACGCAACACATTGTATTGCGTCAGTAAAGAATCATCCTTATGTGAAGTGAACAAGTCTAACTTTGAAATAACCCAACCGATTTTGAAATTATCTTGAGATCTCGAGTAAGGAAGAACTTTAAAAAGATCTATTTAAACAAACTCCCCAGGTGGCTCTAATAAATGAACTGTTCTTCCCCTAGATGGCTTCGACGTGTGCTCAGCGGAGCGGAAGTGGTCGAAGATAGCTCGTCGCATGGGGTTCCCCCAGGGGAAGGGCATCGGCTCCATCCTGAAGGGCCACTATGAACGCATCCTCTACCCTTACGACGTGTTCAAGAGCAGTGGCGTCATCAACGACTCTAAAGAGACGGTTGGTATTTCATCATCATCTTCATCATGTTGTCAGCTGAAAGACGTCCAAGGGATGATGATTGGGTAAAAAAAAAAACTAAATTCTTATACTATTTTGTCCGTCAGTCAGGTATGCAAAAATAGACATGTGTTTTTTGTTTTCTCAAATTAACAAAAAAATCACACTAATATTATAAATGTGAAAATATATTTGGATGTTTGTTCCGCTATCACGCCTTAACTACTGAACGGATTGGGATGAAATTTGGAATGGAGATAGATTGTGCCCTAGATTAACACATAGGCCACTTTTTACGGGAAAGAGGCTTATTCCCACGGGAAAATCTTACACAATGCGAGCGTAGCCGCGGGCGGCGGACCGCTAATATTTAGATAAACCGCATTAAAGTTGAAGAGGGGGGGGGCTGACGTCACAACTCGATACAAAATAGCGTGATGTCATACACTTTTTCAAATCAATATGCCTCCGTTATTTTTTGATTACGTGAAAAAAGAAAATATACGTGTCTAATGCTTTTTAACAATCTACTGATAAAAAAAGAGAAACGTCATCGTCTCTATTTCCGCGATCTCAGTAAGTACTTACTTTCACGTTGTTAATAAAATAAGTATAGAGTTTGTATTGAACACCATTTGCTACAACAGTCTAGGCAGTTCAGTGCAAAACTTCTAACCTTTCGAGACAGACAGACCTACGAATTATTGCGTACATTATTAGGTTTTGAAATGCGGCATTTAAGTGTTTTTTTAAAGGTGAAAATATAAAATATTTGAAATGTGATTAAAATTTATAAATATGTTTTTTAGGTATATGTTAAATAAGTAATGCAAGTTATAGATTCATTTTCAAAATCAAAATCATAAATATTTTATTCGAATTAAGATTTTTACAAATCATTTTTCGACGTCAAAGCTATCACCGACCAGTGTACGCCCTCTGTGGAGAAGAACGGCCAGAAGAAACTCCACAGGAATTGTATCTTTTGTACTTTTCTTGAATCAAGAACTTTTATCCACATGTTTTGCGTTATTTCAATAATATTATGTTGTAAATACATAAAAATCTGATTTTATTTAACAAGTATGTACTTAAAATGCAAAATAACTGCAGCAATTTATTAGAATAAATGTCTGTTTTAATCACGATCCACTATCACCTTTCTGCAATAAAAAAACCATGATGGTAGGTAATTATTTTATTATTGTACGGTCACCTTCAAAAGTGGAGGCATATCACTTGTTTTTATACTTAACTTATTTTCTAAAAGTTATGTTTTCTTGGATTTTGTATTAACGTATGGTGTGTACGGTACTTTCATAATAATATGCAATAAAGGTCATAATAATGAAAAGATATACGGATAGACGGACGTACACGAAGTGATCTTATTATAGGTACGAAACCCTAAAAAATTGTGATTTATATTAAAATTGTTATCCCAACAGAAAATCGAAGTAAAAACTGAACAGACGCCAGAAAAGGCGACGGCGACACGTAGCCGCTCGGCGACCAAATGTCCCCCCGCGGCGACCCCGCCCCCCGCGCGCCGATACAAGCCTTCCGACCCGGAACCGGCTGCGGAAGGGAGCCATACAGAGGGCGCCCTGGCTAACAACGGCGACCCGGAGAAGACTCCTGTCAAGAAGGAGAAAGAAGATAATCTTGAGACTCGACGCAGTGAGTATTGAGCTTTAACGCAAAGGTCTCTTAAGAAGCAGTCTTGAGACTTGACGTCGTGCGTGAGTAACTTTAGTCATGACACAAAGTGTTTTTAAGAAATTCTTTTGGGACTTGACGCAGTAAGTGTCTTGAGTCTTTGCTAAAATTTTCTAAAGAAACAGATGTAGTTAGTTAGTGACTTGTCTTGACGCAAAGTGTTTTTAAGAAATGCTCTTGTGACTTGACGCTGTGAGGAACTTGAGTCTTCGTTAAAGTTTTTTTAAGAAACATTCTTGAGACTTGATGTAGTTAGTAGGGAATGCAATCTCGTCTCGCCGAGATCCCGATCTCGCGAGATCCCGGCCATATTTTACGAGATTGTATCTCGTCAAATTTCGTACGAGATCTCGCGAGATAACGAGATCGACAAATGCAGCGTGACGACGTGTATTTCATAGCGCGGCTGCGCACTGTGGTTCCCACAAGTGTTGAGGCAGAACGAGCTTTTTCAGCAGCAGGGTATTTGGCATGCAAAATCAGAAGTCGTCTGGCAGATGATACTCTCGACATGATGTGTTTTTTGAGAAGCCATTTTCAGACAAACTAACTTGCCTTTCCGTACCTTGATAACTTCATCTGACTTCTACTTTAAACTTCTTTTATTTGATTAATACGATCTCACAACATTTATTTAAGAACTTGTGAAGTTAAGTTTTTGTTTTGTTGTTTTTATTTACCATAAGTAATGTTCCTATTACTCTTAATTATTGAAACTAAAGTAATAATTTACAAAAGACTAAATATAGATAATTATTGTTTTGTTACCAATATTGTAAGAATTTGAACTGATTAGCTACAGTAGGTATAATAATTATAGACATAAACAAATGTTATTAGAGTTAGAGACAAAATAATAAGTACTCTGTTGATTTTTAAAATAAAACTTACATCATTTTTATAACTAAGCAACGCAATTTCTATTTAATTACATATCATGTCAATTACTAGTTCTTAAAACAAGCATTTGCATATGTTTTAATTGCGATTCTCCCAGTCTCGCGAGATCCCGTAATTTGCGAGATCTCGCGAGACTGGGTTTTGAGTCTCGCGAGATCTCGCTAGGCGGAAATCTCGTACGAGATTGCATTCCCTAGTAGTTAGTGACTTTAGTCTTGACGCAATGTTTTTTTTTAAGAATTCCTCTTGTGACTTGACGCTGTGAGGAACTTGAGTCTTTGTTAAAGTTTTTTTAAGAAACATTCTTGAGACTTGATGTAAGTGACTTAAATCTTGAAGCAAAGTTTCTTAACAGCTTCAAAACTTGACGCAGTGAGGAGTCTTGACGCAAAGATTTCATGAAAAGCTTGTTTAAATTAAAAGTTGGCGCAATCTACACGAGCAAAGTATTAATGAAAATTATTCTTACTTAATATCCTTATTGATCTGTATCTCTTGTATCCAGGTCCTCGAGAGAACAAATGGATGTCATCTTTAGGAAGCTGCGGCGCGCGTTCTAGAGTGACTCGGTCAGCGTTACTGCGCGAACACCGCATGTCCAACATGACGGTGTCCGTCACCCCCGCGCCCAAACCCAACACCCCGCTAGCACCCCAAAGCGCCAAGGACCCGGTAAGTTGTGTGCGAAAGCCGGATTAGAGAGAGTCGGTGCTTCACGCGGTTACAACAAGGTAATGATTCGGCGTTTGGTCGCTTTGGCACACAAACACGTTTAAACACGAAACTTTATATAAGTATGTCGCTTAGGATAGATGAGTTTGGCGCTCATGCTGTGTGAGTGTAATTTTCTGGGGTCGGTCATTGAACTTAAAAGCTACACGATATGATGATGACCTGAGCCAAAGCATGTCCCACTTGCATCCTCAAGCGCCGAAGATCCGATTGATTTTATCTAGGTTTGGAGACGTGGATGACGTACGACAGCAACACCTTTTCAGGGAATTGTATTGAAGAAACCTAAGATTGGGAAAAGTGAATGAAGAAGAAAGGATGAAAAACATTTCACAATAGTTCTTTACGATATTTCACAATTTTTGCGATATCTTTGACTTAATAGTATGCAATAATTTTTATTTACTATTATTTATTTCTCTAGCTGGCGAAATACATGTGTCGCGTGTGCGGTCGCGGCGACGTGGAGGAGCAGATGCTGCTGTGCGACGGCTGCGACGACTCCTACCACACGTTCTGCCTCGTGCCGCCGCTCCCCGACGTGCCCAAAGGCGACTGGCGCTGCCCCGTGTGCCTGGCTGAAGAGGTAATGCACATTTTTTTTTTTTAATTCATTAATCGAATCGAAATTTTTCAAGTTTCAGATAACCACATAAAAAATATTTTTTTAAATATCTTGCTCAGAAACAAAGTTATAAGGCTTCAAAGTTGATGGTTAGACAGAGAGGTCCGACATGACATGTGACGTCATATGTCACGCGGGCCATACATCCGCCATAATAATAATAATAAAATATGTTTATTACTCCCACAAGCTTAGGAAAAAGTACAGTATAACAAAAATAATGCTACAATCTTAAAATCTGTAGTAGGAGCCTGGTGCCTAAACTAGGAAGAACCTGTACTTCAGGTCACCAGTCAAATTATGTTTTCGTAAGAGGGACAGATTATGTCGATTTAAGGGGATTCGGATCAAGTTCCGACATGATTTTAGGAGGTCTGTGGGCGTATGAGGATGGAAAAGAAAGATATCGCACATAATTACTTAAATTTTAGTTCACTATTTAACGAAACGCGTACAGTTCCTAGAAGATTAGCGCACACCGTCACGGTTCACTTTTCTATGGTCGTGGCCGACTTCCCCACGCCACCTCTCCAAGACTCAGCACAGCTCCACCAGGTTGCCATATATTTGTTGTATCTAGTTTGTTTTTCGATCAATTTCGATCTGACTGTCAGTATTCTATTTTTGTATACTTTTAGATGAACTATGAAAAAAAAAATATTTTTTTATGCATATTCTCCATTAAATATCCCCTCGGTGGGGACGTATATGAGCTTGATGATGAATGTATCGTTTGTCCGGTGCAGGTATCGAAGCCGGCTGAGGCGTTTGGCTTCGAGCAGGCCTCGCGCGAGTACACTCTACAACAGTTCGGGGAGATGGCTGACCAGTTCAAGTCGGACTACTTCAATATGCCGGTCCACGTAAGTTTTAGTGTAGTTCTCCTTCACCGTGAACAGTGCAACACAAAAGAGTAGAAATTAAATAACGATGGAACTAAATTGTTTACCAATAGCTACACCAGATAAACTGGCTGCGATTGGCAGACAAAAACAGGAAGTTGCAATGATTGGCTGAAAAATCATCAGTGTTGCCAATTTGCTCCGTACAAGCGCCCTCATTTCTTGTCTACTCTTTTATTTCGTACTGTAGGTTGTAAGGACAACAGACAAACAGTGTAGTTGAATTAATTTATTCAAGCCAGTAATAGGCTTGTGTCAACTAACAATGAAATCAATGGATGAATGTTTCTAGACGTAAATTGTAATATTTAAACAGGGAAAACCGAAATAATTCCACATAAAAATTAATGATTATTGTTATTTTTACAAATTAAAATCAAATAAATACCCCCCCTGGCCCCTCCGCTGTGAACGTCAATCAGAACGTATTACGTCACATAGTGGTATGCCGCCATTGTTGTTTTGACGCTTGGGTAACTTTTTCATACAACAGCACAAGTGAACACAATCGTTTGCCACTATGTGACGTCATTCACGACGCCATGACACTTTCTTGTGTTTTTACGCCAGATTAAAAATATTTTCTTAAAACTTAAAATATGTGTTTTAAATATAATTTTTATCATGAAATATTATTTTTTTGGGGTAATACAGGTACTAAACTAACGAAATAAGCCATTTTTGAAATTTACGACACAGGCCTATTGCATGTAAATATTGCAGGTATAATAATTAGTATGAATGCAAGAGGCTTTGTTTTGTAATCTTTTTACACGGTGCACTGGTTCAACGAAAATGACTGCACATTTATTTGCTGTTTTTGCACATTTATGGGATTAGAGAAAAAAAAATTCTAAAATAATCAATGCAATTTTATTTAAGATAGAAGTAAGAGCGGATCCAGGATTTTATTCTGGGGGGGCACAAGGGGCAGTTGGGCAAAAAAATCAACAGTAACTATTTTAACAACTCTGATAATTTGATTTGCTTCTAAGTATGTACTTTGATGGAATCTCTACAATACACAAAAATACCACGCACGCACGTGCCCCCCCCAAATCCGCCCTTGGATAGAAGAAGCGTTGTATGAAGTGGTGATGTTTCTGCCGGTAGATGGTGCCCACATCAACCGTGGAGAAGGAGTTCTGGCGCGTGGTGTCTTCCATCGACGAGGACGTCACTGTGGAGTATGGAGCTGACCTTCACTCCATGGACCACGGCTCTGGTAAACTAACTTTCAGTTTGACAACGGCCTTTAATTTTATAAATAAAAACGCGATGCATTTCTTTTCTTTGATATTGTAATTGAGAATCTATCAATTTCACCTTTTGCTCACAAGTCAGTCAATAGGGTATCGGATTACTTTTTTTATTTTATAAATCCAAACTTCTTAGTTTCTGCTATCGAACACTAAGAGAATTTTTGCTCTATCTTTAAAATTGACCAAGTTATAAAGGTTTGAAATTCAAGATTAGACAGAGAGGCACATACCTACTTGTGACGTCATTTGTTAGTAACGCCATATAATCTCCATAAAAAAGTTGTTTTTGTAAGAGACAGACATATTGAAACTTTAAAAAATCACTGTAAATTCGGTTTCAACCGATACTGTTTTTTTCTTCGCGAATCGTCTGCTACTAATCTATATTTTAAAAATAATTCATAAAATATGGTGAACAGTCCGATACCCTATTGTTTGTAAACTCGCAAGGTTTACGGTAAGTCCACTGACAAATTGGTGTTGAATCTTCAGTCAGTATTTCATCTTCCTCTTTAACGATATTATTGCCTGTTTTTGTCATAATATCAAAATTATCGTGAGTTAATCAAATTAATTAATTACAATGAATAATAAAATGTCATAAATACCTACAGGGTTCCCTACAAAGTCTAGCGCCCAGCTATATCCTGGCGAGCAACAATACGCAGAATCCAGCTGGAACCTGAACAACCTTCCAGTGCTGGAGGGTTCTGTACTAGGACACATTAACGCCGACATCTCCGGCATGAAGGTACGTTACTGTAATGAAGGCATTGCTGTAATGATAGCATTGCTTTGGTTGGCATTTTTTTGTTTTGTTTTGTTTTTTTTTTTATCTTAATGTAATTAAGGCAGTTACTGTTATAAAATAAATTAATAGCTTAAAAAACACTAGAAAAACACGCTTTTAGAAATGCACGTAAAATCAAAAATTCATAAGACCCTGGACATCACGTATGACTAACGATCTTGCTAAGACAAATCCAACGAGCCCAAACACGACTAGGTTGTATTGTATATTTGAGGAGTTCCTATGGCCACCTTCCGTCTCCATCATGAGACCCTGGACATCACGTATGACTAAAGATCTGCCCAAACACGACAAGGTTGTGTTGTACATTTGAGGAGTTCCTATGGCCACCTTCCGTCTCCACCATGAGACCCTGGGCATCACGTATGACTAAAGATCTTGCTAAGACAAATTCAATGAGCCCAAACACGACTAGGTTGTGTTGTGTATTTGAGGAGTTTCTATGGCCACCTTCCGTCTCCATCATCAGACCAGCTCCATGGTACCATAATATTGCATTGTCATCGCGGTTACATAAGTGTACCAAATTTCAATAAAATCGAATGACAGCAAGTGCTTTAAAAGAGTTGCGAGATTCCATTACAGTTAGTTACATACTGGTCGACCTAATAAAAGCGTGTTAATGAAGGTAATCCTACTTGAATAAACAGTGCTACTGCAATGAAGGATATTCTTCTGTAATGACAATAGCGAATATGTAATCCTGCTGTAATAGAAGTTATCCTAATTAAAATCTGTAATATTGCAAAAATACATAGAAAATTTGTTATCTTTCAATAATTGTTTTCTTAACCAGGGATATATACAGCTTATAAAATAATTAAATTAGAGTTTGTAACTTACATAGTACTAAAAGCCAAAACAGTTTCCACAAATAACTAATACGAAAGTCGTTGTGACAAACTTATAGATAACACTAATAACACTCTGTAGGTAGGTACTAGATAATTACAAACAAATATGGTTATAAACGGGCCGTTGATGTTGATGGTTATAAAAAGCAAGTAGGTATGTGTAAATTTATTATATATTTTGGCAAGATTGTTTAAACTTTCGAGACTGTCTGACTTTCTTTAGAGCTTCGGTGGTCTAGTGGCTGGGGCCGCTGCCTCCCGTCCGGGCGACGCGGGTTCGATCCCCACCACGTACCAATGTGTTTTCGAATTTCGAATTCATATGTACGTTTATTCGACGCTCTTACGGTGAAGGAAAACATCGTGATGAAACCTGCACACTCCTGCTAAAAAATTCAAAGGTTGTGTATGTAGTCGACCAACCCGCACTGGGCCAGCGTGGTCGACTAAGGCCTAATCACTCTAATCCAGGGTGGGGTCGAGCCCCTCGGTGAGGACGTAAATGAGCTGTTGATGTGTGTGTTTAAACATTGCACTAGTTTTAATGGTATTCCCATAGTTATACTGCTTTCGGCTTATAATAATATCAATCTCGTTGTAACACTTATTGTACGTTGGGCAGTTTTAATAGAGGATGAGTGTTGTAAGAAACTGTGGTGTCCATGTTCAGATCCCGTGGCTGTACGTGGGCATGTGCTTCGCCACGTTCTGCTGGCACAACGAGGATCACTGGAGCTACTCCATCAACTATCTCCACTGGGGAGAACCCAAGACCTGGTAAGCGTTCCGAAACATGTTATTCTTTCCCCAAATTCAACGAACACAATTAGTCAAGAAGAGTAACCGCCTAGCAAAGCCCGCTAAAACATAGCACCTAATTAATTTTGACGACGACGACAGACAGGCAGATGATGTCGCTGCTGTACATTGAAGCTTACTTTCGACGTTCTTACAAATCGAGTCATATAAATAATAATAAATAAATAATAAAAACCTTTATTTCGCTCCCACAACAGTATAGTTAGGTAACATTGGAACAGAAACCTTATATAACAATACAAGTTCAAACGGCAGTTACTGATTGTGAGAGTCAGGAACTCAAACTAGGAAACCCCGTGCTATGAGTCCCTGGCTCCCCTCTCTCGGAAAAATCAATTTGTTTGCAGATCGAGCTATTTTGTTGTCTTTATAATTGATTTGCTTGGCGATTAGATATAGGCAGAACGAAAAAGGTAAGTGAAACCAAAGAAAAAATAAATATAAATATAAAATACACAAATAAATATACTAAACAACATTAACAACATAAAACATCATTGTACCGCGTATTCGAATGTGGTATGGTATAGTTTTGCTTGTTTGGTATTCATTTGGTGGGGTCAAGTTTGAAGTGTCGTTATGTTTTTCGACTATAGATAATTGGTTGACGTATATTTATAAAGTTGACATCTAGCCTCATCTAGCTTTTCTATTTCGTTGACCACGCGTTGGCAACGCGTTGGCAAACCCCCTGGTGTTGCGGATGTCCATGGGCGACGATGACCACTTACCACCACGGTGGCTCGTCCGCTCGTTTGTCTGCTTAAATAATATATATAAAAAAAAAACCACTCATCACAAAAAAAAACATTCTCACTGACAAAATTATAAGACATGGGCTGTTATATGTACTCGTTGCATTCGATTGAGTTAAAATGTATGTGTGTACAGTACAATAAAATGGTGGTCCCGTTCCGCAGATCTGATGATGGAGTCGGAAACTCCTTAATGCACAACATAGCACCGGTGTTTTTGGGCTGATTGGACCTTCCTGACAAGGATTGTAACTTTACCCTTAGGTGCTGTTAGGGTCTGAAGATGGAGCTGATAAAAGCTTGATTTAAAAACGAATAATCTGAATTGAATACTCGTATCAGGTACGGCGTGCCAGGATCAAAAGCGGAGCAGTTCGAGGCAGCGATGAAGGCGGAGGCTCCTGAACTGTTCCACCTGCAACCAGACCTGCTGCATCAGCTTGTCACCATCATGAACCCCAACATCCTGATGAGGGCCGGAGTGCCTGTCTATAGGTAAGAAAACAGACGAAGCGATAGGTGAAGTTATGTATAAAATAATGAATTCACTTCATTAGACATGGAAAATTACCACTCTTTATGGAAGATTTGACACTTTTTACGGAAGATTTACACTTCACTTAAGAATTGACACTTTTCTCGGAGAATCTGTCAATTTTTACTTAAGATTTTTCATTTTTCTCGAAAGGACACTTTACAGAAACACTTAACGTAAGATTTGACACTTTTCATAGAAGATTTGATATTTCTTACGGATGATTTACACCAAAGAGTGACACATTTCACGGAAGATCTGACTCTTTACACTTACGCCACATTTCGCGGGAGATGCATATATGCTTTAATGAATGAGTAATGTATTCCGTGTGTAGACTGGACCAGCACGCGGGCGAGTTCGTGATCACGTTCCCGCGCGCCTACCACGCCGGCTTCAACCAGGGGTACAACTTCGCTGAGGCCGTCAACTTCACGCCCGCCGACTGGGTGAGTGCGCCCTTACGTGACAGTAGAGCAGTATACAGGGAACACGCTGACAGAGGGCAAAAATAGTCGGCCTTTTCATACAAAACTGCGCGGTCGGCTGATTGATTAACTGTGGAAGATGCTATTTTTCCAAGTTGTTCACCTTTCCTCCATTTCGGGTATTATTGTATTTCCTAGAAGAAGATTGTCACCAAATGACATCTCACGCATGGATGAGCAAAGACTCGAAACGTTAATCATTCAGGCGCGTCTAGGCGTATCTATTTTAGTCTTCGTCTACTAAAACTACTTAACGATAACTTAAACAGACTGCTTTTATAAAATACTAAAGAGCTCTAGAAGAAACCTTAAAGCAAACTTGTAAAAGAAAAAGAAGGATATTTTGCAGTGGGAGGGAGAGTTGACTAGCTATATCTGTTATGCTCTTAAGCAATAAACAACCCCTATATTAACACCGTTACTAATCGTATAACCTTTCCAGTTAAAAATGGGTCGTGAATGCATCGCCCATTACTCGACCCTGCGGCGTTACTGCGTGTTCTCGCACGACGAGCTCGTCTGCAAGATGGCGCTCGAAGCTGATAACCTGAGCCTCACAGTGGCTTTAGCAGCTTATAGAGACATGAGGACCATGCTGCATGATGAGAGGAAACTGAGGAAGAATCTGTTGGATTGGGTAAGTGTATCCAAACTTGATAATTGGCTTGTGTATCCGAATTTGGCGATATATCCAAGATGGCGCTCGAAGCTGATAACCTGAGCCTCACAGTGGCTTTAGCAGCTTATAGAGACATGAGGACCATGCTGCATGATGAGAGGAAACTGAGGAAGAATCTGTTGGATTGGGTAAGTGTATCCAAACTTGATAATTGGCTTGTGTATCCGAATTTGGCGATATATCCAAGATGGCGCTCGAAGCTGATAACCTGAGCCTCACAGTGGCTTTAGCAGCTTATAGAGACATGAGGACCATGTTGCATGATGAGAGAAAACTGAGGAAAAAACTAAGGTAAATAAATATAAATTGCATAAATAGAGTTTGTGTATCAGAATTTGTTGATACATCCAAGATGGCGCTCTTATCTAAAGGTCTTAGTAACCGGACCATAAAACTTGAAAAAACAGATAGTGCTCGAAGTAGACTCGAAGAAAGTAGGTGAGGTTTTTTTGAAAAAAGAATGTGTCATGAGATGTGCCAATTTTGACAAATTGTCAAGTAATTTGTGCACTCCAAAAATTAATATTTGGGGAGGCCTACGTCCAGCAGTGGACTGCAATAGGCTGATTGATTGAAAAATTAATATTTTACTTTGCATTTGATTCTTTACTTTTTTATATTTTGACGGGAAGTAAGGACAACATTTCAATTTTGATTTTTATCAAGGCGTGACAGATGTTGAACGCGTGTTTTTCCCTCACAGATCCGGACGATGAGATCACCGTCGCGATTAAAGCTGCCATTGCGTGTAGGCCACACACTACTACAGAATGCCCTTCAGGTAGCAACCGCCCCCGCCGGCGGGGACGCGGAACTAATAGTAGAATTAATTCAGTAAGACCCGGTAGGGGTCATTCTTCTCCGACGCGCTTCTGGCAATGATCTGGGCCGCGGTCCGAGCCCGTCTGAGGGCGCCCCCAGATACGTTGTCATAAATTTCCTAAGGGGTACGAGCCTTCTGCTCCCCCGCAAGTCCGCGCCCGCTATATTACCACTCTGGTATAAATAGCGATTAGGTCCGTCATAAAAAAAAAACCGTTTTATTTTTTAGTAACAAATTAGGACAGCTTAGTTTTATCTTCTGACAATCTACACGAAGTTGTTAGTAATAATGTTTACACTTGACTAATTTACAACTCTTCACCCAGGGCGTAACGGAAGCCGAACGCGAGGCCTTCGAGCTCCTCCCCGACGACTCCCGCCAATGCCACCTCTGCAAGACCACGTGCTTCCTCTCCAGCGTCACCTGCGCCTGCACACCGCTCGTGGCCTGCCTACGTCACCACGCCGAACTGTGCCAGTGCCCGCCCACCAACCACTGCCTGCGGTATGTAGTGACGTCACGGACCACTGCCTTAGGAAAAGTATTTAGTATAAAAAAGTTGACAGAACAAAGCTATGTTCCGCCATTTTGTTTTGTTTTGGCATTGGTTTACGTTCCGTTTAACGGAAGATTTTGCGATTGATTACAGGATTTTTTTTAAACGCATGTCAGTCACGCAACACGCAAATGTGTCCCCTCCGGAACTGCCCCCTAATCTTGGACTTGTTGCCCCAATAACACCAGACGAGGTACAAAATTGTCTTCGCAATATGAAAAACCTGACGACATACCGATTGAAGCGTGGAAATCGATGGGTCGTCGTGGTGTGATCATACTTACTGACCTTTTTAACCGAATTTTGACCAGCCGCAATATGCCCAACTCATGGAGATTGAGCATTATCACTCCAATCTATAAAGGCAAAGGTAGTGTACAAGATTGTGGAAGCTACCGAGGTTTAAGGTCATGTGTCACACCATGAAACTCTTCGAGCGCGTAATCGACTCAAGGCTCCGGCAAGAGTGCACTGTCTCTGAGTGTCAGTATGGGTTTCGTCCTGGCTGTGGGGTACCACAGCCAGGACGATAGATCCCATCTTTGCCCTAAGAATGCTAGTCGAGGCCTACAGGGAGATGAAAAATCCATTACATATGGTTTTTCTTGATCTACAGAAAGCTTTCGACTGCGTACCGCGCCAAGTTATCTGGTGGGCTTTGAAGGAGAAGAATGTGCCACTGTAGTGTGTGACTCACCTCAACCACATACATACATATAGATTTAAGTTAACATCTAAGTATTAGCTGGTAGTCAATACACGTTCGTCTGACGCACAACTCGTCTTTACTTCCGACACGCTCCCGGGTCCCCATATCGCATGGCGACCCTGCCAGTGCTGCCTAATATGGGCAGTGCTGAGCATCGCGAGTTTCGATGAAAATAACGTGTTCGTTCGTAAAAAAAAAGAGGAACAAAATCTAAAAAAAAAACGGTGAGCTATTTGTCAACGTGTCGTCACGACGCGTAGCGGGAAAATGCCTTAAAAAAAATGTGGACTAGTTAAGTAATAAAATTATGGTGAGCTGGTGACTGTTGCTGTTGTTGACCTATATTGACATTATACGAGACATGTACCACAACTCGGAATCAATAGTGAGGACCGCCGTTGGCGATACTCACACCCATTCCCGATCACAGTTGGAGTTCACCAAGGCTCCGCCCTGAGTCCGTTTCTGTTCAGCGTAGTGCTAGACGTAGTTTCGGCACGAGTGCACGAGATGGTTATCTCCGTGGCTTATGATGTACGCTGATGACATTGCACTGACCGATGAGGACAAACAGAAACTGGAGCATAAGGTGAATCAATGGAAGGGTGCGCTAGAGAACGGCGGTCTGAAACTAAATGTTGCGGAGACCGAATACATTGCATGTGGCAGCACGGGTTCCGACCCCATAAAGGTAGGAGACGAATTTGTCGTGAAAACTAATAAATTCAAATACCTTGGGTCCGTGCTGCACGAGTCTGGTGAAATCGATCACGACGTTCAAGCCCGAATAAGCGCTGCTTGGGCAAAATGGCGAGAAGTAACCGGTGTCCTCTGTGACCCCAGGATACCGGTGAAGCTAAAGGGCCTTGTGTACAAGAGCATCATCCGACCAGTCTTACTATACGGCAGCGAGACCTGGTCTGTCCTCGGAAGACATGTCCAGCAGCTACACGTCACGGAAATGAAGATGTTGCGATGGATGTGTGGCGTTACGCGATTAGATCGAATTCGTAACGAACACATCCGTGGCAGTCGCGGAGTCCGTGCCGTAGCGGATAAGCTTCAGGAAAGTCGCCTTCGATGGTATGGCCATATAAGCCGTAGACCGTCAGACTATGTAGAAAAAAGATGCCTCGACCTCACTGTCCAGGGCCCTAGATCACGTGGTAGGCCTAAAAAGCGCTGGCTGGACGTCGTGAAAGCGGATATGGAAGAGAACAATCTCACACCTAAGGATGCCGAAGACCGGGCAAAGTGGAGAAGATTAAGTAGAAAAGCGGACTAGGCCGGGAAAACGCTAGGACGAAGAAGATGTCAGTCCACGGTTTTTAAATTTTATGCGTAAAATGAAACAAATACAGTATTCGTACGGTTAAAAAATGCTAAAAAACTACACAATTCGAAATTAATATGGGTGAATTGTAATGTAATTCAGATAGCTAATTCACTACAAGTAATTAAAAAATGCAAATAAACACCGCCTTGTGTTTCCTCTATTTATTATATAGAAGTATTTTTCAATGTATTTTTTTATTTGTTTCTCCACAGATACCGCTACACATTAGACGAACTGCCCACAATGCTGGAGAAGCTTAAGAAGAAGTCTGATTTGTTCCGCGAGTGGGCGGAAGCGGTCCAAAACGCACTCGACCCCGACACGCCAAAGACTTGCGACTTAGACGGACTGCGCGCGCATCTGCGACGGGCGCATGAACTCAAGGTAATACTTACACATACCTACACGTACAAACCACACGAGTTAGATATTCATTTCACACACACACACACATATACTAGCTAGCTAGCTTTAAGTGTGAGTGTGACTAGCTGTCCACATGCGGCTACGCTCGCGTTGTTTAATTTTTTACCGTGCGAATAAGACATTTTAAGAGAAGAAATAGTCGAACCTTGTTTAAGCGCCTTTGACGATTCAGTAGCTTAAATCAGTAGTGATCGGAAAAAGTAGAGTATAGTTTTTACCTAAATTTCGGGGAACAGAGACAGCAAAAAAAGATTCCTATGCGACATTTTTTTTCAACAGACAGATCGCGATAAAACTGTTTGCATTAAATTCAGTAAATAATTCGTCGGAGAGCGTCGGTGGTTTAGTGGCTAGGGCCGCTGCCTCCCGTCCGGGAGACGCGGGTTGGTTCCCCACCACGTATCAATGTGTTTCGAATTCATATGTACGTTTATTCGAGGCTCTTACGGTGAAGGAAAACATCGTGATGAAACCTGCACACACCTGCGAAGAAATTCAAAGGTTGTGTGTGAAGTGGACCAACCTGCACTGGGCCAGTGTGGTCGACTGAGGCCTAATCGACCTAATTCAGGGTAGGTTCGAGCCCCTCGGTGGGGACTTATATGAGCTGTTGATGAAATAATCTTTCTCCCCACCAGATGCACAAAACAGAGCTAGTCCGAGCCCTAGAAACGGCTATTGAGGATGGCGAGAAGTGCCTCTCGGTGATCCAGCAGCTGGACCTGAACAAGATGCGGACTCGAACCCGCCACCACGACCCCAAGTACCGCCTCACCACGCACGAGCTCACGCTGTTCGCGGCGGAGATCGACCAGCTCGCCTGCGTGCTGCCTGAAGGTGAGACATGACATTGACCAACAAAAATCGATGGTTTTTCTCTAAGTTTTAATCGACTAATGAATAATCGGTTTTTGTAAGAAAAATCATCGATTTAAAAAAAACTATTTTTTGTTAGATTTTATACAAATTTCCTTCGTCGAGTTTCAATGTTTGGTACACGATTAAAAAGAGATATACCGCTGAAAACAGGTTAGGTAGATAGAACCAACAGTTAAATTCTGAAGATCCTTGAGGGAGGCATTCATCCAGCTACAGGCGTATTTTGACTATGTAATGATGATAACAAAAATACCATTATAAGCTGGTTTATCTTAATATATCATGTCGTGTTCAGGGTCGGCGGTGAAGGAAGTGCTGCGTCAGACCGCGGAGTTCGAGTCCCGGGCTGCCGAACAGCTGCACAAAGACCTGGAGCAGACGGACCCTAACACTGTGCGGGAACTGGAGGAGGTAAGCTTTACAATGGAGAACACCGATAGGTTCTTATTTCGCCATGCCTTATATTAAAGTTTATATCATGTACATTACGTTACTTTTTATTTCTCTTCAATACATGCAATATTACCAAAGATATGACCGCGAGAAGTTCCGAGCGTATGACGTCATATGCATGCAGTGTAGCATTGTTTGCGGGCGGCGTTGCGTGCATATGACGTCAATATGACGTCACAGCTACCACTCGCCTCGTGCGGAAGTGTGCACTTTGATCGTTAATAACTCAGTCATTTTTAAAGATATAAAAAAAATAAAAACACATTATTTTTTGTAATTTTTTATAGAACATTTTGGCATTTTCAGCTAAAATCGTCGGTTAGACCCATTCTAGATATTGTTGTGATATTGTATTAGCAAATATGTTCCTTAATCTGAATTAGTCGTCTTTATTCACGACGGGCTTGTGTCCGACGTATATGAGCTGGTAACAATGATAATGTCAGTGTCAATGTCTTAGATGACCCTAGGCCACCTTCAAACCTTTGAATTTCTTCACAGGTGTGTGAAGATTTCATCAAGATAATAACATCAAAGAAGTAATTTCAAAGTTCTAGAACATAAAATTGATCACAAAATAATTAGTAAATAATGTTGTTTATTTGATATTTAATTTATTCACAGGTCGTGGAACTTGGCTCCCAGCTGTGTATCGTGTTACCGCAGTTGCAGCCGCTGCAAGCGCGACTTTTGCAGGTAGACTTGAATATTTTTCTAAATTTAAGAAAAATGGGGTTAGTCCCAGAACTTTGCATAAGAAAAACTGACAACACTGCAAATCGCCCTAGATCACGTGGTAGGCCTAAAAAGCGCTGGCTGGACGTCGTGAAAGCGGTCATGGAAGAGAACAATCTCACACCTAAGGATGCCGAAGACCGGGCAAAGTGGAGAAGATTGAGTAGGAAAGCGGACCCCAGCACTAGGCCGGGAAAATGCTAGGACGAAGAACAAGACTGTAAATCTCCATTTTGTCATTATTTATTATTTTTATTTATTTATTTGCAAAAAGTGGTACATTTGACATACACAAACAAATCTCGCCAAACTGAAACAGACATGGTTTTCTTCTAGCAGCCAACCTGGTTCAACAAGTGGTTTACCAACTTTCAAGTTGCTCATTGCGTGTAGTTGAGTTTTTGTAGATCTTAACAGTCTGATGGAACTTAATATTCAGCACACTTCCTCTCTTACCAATCCGGCAGTAGAAAACCAATAATTGCTGACTTGTAATGTGAATGTGTGTTCCCAGGTGAAGTTCCTGGAAGAAATTCGAGTCCACAAGGAGGACTGTTCGACCCTCACTCCTGAAGTGATCGACAAGCTGCTGAATGACGCTGATGTCGTGCTGCCTCATCACAGGGTCGAGACCGAGCGAGCCATGCTTTACAAACTCAAGGGTGAGTAAATAATGAAATAATAATTTATTTGTTCAAAAAAGTTTACAAAAGATAATGCACTAGTCCTTGCACTAAGATACCTTGTATTGCAAGGGCTGGTTCCTTCCATGATGTTCTTACATACTAGACTAAAGAATAACAACAGTGCTGTCCATAATTACACCTTAAATACAATGAGGCCAATATAAATTATGTGTATGATTATATGTAAGTGTGTGTGTACGTGTGAGTTTCTGTTTTCGTGTGCGAGGTTGTGATAGTGGGTATGTGAGGATGTATATGTGTGTTGTATGTATGTTGTGTATGTATATGTATACGTGGGGGTGTGTTTGTGCTTGCGTGATGAGTGAGGGGGGATGAGAGGGCTAGCCAAAAAGTACAAAACTACAAAAATACAAGTTTTTATTTATTTATTTAATAATCAAAGCTTATATTATATACGTCTATGAAAAAAATAAATATCTTTGGCCAATCTACGAGAGTAATAAGTCACTCACTCACTACACACACCCCACACACTCAGTCAGACACTGATTAACTTGTCTGTTGTCAATTATTTAACACAAGGAAATAGACCACCCTGAATTATTCAAATAAAGTGATTTTATAAAGTGAATAAAGCACATTTTTAAACCAAATAAAAATCTATTTTGTTGGACAGTAACGTCACAGTTAAAGTTTGCCCTGATTTTCCATTTACTGAAACTCGCGGATTGACTAACTGATTCATCTACGCGGAGCTGAATTCGCGTATGGTTAGAATTAGCAACATAAAAGGGATTCTTGAAAAATACGTCTTTTTGTAGTTCATTTGTAAGTCTGCATTTTAAATGAAAATTTAGATTTTAACTAAGTTTAAAAAACAAATCATGTGAGTTAGCATTACATCCCCATTCAAGGATGACATTGGGTTTTTAGAAAATGTGTCAGCTTCGTAGTAGAAAACTGACGCTGCCAAATGGCTAGGAAGTTTTGATATTAAGATTTAAGTGTAATATTTATTTCTATTACTGTTTTCAGAGTTTAAGTTTAATTGTGTCTATTCATGACTTAGCCATACGATTAAATAAAAAAATAATAGTAGGAAACTTAAACAGTATTTTGTCAAAAACCATCACTAACTTACAATATTTTCCCCACAGCCGAGGTGGAAGACTGGGAAGCTCGCGCGAAAGCCGTCCTAATCGACACATCAAAAGCGCCCAAAGACCCGCGCGAAGAACAAGAACCCCAATACGTAACCCTGACGGAGCTCGACACGCTCTTGGCCGCGGGCGATGAGATCGACGCGGCGCTGCCCTCGTACCACACGCTGCACACGGCCGTGGGCCACGCGAGGGACTGGCTCGCCAAGGTTAGTGTTAGGCTGGCTCGCCAAGATCATTGTTTGGCTGCAAATCCACCAGAGAAGTGCGAGGAAAATTACCCGTGCGAGGATTTGTAATTGACCCGTTAAAATGTGTGGGCGTTTCCACCAGAGATGAGCAAAATGAGCGGTACGAAGATGCGTAGCGACGCTGTGCAATGTGTGTAAATGAGTGGTGTGAGGATGAGTAGCGGACTCAATTTAGATATCCGGAGGACTTGTCACACGCTTCATTCGCACACATTTCTCGCATCGCATCCCTCGCACATATTTCTCGTTTGTTTTGACAGTTTTGTATGTAGAAAACCTCGCTTCAAGGCTAGGAAAATGAAGTGTTGCTATAACTGACTCACCAAGGTCAGTATTAGACTGGCTCGCCAAGGTCGGTGTTAGACTGGCTCTCCAAGGTCGGTGTTAGACTGGCTCGCCAAGGTCGGTATTAGACTGGATTGCCAAGGTCAGTGTTAGACTGGCTCGCCAAGGTCGGTGTTAGACTGGCTCGCCAAGGTCGGTGTTAGACTGGCTCGCCAAGGTCGGTGTTAGACTGGCTCGCCAAGGTCGGTATTAGACTGGATCGCCAAGGTCGGTGTTAGACTGGCTCGCCAAGGTCGGTATTAGACTGGATCGCCAAGGTCGGTGTTAGACTGGCTCGCCAAGGTCGGTGTTAAAGTTCAGTCAAAGTTCAAACGCTCTGTTTATTAATCTAATTATAGGTGTAAATCTTAGACTAAAATTAATATTAAAGAGTTGTTGACTACAAGTATTTAATTCACTTGGTTTGTGCTACCATCCAACAGCTTTTACTTATTTTAACATGTTTGTTATTTATCCAGGTGGAAGAAATGCAGTCGAAGGACCTGTATCCATACATGCATAGCGTGGAGGCGTTGGTAAAGCGCGGGCAGCAGATCCCGCTGTCGCTGTTCGAGAAGAGTCAGCTCACCACCGCACTGCTGTCAGCTAAGGAGTGGAAGCGAGGGGCGGCAGACATGTTCCTGAAGAAGGTATAGTTAAATAAAAAACTAAAAGAAACAACAAAATAGCAGCAAACAAACAGCTGAAGCTCTGCTCATCATCATCATTGTGTGGGTTGTAAGGTCGACCTCACAAACCCTGGCGTCAGCTCTGCTTATTCTGCTGATAAGAGGGTACATTTGTGTATCTATAAGAAATATTACTGAACATTTTGAACATCCTTTTTGAACTTTATTTTGGTTTCAGGAATTTTACAAAAATGGGAATTTGTAGAACCTCCAATGTTTTTTAAACGGTTTTATTATATTTTAAATTTAAAGATTGTTAATTGTATTTATTCTGTGACTTTTGTTAATTGCATTATAAATCATCTATTTAAAGATTTAACTCAAAAAAAGTTAATCTAAAAGATCTAAATCGGTGTGCCTTTTATAAACATTTTGTATGTTCGTTCACGTTATTTATCAGAAACTAGAAATCGGAATACAATAATTATTTCATTTGATTAAGTACCTTTTAACTTAAAAACTTTTAAACCGTGCAAGTTTAATCAAAATTCAGTAGTTTTCAGGATACAGACTGGTTTTTAACACCCGACGCAAAAAAGAGGGGTGTTATTAATTCTTGGTAATATTATTATTTGGTAAACTAATTGAAATCCGTTTCACAGAACTGGCCGTACTCCCTCCTCGAAGCCCTGTCTCCGCGCAGCGAAGCCGGCCCGCTGCGCCGGCGCCCGCGCGCCGCCAACCACTCGCTCCCGTCCTCTCTGGAGGCGGGGCTGTTCCTGCGCAACTTCAGCGAGGAAGCCACGCCCACCGAGATCGTCGCCGCCTTCAAGCAGGCCGAGGGCCGCGAGCTGCTGGCGCTGAAGGAGCTAAGGTCAGTAATCATTACTAATATTACAAAGGTGAAAGTATTTTTGGATGTCTGTTGCGCTTTCACGCCTAAAGTACTGGACGGATTAGTAGTAATAGGAGTAATAGGGTGGAGACGAATAGATTTTAAAATACAGCCTAGAATAGCTAAGCTCGCGTTGTGTATGATTTATCCCATGGGAATAAGTCTCGTAAAAAGTATCCAATGTGTTAATTCAGGGTACAAACTATCTCTATTCAGTAGTTGGTAGGGTAATACAACTGTCATAGGGCAATGACTGTTCCAAGCAACTTGATGAACCGATAACTGCTGGGTTTGAGAGGTTCTACTTGCTTGCACGGGTAGTGTGTACGTCAGAATGCGTAGTGTTGGTCGGCGTCCCACAAAGTGGACAGATGACTTGGGTGAAGGTGGCTGGGCGCCGGTCTTTTCACGTTGGAAATCTATGGGGGAAGCCTATGTAGACATAGACAACTTTTATGTGCCTATGTGCTGAACAGTGGACGTCTTCCGGCTGCGATGACGATCAATAAATAGAAGTAAATGTATGTTCTTTATACTAATAGCGTGTTTTTATCCACAGATCCCGCAACATGCGCAAAGAAGTCCGCGGTACCGGCGCGAACGCAGCAGCCTTATTCTGCGTGTGCGGCAAACGTCAATATGGAGTCATGTCGCAATGTGAACTGTGCAAGGACTGGTTCCACGGTCAGTAGATCCATTCTTCTGCTTCTTCATCGTGTGGGATGTAAGGTCGACAACCGACCTCACAAACCCTGGTGTCAATGTTATAGAGCCGCCAAAGGCCACTGACTTGGCTCGTGTAACGACTAGATAGTAGCCGGGATGAACGGCTTAACGTGCCTTCCGAAGCACGGAATCATCGTCCTTTTCGGACAATCAGGTGAGCCTTCAGTGTCCTAACTAAACTGGGGAAAATCTCACAAAGAGATTTTTGCTCAACAGTGTCCCCATTGAGAATCGAACCCGGAACCCGTTTTGTGTTTTCCATACATCTAGCCTACTTTTTATCTATTAAATAAAAATTTCGTCTCTTTTGAACTCAAATATCTTTTCCAGCGTCATGCATAGCGGCGGCCGGCGAAGAGCGCGCGCCGTCCCCCCTCCGCGCGGACTCCCCCTTCCCCGCGCCCGAGCCCAAGTTCCTCTGCCCCGACTGCACGCGCACCAAGCGGCCCAGGCTCGAGCGGATATTGTCACTGCTGGTGAGCTTTATAGTGGGATCTGTGAGGTCAGTGACCGACCTTTCAAACCCTGCTGTTAAAGGCCTCTGAATAAACATTGTTTCCATGGAAAATTAATAGCTGGAACCAACGACTTTTCCGACAACCAAGTAATTCAGAAATGTCCTTATTAAGGACAGTCTCACAAAGTGATCTTTGTTTGACCAATTTGTCCCTACCGGTATTCGAACCTGAAATCTCCGCGATGAGACCAGACTGCTTTACAACTTGATATAAAAAAGAAAAGAAGAATACTATAATACTTACACCAAACTGGCATCAGTCTCACAAAATAACAAATGCCTTCGTATGAATTAGTCCATATTTCCACCACCGGTATCTTCCCCAGGTGTGGCTGCAGAAGCTGCCGGTGCGCCTGGCCGAGGGCGAAGCCCTGCAGTGCGTGACCGAGCGCGCCATGGCGTGGCAGGACAGCGCGCGAGCATTGCTCGCCAGCCCGCTCATGGCCACGCTGCCACACTCCGATCATACACAGGTATAAACGTGACGATCCCCGCCCTCATATGCTAAAGTTCTCTCTTAAATACACACTGCCGCATATAATAATTTCCCCTTATACACACGTTATTCACCCCATTCTACACATATATTAAATGTACTTCCACACACACGAACACATGTACCCCAACCCCTTGTAAATGCACATTCAAATAACATTTTCGTCTCAAAAATCTCCTTTCTACACTTTTTCGCATCTTTCGCACATACACTAAAATCCCTGTTCGAGTCCACACACGATTCGAAACCATGAGTAAACTAAGTAGTTGCTAGTAAAATAGAGTATCAAATAACGAAATATGTTTCTTTTCGAGCAAAGGTATACCTACCAATATGTGTTTTATTTTTCAGACAAATCGTGAAAAATCTGATAAATTAAACGCAGCACTGAAGAAGGCCACGGGACGAGCGCACGACTCGCATTTACAACAAAACTCAAGGTGAGTGTATCTTTAACTTTGTTCGTATATTTTACACATTACGATATTGTATGGTTACATAACAATAATCGGACTAAACATTTTTTTTGTATTTTTTTTTTATATTTAGCCATTGTTTGACATACTATTGCAGACGGACATAAGAATTGCGTTCTAGATGCTAAGCGCAGTTTTAATACAATTCATATATATATATAAAAAAAAATCTTTCTCCCTACCCTTGATAAAATGTAATATGTGATCTTCGTTATTGGCTATGTATAATTTTAATGTCACTCATTTAAGATATGTTTATGTGCTGTGAAGTGTCACTAATAATAAATAAATAAATATGCAGTCGAAATATCTACCTACCTCTACTAGAATCACTTAACATTATAATTTTTTTTGTCCATTAACTCGACGTCATAGTTTGATAACCCTTATTTATACAATGCACTTGCTAAGTCATGCAATGTAGAATACTTCGTCAGATACCCTCGTGTGTACAGCATCCTTACAAGACAGCATCAGTCAAATAGACATTGTTTATTTCAGGTCAAGTGCGAGCGTGGAGCACGCGTACAGCGCGACCCCGCGCTCGCCCAACGCACGCGTCGCGCCCGGGCTGCTGCTGAAACTGGAGGACTTGATGATGGAGGGAGACCTCTTGGAAGTAAGTTTTGTTGATATATTTCAGATTCTCATTATGTGGGATTTACATACGGGATTTTCTGTAAGCTTATGTTTGTTCTACAATATGCGTTGAAAAAATTGCTTCTTTTTTAATTTTATATAGGATAGCGTGAAATTCTGTCACGATTATTTCGTTCGATTCGTTCTTAGCTTTTGACTCACCTGAAGATGTGTGTTTAAAATCCGACGGAAGATTGAATATTTTTTTATTATGTTTAAGATTTTTAATGTTTTTTTAAGACTTTTAAGATTAAAACGAAATTTGAATAGTTTCTTTTTTCAAGATTTTGGTACTAATGTGATCATTGTTTCGTTCGCAGGTCCGCCTTGAAGAGCAAGCAGTAGTCTGGAGCGCAGTGTCCCTCTGCCGACGCGCAGAGGGGCGCGGGGGGGCGCGCGTGCTGGACGCGGGCCGCCGCAAGCGCGCACTGCACGCCCAGCGCACGCTGCAGCCCAAGCGCGCCAAGCACAAACACGGTACTGTAGGGGAGCATTGACCATGACTCTTCAATCTGCGTACTTAAATCAAGTTCATTTGTAATGGTATCAGTTTTCTAAAATTTTTAATGTTTCAATTAATACAAAAACTGTATAATGACAATATTAAAAAGTTTTCCAGAACGTGAATCGATGTTAGATTGAACAGTAAATTAGACAGAAAATAGTGGAACGTTCGCTATTGTGTCAATATCTTACTAATAGAAGTAATTAAGAATAAGGGATTTTCTGACAGCTCTAAAATAAAATTAATAGTTCTAAGACGATAGATGGCGCCAGGTGTACTTCGTGGATTCTTTTTTTAAAATCCTTTTATGGCCCTGGGTGACTCGCTGGATTTCTTCGAATCCACGAATCGTCAACGCCATCTATCGAAGCTTTATGAACAATTTTTTTTTAATTGGCTGTTGGAAAGTCCCCCAAACGGGACCACTCCAGAAATAAAAAAATTAATCTTAAAAAAATATTCTTATAGTATGAGCCTAATATATCTTGATTATATTGATTGCGAATTAAAATTAACTTCAAAACTTCTTCTTCTTCAACTTTTATACAAATTTACTCAAATGAATTTTCACCATACTCATATCAGAAAGAAACAGTACATAGATAAAACGACCCGAAGTGACATGGTGTACGATTGTTTCAGGTCCCATAGCGGTACCGAAGACTACCATGAAGCGAGGCTCGGCGACCACGACCAATTACCTCAATAGGAAACAGGTATGTACCCTAGTTAATAAATAAATAAAACAACAAAAAAACAAAACAACAAAAACAAAAAATAATCAATAAACAACACAAACATCACAAAAACAACAACATAAAAAACAAACAAACATTTATGACTATATTTGGGTTATTATAGGATGGGTTCTGACAGCTTCAAAATTTTTCATACGACGTTAACAACTTTTTTAAATAATATTCAGTTTCCATAATAGCGAAAATATTAAAAAAAAGTAACTTCACCTCTTATTGTATCATTAAACAGTATGTAATTTTACTTAATAAATAAATAAACGAAATAATATTAAAAAGTTTTTAAAATTTCAATCTGTCAGAGCTCATCCTACAGTAACCCAAGTATAATGGAAAAACTGAGAGTTGGAGGGAAAAGGGAAGAAGGATGATGGCTTGCCAATATTATGAAATCGTTTATGTAACCATTTCTAGTTTATGTCAATTTAGGAAAGTCCAATAAACCCACCAATAAAGATAATATAATGTAAACCTTTATAGATAGATAGATAAAAAGCTTTATTGCATTAACAGAACAAAACTCAATGGGAAATACCACAGACTGTCAGTGACTTTATAATATAACTTACACCAGGGTTTGTGAGATCGGTCGTCGACCTTACAGCCCACGCGATGAAGAATAGGAATGAAATATATGTTTGTTATTAGGGCGCGTCGTCAGGCTCCGGTCTGATGATGAGGAAGCACTACATGGCGCGGCAGGAGCGCCGCAAGCGAGGACTCGCCAACAGAAGTGCAACCACCAGGCATGCTCGCTCAGGTAACCATAGCATCAGCTCACACACGTCCCCGCCGAGGGGCTCGAGTCCACCCTGAGGCCGATCAGCTTAGTCGACCGCGCTGGCCTAGTGCGGGTTGGGGGTTTTCTCACAGTACCTTTGAATTTCTTCACATGAGGTTACAAGTTTCTTTTGTTTTATTTTACCAAAAGGGTGCCAACGACACCATGTTATTAAGCCTCTGCTGTCCATCCGTCAGCCGGCTGTATCACATGAACAGTAATAGGTAGACAATTGAAATTTTGTGTATTTCTATTGCCGTTATAACAACAAATAACAAAGTAAAAAAGAGCCATAAAAGGAGATATTTTCGGCGTTTTTTGCTAGACTATTTTTATTTGTATTTAATAATTAAAGCAACATTAGGTAACTTGTAACAATAAATTTGTAATTAGTATTGAAAGTGGTTCGTTTTCCTGTAGCGGCGAATCGCGCGGGTCGCGCCGGTCGTTCGTCATCCCGGCAACGCCACAGCAGCTCATCCTCCAGCGCCGATGAGGATGAAGACTGCGCCGCCGACACCTGCCTGAGACCTACTGGTGAGTCATAGGGATGTGACATTGACCAATAAAAATCGATTTTATACCAGAAAACAAAATCACCGAAACTCATCAAATAAAAGTATTAAAAACCTTTTTCTAATCATGTTTTAATTAGTTATCTTATCTTAGTATATTAACTCCGTACTCCCTTAGGCAAGGAGGTGGACTGGGTGCAGTGCGACGGCGGCTGCGACCAGTGGTTCCACATGCACTGCGTGGGGCTCGCCAAGCACGCCCTGAGGGACGACGACGACTACTACTGCCAGAACTGTCGCCACAAGCAACCCGCCCACGCCAAGGACGGCGGCGCCGCGTCCTCACAGGACCACTAATGCACACGACGGAGAGACAGGGTGATGTTAAGTGTACTACGATTAGGATTAGACCCCAATTTGATGCTGTATTGAAGTTATAAACACTTTTAGGTTTTCGCGGTTGTTAATATTAATAACACACATATCTACCGGGTTATTACCACGATTTTGATTTAAAATAAGCTTTTTAATGACCTTACCGATATTTCGACTATGTTGCAATAGTCATGATCACGGCAGAACTGAAGTAGTTGGGGGTGGTTAGCCGGAACATTATGGGCAGACATATCTGTCTACCCTTTTAAATAAAAATCGTGGTAATAACGCGGTAGATATGTGTGTTGTATTGAAGTTATTTTGCGTCAAAATGGCGTCATTGTTACGCAAGCTATTTTTATATGGTTTACAAAATTGACGCCATTTTGATGTCAATTTGCGTCAAAATGGCGTCGTTGTGACGCATGATAATTGATGTTGTTTTGAAGCAAATAGTTTGCACTGCCACCTACCACGGAATAGACGCTTTCTTTAATGCGTACGTTCCGTATATAGTAGCACTGCTAAAAGTGCTCACAGTTGGTCCGAATTAAATTAGCGCGATAACGACAGATATCGCGACAGACATTTTCAAACTCTTTTAAATACACTCGACTCGGTTTCTGATCAAAATCCAAAATTTCTCGATCGTATAAGGTTATCAAACGAATAACAAACAAATGTCATATGTCACTTTTGACAGATCGTTCACAGCGCCCAAGCTCATGGGCATGGGCATTGTGAGCGCATGATGGCGCCGGTTATGACGTCATCTATGACGTTTCGTTATCAACTGTAGACGCGCTAACGGATATACGGACCAGTCTGTGAACGCTCAAATCGATTTTATTGGTAAACGGAACGTACCCATTGAAAAACAACTGCAACACACGAAATGTGACATTTGAACTACCTTTACGGAATAGACGCAATTTTAATGCAAAACATGTTAATTAAATACTTGCGACTGTAAGCATGTGAAATAAAATAACTAAAACTGTGAAATAAAATGCCATATTGACGCTAACCAGCTAGCGACGTTTTGACGCAAACCTTTACCTTATCAATTTTACATAAAACTACGATTTAGGTAATTTTATTTATCAAATCAAGATTTCTGTAAAAGTGTTATTAGGTATGGCACACATAGTAAATTATATGAATCATAAAACCAACTGGATTCTTTAAAGTAAATGTACAAACAATCTAGTACTATGAAATGACAACGTACATAGTTAAAAAGCGTGTATAATTATAGGTTATTTTACTATAGATTATTATTATACACGCACAAGAATATTATACAAATGAAAAGAGTTGAAGGAAAAGGGATAGCTAGTGATGTAACGCAAGATTTCATCGACTACAGGATATGTGCAGGATTGATACTGATATCGAAATAACATGTATCACGATCACCATTACTGAGAAATAACTGATCATTTTGTAAACTGATGAAAAACCGTTACATGCACACTGTAAAAATCGGTAAACAAATTACAATATCCAGGTGTTATCGGTAATATCGATGTAGGTTCAGTAATACAAAAGCCTAAATAAATTTGAAAGAAAACACAATTTTCGCGTCACTCAACTGGAAAATACCAACTGAATTTGCAGTCACCATGCAACTGCGTGGATAAAATTAAACTTATTAGTAAAAGGTGTAGTAGTGTATAAGTATGTGTTATTTAGATAATTACCTTTAACGGTAAAACATACAAAAATTATTGTATTGATTTTAACTTGTGTTGTGAAAATATTTGCCTTAAATGGTGCGAATATTTTAAGGATACAGTATGACAGGGCTAGGTCAATCTTTAGTCCGCGTCGTTGTTCTGCAGTCCTCTTGGTTATTATATGTCAACTTGAGATCTCTGATATACGCGTTACAATATAAAGAGAACACTGAACCGGTAACCAGAATGCAAGAACCGCCCAAACCCTCCATACAAGAGAATAAACTAATATTGGAGAAGGAGTCCATGATATTAGGGGGGGGGGGGTCAGCTTAATACATAGAAAGGTATTCTATCTAGTTAATGTCAGTTACCACAAACATCTGGTGAGTTTATTACCTAAAAGATATTCGATGCCAAATTTTTCGGCAAATTTTTATTTTGTTATTAAATAAATTGGACTTGAAGTATAAAATATCGGACTTTTCGAACGTAAATCGTCATGAAATGGATTTATCGTATGTCAGAATCGTGGCTTGAGACCGGTAAAAAAAACAGGTTTAAAGGGTCCGAAACAATGTATATTACATACAAGTTTTATACTGGTAAAAAACCGGTAAATATCGGTTTTCGCAGGATCTATGGTAACCTGCTATTTTCATAATCTATGGTGCCGTGTGACACCTGGAATTTTCTCTTCCGGTCGTCATTGCAACTGAATTTCACGACCATTTGACAACTAGATGCGAATAAGGCAGCCAAACACTTTTTCACAGCTAGTTGCGGATAAAGATTAATACTTTTTCTATATCAAGCGGTTGCAAGATTTAGTTGCAATTAGGGCCGGGGATTTTAACCAGGTAAAAGCCTTGACCAGGATGAAAGGAAGCGATCGTGTAGAATGGTTTTAGCGTAAAGTTAAGAAACGTCTTCGGAATTAAAATTTTTGTAAATATTTTTTAACGAAAAATTTTGTGAAAACAAAACTGTTAGAGGTTTTTTTTTAGCGAATTGGAAATTTTTGCAAAAAAAACTGATAGGGCTGTAAGTAGTTAGGCGTGATTGGTGTTGTATGCTTTTTTTTCTATGAATTCATGTTGTTTTTTGTCTTATGGATTAAGGCAAATAGATTGTTTTTGCGAACACGTCTCAGTCAATAGACGTTTGTGAAAAAGAATGATTGGAATGTGATGATTACGTTTTATAAGGAGTTCGTTCGTTTTTAAGATTGGCCAATGTTTAACCAATCAAAAAGGCGTATTGTTGTACGATTGGTGAGTTTTTAAACTCCTTGTAAAAGTTTTCTTGTTGTGGTAAATAACTTTTTTATTTACGTATTTAAGACGAATTCTTGCTGTAATTACGGCTGAGCCCACTTGGACCGGTACAGTCAGATGCATGTTGCTTACGGACGTGCGGCTCACTGTACAGTCGTGTCCACAAGCTCCGTGCCGACGCTACTCCGACGTGGGATCAGCACAAATCTTTTAGATACACTTTAATTAGTTTTCTACATTTTTATCATGGATGAAATATGTCAATACATTTGAATGAACTTCTGGGGAAATGTGAAAATTATTATAAAGATATCAACTTAGTAGACATATAACGTACGCAGATATTTAATAGACCGGCTACCATCCTAGAACTTTGTTTTGTCCACAGTTCGTTCACATCTGACATTTGCCCCTTACATTGACCTTTTTATGACCCTTTACATAATTATTCAGCATTCATCTACAGCTCATATATATCCCCACCGAGGGGCTCCAACCTTCCCTAATTATAATTATTTATAATCCTAACAATCCTGAATGCCGGTATTCCCTTATAAAATATATTGGTGTAAAATTGTCAATGTTATGTAATCAATGTAAAAACGGTCATTCGAACTACATACAACGTGTCAGATAAATACACGCGCGTCTTATAGGACTAATAAGGCTCTGCCCATGAAACTGAACAACTTTTTTTTTCAGAATTTTAGTCCTTGTGACTTTTTACGAATCGGTTTTAATTAAATCACACATAAATCAAATCCAAAATACATCTATAGATCAACAAACTGAATAGTTGTTTCCCGGAATTAGTTTCGAGATGTTATTCTTATGTACCTATACCAGGTGTTACAAAACTACAAATAAAGCCGGAAGGGTGTGAATCTGCTCGTAAAACTGAACAACTTTCCCCAAAGAACATAGGTCGAAAAACTATTTAAAAAAATCGCATTCCCATACAAAATGTAGATGGTCTCCATACAAAATTTACGGGTATTTTTGTAACACCTTGTATATGAATATTTATATTATTTTTATAATATTAGTCCTTATTGTAAATTTTAAAGAGTTTTCAAGCCAAAAGTTGTTCAGTTTTAAAGCTGAGTGATTTAAATAAATGTATCGTTGTTCTTATTAAAAGCTCTTCTCCACAGATTCCGCCATTGTGTTAGTGAACTCACCCAAAAAAATGTAATGACGGATCTAAGTGATGTAATAACATCCTATGGAAATGAATGATTTTGACTTGACTTGACTTGAAATAACACGTTGTGTGTAGTATCGGACCGAATAATATTCCACAGTCGATGTTAACAGTAAAAACGTGAATGTTGTATTGAGATGTTCTTGAAAATAGGAGTGTTGATGTTTTCTTCATAAGGGCCACCCGTGATATCTTGTCTGTAGTAGCCTATCTTGAATGAATGGACCGGACCGTACACAATGTTTTTTTTAATATACATACTGAGTGCATTGCATGGATAAAATCTGTCTAGCAGTTATGTTGATTCGAAATTCTAAAGCATCCAGGTTGTATGAAGTTCCAGGTTATATCGTTTATATAAGACACGCTCCACACCTTCCGATCCTACACCGTCCTATCCGACAAAAAAAAAAGAAATCGGACAATGTATAGGGCAGGGGTGGCCAACTTGGTTAGACCCAAGATTTACTGTTCACTGACGACACCCTGTGTGATCTACCAAATACTTCTTGAAATCTTAAATGAAACAGCATAGTTCAGTATACGAATATTTATATTTTTTGCCTTGCCACGATCGACTGGACTAACAGTCGCGATCGACAGTTTGGCCACCCCTGGTATAGGGCAACAGGTCCTAGTTAAGACAGTGTTTAGGGAATGAGGATGTCCGATTTAGGACGTCGGATCGGAAGGTGTGGAGCGGGTTTAAGGTACATTGTCAGTAGTTGGCAGCTTGAGTAGCCCTGTTGGTACGACATGACCCTTTTATCCCTCAGTCGGTCATCGACCTCACTCCCTCGTGGTGTGATGATGATCCCTCAAAGTATAGTTCAGATCTTCATACAACGCACCGCGCGCGGCTTGTATGTGTGCGCCATAGTATCTAACGCACACTCAAACAAAATCTCGACCCGTTTCTCAGGGCGCATTCCGAATCAGACTTTCAGCGCTGTCAGCGATCAGAGAAGCAAAAAAACGTTTTGACAGCTGACAGTAATTCGGAACGCAATTATGGGTGCTTTAATCGATTTTAGCGTGTCTCGGAACGCAGGGTCAGTGCGGCGGCGCACTGAGATTGTGTTTAGGTGTGCGTGCGGCGACGCATAGATACTATGGGCGCACACATAGAAACCGCGCGCGGTGCGTTTGTATGAAGATAACTGACTTTGCACTCTTTCTACTATGGTTACTGGGTGGCCTTTAATGTGAGTTTCAATAATGCAAAAATTATTATACTTGTTCTCTCTCGTACTGTTTTTGATGAATTCTTTAAAACTTTTGGAGCTTAATGTATGACAAAAAAGTGAAAGCCTTTTTTATTATAATTGTTATAAATTGCCGTTTGAGGCCGCACGCCATTACTTGATTAGTCCATTTATTTAATTGCGTTTGGATAGTTGGTAGGTTTTTACGGAAAATCTGAATCTTTTTAGCATTAAAACGTTTTTTATGCGGTCGGTATACTGAAATGTATGTATGGTAATGCAGCTCTTTCGTCTCTTAGCGGTCGTAATAAAAAAATACCTAATTAAAAGTACATACAGTGCAAGAGTACAGAACTACCAAAGTATCTGTGAAATTACTAAAGTGAAAACTGCGGAAATTTATACTTCCAGGGGTTTATTTAATAAAATTTACAATTACAATTCAAAGTACAATAAAGCGGGGGGCAGTAGCCAGATGGGCGCTAAGCTCTAAATTGAAGAACGCTGGTAAATTATAACCGGTATTTATTATCTTTTTTAACTCTGCGAAAAATATCATCTGCTCGGAAGTCCGCCATTCGTATTTCAAAATATTTAAATCCAACCGAACTAAACGAACAGCCAGTCACCTCAAAGGAGGCCGCTCCTTACAGTACATTGCGTAGCCAAAACCAATATCATCTTGTTGGTACATCGGCTACGCAATGTACTTCGAATTGTAACTTGTAAATTGTAAGTTTTATTGAATAGGGCCCAGAGCTGTCGCTGTCTTACGGCTGAGATGATGATGATGACTTTTTTTATATGAAAACAAGATGCCGTCTTTTATTTCACAGATAAGTTGGTCAGTCGGGCATATCAAGCTTCACAAATTGCCATCAATCCTTTTACACCGCAGTGGCAGTAGATGCAATATATCCACTTATAAGTAGAGAGCTTGATATTTTATGTACTGTACTAAGTCTTGCCAAATGTAAAATGAAAAAAGGATTTAATTTAAATAAACAATTTTCAACATTAGAAGATGAATATCCCGGATCGTAAATTGAGCCTTGCATGCTGTCGTTTGTTAACTAAATTGCTCTTCACGTGAATTGTGGTAGCGATTCACACAGTCACGCTCTAATCCTTAATGAAAGTTCGTCAGCCCTTTTCACCTTTTAAAGATTGAAAAGGGACAGGAGATGGTCATCCTAATATTAGAACTGTCAAACATCGAATTTGAACTTTATGGATGCGTCGATTGCACAATTTTAGAGAGCACGTGTTTCACGTGTCCGACTTAAAAATATCTTAATTTGACAGCTATGGCCTTAGGTTATCATTCCTTTAAAATAATATCATTCGTTCATCTGAATTCTCACATCACCTCTCTTTCATTGGTCATAAAACTAGCTGGATTACAAATTAAAATTAGAGCGTGACTTCCGGAATCGGAGCCAGTTTTTCATTTAGATAGCAATGTCAATTTTTGCAACGAGAAGTTAAGCCCACAGCAAGTTTGCTCTCTTTTTTATTCCATCCAAATTCAATCACAACACTCGATTGCACTGTTTTTAATAAATAAAATATATCGATATTATATTTTAATTTTTAGCTAAGTAAATATACTTCCATTTGTTCGGTATATTGACTGCGTTATTTTTATTTAATAGATTCTGTTATATTTTGTACGTATTAGTTTCCCGGTGATAAAGCTTAATACGGTCTTACGTACGACATGATGTATCTTTATTATTAAGTAGTGTTCGAGGCAAATAATACATTGTTGTATGATCCTTTTTCTTACAAAAATGTAATAATTTGTTTGTACTGGTTTTCCTGTTGGTAAAGTAGATTTTTTTAATATGCGTAATCTGAAAATTGTTCTTCAAAATGACCTTAAAAAGAATTGTAAGGTAGCTTAATATTTTATTATCTATTGATGGCGTTCTTGTTAAATCACAAACTGCAGTGAAGATCAAATATTAGTGTTTAATTTAGCCCCATCTGTTGAAAATATTGTTATTTACTTCTTTTTACTGCCATTTTGAACCCAAATCAAACAAAATTGTAACAGCACACACTTTTTTTTATATTTGTTTTCATAATTTTGTGTCGTAGGTTAGTACCGATGCCGTAAACCGTCTTGCATATTTGATCTCTTGCTTCCCAACCGCGCATTCACGCGATCTGAATTATAAACTTTATAATGTATTATAATAATGTCACACTGTGGTAAATATTGTATGAAAATTAATCTAACAGAGTTTCATTGACAGGTCTGCTTGATTTTGATTGGGGCAAATAAAAGGACGGGAAATTCTACTAACCAGTACTCTTAGTAGAAACCGCAAACCATAAATGTAAAAATGCTAAATTCAAGGAGATTTCTGATTTACACTTCTAAAAATATTTATTACGTTGCTGGCTTTGTTATATTAGGTATTAGATATGAATTTATAATTTGGCAACATTCGCACACATTTCGATGTTCTCCCTCAGTATACTATTTATTATTTGTATAGATATTTACTTTAAATGTAAGATTGCAACCGGAGCCTCCTTGCAATCTAACGTGTTGCTAATAACACAGAACGGTTCATACAACTTTTACCACAATGTCAAAAAACTGTGTGTATGAGGAACGTTGTACAGACCTAGTTAAGTAATGTGACGTCACTATCCAACTATACGAGAGATATTGCGACCAATATCGTTAAATTGTAAAAAGATTTCTCATATTTAGCTTAGCGGAAAATTGTTAATACGACTAGCTACGTCACTTGTATGGTTGGACAGACTGACACGAGTCGTGTACCAAATAATATAGAAAATTATTAGAAAATACTTCCGTGTTTTATTAATTATTCCAAACTACAACGAATAGGGGATCGGACTGTTCGCCATATTTTATGAATTAACCATATTTCATGAACGTACCATACTTTATGAATTATTTTAAAAATAAAGATTAGTAGCAGACGATTCGCGAAGAAAAAACAATCGGTTGAAAAACTAATCTACAGTGATTTTTTAAAATTTCAATATGTCTGTCTCAAAAACGATTTTTTGTATGGAGATTATATGACGTTACTAACTAATGACGTCACAAGTGGGTATGTGCCTCTGTCTAATCTTGAAATTCAGACCTTGGTCAATTTTAAAGATAGAGCAAAAATTATTTTAGTATTCGATAGCAGAAACTAAGAAGTTTGGATTTATAAAATAAAAAAAAAGAAAGCCCGAACCCCAATTACCAAAGATTATTATCTATGTACTTTCAAACGGCAGATATCGACTTTTTGTTAACAGATTTGAGATTGTCAGTGACTTCGATCGGATTTTTTATGTGTTTAACGTTGTCGTTAGAAGGGTTACAAATAATATGGTTTGCCGTGGACTGCATACAAATAAGGTATTTATTACTTTCAATAAATTTATTTATATTTTTTTATATTTATAAATCCAATCGTTCATTTTACCGAACAGTAAAAGAAGTGATCGTCAAGATGACGGGACAAGAACTATTGGCAGAGACGCAGAGAGGCAAATATAGACCAGTGACGTCACTAAGTCAGCAGTGCCATGTATTCATATTTAAATTTTAACTTCACTGGTTTTTCGATCGATGCTGTTTTTATTTTCGCGAATCATCTGCTATGAATCTTTTTATACTAAATCATAAAATGTGGTAAATTCAGTAACAGTAAATTATTATTATTAGGCGCCAAAAGGACAACAGCTCCTTATGTAAGTGTATTCAATGTCTGTGCTGTGACGACTCTAAATCTCAGATTATCGAGTGTCACTTGATATAATTAATTAATAGATATCAAATGATAGGAAAACCTTGATCACAGATGATAAAAACAAATGTCATTCATTAACAAAAGATAGAATATCTCGTACAATTTATTTATTTAATTATGTGCTTAAAAATACTTAACATTATTTTAGAATACTGAAATAAATGAGTTGTTCACAGCACCCCGACTCCCAGGACAGCGACGCGTAGATTTTGAGTAATTTTGACCCATTATGACGATTACCCATCATGTCGAATCCCACCAGAACGCTTTCATAGACATAGACAAAAAAACGACGTTTTACCTATTTACGTCTACGGCTCATTCTTCGTTAGTTCAACTTTATGAAAGTTATCTAACATTTTCTCTTTCTCTGCCATGCGTTCAGACATTTCTACGTCAACTGGTTTCTTAATACCTCTGTATTCATCTTCGATTTCCTGAAGAGTTCTCCCTTTGGTTTCCGGCAACATGAACCATATTACCACCAGGAAGTAAGTTATAGATGCAGCGTAAAGGACGTACGTGCCAGATAAATGAATGGTATCCACCAAAGACGGGAAAGTTTTCAGTACTAAGAAACAGAAAGATGCCACCGAAATTACACTAATACTTCCACCTACACTTCTGTACTCTAGAGGGAACACCTCTCCAGCGATCACACTTGGTATAGGAACCATTCCTGTAGCTAGGGTGAAGATATGGATATTTAGCAATAGTACTGGTAACCAAGTGGATTCAAATGGTAGTATACCTTTCATTTTTGCGTAAATGTACAACGCTAATGCTAAATAAGCGACAACACTCAAAGTTCCTACTGAAAACATGATGACCCGTCTTTTAGCGCGGTTTATGACGTAGACAGCTGCCGTGTTTGATATAATTCTTTGAGCGTCCAAGGTGATCATCCAGAAATTGACATTAGCTGCAGGACCCAACACCAATCCTATGACTACAGTGGAATATGCAGCCATAATGTTGCCACCAGCAAACTCTGTCATAGCATAAGCGTGAACCATTAAAATGATTGGCTTGTAGAATTCTGGTATGATCATCGTCTTCCACGTATCTCTGACGCCTATTTTCTTCCGTCCTCGTTCTGCAGCCGTTTTCTCGAAGACCTGTCTCGCTTCTATCATCTTCTCCAATTCTTCTTCCTCTTCTTCACCTCTTAACCAAATGAAGGCCTTTTTGCATTTATCGTACTCGCCTTTCGCAACTAAATAACTTGGTGATTCTGGAGAATAGCACATCATGATGAGGCTGGTGATTGAGAAGAATACGCAGATGAGGGCAGTTTTTTGCCAGCTGAGTAGGGATCCGACGAGGTGCACGAAGAACAACCCTAATGACTGGGCCAACGAGACCATGGCGAGGAATGCTCCTCTGTTCTTGGGGCTGGTGTACTCTCCGATAAGGACGGACCGCAGAGGCAGGCTCATTCCAAAAGAGAGACCGTGGAGGATCCTGCCGATGACCAGCATCTGGGAAATAAAGGTGTTGTAATTAAGGTTGAATTTTAACGTGATCTCTGAACAAACGACAGTTCTCATTAAAGTTATCAGATGCGGCACAACAGTTTTCAATTTGTAATATGGTAATAAATACTCTTAGTTTAGTAATAGTTTTCTGTAAGTCATAACATAAATTTTGCCTGGGCCACCCCAAGTAATCCCAGTGACTGTGAGTGGACTCTTTCCGATCAACTGCTAAGCAATCTCAAGCATGGTTATTTCATGGATAGGTGTAGAGTGTTGTTCGAAGTATACCTGCTATTGGAACACCAGCAACAGGGTTAGTCATGACTGTTCACTGTTTTGACAATATCAATACACCCTTACAACACTAAGTTTCTTATAAGGCCGTTGCTGTCGTGGGTGGATGCTAACCTCATACCCTGAAGCCAGCACGATGGTCAGCCAGCCAACGATGATGGGTAGGACCACCGCGTAGTGCGTCATCTTGCGCCCCAGCCTGTCCATGATCGGAGGCGATATGAAGTTGCCCAGCAGCGTCGGGATCGCCATGGCTGATGCTGGAAGCAAACATTCATCGGTTCAGGTGTCATTACTGTTTTTGAGGGGGTAAAGAGTACTCGTAAACATGAAATGATGACGTATAATTTCGTCACGATTGGCAACATGAACCGGAAGAGACTGGTTTCTTGCACACGTAGTGGCTGGTGGCAATGATGAAAATACAGCGCCCTCAATTTTTATCTACCAATACTCCTTTGGTGCAATCTTATGGTGACTATTCCTAAATAGAGATGAGAAAATCCAGACACTTCATGGGTAACGTTCCTTCACATTATATTTTACGAAAAGCTGTAACTTACCGATCCAAGAAGCGACATCTTTGGAGACGGGAATGACGCTGCTGGTCGCCTGTATTTGCGGCAGGAGTACTGCGGGGTACCCCAGCGCCGCCCCGTGACCGATTATGTTGAAGCTTACTGTCGCCGTCACGAAGCACTGGAAACGGCAGAGAAAACGGCAGTTAAGTGATGAAACTAAATTCGTTAGCAAGGCAATACCTAATAACTATCAATGAAATGTTTAATAAAGTAAAAGATGAAAAAAAAAAACTCGGATAGGACTCGAACCTGCATCATCTCTTCGGCAATCCGGGCCAGACACAGGCGCTTTTTTTACTATATAATCGTCATTGATCTGCCGTAACCCGAATCTGCCATATCGCGAATCTGTCCTTAACCGAACGAGGGATTTATTGAGACAAGAAGTAGAGTTTTTTTTAACTTTTATTTTATTTCGTAGTGATCTTAATAGATCCGTGAAATTGTGGGCATACATTGTGTTAGGTATTTGTTCATACCTATACTTCTCAGCCTCGTTGGTTATTGCTGGCAGGAAATACTTTTAGAATCGTCGGGTTTATTTGAATTTTGAAGAAACAAATATTTTTGGAACGCTCAAGAGCTGATTCTATGGTAGATGGTCCTCGGGTAAACTCATGTTTTGAGGAAAATATTATAAATAAATCACTTAAATTATATACACGTTTTGATTTTTTAATAATACTGCTCCTTCCCATGTCGTACATTGCTCATCTATCTATCTACCCAATTATTTCACTGTTATTTTAAGTTCTAATAAGATGTGTTTATGCACTTCTCCTTATGCAGGTACAGCGCATGTGCTTGTGCGCATGTTCCATCCAAATATAAGGCATGGAACAGAGTTACCTACTCTACTATGCTATGGTGATAAGATAAAAATATCAAAAATAGCTTCTTACCTGCTTGCAAAATGGCGAAATCCTACTTCTACTCGTATCTTCTGCCATGGTCGATCCGCTACTCCATCTACAACTGATTGAACATATTTAAAATAATTGATAATATAACAACTGTTGATAAATTAGGTAATTACTACATAATCCCGAAATCAAATTGAATTGGCTGTTTTGATAAGGAATTCCGAGTAAGTACCTACACCGCGCGGCAAAACTTTAATAAACGCTGATTATGTAGGTAGAGTTGCACTCTTGATGAAGGAATGTATCACATTGAAAATTAAATAACTTTGAGCACGAAAACACAATAACACTCATCACAATATTCTTTCACTGATGTAAAGAGTGCAAGTGCATACTTATTAACACAACAACAACTGTTCAATTAAAATATAAAACACTAGCAATCCGCCCGCGTAAATTTGTAATATTTTCCCGTGGGAATGCGACTTTTCCTGTAAAAAGTATCCTATGTGTTCACCCAGGGTACAAACTAACTATGTCTATTCCAAATTTCATCCCAATCCGTTCTGTAGTTTTTGCGTGAAAGTGTAACAAACATCCATTCATACAAACTTTCGCGTTTATAATATTAGTAAGGATTATTATCTCGTGATTAAACCATACTAAATTCAAGAACGTTTCGAGATGATCAGGAAAGTCCGACGACACTATAAGCATTTTTAGCTCAAAATACAATAATCACATAATTTAAAATTAAAACAAATATATTCTACTCTGCCGTCACCACACGGCAAATAATACAATACATTTGTTACCAACCCCTACTCTTCCCGTGGGTGTCGTAAGAGGCGACTTAGGGACTACACATTGAACAGGGAACGGGCAGCAGCGCTCTCTGATACAGTAACCTTTTAATCTGCGATCTCCAACCCGCCTGCCAAGCGTGGAGATTATGGCAAAACCCTCCACCTAAGTGAAGGAGACTCATAGTCCAGCAGTGGACTGTAACGGGCCGTTGATGTTGATGAAAATTAAAACAAAAATATAAGAATTAAATGTTGTCACGTCATGGCTATACTTATTCGATATAATATTGGGAATATTAAATTATAAATGTATGAACCTGTGGCGGATATGATTTGTGCAGCTAAGCAACAATATTTAAATTTAAAAAATACATAATAATAATACATAAAAATGTTATTTATTTCCAAATTGATTCTTACAATAGTGGTGTTGAGTCTTCCCAGTAAGTAATCAAAAGATACTTGTAGTGGGAATGACTCGCTACTTCCCTTTACTAGACATGATTACAATTTAAAAATAAACACAACAAGAATAAAATTTTGAAGAAATAAAGAAATACAAAATTATAAAATTTGTTCATTACCAGGGCCCCGTTTCACGATACACATCAATACATAACAATTTACAAGTAACAAGTTACAATTTGATATACATTGCGTAGCCAATTCGCCTAAACTGTGCGCCCTTATCGTTTTATCTAATCGTCTACGCAATGTACGTCGAATTGTACTTGTAATTTGTAACTTGTAGCTTCATGAAACGGCCCCCTGGTCCATTTGTATTGTAATTCACTTAGTTAAAACCTGTTTGCAAGTATATCGCTGCATAGGGTAAAGATTGAGTTTATGATTTATTAGGTTATAGATAAATGAGGACTGACAGATATACTGCTTCTGAGCGAACTTAGTACGAACATGATTGGGAGTAGCCACAACATCTTTCCTTCTTCGGTTCAGCACTCGATCGTCAAATGGTAACTGTTTATGGGTAAGTAGCACGGAGACAAGTAAGTAGTGTTAAATTTAAGATATACAATTTCCTGGTTACACAATCGGTTTATGTACAGCAGAAAGTGTGTGGGGCCGAGCACACTGCCCTGAGGAACGCCATAAGTCACATTAGCTTCGTCACTAACGATATTGATTATATGTGGGGACATCTTCACACGCGGCCTTGCAGAGATTGTACTATGGGTACCAAACAGCTGATATACATTACATAAATATTAAAATACATAAATATATTATAGATAAATAACAACCAGAACAACCAAACACAAGTGCTCATCACACGAATGTGTGCCCTGGGTGGGATTCGAACCCGCGACCCTGTGCGTCGGAGGCAGATACACCACCTGAGCTGCGGAGCCGTCTAGGAAAATCATAGATCATACGGAATGTCGTAATACCTAACAGCTAGAGCGTCACAAACCATTGCCTTGATTGGATGAGCAAAAACCGAAAGGTTATTAAAAAGTTCACTGACGATGTAGACCTTTTGAAGCTTTTTTTCCCATCTGACCTACACTGGCCAGCACGTCAAGTAACTACATTGACATTGACAGAACCTTCGTCCTGTAGCATTGGACGAATTTGTAATGCTGTTTTTAGCTTCGTGTTAATAGTGGGGGCTGTTATCATCACATACAATTTCGATGTAAATTTTTGGACTAGAGAACTCTAAACCGAAGCGGTTCTGCCCCCGCTGCATGGCCACCGTTGATAAAATAAACCGCGCGACATATAAAGTGACCGCCAACGCCAATATAATAGTATCCAAGTTTATATCGCGCGAAGATAAGAACTACGTTACTATTTAAGAGTTTGGACGTTTGTTTAGTAGAGCAAGCTGGAAACATACAGAACAAGACAGTTGAATCTGCGATTTCCGCCTCCTTTAAGAATAATTCAATCAGATTATAAATTTAGAAAAGAGTGTTGGCAGTGGTTGATTTCAAAGCAAAAATCTGAGTCTAACTGGACAAACATTCAAGGTTGATCTAGTGGATGCGGTTCAATTCAATTAATTTAAATTTCAGTTTTATTCTGGTAGTGCTGGATCTTTTTATCTTTTTATTTCTTTTCTTTGATTTTGTACGTTAGTCCTTCACGTCGACGCGACTGTTTGGAGAATTTTCCAATGTAGCGAACATAGGAAGATCCTGAAAATCAGCGTTTTTGCTGAGGTTTTTCCTGTTCACCAATGTTCCCTGGTCTATCTAATTATATATACTTTGTATTTTTTTTTGTATGTGACAACATTTTGGTGAATAAAGCTCTTTTAATTTTTTTAATTTTTTTACTTACTTATTTTGAATTCTTCATATTTTTGGGTCCAATTCTGGTAGTCCTCTTTAGTTATTTTACTTTTATGTTACTTGTTATGTATTGTGTTTACCTAGAATGCTGCGCTCGCCTGTAATAGGTACATGCATCAGACCTAGACTTAAGTTAAAATTTGTAAGAGTTTCAATGCATGTACTGTTGGCGTTCTAAAATAAAATAAAATAAAAATTCTATACAGAAGAATTTTCTTACATTCTGTTCTTTTATTAGGTCATCATCTATATGAAATGAAGTTATTTCATATAGCGTCTGGTCTGTTAGGCAAGATAACCAATTTAAAATTGTCTAATCAGGAGGGCGGGGCAACTCACGGTTCTTTAGGACCCTCAAACAAAAACTTATGTCATCGTCAAGCCTCATTAGTCTCATAGGAAGTCATGGGAATTTTATTTACTGTTCGCGGTTTTGGATAAGGGTGTATCGCATGATACAAAAATAATTGTGTTTTATAATTCGCGGGGTAAGAATTTTGCTACACGAACCCTTCAGAGACGAAAAGTAAGCTAAGAATAGATCTGATTATTATTTATTTATTTATTTATCTTAGGAAGATTTACAGACCAATAATCAGATAGAGTAACAGAAATAGAAGAGTAAGGTGCTAACAACAAATCTCTACCAATGACAAATCACAACAAAGAAAGAGGAAATTGAAAATCAAGGAATAACAAAGAAAAAATAAAAGAAAATTAGTTTAGTACTCTCACTACTAACATTGGCGTTACTCATTAAGGGACGTGCATAAAATTAGTAATTCTTTTAAAGACAATTGTATACGCTATTACAATAAGGTCCCTACTGATATTAAAAACTTGCCTTTAGACAAGTTTAAAATAATTATAAAACAGAAATTGTATAAAAAAGGTTACTATAGGATATCTGATTACTTAGAGGACAGATGTCCATGGAAATAGATTGCTTGAGAGGCCTTTTCGATATTTAATTAGCATTAATTTTGTAATATTTCAATTTTTTATTTAAAAAAGGAAACGCAAAAGATGCTACGACTGTGGAGTTTCTTCGGTGAGCTCTTCTCCACAGATTCCGCCATTGTGTTAGTGAACTCACCCAAAAAAAATTAATGACGGATCTAAATGATGTACCTAATAACATCCTATGGAAATAAAAAAAATTGACTTTTGACTTTGACTTTGCAAATCACTTCTCTGAAGCTGTGTCGAAGTACATCTTCGTCATCAACCGTTTGTCTCTTGTCATAGATTATTATTGTTACATAGATTATTATTATTACGTATTACGTCTGTTAACGAAATATCGAATAATTATAGAGCTAAGAATGTTCTTAGCAATGTCAAATAACATACCTACTTAAATAATTAGCCGAGCCCAAGTCGTCGAAGTCGGTGACTTAAGGGAAACTGTCTTACATAATGTCATTTAGATTTTAAATGTAATCTGTTAAATGGGGACATGAAAAAAATAAAAGTGATGATGCCTGTTGAGCGATCTCATCATCATCATCTATAATTAAAATTGTAACTAGTCGATGTCTGTACATCTTCTATGTACAGACATCGACTAGTTACAATTTTTATCTGTATGTATCTTCTATACTAAAGAAAAATATTAAGAGGGGTCTTTATTTGAGCAATAGAAGCCAAAATATTTTGTATGTTATTCTCGCATCATCAAAAACTACACGGAAATGGATACGGTCTTCACAGTTGTATTGTTGGAGGCCTAACTTAGAAACTAGTGCATTGCAGTTGACCAGTCTTCAATCTTCTTTTTTCTTATCTTGTAGGTTACAACCTCACAAACCCTTTTGTCAGAGTTATAAAGCAACCAAAGGCGATATGGTCTGTTATAGAAACAGTATCCAAACAAAACGTACATGTATATATACCTACCTATAGGTATCTATAGGTATAGACAGTAGCTGCCTGACCTGTATGGCCATTTAGAGTCAAAATCCAAATTAAATAATTATGCAAAACCAAATCATTTGAATCTATTACTACACTGATCCGATTCGGTCCGCGCATCTGGACGAAACTTTACATTGTCTATGTGATTCGTAATAGTGAATACCTAGCTACATTATACCTATAGTTACCATCATACTCAAGAAAACTATATTCCTGTATTGTTCGTTAGTTAAAAAATGTTAAAAAGCTATAGAGTCGTTCTGTGCGACGCGATAAGTATATTGTTAAATGCTAGAGATTGTTTCTATGAATATTGTATCTTATTTTAATTAATAGATACATGAACAGTTAAAGTTATTATATATGAACAAATTTCGCCTCTTTTATCTAGCTAAATATAATATTTAATTTAAGCTAGAATAGCAAACTGCAAGCGAACTAAACCACACTTTCAGTTCTCTGTTTCAGTATGTCTATATTGTCTGTCTATAGGCGGTCTATAGATAACTCTGAACAGTTAAGGCTACTCGTAATAGCCGCTAAAATTGCGTTTCTAATAAAATAAAACAACATCTTCCCAAAACAAACAATTACAAAACCGACTCCACAGCCACCCAATGCTCGCCGAATTGAGGAGCGGCGCTCCACGGCTGACCAGCCATCAGTCGCGACGAAAACTCGCAAGCTGCGCGCACGCACTCCAGTCGCACCATGTCCTTAGCTGAAGGCGCATCAGACACCGAGCAGGCCAGCATCCGGACCGAGGAACATCAGCCCAGCAATAACCAGCCCAGGAGACAGGAGAAGAAGGCCGACAAGCGGGGACAGGCAAGTCGATATAAATCTGGGCTCAGGGTCTGGAGTTGGCTTTGGGTTAAAGGGAATTACAGGAGAAAACCATGAGGATTACGCGTGCTCAGAATCTGAAAAGCAGGATTCCGCGTCCTATTTCCAGACAGGTGCGTATTTAAAAATAGTTTAAGAAATTGAATAAACTTACAGGGATGCCGGTTTGGAGCATATTTTTGGTTATAAGTATTTAGTAGAAGTTCAGAGCCAACTGGACTACTATTAACTTGGTGGCATCGATGTAAAATATGAAAGAAGTAGCTAAAGATAATTCCCGAAAACTTAAATGATTCATTGGTGTGAGGTAAGGAGCTTGAATCTACTTATGTAGATAGCTTGGTGTTGTCCACCTAAAGGTGGATCAGTCGAGCAGCAGGAGCAGGCTAGTATAAAAAACCAGGACTATCAGACCAGCTGCTAGCCGAGGAGATATGGAGATCGAAGCAGGACAAACTTGAACTGGTAAGTCTTTGCGTTACTTACCGTACCAGTTCCTCAAAGGGAAGTAATTGAAGGATGTTAAGTAATAACTTATGGTGATATAGTGCGAACTAGACAAAGATTTCACCTTTATTTTTAAAACAGGTTTTTAAATTAATATAATATTTTTATTGTGGTTGAGGTTCCTTCCTATAACGAATCCCTAGGATATGCATCTTACTGAACTTGTTTTACATTTAGTTCCATTTAACAGGACACATTTTTAAATAATAATTATAAAGCAGAAACTGAAAAAAAAAGTCGGTCGGTCGGTTTTTTTCTGCTTTATAATTATTATATATTTCGAGAACAGACGTAATCAGTAACAATAATACATATACACGCTTTCAAAAAAGTCTTAATGCAACAAATAAACATGTTTTTATTGTTTTTATTTTTCAAGTATTTAACACAATCTCTCAGTTCATATTATTATGCTTTCCGATAAATCTGGCTAATATTTCTGCAGCTCTAGTTGTAGAGACGGAACTTCAATACTGTCTAAAGACTGTAACCATTAAGAATAGGCCCGAATCACGACTTTTAGTTATCTTTAACAATAAATTTGTTCTAGTGTTCGGTATTCGCTGGCATTGTTAAGAAGACTTTCATTCAGTGATATAAACTGTTTGTTACTGCCTGTAAACTCTTGAAAAATAAGAAATCATCAACTCATGTATTGCAAAATCATACACAGTTCAGTTTAGAGCGTCGATGGTATGTGACTGACCAGCCCCCGCTGCATGACCACCGTCGATAAAATAAATCATGCGACATATAAAGTGTTAAGAACTACGTTATTATTGGCGGTTACGTTTTATGTCTGCGCTGTTTATTTTATCTACGGTCGTCATGCAGTGGGGGCAAGACTCCGCATCCGGGAGGCGGCGATTCGAACCCCACCACTATTCGACGCTCTTACGGTCAAGGAATACTCCATGAGGAAAACTGCAACACTGAGAAATTCAAAGGTTGTGTATATTTTTAATTTCTGATTTGTGAGTGAACTCAACCAACCCGCACTGGACCAGCTTGTTCAACTAGACGGCTAGGCGCGAGCCCCGTGGTGGGGACTTATACTACCTGGCAACTTCTACAGCTCAATTCTAAGATTGATTTCACCAACCACGCTCAATTTTCGAAAACGTATCGAACTCGACCTTGCCACTGGAAATTAAAGAATTAACCAATCACAAGTCGCAATTTGTCCACCCGTATAAGGGTTTACAATTCGTTTTATTGCGGCTATTCGGCAGTTTAATTGAGAGTAATCTTATAGTTAACTGTCCACCTTCGGTTAGTTATTTAATTGGATTGTAGAGTTTAAGTTACGCCCACAAATATGGTGGTTTAGGACATGGATTCGCAGGAATGAGAAAAATATTATTTTTGGGTGTAGTAGCCTAAACCATTTGTAGGAAAATGCACACAACTGTCTCTAACAACGGATTGATTTTTCACGTAAGCTTTGACTTTTTCCGCGAAAATTGTTATTTGTGCAGTTAGTGAGAAAAGTCGATCTTTCCAACTACTTAGTTTTAGAACGCTTCTATGAAATGAAATGTCAGTTTGGTTTGCGCGCGGGAATTACTTTTTCATCGATGTAAAAATTTAAAAAGATTAAATAATATAATAAAAAAAAAATATTTTTTCATAATATGTTATAATCTCTTCGGCCCGTTTTCGGATATGAAACAGGTACACGAAAAAAAAATTTTGTTTTAAAAAGTGATCATCTATCAAACCGCGAAGTAGGCGCGGGGCCCCAATGAAACTCAATATTACAGATAAATAAGCCATTTGACTAACAACACCAAAAGTTTATTATAAATAAAAAAAAACAAAAAGGAAATGATTAAATTATTGCTTAAGACTTTGGAAGGAGGATTTCGAAGGAGGACTTTAAAGGCATTAAAAAAAGCATAGCCGTTTGGACTAGCGAATTGACAAGAGGGCTCACCTATGGGCATAAAATTAATCTTCCGCCAACTAGGTAATGTACCTCAACATTCATAGTCATAAATCATCCGCTCAAGTGAACATGGCAATTTACTGGCTAAATAAAAACAATAAGACTTACAATGGATGGCATGACATTGCGCCATGGAGGATAATGGTGCGCGCGCACGGTTCACTGACGATCGAGCGCGTAAGGAAATGCTCGTGATTCATTCAGCGACTGTCAGCTACTGCGATGATCTTATCGGATACGTAGCAAAAATTCGGAAATTCTATCAATAGATATGAAAGGGTAACAACTAACTTCAACTTTCCCATTCGAATCATAGTTTAGATTCGTCCGAGCTGAAAACTTTTTTTTATTATATAGGTTGTTACAAAACAGGGGTATACCAACTCGAAACACAGCGACAGTACTCATGATATTGAACAACTTTTCCGAAGAAACATGGGTCGTAATACAAGAGAAGTTTTTTAACTTTCCATACAAATTGTTCTATCAGCTGACACATGGCTGACACTCTTAGTATAGTGACTTCCTTGGGAAACGTTCAGATTCGTGAGTACTGTCGCTGTTTTCGGATTGGTACCTCTGTTTTGTTACACCCCGACACCCTGTATAAATCTACGTTTTTATGGTTAAATAAATTAAATATCCCATCCTATTAAATAAATCAATCAACCCATTAAATAAGTATAAGTAACGTTCAATCAGAATTGAATGTGGTAAGCTTGGAATTTTCATGTCCCACGTTTGACTCAAGTCTTGAAACTCTCCTTATGAATATAACTTATCATTATGTAGGCGTTGCCTGTTGAAATGGTCCTATCGAAATCTGTTTAATATTGAAGAAAATCAACCTAATCTCCCCTTTGAACCTCTCCAGATGTCAGAGTCTTACATGTGGAAGGAGCAGATTCACACGCTGATGAAGGGAGGAGAGAGCGAGTCCGACATATCGGACTCGGAACACTTTCTGTGCAAGGGCGCCTTCCTTCTCACTCCCTCTCATGGGCTCAGCATGGAGAAAGCTTCAGCGATTTGCGAGAAGATGGAGTTCAAAGGCTGCTTCTCCCTGACGAAGACTGCGACTGGCATCCTCTTCAAGTTCTCCAGCGTGGACGACTATCAGATGGTGTTCAAGAAAGGCTTCCATAAAGTTACTGGGTCCAGGTTTTATAGGAAGGTGGGTAATGTATAATGATCTTCATCTTCTGTCGCTCTTTCTGCTTCTTCTACTTGTACGCTGTGATTTTCTGTCTTCTTTTGTCGATTTCTTCTTCGATCTTTATTTCGGAACTATTTCCTACTTATTTACTTTTGTTTTCGATGTTATCTTTTCCCTCTATCTATAAAATGGTAAAACCAAGCTCTTGGAGGCTCAGACCAATAGTAGTATAAATAAAACTCTAAACCGATAATGATGGGGAACTTATTAAAATTTATTCTCAGACGCGTTGCATAAAATGCATAATATAGAATCAGCTCATGCGGGATAGATAGATTATCCGCGGCCTTTCAGCTTTGGCAGGAGGCGGTGAGTGGCCGCCATTAATTCTGTGGTTTGGTGCCACGTGTTTGCAGATAGCCATCCCGTGCCGGCCGCAGAAGACGTTCACTGTGTACGTGTACGACATCCCGGACGATGTGCCGGAGGAGGACGTCCGGCACGCGCTGTACAAGTTCGGCTCCGTGGTCGAAGTCATCCGGCTCCACTACACCGGCTCGCCCAGGGACGGGAACACAGGTACACACAATTAAGCTACAGGGTATAAAAAGCGGGAAAAAAGATTATTATTTATTTAAAACGGAAACTATGTTTTCCAACGTTTCGATCCTGTACGAGGATCTTCTTCAGGATCAAAACGTTGGAAGACATATAGTTTCCATTTTTACTTGAGTGTTTCCGTTTTAAATAAATAATAATGTATAAAAATCACATATCGTTCAATAATAAAACGGTAAAAAAAACCGGCGGACAGAATAATTAAGCCGTACATTTCCTCATTTTCATTGACCCACTGCTATAATTTAGCGTACCCACTCTTATTTTGCTATAACTACGCTGGCCTATCTTTTGTGGCGATAATTTTTAGGAGTTTGAGCTTTCTTTTAAAGATTGATTGATTTGCGACATTCGCAAAAGAGCGTACCTAATCTGCACCCCAACATCATCGCGGGAGTGTGGACTCCATTATCATGTCATGTTATCTTGGTGCAACTATAGTTCTACAGTGCCACAATGTAGATTGATTGCTGATGACTGGCGCATAAAAAACTCTTTACCATATTTTTTGGTCTGTCTAAAATGATCTGGATTACTCCCGAAAACTTTTCAGTACTATAACTCAGTCACGTAATATTATATTAAGAACAAATAAATAACCGGAATCTTTTCTTCTCCATTCAATTTCCTCAAGGACCACACAATCATCTTGCAGGCACCTCAACTCCCAAACCGATGGAGAAGACTCCATCCCGCGCGATCGCGACAATCGACGGCGAGCTGGTCAGCAGCATGATCCCCAAGGAAGCCACCAGCGTGCTGCGTGTGACCCTGGCCAATATCGAGGAAGCCAACATCCTGCTGCAGAACGGCCTGGACTTCTACGGAGCTACCTACTTTCCTACTGAACTGGCTACGCCGGCTCAGGCCGCCAAGCTGATTAAACCTAGGTAAGGATAACCACGTGCTGGATTTTAAGGCTTATCTATATCAGTTATGCATGTCCTTCACGAAACCGAAGTTTTAGAAAAAATAAAAAGAATAGAATACATTGAAACGTAGCAGGGTTTTTCAAGTCAAGCCAGAAAAATACCTTCTGCCTATGCCACCAAAATACCTTTGGAATCTGATTAATTCGAATTAATGACATATATTCCATGACATATAATAAAAAGGATGGTACGCCTTTATTCAGGGTAGGCGTGAGCCCCTCAGTAGGGTTGACGGACGTATATAGATAGATGAACTGTTTATTCAATGATACAGTACAAGAACAACAAAGACAAAAGAATGTATATGATATTTTATCTGTATTTTTTGTTGTGTCTCTCAAAAATATGCTATCGCTGATGTATGAGATGTTGATGGTGATATCCTAAAAAGGACTCCACTAAAAGCCGCCTCTCCAGCAGGGTGACAGGCGGCACGGTGTCAGCCAGGGTTCGTGACCTGCTGCCGGTGTTCGACCAGCAAGGGTTCACCAAGTTCGCGCCGCCCGCCTCGCGCCTCGTCAAGCCCTCGCGCTCCAAGTAGACCGGGGCAGCTGGAGCTATGTAAGTAGATAAGGGTGCTGGAGCTATGTTATATAATATTTTATTTATTTATACAAAAGTACAACAATTATAACGTTAACGTGGGCAAATTTTTAATATAAAAACAATAATGAAACAACTTCGAGCGTGAATAACTTTTTCTTAATAACTTTTTCTTAATAGTGCAGGAATTATCATCTTAATCATCTAAAGTAATGCAGACTCTTCGTGTTTTATGAAACACGATATTTCTCGAATGTTTTCATCCTGATGATGATCCTGTAAAATATCGAAGTAGCTCTTATAATATTTTCTAATAAAAATATATATCAAGTCAAGTTTTATTGCACTTGTACCTTTTCTCTATAAAAACGAAATAGAAAACACATTTATTCACTGTAAGACACAACACACAGAAAAGAAAAAATAATACATAACTAGGCATAAAAACAGCATCTACCAAAAATAACTTTGCTAATGTATTGATTTCAGGCGCTAGCTTCGGATCTCCGTAGCCGGTGGCGCGTGCGCTCGGTTGGTCATAATTTGAACAGTTTCCATCGTCAAGGCTTTTCAGTCAGTGTCAGCACGACTTAACGAAAACCATGTTTCTCATTGTCGAGCCATCCCACTTCTGATTTTCATCCCCCTTTGCCTCTTCATCTGCATAGTATTTGATATTTTGTTTAATGTTTCTCCACCTTCATCACCATCACTGTGACGTGTCAATTAACTATATTTAATACATTTAACTACCGGATCATATCTAATTGTACAAAGAGTATCTTTATTGCAAGGCTATAGAATGTCTACCTCGAGAGCTCTGTCTAAATATTTTGGAATAAAATTACTTATTAGTTCAGCTGCACCATAGAGCTGTACTTACCACTTGAACTTAGAATAATTTATTTTTATACGGATGACTCGAACTATTTTTCAGACAAACTATTTTATTTCATTTTTCATCTAAAAGAGAAACAAACATTTACATTTTCAATAATTTAACACAGTAAATCATTTCATACTTACGAAATTTTCATTCATTTTAAAATTTACCTAACTATTTATTAATTGTCATAATTTCATATTTCATTGTTAAGCTAAAATCATTCAAAAAGACTTTTGATTTTGTTCTTTTGTTTTAGTTTTGTTTTGTTTAGTTAATTTTTTGTTTTTGTACCACTTTGCATTTAATTCGTCAGTTTTATGTTACTAATATTATGTGTCATCCTATTAAATTTAGCCTATTTTGTATCATTTTGTAATTAAATAAAAGTTATTCTAATTCTATGTGCTTCATTTTATGACCATTGTATCCAAGTAGGTACGTAACTTTACCATTATTGGCTTTAGCAGCGACTTTGAAAGTATGAAAATCCAATTCATGGGTAAAATTAAATAGGTAAACTACGTACGTAAATTGATTTGAACTTTACCTTATTTCTTTTCTATCGTTATCGTTTTATGATTAAGCAGTACGCATTTTTTGGTACCGCTAAATAATTGTGTAGTTTAGGTTTTCAACGCCGAAATAAGAAACTTAGCTATTAAGTAGGAATTTTAAAATAAATTTATTGACTACTTAAATATCACAGATTAACAAAGATACACTTAACAGTATTATTGCATGGCAAAATCTTAAAAATGTATGTAAAAATAAGTAGGTAACTAAGCAGCGATATGTGCATCTTTCTTGCTACCGCTTTTGAATCTCTCTTCAATCTCTTGAAGGCTCTTGCCTTTAGTCTCGGGCAATATGAAGTACAAAATGACAGTTCCAAACAAGGCTACCACACCGTAGATCAAGAAAGTGATCACTTCTCCAAAGTTGGTCATCATACCTGGAGCTGTTTTCACAACTATAAAGAATGATGCAAACGTTGTTGCTGAAGAAATACCTGAACCTAAGCCTCTAACTCTTGTAGGAAACACTTCACCACACATGATCCATGGCAAAGGTACGAATCCAATTGATATCGCAGTTATGTAAAACAACAGACACATTAGTGGCAGCCACGACATGTTCGTCTGCTTCCCATCGTTAAAATACAAATACAGAGCAAGACCTGCCATTGACAAAGCCGTCCATATCCCGCTAATGAAACATAATGGTCTTCTTCCGTACATCTTGCAGATAACACACGCTACAACAGACATGACAACTCTTAAAGAGTCGATCATAAGCATGGCAAAGTAGTGATTCATGCCTTTACCTACTGCCTTCTCAACTATTTCTATCGAGTAGAAAGCAACAGCATTTACTCCTGAGAACTGGCAGGTTATGAAGAAGACTATCATGATGAACAGTGGCTTCAACAGCTCCGGGCTTTTCAAATTTATTAATTTCTCCTTCAAAGTCATAGGAGGTTCAGAATCTTGCGCTTTCTGTTTGTCGATAAGACCCTTGAGCTCGGCTTTAGCGGTTTCATCATAGCCTCTCAACCAATGGAAAGATTTCTCTCCTTCTTCTGTCTGACCTTTAGAGATCAACCACGTCGGGCTTTCAGGTACCAGTGTCAACAAGAAGAAACTTATCACAGGGAATATGGTGCAAATAACGGCGGTCCACTTCCAAGCAACGAAGGTTCCAATAATATGTGCAACTAAGATCCCGACAGCTATCGCTAATGACACTGCAGCTAAGAAGAAGCCTCTGTATTTGGGATCTGTGGTTTCTCCAATGTACACGGGGCCGAGAGGTCCGAGTAAGCCCACGCACAGTCCGGTGAAGAATCTTCCAAGCAGCATGAGGGAGAGGTCGGTTGCGCAGGCGATCAGGATCCAGCCCAGCAGGAACGGAGCGCAGACCATGTAGTGCGACGTCTTTCTCCCGAACTTCTCCATCATCCATCCGGAAATGAGGCACCCTGGTGCCATTGGCAGGGCAGCCATTGCCGCTGTAAAGAAAAAAACAGGCGTTTCATTCACGTGACACAGACATAGGTTCGAGTATTGGCAGATAATTATGAAATTAGCATAGCGTTGGAGACTACCCGAAAGTTGTGAAATGTTTAAACGCCCCTATTACCAAAATTGAGCAGCCCTTTAATCCGTATTCACTCTTGACTACTAAATATGTGCGATAGTGAACAAATTAATAGTATGCATTATATATCGTCAACACTACGCGAAATATTTATGGTTCTGTTTCCATAAGAATTAAGAGTTTAGGTGGCTACAAGTGTGTTGTTAATTAGCTCGCTCGTATCATGGAAAGTTCATTTCCATTGAGAAGTTTAGCACTTATGAAATATGTAGGATACATAGATTACATAAATATTTATTGCAAGTATAATAACCCTAAAGGGATGCACTTTAGCATTCGCCGGGCGTTCAACTTAGAGATAATGGTTCGAACTATAAATACCAACCGGTGGTTATCAAAATGGGTTACTGTGGACAGGCAACGATTCTAATATAACGCAAGAGAGAGAGAAAAATAAAAAATTAGGATAACTAAAATTATTGCACGACTGCTGTTTTTTGAAAACATGAAGTCGCTTTATGAGTTTTCAGAAGAAAATCTAAATCATTTAACGGTGTTTTATGGACTTAATCGAAAACCTTTTCTTAAGGGACAACTCGCTTCGATCACAACTCGGGACAAGGATAAGGAAGGAAGATAGGGTATGTACGTAATTGATACGAAATTACAAAACCTCAAGGTAACCTTCATTTCCGCAGTCTTGCTGCATTATCATATCATTATGTACTTGTAGAATCAGTCAGTTCGATTAGATAACTAAATATTATGTAACTATTTATCTGCTAGTCATTGATTTACGATGTCGCGTTGTATGGGTTAGTAGAATACACCTTAGACCTAGAACTGGATAAGAAGTCAGTTTCTCTGGGACCGGTTTCCGTGAACTAAAATACGAGTAGGCGAGATGCACTCTTGATCGGAAATGAAGCAAGGTTTTGTCCATCTGTGTCCAATCCAACCTCTCCGTGCATAGCGTGCCTTTGGTTCACAGAAAACACTTAATCTTCCTTTTCTTTCTTATCCTTGATCAATTATTGAAACAAAGTTATTGATCCAAAAGCACCTTAAACTTGTTTTTTACTCGTAAAGGTAGGATCTCGTATTTCTAGTCCTGTTCGTATACCTTCTTGTTCTGCGCATTTCAAAAACTTTTTATATTTTTGCTGCCTTAAACCATTCTCTGAACTGCACGCACTTCACGATATTTTTCTATTTCTTTTTAACTGACATTTACTGAGGCTTAATACTTATTTTAGTTTAAAAATAGAACAAAATTGCAAGTCGGTTCTTACGCAGGACTTTTATGTTTTATTATACGGTGAAGCTTAAGGCCTTAGCCTAGGCTTAGGTTTGCGGTTTTTGTGGAGTATATGACTCTCTGGGTATATATGTTATTATTCAAATAGATAAATTGTCCTCGTTTCTAACAATAAGAATGATGAAGGAACTCACCAATCCAAGAGGCGGTGTTCTCGTCCCAGGGTATGATACTGCCAGGCTCCTTCAGCTGGGGCAACAGGACGGCGGAGTATCCCGAGGTCAGGCCTGCTGTGAAGGTCAGCAGGATTGATCCTGCCGATGTCAAACTCTGCAATGGTAAGAAATACAGGTTAAATAATGTGCGAAAGTCATGTGGTGACGGCAGAGTAAAATACATTTGTCACCAACCCCTATTCTTCCCGTGGGTGTCGTAAGAGGTGACTTAGGGACTACACATTGAACAGGGAATGGGCAGCAGCGCTCTCTGATACAGTAACCTTTTAATCTGCGATCTCCAACCCGCCTGCCAAGCGTGGAGATTATGGCAAAACCCTCCACTTAAGTGAAATATATCATAGGCTGTGGATGTAGTCCAGCAGTGGACTGTAACGGGCCGTTGATGTAATGTGCGAAAGCAATTTTCATGTATTTAAATAAAACTTGATACATTTTCAAATAAACCCTTCTGTCGCGTGTTAAATGCAGCAAGCAACATCCACAGCCTATGATATATTCTCGAGCTGCAAATAAAGTTGCATTTTCGTTTTAGTTGTCTACACAGTTTTTTTAAGGTTTTTTTTTGTTGCCAGTTTATTATATGATGCTAATGTGAGCTTAGATAAGATAGTAGTGAATATTTTTTTTTACCTGTTTCCATATCGGTGAAAATCTAGCTACAGTCTTCGAATCAGGTAACAATACTGATTCCTTATCTTTATTATCCTTCTCCAATCCTACAATAGCTGTAGAACTTGAATTCCTTATAATATTTTCAATGTAATTCGCCATAGATTCGCCATTTGTTACAATTCCATTGTTGTCACCGACAGATCCAACAGATTTCATTTCTAGATCTCCATTGTGCGTTGCGTTTTCTTTATCTTTTGTTATTCCGACAGGTTTTGTTATTTCATGTCCTGATTCTTCATTATCAGTTTTGATATCTTTATCTAATTGTACTTTATCAATATTTGTTTGTTTAGTATAATCACTTATGATGTCTGCATCTTTAGTATCATCGTCGTAACCTAGGTTTTGTTTGCCTGCTGCATCAGCATTACAATCTGTATCATCTACGGTACTAAGAATTGGTATAGTATTGGTATCGTGTCCTGTGAGATGTACATTGTTGGTAAAGCTTAGCTCAGTGTCTATTACTCTGTATGCTTCTTTTGGTTCTGGATCGTCTATTTCGTCAATTTTCTTCACTCCCATTCCTTTTCCTGTAACAATAATAAATTAAAGTTAGTATGAGGTGTTGATGACGGACGATGATGTTGTTGTTGAATAAATTAATATTTTTAGGAGAAATCGTTGTATTACACGAAGGCTGCTAATCGACGCTACTCTCGTGTGCACATGGAATCACTGCTCACTGCTCATGGACGCACTTGGCCGGTACAATTACGTGCGCGCACAGGCGTTATGTTTACGAGTTTATAGGGTAGCAGTCGTCCTAATATTTGATGCGACTGCATCTCTCAAACGGTTACTGATTAGGAAGAAAAACTTAATGTTTGTTCCAGATTTACGATTTGTAGGGCCAGATTGTAGTTCTTATATACAGTTTGGGTATTTATTGAATTACAAGTAACATTATACAATAATCACGGATACATCACATTACTTGCTGCGTTTATTAAGAGTCTAGTGTTATCAGCATTTAAACGAGGGGCTTTGTCTAGTTGTCAAGGATTGAGGATAGCGTTGTTTCTTATCGTGGTTGTCTACTTGTGTATGTAAGATTATTTCACTCCAATGAAGAGATTCTCAGATTTATTATTTTGAAATTGCTTATCTATCTGCCTACATAAACATATTCATATGTTTAATCGGGCTGCTTTGTGTGTGAAGGAAGAGAAATAAGAAAAAACAATAAATTACTTTGAGTTTGAATCTGAAGTTGCAATCACAGATTCACGCATCCGATACAAGATTTAGGCGCTCTTCTATATTTCAGTCACTTTGACTTTGACGGCCCCGTAGCTAAGTTGGTAGTACGCTACGGAGCACAGAGTCGCGGGTTCGAATCCTGCCCAGGGCAAACATTCGTGTGATGAGCACTTGTGTTTGCCTTCTGACTGGATGTTGTTTATCTATTTAAGTATGTATTTATCAATTTCAGTAATGTTTATTTTATGGTTTGGTTAATAAAGTAATTATTTCAGTATTTTTATTACACTCACACCATCTTCCGCTGCCCTGACTTCCGCGAGTGATTAGATACCGCCCAGAACAAGAAGCAATGTGCTCTTATCTGCCGAGCAAAGCAAGATACTTGAAAAATGCTATAATACCTACATAATATTATTTAGTCTGGCGAAAACAGGCTATCGTATCGACATAAATACAAAATAAATATCCATTAAGGTGGCCCAAGCCAAATTGACTTCTGAAACAGTTGCTTCAGGTGCCTTCCGAAACACAAAAGTCAATCAGAATCAAATCACTAACGGTTATCCGTCCCTGACCTGTCCAGATCAAAGTTTGCTTAACTTCACTAATCGCATGTTATCGAGGTGCCGCTCTGTAAATAAAGACGTTTTGTAAAAGGGCAGGGATTTTTCAAATTAAAGTTAATTATTATGATGTGTCGAGTTTTGCTTTAAAGCAGCGAATACATTTTCTAATTATTGGATGCTAACTGCCAGTCATTGCTGCTACAGTATCAATTTACTGACCCAAATGCGACTCACACGCAGCAATGTAAGCCGAATGAGTCACTAGAGAGAAAGATGCGCTCGCTGATTGCAAAATCGCGTCACGCGATGATTGTTTCGCTCTTTGCAATAGTTTTGTAATACATTGTTTTGTTTTGTTTCTGACCGAGACCGAGACCTCCTTACACCAATATAATGTATTGCATCGTATTGGACTTTGGTCGTAAAACTATTAGTAATTTGTTTAATCTGAGTGGAGTGGTAGCTGCAGTAGCGCCATCAATTTGAAATAAATCATTTACTTATTGTCAGTTATCAAAAGTGGCCACTTTTAACAGTTCTTTACGACTTACATAAAACAATAACTAAAATATTTATATCCCTTCTTTTGTCATTTGTTTGTTTTATATTCCGTGTTAAACACCATAATAATTTCGATCGAAGTCACTGACAATAAGTAAATGATTTATGTCAATTGGTGCGCTACTGCAGCTGATGTTTAACCTCTTAAGCTGGAGAAGTGAGTTAAGATAAGATAATTTATTAATTATTCGTGATAAGCAAATTTATTTATTTATATATTATCTTAGGCTAATAATATATGCTTTCGTTGATCATGTAATTTTATTGTAAGTTGTACCATAACATCGCAGCACGCATCGTTGTACGCAGCTTTTGTGTTACGCTAAAGAACAGGCAAACTGTTTGTCCATTCATTTTTTAATTACTTTTTTTTTATTGTTGCAATTCTCCTCAATCACACATCTTTGAATCTATGTATCCAAAAAAATACGAGTAATAACTTTTTATAAGAATTTGACATTGTGTAGAGATTTGTAGCAATTTTGAAAAGCCATTCTCGTCTACTTGAAGAAAGATCAACTGATGGGTGATGAAGAAATCTTCAACCTCATATGGATTCTGTTATAATGACGAAAGAATACACTGGCTGGAGTGTCAGTATTATATTATTATAAAGACGATGCGCTCTGCAATACTAATTCGGAGTGCGCATGCGGGTAATTGGAACGAGGACGATCTAAGCAGACCTGAAGAGTTGATGAGTCTACCACGTGGCGCATGCTGCAATCCAAAACGCATATGACAAAAAATACTTGCTAGTTCGAGCAGAAAACAAAATTCATATTATGTAAAACAAATTGGTTTATAACAATATTGTTGCAAATTATAAAACGATGGAGATTTTTTTCGTTTGTAGATCAATCTGTCCGATCGATACTGTTGTTAATTTGTAGTGAACGTGCCACAAAGGACAAAAATTCAAAATTCAAAAATTATTTATTTCCATAGGATATTATTACGTCACTTAGATCCGTCATTACATTTTTTTGGGTGAGTTCACTAACACAATGGCGGAATCTGTGGAGAAGAGCTCACCGAAGAAACTCCACAGTCGCCGCATCTTTTGCTTTTCCTATTTTAAATAATTTATTCGTGATTGGTATTATTAGCTGCATTTGTCATCGAAAAATTATTTTGTTCAATCTTTCTTCGAATAAAGACACTTTTTTTCCTATCTATCTTATCTTAGCTCATTTCGCTTGGAAATAATTCTTTAGCTGTAAGTTTAGGTTTTTGTATACACGTTATATCTATCAATCTTTGTATGTTTAGACCATTATGCTATTAATTCATTAATTCTATCAAAACAACAACTAATAAACAACTGAACTACATATTTTTACTGAGTTACTTGTTTATGAAGAAGTTTGCTGTGCCTATTATACTCCTAGTAGTAAAGTAATAAGGAAGGTGGTATATTTAGAATAACGTATTTTTTACTTTCACCCAGTTGTAAGTATCTACCTTAATTTCCTGCGTAAAGTCCTTGAAAACGATCCAATTAATGCTATTGTTAGCTACGTGACCACCTAAGTTTCCGTCACAAAAAAAAATAAACAAAAAATCTGCCTCTCACTCACTACACCAGTTCAGCCTCTATCAGTTCATTCATACTATAATGCTCTGATAGTAATCAAAGCAAGTACTCGTAGCACAGAGTACCATCTCGTAGTATACCGTTCAGGCTATATTAATTCTTTTATGGTGCAGGGTAAGGATTCTTGAGGTGGCACTCAACTCAAGCCACGTATCTAAAACCAATAGAGAGAGCTTGCAGCTTTCGAAGAAACCACTACACATTATGCTTTACACTGAGCATATAAATATTACATGTTTCCAAAGATATTTATTTGCGACACACCGGTAATACAAAAACGTACTGGTAGTGAACGTGCCATCCATGATAGCTTTGACGTCGAAAAATGATTTGTAAAAATCTTAATTCGAATAAAAATATTTGACTTTGACTGAATTTAAAGCATGATAATGTAAATAAAAGTAGTTATTATAAAAAATACAAATATTCGTTAAATTGGAACAGAGATACATTACACTCCTGTAATCCTGTAATCAGTAAATCCTTTTACGGAGTAATAAGCTTTTTCATTTAGATATTTAAATAGCTTTTTCTTAAATTCAAACATATCGCACTTCTTATGCCTTGGGGTAGTCTATTGTAGATTCTGGGTGCCATTCTTTATTTGGTTGTTTTTAGTAGTACCTATACACAATCATAGAGATTACTTCAATTTTTATTTTATCTCAGTTGAACTCGGAGGAAACACTTGAAAGACGTATCAAAGTTTATTTACAGATTAAAAATAATTGAGTGGGTTTATATGGGTTTTATACTTAGCTAATTCCTAAATGCGGAAAACTTTTTGCAAGCTTTTTTAGACGTACGTCAATACAATAACAATATGATTGTACCAAATCAATGATTTGGATCTATAACGATCAAATTAGTAATGTTCTGTCTGGTTTCCTGGTTCAAAGTAATATAACTTTTGATACGCTATAAATAATACCTGCTCGTACCTAATAATAAATAAACTTATAATATTATTGTTACGTTAAACTTGATTGGTTCATAATATTACAAAAAGTTTATTATACTCGTACTGCGCTTGATTTTTAAACAAATAAAGTTAGTTAAATAATAAATATAACTGAAAAAAAAAAACTATAATTATCAACATAAAAAATTAACCGCATTTATATCTCAAAATCGCTCGGGTGCAAAAATTAAGTCGTTCCCGGATTGTCGGCTGGTTTTTTTTATTTCTATTTCGTAATTACATTCTAATGTTTTCTTATCACACTTCACACTAATCACAGTAATATTATAAATGTGAAAATATATTTGGATGTTTGTTTCGCTTTCACGCTACTGAACGGATTTGGATGAAATTTGGAACGGTGATAGTTTGTACCTTGGATACTTTTTACGGGAAAAAATCTTATTCCCACGGGAAAATCAAAAAGTATGTTAAATTCTAGTACACGTTCTTGTCATCCCACTTTAATTAAGTGTCTCACACAACACATTGGTTGGCTGGAAGAGATCTCTCTTTAGAGATAAGCTCGCCTTTGCTACTTATAGCTATTAATAATATCATTTCTGTATAGTGTACTATTGCAATAAAGAATATATATAAAATCTTACATAACGCGAGTGCAGCTAGTACTGTAATAAAACTAATACTGTACTGTTTTCATATACTGTGTTAGAAATGAAAACATCTACATGACAGTTACCACAGGATCGTGGTCAATGTGTACTTGGTTAAAATTCTCAGTAAAGTGGTTTGAGTAAACGCGAGCAGGTTATCTTTGAGCCACGGGACGCTGCTGGCGGACATTGCTCGGTGCTACTTCACTACTAGCTTATTATTCTATTTATACTAGCCGTAGGTTTATGTTATTCCTTTTTTATCTTCTTATAGGGTCTTTTTTAGGGTTCACGGAGTAAATTCTACATAATAAAAGTCTCAGCCTATGCCAATGGGTTTAGTCTATAAAGCAACGAATGCGACTCTGTGCATTTTTGTACTACAGTTCCAAAATCGGATATGAACGTTTGTGCAGAAATTGGTCATCAACAACAGCTCATATACGTCCCCACCGAGGGGCTCGAGCCTACCCTGAATTAGGGCGGGCCTTAGTCGACCACGCTGGGTTAGTGCGGGTTGGTCAACTTCACACACCACCTTTGAACTTGGTCATTTACCTGAAATGTTGACATGACTATCAATAAAGAAATAGATACCTACTTACTTGATATTTTACTAAATATTCTTGAACATTCAAACAAAAAATCGTTAAATTTTATAAGTTTATTCGTTTCTAACTTGTTTTATGAATTTAGTCTAAATTACCGTTCCACAAATTCCTCCCAATAAAAATTAATTTTTAGTTTACCATTGGAAAACTATAAATTCCATTTTAATATCATATTCATAAAACGAACCGCTTTAATGTCAATATTATTTTATTAACAATTTATTTGTCAGGTTTGATGGCTGCAGAACCCGAGTTGTTGCGTGTTAAATACACACTTGATTGACCGTGTTTCATTGGTTTATTTAATGACTGCGCTCTAGGGCTGGTAGTTTTTCAGTTATTTTTTAGTTTTACTGGCTAATTAACCTGCCGTCGCAAATATGTGGTTGTTGTAAAAATATATAATGAGCAAGTGCGTGTCGGATTGGTAACTTAAGCTGTAAAACTACTTTTATTAGGTAATTATAGACCTCATATTTTTTAAACTAAACGCAGGAAAACAGTAGTGAAAGGTAATATTTTTTATTCTTATTTTTTCCGTCTCTAGGCCGGTAAGTAGTAAAAAAGTCAACAGTTCTGAAAATAGCTGAGTAAACAACGTTAGATATCTTAATTGCAATGATGAGGTAGATGAGGCATTGAGGCACCTATAATCTCTCACAGGTGAGGTAGTAAATCTAGGTCTAGGTCTTATACGGGTTTACCTAGTCAACTACCTGTTTGAATATTATTCTAGACTTAGAGACCACGGTTTCTCTTCTCTTTTAATTTAAATTAGATTTCTTTGATAATAATAATAGTCTCACAATTTTAAGTGATTCTATTTCAGTGGCGAAAAACCTAAGCTAATTTGCATTTTTATTGATCTTTACTAGATCTACCTAATATAGGTAGATTATGGTTACAACATGACAACGACTGACTTGGCTTTACCCAATATAGTTTGTCCAATGAAAAGGAAGGAAACGTGAGTTGTTTTAATTTTATAAAACTGTAATAATGCAAACTCAAAATAACATTCTTAAAAAAAAACATAATATACAATATTGCATTTTATGTGGCTGGCTTTACGCAGAAAGCTGAGATGATTGGATTTCACTCAAGTCCGGAAGCTTGCAAAGTTGCAACTACTCGTTTAAAAATAACAAGAGAAAGCGTCGCGAAACGAAACCTACCGTGAAGCACCTGACACTTGTCATACAACACATTCATACATACATCACCCATACAAACAAAGATGGTATTTCTCTTCTCTCATTCTAGAAGTCAGCGAGTTGTAATGAAATTGACTACATTTTAAAGTTTCATTTTTCTATAAACTGAAGATCAACCTATTTATACCGTAGGTCCGACATACCTACCTACAACAGTAAAATAAAACATAAAAACTACCATTGTATAGTAAGTTCAAGGTAGTGCAAACGCAGTGCTGCAAAAAAGTCAAGTAAGTAGTATCATAGTAGTAAAATTATGACTCCATAAAATAATAATCGTAACTTAATTTGAAAATGTATTATTTATTTTATTTACAACTTAAAACTTAAAAAAATAGCTGACTCTACCTAAGCTAGGTACACCACCACCATGAAGCTTTGTTCCGTACTCGTCGTGTAGCAATCCTACTAATATTATAAATGCAAAAGTTTGGATGTTTGTTGCCAAATCACGCTTGAACCACTGGACGGATCGGGATGAAACTTGGCACAGATATAGGTTAGTTCCTGGAATAAGACATAGGCTACTTTTTACCGCGGGAAAACACTTTGATCCCACGGGAAAACTCATTTAACGCGGGTAAAACTGCGGGCGAAAAGCTAGTGATCAATAATTTCATCATCAAATACGTGCCCCATATAAAAACGTGCGATGACCTTTAGCGGCTCGAATGATACCGCGCGGTGTAAAGATAACACTCCTTATAAAGTGCGTCTGGTCAGAGCCGTGTCTTAAGGGCCCCGGAGACGGTCAAACGGTTTGACTCAAACCTTACGTGTTTGATCAAACCGTTTGTGGTCGGTTTGAACGGTTTGTCAAACGGCTCTGCGCAGTCTGATTCTGTACGCTGTCGTAATTACACTTCTGACGCGTCAAACACAACAGTTGAGTCAAAACAAACTTCACGTGTTTGAATCAAACCGTTTGACCGTCTCCGGGGCCCTTTACATGCTACGTTTTGTTCCCGCTGTCCACGTTCGGCTGTCCAGTCGGCGTTACGTGGACAACGGGAAAGCAACGGCGCGGTTGAAGGTGGAGTGGAACACGCTTACCCAAAAGGTGCCTATTCTCTCTTGCCTTGAACACACCAGGGTTATGTTTGGCTATTGGAGTATGACTCTGGAATACAGACGCACGCAGTACGCACGAAAAAAAAGATGATGCTAAGCGTTTAGTGCGAACTATGAGGAATGCCACACTACGTCAGGGCAATAAAAACAATTTTAATTTAAATTTGAACGCCCCCGACACGCCGCCGTGTACTCCGGTAGCGGAAGGTGGTTGGCAGGATCGTGGAGTGCCTGGGCACACTCTACGTGATACACTTATAAAATAACGAGAGGAACATTGCACTAATGCTGCAAGATATGAAGCTTGGTTCAAACGAGCGCAGTCGCCCAGCTCTTCAGTTCACCTAGTCCAAAGGTTCCAGCTACTAGAGACCCCCTTTAGACCCAGTACACCTTTCACATGCCTGTCTCATTCACGTTTCACGTTCTGCGCAGTGACAGTCACAGGTCCAGAACGCAGAGTTATTATGTCTTGCTTGTACCATCTGCGCACGTCATATCGCTTCACGCAAATCAAACGCCTAAACGGGTCCGCCATAGCAACAACGGCGTGGTCGCAAGTAATACGAATTGCAAATAGATCAGCAAAGTAAGCAATTCATCAATATTTATAGGAAGGTAATAAGACGGTTTATAATTTTCTTAAATTCTTAAGTTAAATATTTTTTATTTGGATAAATAGTATGTGGATAAGTTAAAAACGGAAACCAACCAACATTGAATATCTTTGCAAAAATTAAGGAAAGTTCGAATGAATTCTAATTGTTAACAATAAATACATGCACTATTTTTTAAAATTAATTAAGCGAAATATTTCAAGTTCCTAATAAACACACAAAAAAAAATCCAAATATCTTGCTCAGAAACAAAGTTATAAGGCTTCAAAGTTGATGGTAAGACAGAGAGGTCCGACGACACATGTGACGTCATATGTGTCGCGCGCGGGCCATACATCCGCCATAGAAAATTTTGTTTTCGTAGAGAGGGACAGATATATTCGTTTAATAATGGTGTAACTAGTTTGTTTTTTGATCAATTTCGATTCTGTTTTGGCTGTCAGTATTCTATTTTTGTATACTTTCAGATGAACTATGAAAAAATCTAACATTTTTTTATGCATGTTCCCTATTATTTGTCCTGGCTATGTTGAAAATGAAAATATTTTTTATCTATTATTTAATCTTTCAATAAATTTATCATTCCAGTCGTTACCAATTTTTCAATTTATTACCGGCCTCCGTGGCCGAGGGGTAGAGCGTTAGGTTCTCATTACGAAGGTACCGGGTTTGAATCTCGGTCGACTCTGAGGTGAATTAAAACTCACTTTTGAGATTGTCCCCAGTTTGGTTAGGACATTGCAGGCTGAATCACCTGATTGCCTGAAAAGTGAGATGATTCCGTGCTTCGGATGGTACGTTAGTTCGTTCGTTTATTCTATTATTATTATATATGAGCCATATCTAAGCCCTTCGCGGCCGTATAATTCTTACGGGGTTTGTAAAGTCGACCTAAAGCCAATTTTTTTTTAAGTTCCTAGACAAAACTATTTTTGTAATTTAGTTTCATCGTCTTTTTTTTATTTAGTTTCATATTGGTGAAAATTATATATTATGCTAACTAAAATAGTATCTATCTATCAAGTTTTCAAGACTCATTTTACAAGTTTTTATTTTATTTCTATTATGATATTTGATGGTTAAATAGTTAAATAATTTACTCTTTATTGTTAAGTTTATTAGTTTGAGATCCCTTCATGTTTGTAGTTTACTAACGTGGACACTTCAGTTAATCGAACATTTAAAGACACTACATCATATAATTTTGAAAACACAAACCACAACATAATCAAAACCACAGAATTTCACGCACCTTTTTCAGCCGGTTCTAGAGATGGGACGGCGCGGATCACAGCCGTTATCGATAAATACTAGTGACGGGTCACAGGCGCTTGCGGCCGCCGCGGTCACACACAGTAATTGCACTGAATGGGTTAGCTGCGCGTGCGGCGATATAACGGCCTACGATTCGCAGCGCGCGTATATAGCGACGTACATTGATGACAATGATTTTGTTATATTTAGATTTTATTTACTAAGTGATACGAATGTTTGTTCTGTAACTACATTAAATTTAAATTTAGTGAGAGTTCTTGATATAGTTTTGTTTACTGTTATCTATTTGACGTTGTTGAAGGAACTTGAGATTTCTGTTTACTTTTATAAATACTGTGATGGAAATACCTAAAATTGTTTATTTAATAGAAAGGTATGTTTGCATTTTTGTCAGGGAAGTGTCGCATGTTCAAATGTATGGTATATGTCGTGCGAATCGTGCGTTGACGTGCTGCTGCTGCATACCTCGGAGTCATAACCTAATCATCTTAATTTTTCTGTAAAAGCTATCGATTAAATAATTTGAATAAACTTAAACAACGCGACGAAAAAGCTTGTACATAAAAAGGATTAATAATATTGAGTGTGTTTCTCCTTCTGTTTTAATCTCACTGATATGAGCGCTACACGCTAAAATAAGTTTTCGAATCCACCAATCACAGCAGTCAATTAACTTCATTAGTTCCACTTGCCAACCACGTATAGGAAGTGGCGCTATTATTTATTTTTATTTTATTTATTGGGATATTCCACGGCTTGGCAAAATTATAATTATTTATTACGTATTAAAGATGGCGTTGTCGTGTTCAAATGTTAAACGCCATAAATACCACAAATTACATTCTACAAATACTATAAAACAATCCAAAATTGTGGTAATAAATAACCCGGTAAATATGTGTGTTATTAAAAAAAAAATTGTATATGATTAGTATTTTTTTCTCACTAGATCGTTGCAGGAATGTAACTTTGCGAATGTAACAGTTAAACGTCAATGTAAATCGATATCGTCGCCCGCGCACGACCGACTCCTAGATAGCAGAAGTGCGTGCGCGCACTCAGTGAAGGAACAAGATAATTACATACATATTTTATCTGGTGCGGGTCGGAGAAACCAGTTCTAGTAAAGGATTCAAGTAAATAGACAGCTACTAAATTGTAACTGAGGAAAATTATTTTAAAGAGAATTGAGGAAAAGCTATAAGTAAAACATTTTCTGCCTTTGATTGATTATCAATTTGTTGAAATATGACAGATAAAACAGATTTCCTCATTACCAGCTGAAGTATTGTACACTCAGGAATAAAACACAGAAACAGAAGTGAGAACAGGAGTAAGCGGGCGGTGTTATTGCTTTACGAAGCAATATTTCCAGGCAACCTTGGTTTGTTCTTTTTTTGCAAAGCAACGAAGCCATAGTACTAAGTACTTGGTTTCAAACATAGAGAATCAATAATTGAAAATATGTTATAAGGCTTTTTACCACGAGAAAAAATATTCTGTAATATATGTTATATAATATTAAACTAGCTGACCCAAAGATTTCTGACGCGGTCACCAACGTCTTTTGTTTTTTTGAGAGCTGACCTGATAGACCTTTGTCCTGTCTTAACTATGCGCGCCAACTGTCAAACGACTGACAGTTATGTTGCTAAAAGAAAGTTGCGCGAATAATTAGATATTGAAAACTCAAATTTTTCGCGCAACTTTCTTTTTTTTTTCTTCCATAAGAACTTTCTAACAATAACAAACACAACAAAAAAGAATAAGCGAATTCGGTCCAGCCGTCCACGCGTGATGCCTTGACCAAGGAAAATATGGTTTCATTTTTATATAATGTCGGAAAAAGAAGAAATGAGATGAGTAACAATAATCAATCACAACTCAACTATCATACTGAGATTACAGGACAGACCCTTTTTTACGACAGCAACACTATCTAACCATGTACTCGTTATCATGAGCGATCGGGACCGATCACACCCTAAAAGGGGTTTAGGTAGGTCCGAGCACCAACAATTATGCCACTGGGAAACACGGGCAAGAAAACAGACACTGAACACTGGCCAACACACAACGGGGCACCCCGCCCGGACCCTATGTAACTCATCCACATTACAGTTACTCTACCCGCGGTCATGTTAATATAGATAGATTTATTATTTTTGCTGCTTTATACAATATTATTATAGATATAGATAGCTAGATGATAAATCAACGCTTTTGGCTATACAATCGTATTAACTAAATAATACAAAACTTCTCGGGCGGTAGTTCAGCCGATGAAAATGAACAACTTTTGTTCCACAACTTTTCAAACAAACTATTCCGTTACTCCTTTTCATTAAACGCGTATAGTTTCCCTACCTTTTTAAATATGTTACTACTTGACACTGGCACAAAGCTCAACTAGTGCCATAACAAAAAAAAAAACAATGTTGTCATTTTCAAACAAATAAACTTGGTCAGTTGATCAGTTTTCCTTAGATGTTAGAAAAGTTTCTACGTGTGGTTCGCACCACCCGATAGATGTTTGTACAAGTTATCTATGTCTATGTCAAGGTGCTATGTCTATTTTTTATCTGAATCTTAACTACTTCCGACACACAGTGCGTAATGAAATCATATTTTAAGTTGAAAACAAAATGTGGACCCAGTTTAAGTTTTATCAGTTTAAATAAATAAGTAGTATGCGTATGAGCACGTGCCTTTTAGCACTGACGTCACTAGCATAACGTCGAACCAGAAACAACAACAATTAATTGGACCGCAGATAAAGTAATAGATGTAGACACCGCCAACAAACTAAACTCCTAAAAATATTTTTTTAATTATAGAAGCCAATCAAAACCGAAAACCCCCGAGCGGGGTTTGATCCCACATCTTCGGCATTAAACTCCATGGTTACAGGTAGAGTCCTTTGTAAATTAGAAAGGTTTGATATGGATTATGTTCTGTGCAAATGAATAATGTTTTATATTTCTGAAAAAAAAAACATGATGGCATACTCTCCCATTCGTATGATAAGAGTACCATGCATGTTCTTGCATTTATTATTAGCATATTGCAATATCACAATCAATATTGGAAGGAAATGAACAGTAGGTTAAGGTGTCAATTAATTAAATGTGACACTCCGATAGAAGAGGGCTCTACTTACAACAAATTGGCCTACTATAATATAAATAATTGCTGTTAATATATATTTTTAAACTATTACCTAATAATATAATATAAACTTCTGATAATCTAATTATACACAACATAATAAGGGAACTTAGATTTTTTTTTCAAAGGGGCTTAGGCATTTTTGTTTCATCGAAATAATGATAGAGCAGTCTACGCCGAAACCCGCATCATTTAATTCTCCTGAGCATTCTATCCTTATTTGATCTGAGGCATACTACTCACTCGGGAACACTCATAAATAGGCGTATATCATATTTGTTATTTAACAGTTTGTTTACAGTCCGATATGTAACATGTCAAGTGTTGATCACAAGACTGAATTTATTTGAAGTGGTTTTGTAAGGTTGTAACCTTGCTATGTTTTACAAGCCATCTGAATTTATGTCACAGATTTATTATAGTCTGTCCTCGAAGTATAAGCATAGAAACAAATAATAGGTACTACATACTAAGAGTAACTGGATTAACCAAATAAAGAGGTTTCCCTCCTCATCCCTTTCCGGTAAGCCCATATATAAAAAATATGTGCTTATTTTTGACAGCTCTAAAAAACAGAAGTAGTGTTATGGATAAAAAGGCGATACGGTCCAACAAAAGTTTGCTACAGGAATCGACTAATTCTCATTATTGAATACTCCCAGTAATCTATAATATAGACCAGTTTATGAATACGGGACGTAATCGTAGTACCGTTTGGGGTCGTTGTCAACTCAGATTGTAATAACAGAATGAACAGCGAGTCTGTCTGACCCGTTTGGATTGCTGGACAGATGGTGGACTCATCGTAATGTGATGTTGTAAAAGGTCATAATAATACCAGTCAATTATGTATTGCGATTGATGAAAATATGTGTCAACGTAGTAGGTAATCAAAACAAGAATAACGGTCGCGCAAAGAAAATCCCGGGTGCACTGCGTGTAAAAACTTTTTATCTAGATCGCAGTTTTACTGAATAATCTATTTAAATTGCAAGAAAAAAAGATATTAACTCATATACCTATACAATATGCCAACTTATATTATATAGATACAATTAGTGTACAATTAGTGTACCAAGGATGTTTATAAACAAGGTCAAGTTAATAAAAGTAGATTAATATTTTACATTTACACGACAATACAATTAATATTTATCTTATACTATACTTGTAGCGGTAGACACATTGACTGCAGCTCGAAATACAAGCATAATACTGTAACAACTACAGCGTAGCACATCTCTACGCCGTAGCACACTACTACGGTCGCTACGAAGTAAACTTTTCATGCTATTTGCAACGTATGATACACTGACTGCAGCTGCAATCACATCACACTAATATTGTAAAATGTGAAAATATATTTAAATGTTTGTTCCGCCTTCACGCTTAAGTACTCAACGGATTAGGATGAAATTTGGAATTTGTAACCTGGATTAACATATAGGAACCTTTTTACGGGAAAAAGTCTTATTCCCACGGGAAAATCTTACACAACGTGAGCGTAGCCGCGGGCGGACCGGACAAGTATAAAAACCGTAATAGCTACTGCGGCGTAGCACGTCTCTACGTCGTAGTACATTGCTACGGTTGCTTCAAAGTAAAACATCCGACCCGACTGAATTTGAACTTGGGCTTTTCTTTATGTAGAACTCGAAATTATGTGTTTACCTTATTTTCGTACTGATAAAAGTAATTAATCTTTTACTAAAAGCAGTTGGGTGGTTATAAAGTACAGAGGGGTTTCACCTCTAAGGCTAATGTGCATTTCCTGCCTCCACAGATAATGATGTATAATAATGAACACTGGTGTATTTGAGGAGGTAAATAGGAAGTGCTTGCTTTGACTTGATTCACTACAAATATTGTCAGGAAACACTTCAGTGCTAGGTAAATGTATAGTTTATTATTGTACGGGTTGTAAAGGCTAAGAACGCCGGTGGTCTAGTGGCTAGGGCCGCTGCCTCCCGTCCGGGAGACGCGGGTTCGATCCCCGCCACGTACCAATTTGATTTCGAATTCATATGTACGTTTATTCGACGCTCTTACGGTGAAGGAAAACATCGCGATGAAACCTGCACACTCCTGCGAAGAAATTCAAAGGTTGTGTGTGAAGTCGACCAACCCGCACTGCGCCAGCGTGGTCGACTAAGGCCTAATCGCTCTAATTCAGGGTAGGCTCAAGCCCCTCGGTGGGGACGTATATGAGCTGTTGATGATGTAAAGAAGAAATAAGAAAAATATGTAAGTTTGACGGTGACTTATAAAAAAACAAACAGTAACAAATGTACGTTTGTGTTTCAGGTTGTCGTTACCGAAATAAGTCTATTAGACAGATCGTTTACTTACTACTTACTTCTTATTTACTAGATATTTCACCCTAACTAACATGCGAATTATATCTGAATCTCCTTGTTTTCTGTTGCTGTTGCAAATTTGGCCAAGCTGAAACAAGACGCTTCGCTCGCTCGGTCAATAAGTATAAAGTTACCGCTGTCGTTGACTGTACCTTTAAGGTTATTAATTTTCAGTACCTAGTATTTTTTTATCTCTTTGGCCTAGATTCCGAGAATGTGGACTAAACTGTTAGACCCACATCGTGTAACAGTAATTTTAATTAATTAATTATTAATGTGGGTACTCGTAATAGGGAATATGCACCATTTTTTAAATTAATTACGATTGATACTTGCGAAAAAAAATCTAAACCAAAAAAACCGAATCGAAACGACATCACGATTCGACTGAATCGAATCGTATTAATTAATCGAAATATTTCAAGTTCCACACATAAAAAATATTTTTTCAAATATCTTGCTCAGAAACAAAGTTATAAGTCTTCAAAGTTGATGGTTAGACCTAGGAACAAGGAACCAGGGTTAGACAGAGAGATTAGATGATGGTTAGACATGACGATCGTTAGACATGTGACGTCATATGTCACACGGGTCATACATTCGCCATAGAAAATTTTGTTTTCGTAAGAGGGACAGATATATTTGTTTAATAATGTTGTATCTAGTTTGTTTTTCGATCAATTTCGATTCTGTTTTGACTGTCAGTATTCTATTTTTATATGCTTTCAGATGAACTATGAAAAAAAAACTAATATTTTTTATGCATATTTCCTATTACGGAGGAGGTAGCCGCTTGCCTTGAGAGAGCGGCTTGGCAAATCGTCTAGCTTTCATTTAAATTAGGGTACATAAAATATATACACTAAGAAACACAAAAATCAGCGAACCTTTATGTAGTAAAACTAGTTTTTTTTTTAAATACCAAACGTGGTTTTTGTTCGTGCTCACTGTAAAGATTTAAAACTTTGTTCACCCCTAGATAGATAGAGCTTGAGTTCATGTATAGAATAGAATATATGTTTGAATTAATCAACATCATCATCATGTAGGTTGTATGGTCGACAACCGACCTCACAAACCCTGGTGTCAGTGTTGTAGAGCCAGCAAAAGCTATACTGACTTGGCTCGTGAAACAACTAGATAATAGCCGGGACCAACGGACCAGCGGACCAACATCTTAAAACAAAAAATGTCCCCACCGAGGGGCTCGAGCATACCATGAATTAGGGCGATCGGCTTGGCCCAGAGCGGGTTAGTCGACTTCACACACAACCTTTGAATTTCTTCGCAGAAGTGTGCAGTTTCATCACGACGTAAGAGCTTCGAATAAACGACATATGAATTTGATATTCGAAAACACATTAGTAAGTGGTGGGGATCAAACCCGCGTCTCCCGGACGGGAGACATGGTCCCTACCCGACACGCGACGTAATGTATTAAAAACTTTATCCAGGAAGGCCGAGTCGTTTTCGTTGAGTCTGGCAGCGTTGGTTCTACACTACAACATCGAACGGTATCGGTCTAACGCAAATATTCTAGTAATAAACGAAATTATATAATTATTTCATTTCAAAAAATATTTACCTTTAACGGAAGATTCAGTTCCTTTGATAACGTATTATCACAAGAAAGGAAAGGCTAGGTTGAATTTATTACGCAATATTTATTATATAAATAATGTAATGTTGATAATAGTTTATCTACCTATTTTTATACGAGTACGTAAGTAGATAGCGATGTTGATTCTCAAATATTTCTGACAGCAATCGTCTTTTGTTCCTCTGAGTTGACTCTAAAGTATTACATAATCTGTGACAAAAGTAATTTCGTCATGTTTGTTTTTTTTTTTAGATAGTAGAGAGACGTGTAACAAAAAGATGCCACTCGATTCATGCCCTATGGCCCTTGGACCCACAGCTTGGACCATATAATTAGTACGAGTATGTAAAAAAATCTTGACTGTACAAAGTTGTTATTTATGTGTTATGTATGATTCTTTATGTGTTGTTGCGTGAATGAAGGAAAAAAGACAAACTCGCTTTCGAATTATAAAACAAGTAGTTGTTTTTTTTAAAGCCTCTAGTTGTCCCATTACTGGGCAAAGGCCTCCCCTTTCTCCTTCCACTGGATCTTCTTCAAATGTGTCTAGATCGTCACGCCATCTCTACTTAAGCCTCCCTCTTCCACGTCGATTGTTGGGATCCACGCAGTGGTGACTCTATCTAGCCCATCTCTCGGAGTGCATCCTGCATACGTGCCCCGCCCACTCCCATTTGTAGGCGTTGGTGACAAATGTATTCTACTCTGCCGTCACCCACGGCTAAGTCACGCGCAATTCTGTTTCTACTTCTAACTGCTTAGTTATTTGAACGAACCTATGCTGTATTAGAGCGATCAGTGCACTATAATTTGACCCCTAGAAACCTTAAAAACAGTTAACAGCCAGCCACGTCCACACCCGGACCTTGAGTCAATATTACAACGTTCGATCTACCTTACAAACATAAGCATTTTACAAAAAACCTTTATGTAGCCATTGACAAAAAAAACGTATTGATATTGTTTCCTTGTAAGTAGTTGTAGGTGAGCATAAATAAGCAATACTAGGAGCAAAATGATAACGCACAGAAAAAATAGTCAAAAAAAGGTCGTGCGCTATCCGCAGTGCGCAAGTCAGGAAATTGAGTGACTGAGAAGTATACAAACAAACCGATCTACGCGTAGACTACGCGCGCGGCGCTATATTATTGAAATGACGAAACTATAGCAAACAAAGCACGCCCCTCTTTTAACTTTATTTGCCGTGTGGTGACGGCAGAGTAGAATACATTTGTCACCAACCCCTACTCTTTCCGTGGGTGTCGTAAGAGGTGACTTAGAAACTACACATTGAACAGGGAACGGGCAGCAGCGCTCTCTGATACAGTAACCTTTTAATCTGCAATCTCCAACCCGCCTGCCAGGCGTGGAGATTTTTATCCTTTTAACCTGACTATCTATTAATCAGTCCATATTTGTCTACTGTTGGATACAGGCTTCTTCTTTTAACATGATTAGGCAAAATAAAATATGGAAAATATTTTTATAGATACTTAAAAATGAGTCGCAGCGAAAATTTATTACATCCAGGGACGAATACATTTAAACACACTTATTGTATCTGTTTTAATTGTAGCAGCAATATTACGTACGTTTAGGTACGTTAGATGGTACGTTTTCGTTCAGCCAGTGTTACGTATTTGGTCAAGTCGAAGCCATGTGGTGGCTGAGCCAGCTTTTGACAAGTATACTAATCTAATCAGTAAGGCATGTAGTATAAAATTATAAAAAGCCAATAAAACATATTTTCCCACGAGTAGTAAGTTCAAACGTCGCACCTGACAATAAAAACTCACTAAACATGTAAAGTTAAATAGCAAACCAACATTTTATTCAAATGAACTTGCCCGTGCGCAGGCGCAGGTGTCTCTTTCGGTGAGAGAACTTAACGACATCACAAGTTTATTGACTCTACATATCTAGTTTATAAATCTTCTGATAGATATTTAAATACCTACATTTTTTACGAGCCCAATTCTGTAAGTCAAGCAAAACAACAACACGTCTGAATTTCCGTAGTGAGCAGAGCTGGCATTTGAGTCACTCTATAGAGAAGGCTAGGTAACAATTTTAGCTTAGCTGTCAGCTAGAAAATCTTGCGGCTGTTGACACTTGATGGAACTTAGCATAATTAATAAAACTCACCGTTATGTTTCCACTCCCACCCTGTTTCAATCCTCATCATTCTTCATAGAACAACTAGTAAAAAGCAAGTATTGGGCCGTTGATGATGATGATGATTGGAAAATAACCCATTTTAATTAAATCAACTCTAAAATATTTCTATTCGAATTGAGATTTTTACAAATAATTTTCCGACGTCAAAGCTAGCAAATACTCGTACCGAGGCGAGGACAACTCAGGACAAGGAAAGCTTGCTCATGGTTGTCACATTCACTATCAGGGTAGCCATCTTCGGGTGCACCAGCGCCCGACTGACTAGGAGTAGAAGTGGTCGCCATGGCTGAAATCGGTCGGATAGATCATCATCATCATCATCAGGGTAGTAGAGAATAACGACTAGAAGAAACTCCGCAGCATTCGTATTTTATTTTAATATATACGTAAAGATTCATACATAAGTCATAATTACAGACAATCTTTTCCACTGATGGAACTGAAGATGTTGGATGGAACAACAATTTGTAACTAGACAAGTTTTGTGAGCACCATCGTCGGCTTAAATGTTCTAATTATAAGAAAACAGACAATTTGAGCTAACAGTATTTTTTTTGGGTCAATCCGAAAAAGTGGCTAGGTACTTACGTAAAGTAGTTTTATAGTTGACGTTCCAAGGTTAGACGTATCCCAGTACGAGAACCGAATCAGAAGCTTTGTAGAAAATCTGTGTGTATATTTAAGAATAAAACAGAACGCCGCTATATTTATAAATTTTACAATAGATAATTTATTATTACAGTTTTACTCTGTCATAGAACATCATTGTGGCACAAATTCGTTAGGTACTAATAAAAAAATGTACCTACTACCTACAGAGTTATATATCTGCAAACAAACATCCCTTGCAGAAGAAAAGGCCAGCAAATATCCACAACATTCAGTTCTGCGTCTGCGCTGCCTGCATACAAAATTAAAATATTGTGTGTAAGAGTGTAAGTAGGTTTGCCATTTTTAGAGGCCACTTAATACCAATTTTACTATGCATTTTACAGATAAAATAACTCACTTCAGTCATCCAAACTACTGGCACAAAACAAACAACGCTTTAATATTTTTCACAACTCAATAATGGCCACCGAAAAACATCTGATCTTTTCCCGCGCGCGAAAACATGCGAAATGTTCATGGAAGCTGCCAGAACTGCCTGTTCCTGTGTCCATTAATGATTGCGGTGGGTATCGGCTATTTTCGTACGCCAGGACCGGCTTAAGGTGAGGCCACGGGCTTAAAAGTAGCAGCCCTGCAGCATGCCAACAAATTATTATGGCTGTCATAATTTCGGAACCTAATTAATTTATTATTTGGTTTTATTAATACATTTTTATAAACTTAAATGTGTTTGTTCCAGGCCAACAACGTCGACTCCTATAAATAGTGTATTTCTTAAAGTAAAGGTGCTTAAGTTTAACATTAATTAACAATAAAAAGCAAGCCATACTTGCAATATTGTAGCCCAGAAAGTGACTACATGAACTTCATTTTCATAAAATTCATTAACCACAAAATATCAAGTAAAAATTATGCTTTTTAGAGATCTCAAATTAATCCGGCATTACCTCAGACGTTTGTCATTGTGTCATGACATGACAAAGAAGCAAAGCTTAGAATCCTTTGTTCGACTCTGGATTTAAGCGACTCAACCGTAGAAAAATACGTTGCTCGCTTACCGTACAGTCTCCTATTGAATAATACAGTCTGATCTGAAGCAAAATTTGAATGACCGGTACACCACAAGGGCCTTGATGAGTGCCTGTGTAATTGTTGGCACACGCTACAAACTCGCGTAGGTCATTGTCGAAGTTGACACGGTTTTGTTGTTTTTATTCGAAATTACATTCCAAGAGTAAATACAATTTGATAAATAATTTCTGGTCCTTGTAGGTGCCAGCTACATTTTAAAAATTTCCCGCTGCTGTTAAAAGCCTACTACGCCTACGACCATCCCTTACTCCGGCCCTTGATTTGTCTGCTTTCTGCGTGATAGAAATAGTGGAACCTAAGCAGCCTTACATTACACCTCTCTAAATCTGGTGCCTAATTCGAATTACATTGCTGTTTTTAGGTCGCACTTGGGACGGTAAATTATTACTGCAACAGCAAATGGTGTAGGTACCTATTCTTAAGCTCACGTAAGTAAGTACGTGTCGTCACTGATGTTGAATTTGAATTTTGTGTGTGTATTTCATAAGCTCCTGTGTTATCGCAGTGTCACTTACTCAATAAGAAGGTTAAAGAAACAAAAGAACTCTGATGTTGCAAAGTCCCAAAACACTAATGTCTCTGGCTTGGCTATCAACCGACTTCTTCTTAAAACTTTGCCCTCTAGCATTTTATCGGAATATAAACTGGGGTAAATTCAAAATCATATTGAATTCTAAAACCGGTAGCAGTGCTACGCTTGCTACTCCGTAGCAGAACTCAGTTGACAATTTGCTACACGCCGCGCTTCTTTGGAACTGATGAGCACACTGCTTTCTCTTTAGTCTGCGTAACACATTTCCAATTAACATTTAGACAAACTTGATTAAGTTTTTGTTGCACCCTTTGTGTTTAGTTATAAGTTTAATTATATTTTCATATAAATAAATAAATAATTTACCTTTTGAATACTATTATTTTTTAACCTATTATTTTTTATCGTTCTACAGGCGAAAACTTGTAAAAAGTTTTTCATTTAATCCAATTTCGTAACTTTTATACTATTTTGTAAATAATTAGCTGTAAGTTTTCCGAAGAAAGAAAAATAAAATGTAAAATTATTATTATTACATTCAGACCAACAACTTACCAAAAATTCCAAACAGTTTAGCACTAAAAATCCAAGACGAATTACACTTTCACTCACTCACAGTTTGCAGGAAGTCCTTATCAATCTACGAGTTCTATTAGACCACAAATTAAAATGAACACCAACAGCATTCTGCTGTACAGCCCGACAGGCAATGCTAAATATTTGCTGTGGTTCGAATCGGCAGTCAAGTTAAGTGTTAGTGAACTCACCCAAAAAAATGTAATGACGGATCTAAGTGATGTAATAACATCCTATGGAAATAAATTATTTTGACTTTGACTTTGAAGTCTAGCCAGTGCATCAGATAATGGAGAGGAAGTATAATCAGTTGGGCTGTCGATAAAATAAGATTGCAGAGAAATAGCGTTATGTAAGCCTGAAGACATCGAAAAATCGCCTAACTAGCATACAAAACAATAAAATTATTATTACAATACTTCTTACTGATAGTGATATCCTGAGCTACGACTATAATTCCAGTCCTGCGAAACATTAAACCCTTTCTTTAGAAGACAAGTAGAGTTTAAATTTAGGCCAACTAGGATGATTAGCGTAATCCCCCTGATTCAAAATTTTCTTCTTCCAATTACTACGAAAGGGCGCGGGCCTGTAGGACCGCGAGATAAAAAAAAAAGTGTCACGGTAACCGAAATCGGTTCGGATCCAATACTACGGCTTTAGATAAATCATAATGGCCACTGTTTTGTATTTTCGATTGTTGATTGAACAAAGACCAACTGAAAGTAATTTGAGACGTTTGCTAATCATACGCAAGATTTTTTCGTATGGTTATCGATAAATCATCGACATTACGCCTGTACCTAACTGCTTGTATGTTACTTTTGTGTGCAATAAAGTGATTTTACTTACTTACGCCGCATACAAGGTACTCTGTGCGCCGCACTATAGGAGCCTCTCCCGCTACTCTTGCGCAAGTCCACTGCCAGACTTTCGCCACCAGAGCGCATGGTATGACCACACCACATTGTCAGACACGGTTCAGTCTCAGACCCACTAAAGGAGAGGCAAAACGCATGCGCGTTCAACAAATGAATAATTAACAGGCGCAACTCAGTTGCTTGGGTTGACTAGCGGACCACTCGCGAGCCTCAGAATTTGAGATGGTTTTAGCTATAATAACTGGGACACTTTCAACACAATTTATGGCTCTCAAAATTCTCAAATTTACCTCCGCCTCTTCCCATTTGACTCCATCCACTTAATACTCGGCGCTATCGGTAGGTATTGTGTAGTAGCAAACAAAACCTATTTTTATTATGATTGTGTTGGTCACTTGACTTTTCCCTGTGCTTCAGTATACCGATGTCAGAAGCTATTGGAGGCTCAATAATTCTGACACCAGGGTTTATGGGGTCTGTTCGACCTTACAACTCACACAATTAAGAATAAAAAGTAGACCGATCCTATAACAAATATTTTTAAAGGGCACTATCCCGTGTCGTCGTAGAGCCAAGGGGAAAAGTCGTTCCCCTAAATCATACGTCATGTAATTTTAATGACACCACCACACCACTGGACACTATTGCAACCTTTGCCAGCTTTTATGCGTCCCCACCGAGGGGCTAGAGCCTACCCTGAATCTGGGTGATCTGTTCAGGCTGTAGCCGATCACACTGGCCCAGCGCTCTGGTTAGTCCACTTTATACTTTGCCGGCCCCCATATAAATAGACTGTTATCTATGTTGTACACTTTCTGTATCAGACATACATACCTGCCATCGGATTTGACTAGAACTGTGGTTATACCAATTCCGAAGAACCGTACTGGGGATCTAGCAGATAAGACTAATTATAGACCCATTTCTCTTGCTACAGTTATGGCTAAGGTTTTCGATTGCATACTTGACAATTGCATAAGTGAACATTTAGAACTGCAGGATAATCAGTTTGGTTTTCGGGAGGGCCTTTCTACAGAGACTGCAATTTTAGCATTAAAACACACTGTAACTTATTATGTGAAAAGGAAAACGCCTGTTTACGCCTGCTTCTTAGACTTGTCCAAAGCTTTTGATCTGGTGCGTTATGATCTCTTATGGGACAAGTTAAGAGAGGCAGGCGTACCGGCGGAGGTGGTAAGGATTTTTTCTTACTGGTATGACAACCAAATAAATGTAGTTAAATGGGGTAATAAATATTCTGATGAGTATATTTTGAAGTGTGGTGTCAGACAGGGAGGCCTGTCCTCACAAAGACTTTTTAACGTGTATGTCAATAAACTGATTGAGGGACTCAACAGCATGCATGTCGGATGCCATATAGATAATGTTTGTGTAAATAACATCAGTTACGCTGACGACATGGTGCTGTTGAGTCCATCAATTAGTGGTCTTAGAAAATTACTACTTATGCCGAGGAACACGGTCTGAGGTATAATGAAAAGAAAAACATGGTATTTAGAGGCAATTTGAAAGGACCAAGTATAGTGCCATCACTTTTTCTCAATAGTGCACCTCTAGAACGTGTTTATCAGTTTAAGTACTTAGGACACATAGTCACTGATACACTTAAAGATGATCAGGACATTGAGCGGGAGAGGAGGGCTCTGTCAGCTCGTGGGAACATGTTGGCACATAGGTTTGCCAGGTGTTCAGTTGAAGTAAAGCTTACCTTGTTTAAAGCTTTTTGTCAAAATTTCTACACTGGCAGCCTATGGGTCAATTACACACAAAGGACATACAGGGCTCTCCGGGTCCTCTATAACAATGTCTTTAGGGCCCTAGTGAGGCTTCCCCGCTACTGCAGTGCCTCAGGGATGTTTGCCGACGCTAGAATTGATGACTTCTTTGCAGTCATGAGAAAGAAATCTACATCCCTGGTGAGCAGGGTGCGGGCAAGCTCCAATAGGATTTTGAAAATGGTTGGGGGAAGATTAGATTCTTTGTTAATGGAAAGATTTACTTTTTTACATGTAACTCGTGTAGGGGTTGGCTGATTAACAGCTGTCTGTCACAGTATGCTGTCTGTCACAGTTCTCTCTCCTAATATTAACTTAGGCTTAAGCACTACTAACACAATTATGGATTGAAAAGTCTGAAATAAAAACATTTTCTTTTTTTTTTATACCCGTCTTTGAATTTTCTGGCAGAAATTTGGTTTCTACGTGATGTTTTCCTTTTCGGAAAGAAGAATTTACCAATACCACAGAACTCATAGTACTACCGTACAGAACGGCCACTCACCCCCTCCCGCCAATCTGCGCCTCTCCACCCCGCCCCGCATTTTGACGGGATGGAGGGCGAGAGTTCGGAGTACGCGCGGCCCATTTGTTTGGATACTTCCAAACCCAACTCGCCCCCGAACTCTGGAATGGGTGGAGATGTGACCTTGGCCACCGCACCACCTATACACCACACACAACTGCATTGAATTTAGTAAAATTATAATCTAAACACGGAAATGTTAGCTTGCCTTGTCACAAAGTGGATATGGAAGTGAATACGATCATGTTTTTTTCTCTTCTTAATTCAATTGGTGTTCTAAGGTTGTTCATGTGGATGCACACTTTAATCAAATAATGATACCTCGTTACTGTAAGTAGGTAGTTCCTGGATGTAATGTCATATGTATGATGTAACTTTAATTTTAGATTTTAAACTGATTTGTATGAGAACAGCAGCAGTTGCAATGAAATAAATCTTTTTGTCACGTCTGTCGCAGAACCGATGAGCGTTGGAGCAGACGGCGGTTCTTGAATGGAGACCACGTCTCGGGAAACGTAGTGTGGGACGCCTCCTGCCAGGTGGACTGATGACCTGAGGAAGGTCGCTGGTGGTGTCAGTCAAAATATGTGGCTTGGCCGTATCGCTACCGTCACGTCACACGGGCGTACGTAGCTTAAGGTGAAAAATGTGTTCACTGTTCATTACTTTTCAGTTATACAATAGTTCTTGTAGTAACGAAACGGCCAAGAGTTTGTGAAGTTAGGCTCTACATGAGATCTGATAACTTACAGTGCGAAGTGGTACACTTGAGCTGAGTTTCTTCACGACAACGATTCCCGCCTTGAGGAAACGCTCCATGTTGAATGTCACTTAGTACTTTCCAAAACCTCCCTTTATAACAGCACAGATGCTTCAAATTTTTTTTCTGTATATTCTTACTTTGAATAAATAAGACTAAAGGTAGGTAGCTAGGCGGCGGGGTCGACAGGCCTTCCCTTAGTCTCTGGCTCCTGATTGGAGGCTAGTTTTTGTTTTTATTGTTCATTAGAACTAAATAATAAGTCTGCTTTATATTGACTTGAAAATATGAACCTCGATATGGCAAGTCAACCAGCTGTTGTGTGATATTGAGTCTGGAGGGGATAATGGATGTATGGATGGATGTTTGTTACTCTTTCACGCAAAAACTACTGAACGGATTGGGATGTTTGGAATAGACATAGTTTGTACCCTGGATTAACACATAGGATACTTTTTACGGGTAAAAGTCTTATTCCCACGGAAAAATCTTACACAACGCGAGCGTAGCCGAGGGAGGACCGCTAGTAAAGTACGATCGACCAAGAAAGTGGTTCACCATTTTTCATATAATTTCCTAGTTATCGAAAACTTCAATAAGGTTTATGCTCGGTATCTGACAGATCGTTCTGCAAACGAAAATAATCTTTGTTGTTCTATAATTTGCAACTGACATTCAACCTTACGGTGATAAACCAATTTATTGGTCGACCTTACATAAAAGGAAGATAATATTAAAGTGGAAGTGGTTCATAAATTTTTTATTTGACTTAAGATCTTACATACTATCTATGTTATAAGTTTATTCACATAATTAGTTTAATAAAATCCATGTCTTTGTGATGATAAGTCATGAAGGTAGTCTTGAGATTGTGTCTCAATGCTGGTAGTTTTGAGATATTAACTCTTGAGGTTATCTGTTAATTCTCGAGCCTAGTTCTTACGTCTCAAGCCCAATTGTTAAGTCTTGAACCGAACTGGTCTTGAGTCAAGTTGTTAAGTCTCAAGCCTAGCTGCTTAGTCAAAGACCCAGCTGAATACAGTCTTGGGACCTGATGCAGGTAGTCTTGAGGCTATCTTGAAGCTAGATACAGGAAGTCTTGAGGTGCATTGAGAGCAGTCCCTTAGCCACAAAGTGGTACCGCTCGTGGATTACCAGGGTCGAGTGCTGTTAGTCTCGAGGATAGGTTATAGGTAGTCTTGAGGCTAGATACAGGTAGTCTTGAGGTGCATGGAAAGCAGTCCCTTGGCCACGAAGCCGCGCGAGCACAGTGGGCAGACGTAGGGCCGGGCTCCCGAGTGGTACCGCTCGTGGATGACCAGGGTGGAGCGCTGGGAGAAGGCTTTGCCGCAGTGGGGACACACGTGCGGCCTCTCGCCACTGTGCACGCGCTCGTGAAGGGTTAGATTACATTTCTTTACGAAGCCTTTGCCGCATGTTCTGGAAGTAAAAACGTGTGTGAATATTTGAAGAATGAAAACATGCCACCAACGCACAGGCAGACACTGATGAGCTGATGAGAGAGGGTTTAGTGAAGTGAAGATGTAACAAGTTTTCATTTTCTAACGTTTCTAGTGATGCAGTCACAAGAGGCGAATCAAACATCAAAACATCAACGGCCCGTTACAGTCCACTGCTGGACTGTGAGCCTCCTCCCCTTAAGTGTTTGGTTTCACCATAATCTCCACGCTTGGCAGGCGGGTTGGAGATCGCAGATTAAAAGGTTACTGTATCAGAGAGCGCTGCTGCCCGTTCCCTGTTCAATGTGTAGTCCCTAAGTCGCCTCTTACGACACCCACGAGAAGAGTAGGGGTTGGTAACTAATGTATTCTACTCTGGCACACACGGCTAGAGGCGAATAATCCCTGCATATTTACTGGGGCAGAAACCAAGCTTCGTTTGGCAGTTTTATTGCTAGTAAAAATAAGCACTATACCTTGATTTTTAATTCCGTAAAATTCTGACAGATGGAGTATTACCAGGCAGAAAACAGGTTACCAAAATTACAGGTATCACGTTTTGATGAATAAAAAAAACACAGTGAATTATTTTAAAGTCATACTTTATGCAGCCTTCATTTTATTTAATTTTTTCAATTGTTGGATGACTATAATATTTTCAAGTTACTACATTCAAGTTGTAATCTGTTCAAGTTACTACATTCAATGTGGGAGAATATTTACTAAGGCCGGGTATCATTTTCAAATAACTGCAGGTTGCAAACAGTTGGTTAATATTTATATTTCTAATGCAAAAAGGCTTTTAAAAATGCTTGGAACCAAAAAAATAAAGATGTTCTTAATCTAACATATTAGCAATACTATTAAAATAACACTTTAAAATAAAACTTCACTTTAATTTCGTATTGTAAGGCCACAGATAAAAAAGCACAGCTTTAACCATACAAGATTCAAATAGAGTTTGCACAAGCCACTGGAGTTGTTATTTTAATTGCATTGTATGTAAATTATGATTTGCCTGTCTTGTTATAATAGTGATAACAGAAATGTACATGTGAAAAAAGGTTTGCGACAAGCGACCTGAGAATTGTCAGAATTCCACGGAATAAAAAATCAAGGTATAAGGTTCGCAGCTTTTTGCAGCAATAGGGAATATTGAGTTCGTCTGAAAGTATAAACAAATTTAATACTAGCAGTCAAAACAAACTATAACTTTTTTTTCTATGGCGGATGTATGGCTTGCGTGTCATATGACGTCACATGACACGTCGGACCTCTCTGTCCAACCAACACGTTTGAAGCCATATAACTTTGTTTCTGAGCAAGATATTTGAAAAGAAAAATTATATGTTTATCTGGAACTTGAAATATTTCGATTCAAGTTTGATAAGACTTTTAAGTTGTGTTTTGAGTGTAAGTATCATGACAGGGTATGTTTCAGATAACATTGGAAAAATCTTTCATAGGACACCTTTCCAGACATATGTCAATCTTGATTAGTTGACAAGTGTGAATCACGAATAAACTTTTGTCTTTTTTCCAATGTTATTTGAAATGAAGCATAGTGTTGTGCGAGTTATTAATATGTCAGACTCACTTGCACACGTTGGGTTTGTAGCCGGTGTGAATGCGGATGTGGAACTTGAGGTGTTCTCTGCTGGAGAGCGCTTTGCCGCAGATGTTGCACAGGAAGTTGCGCTCGCCCGTGTGCGCGCGCAGGTGGCGCCTGCAACGGAAGTAGGGTAAAATTGGGGCAGCTGTATCGGAGCCGAGCGAAGCGAGCAATTTTCCCAAACTAACCTGTCTCTCTCTTTATCGATTTCAAATTATATTTTGAAAATATCTGTTAAGTACATGTTTTACTCGGAATATACAGCACGCCGCCAATTTTCTCAGTCACTGCTATGAAGGATCTCGTTTCGTTCGGCTCCATCCAATACAGCTTGCTCCTATTTTCACAACCTAACCTGATTATCCATTTAGTATTGTATTTTTTTTTAGGTACAACCTTAAAAATAAAACAACACGTCTGCTGCATTATTAATATTGTTTTCTCTCTAAGCCTACTCTGATAACAATAACAATTTTTATATTTTCCCGTAAGCTATCTTTAATAAACATGATATTATGCGTCAGCAGCAGTTTAAATAGTCACATGTTATAAACCATTACATCAGTTTAATGGTTCACATCTTTTATGAGTAATGGTCATTAGTTAAAAGATTTTTTAACCAAAACCTTGATTTAAAATAAAGTATGGACCTCTATTTCCATTGATTTATAATAAAAGTCAAATATGTTATTTAGCTACAATAATTTATTCTTTATACACCATTTTTTCAAGCAAGTTACATTTTTTAAAGCACACATAGTTGGATGATAAATACATTTATAAATATCACTAGCTGAGCGATACTCTTCAAACTTAATAAAGTAGGACAGTTCTTATCTTCTAAGTTAATAACATTAACCGTTAAAAAAATATCTTTTATCCATTTCAGTTTTTCAAGTCCTTTACAATAAATGGTTTTGTCAATCAAAAATTCATCAACATACAAGGACAACTTGTTGTACGGTAGGAAACCATTGTTCCAATACATTTTTCTATTTCTCTGTATCCAGTTTACTTGTTTTCTCTCAGTGATTGAAAGATTATAAAATGGACAAGGAGGTTGAAGCAACGGAACTTGCAGTTGATCGTTGCATAAAATTGCAATTTCTTTAGGTATAAACTTATTATTATCGGTTTTAAATCCTTGTACATCCACAATTGCTATATCAGATTTCATGACAGTTTTCGTACTAAATTACTTAGAGGTTTGTATTCAATCAAACGATCGTTTATAATTAAGCAATAAGCACTGGTATTATCAGGGATATCCTTCAAACTTTATATTTCCAAGCGAACATCGACAGGTCCAGTTTTCAAATTCTCGTTTTGCCTTGAACAATCTATTACAAACAAAGGTGCCTTTTCTTTGACCTTCTGAAGATCAAGCAGCGGATCGGTTGGAAGGTTGTATTTAGCATACATATCGTATAATATACCGTATTTGTTTTCGTTAAACTTTATGTTAATAGAATCGTATGGGTAGTAGAAAGAATTTAAATACAAGGGCTGCTATTTATGTATCCGGAACTAGCCACTTAAATAAACAATATTTAAAAAGAAATTATAATATTTAAAAATAGAACTCTTTGGCTGTAAAATAAAGTTTGTTTCATTCATCTGTCAATTGTTTTTACATTGTGGCGCCATTTTTAAAATTCATTGTCTATCATCACCATGGATTTGACTCGTGAAAATTTTCGTGCTATGATTTATTACGACTTTCGGCGTGGATTAACTCAAAAACAGTGCATGGATCAACTTTTGTCGACTTTTGGGGAGGAAGCCCCATCGAAAACCACTGTGTATCACTGGTTCAGTGAGTTTAATCGTGGTCGTCGTATGCTTGCGGACGATTTTAAAGAAGGTCGCCCTAAATCGGCTGTTGTACCACAAAATATTGATGCTGTGCGCGAACTAATAATGCAAGACCGTCATGTTACATATCGCGAGATAGAGGCATTTCTGGGCATTAGTATGACGAGTATTTATAAAATATTACACGAACATTTGGCTGTAAAAAAAATTTGTTCTTGTTGGATCCCGCACAACTTAACAGTTGAACAAAAACAGGCTCGTGTTGATTGGTGCAAAAAATGATAGAAAAATAGAAATGTGGTACATCAAAAGCTGTTCATAATATCTACACAGGAGACGAATCTTGGATATATGCGTATGATCCCGAAACTAAACAGCAGTCAACGGTTTGGGTGTTCCAAAATGAGCCAAACCCAACTAAAGTTGTTCGTGCAAAAAGCACTTTGAAGCAAATGGTTGCCTGCTTTTTTGGTATTAGTGGACATGTGGCTACAGTACCACTAGAGAATCGTAAAATGGTTAATTCTGAATGGTACACCACCATTTGCTTGCCAGAAGTCTTTGGAGAAATACGCAAGAACAATCGACAACGAAGAATAATCCTTCACCACGATAACGCCAGCTGTCACACCTCGGCCGCAACAACGGAGTATTTAAATAGTCAAATGATCGAATTGACGGGTCATCCGCCGTACAGTCTCGACTTGGCACCCAACGACTTTTATTTATTCCCAAGCGTGAAGAACAAATTACGTGGACACCGATTTTCGACCCGGGAAGAAGCCGTTGATGCTTTCAAAATGCACGTTTTGGAGATACCCGATACAGAATGGAAAAAATGCTACGAAAGTTGGTTTCAACGTATGAAAAAATGCATCGATCATCACGAGGAATATTTTGAAAAGCAATAAAAGTATATTTGGTTATAGATGTTTGTTATTTTTTGTTATTCCGGATACATAAATAGCAGCCCTCGTATAATGTGACATTTGTTATATCACAATGATCAAATGCTGAATGATCTTCATTTTTGCAATTTTTTTATTCGTTTGCAATCCAAAAATAACATATCTTGGTTTCCCTAGTTGTGATGTAGTTTTTACAGACCAGGAATGTTTAGTAGGCAACAGTGGATATTCATAGAGATCCCAGTTTCGAAAAGCAAATTGAATAGGTTTATCTTTTTCTAAATGTTTCAATAAAACAAGTTTTTGTGCATCTGATACTTTAACATGTGGCATGCGCCATTGAACCTTTTGAATTTGTAATTGTACCAAATCTTCTTCGTCAGCTATAATACTGTTTAAATTTGTATTACTTCTGTTAAGTATAAGTTCATGTTTGCAGTTTATTATTATTTTTCGATAATCTTCCGCAAAACCTAATAATTTGTTTAGCGGTAATAAAACACTAAATCCCTCCTGTTGATTTTTAGACCCGTTCATGTTCCAACCCCAAATTTCTGCAGCTTTGCTTTCTCCTGTGTTCATAGAAACTAAAGCTGTCATTGTTGTGGTGATTCCTGCATTTCTAATGCGATCTATTTCAATACCATTCAGTTCATATCTAATATCTTGGAAAAGAAAAGCAAAGGCATTATTTATAAATTCAGTCTTTTTTCTTTCATGTGCCAGTAACGCTATCTTTCACAGTAATGTTAAAGTTCCCTTCAATATATACTGAACTAGCGGAAGGTAGCACATAAATATCTTGTTGATGAATAGGAATTCGTATTTCATCATTTTCATTGTAACTAGTATTGTAGGGGTTATAAGTATGGATTTCATAACTTTCGATAGAATTATCAAATTGTGGATGATCGGATATTTGAAGAATGCTCATATTTTAAATCCCAGAGCTTTAAGAAACTCTTTATTACTTTTGGAAATTTTAACTGATTTTTTACGTCTTGGCCGTGGAACGTCACGTTTAATAATGGTACTCCAATGAGTTTGACTTTGTATTTTATTAGTATTATCGTTATGATTAAATACTAGCATTTTATTTTGCGTAAATGAAGGCACAGTTGGATATTTTCGTTCTCAAATTCAATTGTAAGGTAATCAATCTTTTTAATTAATTTTGTTAATTTTTGAAATGTTTAAGTGTTTAAAAACATTAAAATACAAATGATATTTAGAAAAACAAGCCATGTCAAAGATGAATAATTCATAAAATATGCATACTCTCATGCTTTATACCATAATCCTAAAACGCGATATCAAAGTTTTTGTGAGTGATTCATATAAATTACAGTAACACAAATTTACTCATGATCAGTGATAAAGAGAAATGCATGACAGAAGCGCTCGGTCTGTCGTGCAGAGTATCTGAAGACTGTATCACCCTGCTAGTTGAGCATGGTGATGCGTACGGCCGATACGTGATCACTAGCTGCACCCGTCTTTCACGTGAAAAAGGATGCGAGCGGCCTTAGAACGTGATTGATAAGTGCACTGTGCGTTTCCCATAGAAAGGCGAATGACTAAAGCCCTATGAAACTATAGCACTTTTGTTTCCACCCTCGGAACAGTGTGCCCAACTATACGGAAAACAGAAAAAAGTCTTCGAGAGGCACACACTGTTCCGCAGGCGTTTTGCTCCTTTTTAACGTGAATCCTGCAGACGAGAAAAAGGATAGTCTCGGAACAGTGTGCCCAAACTAAACGGAAAATAGAAAAGTTTAATTTTAAATGGATAGAGGTAGAGAAAGACATGGGAGATTGAGGCAGGCTATCGGAGCCGGGCGAAGACAGGCGAGGCGATTGATACAGCTGCCCCAATTTTACCCTACTAACGGAGGCCGACCAGCTTTGGTTAAGATGATAATAATCATGCATTTACGTAAATTATCGAGATTTTTTAACCTAAATTATAGAGCTTACTTACATGTTTTGCCAACGTTAGAGTTAGCATGCAAATTATACTGACCTGAAGTGCGTCGGTGGTACAGTAGCTAGGGCCACTGCCTCCCGTCCGGGAGATGCGGGTTTGATCCAATGTGTTTTCGAATTTCGAATTCATATGTACGTTTATTCGATGTCCTTACGGTGAAGGAAAACATCGTGATGAAACCTGCACACTCCTGCGAAGAAATTCAAAGGTTGTGTGTGAAGTCGACCAACCCGCACTGGGCAGCGTGGTTGTCTGAGGCCTGGTTACCCTTCAGGGTAGGCTCGAGCCCCTCGGTGGGGACGTAATGTGAGTTGTTGATGATGATGCTGACCTGAGCGAGTTGAGGTGCGCGAACTGCCTCGTGCAGAGCGCGCACCGCAGCGTGAGCGCGCGCGCCGCCGCCTCGGGGTGCGCGCGCGCGCGGTGCGACAGCAGGTAGCGCATGTACACGAACCTAACAACACACATTTATTTTAGTTTATTTATTTATTTGGAGAATAAACAGGGACAGACTTACAAAATAACAAGTCTGTTTGTTCTCCTCATCAGGTCGCGTTTCTCAACCGATTCTCGTAAAATTTTGTAAGCAGATTCGATTTGTCATGGCATTTCCCTTCACTAAGAAATTGCCGAACAGTGTATTTAAATGTATGTTTATAAGCTTAATAAGTAAATAAATAAACGCTAGTGAAGGGTACACGCTTTAAGGTTCGCGGTAACTTAAGTTAAAAGAGTATGTTTTTCGTAAAAATAAATAAATTAAGTCCCTAAATCCAACACCGTAAAGTATAAGGCACTCACCCCTCGGGGCACAGGTCGCACACGAACCGCTTGTCGGGGCCCGAGCCCGGCTCGCCCTCCTCGCCCCACTTGTGCGTCAGCCCTAAGGAACGCACAACTTATTATTGAACAGGGAATAATTGCACAAAAAAATTGTCAGTGCAGGATGGACGAGCACTTTTAACAAGAGTTAATATGCAAGCGTTAGTGGGTATAGGGCGCTCGTCTGTCCAGTGCCCACTGACGCCAGCGACTGACTCAATGTGAATCGGCCTTAACGGTAGGATGCAGGATTTAGATGTCAGATGTCACTAATGAAAACTCGACCGATACTATGGAGCGTCTTTATTACATTAAATTATTCAATGATGTATTTCGCCAGACGTACCAAAACTAGGTCACCCGAGTCAGCGTAATAGATTGAAAATCATGTACAGTACAAATCGGATACAGATGAAGTGCGCAAACGCCCCTAAGGGTTCTTTTTTGACCACATAACCCTAACAACAGTTTATTAATTATAAGGTTGCTTAGTGGGTGTCTCGGACCAACCACCCACTGGACACCACATGTCAGGGCGCTACTTTCCGAAACGCATAGGTGCATTAAAATTTGCACATATAAATATCTCTGGGCGGCCAATACCTCGCGGCTCACTTCAGTTTCGACCAATTATGAGACGTGTCAATATGTTGCGTAAGCGAAATGAACCAATCGCGACGTGTTCCCCGCGCCCCCGCACCGCATTTGTTTGTTAGTAAATTATACAGAATGCTGTGTCCAGTGGGTGGTTGGTCTGAGGTGGGTGTAAATGCGTCTGAGTGACAGGTATTTCTGTGACATTCCCCCCCTCTTTTCCACTGTAGCGCGAGCCTCACCGTGTTTGAGTATCTGGTGGTGGTCCCGGAAGGTTTTCTCGCAGAGCGCGCAGCGATAAGGCCGCCGGTCGCGCTCCCAGTGCTTCTGCCAGTGCGCCGGCCACGCGCCGCGCTCCACGCGCTGCCAACGTCACGAACAGAATCAAAGTATACTTTCAAATCAACTATAATTTCATTGCAAATAACGCCCTCTCAAAAAAATTATAGGCTATGTAAGGTATAGTGATTCTAACGATACCTCACACATCCAAATCTGTTTAGGCATTTAGAAGTTATGGTTGTACGGTGCTTCCGTACAGACTTTAAAATGATAGATTTGATAGTTGGAACGAAGTAATTTATTCCAAAATAAATGATAAAATGATGCGAGTACACGTAATGATTGTTTATAGTGAACTGATGAGTCGATGACCTAAATACAGCGATTTGAAGTAAAATGCTAAGGCGGCGTAAAGTAAATGTATGACGGTTGTTAAACCGTACATGCTCCGGGAGAGGAAGGGAAAGATGATGATGGGTGCTAAAAATATCATGTTGAGGAAGGATGTGAGTGTGATTGGATAGTGTTATTATGATAGATGATATATTATGATGAAGATGATGCTCTTAAAAATTAAAAATTAATCTTAAGTGAACGAATCCTTAAATAAATACATGTCACACATTAAATTTTAATAGGACGTTTTATGCGACCGTAACGTGGATCCGTAGTATCGTCGTCGCTGTTGTAGGGTATTCCAGGATCTGCTGCTACCGGGCAGCGGCTGGTTCCTGGCTGTTGTGCAGTGGCACTGATGGAGTGTCGCAATGTTTGGGATGCTTTTTTTGATTTACGCGTCAAGGGCGTCGCTCTCACGGGCGGCGACGGTGCTAAATGGACAAGTTGCACGGGAGGCTCGGCGGCTGCGGCTGAGCTTTGGTTCCTTACACGTACAAAGCCCTTGATTACTCTATGCCACAATAGTCCAATGCTCATGCAGATGATAATTGCTATTATAATGTATATCAACACATTCTGTATTACATCGTGTGGCGAAGTACTGTCCGAAAGAACTACATCTTCTTCGTTTTTCATATGTTGAATTTGATTTCCTATGTGTTTCAGATCTTTTTTTATAGCGGTCAGATTGAAGTAAGATTGCTGAGTGCTGTTGATAGTGCTAGTTTCATTATAAATTGGAGGGAATAAGTCTATGATGTGATTTATGGAAGGTATCTCAATCGACAGTACATCTGATCCGACCTTCAGTATATTACTCCTCAGTCTATGAGAATATATTGTAAATGATTCGCTTTTTATAATACACCCTTCGCTAAGTCCGATTATTCCGGTTCCATTCATATTCTCTGCTGAAACTTGATTCCCACATATGATTCGTATATAGCATAATCCACAACAAGAGTATAAGTATGTATTCAATTGATATAGTTCTGACCACGTGGTTTTGCATGGAACGGTGTCAGTTACAATACACTCTTTTGACGTGTTATCTTTTACGCATAGGCTCTTGTCTGACGTCATGCGGTATACAGGCTTTTGCAATGGACATAAATAAGTGATGTCATCATATTGATTGCATTTCTGTAGATCATACTGGGTCATAGCGAAGTAAGAGTCTTTTTGTATATTTATTGCAATGTAGTCTGATATAGGAACTAAACTAACCATGGTATCCTTTTTCTTATGTGGAATAGTGATTAATTTGTAAATCTCGTAGTAGTCTCTAGCTACAAGAGGGATTCTGATTTCAAAAATGAAGAACTGGTCTGTCATCTTTGCCTTGACTTTCAACATGTGATGAAGTTTTGGTAGGTCGCTTAGCTGGTTATTGATCGGCAGTGATAAATCTTTGGATAGTTGACCTGATATTACGTTCAGTTCGTTCTGTAACTGCTCTGGGGTGATTAAGTGAAAGTTAAACGATCCGAAGTTAAGATCCATGATTGTATCGAGTAAACTTTCTTGTATGTCTTTCAAATTTTTCAAAATGTTGTTTGCAATGATGGCTGCTAATGCTAACTCGTTGCTGTTTGCCAGTTCATCTATATGTGCCTTCATTGCATTAGACATTTTCTCTAGGTTATTAATGTGATGATTTATAATCTTATGCTGCTTATCTATAGCATCTTCCATTCTTTGAAGTAAATTGTGCTCTGCTTCTATTAATGATGTCTGATTTTTCCATAATAGTGCTAAGTGTTTTTGATTTTTCCTGAGTGACCTGATATCGCTTGCATATTGTTCGGCAAATTGTTCATCGAGTACTCCGAATAATGACCTTGCTATGCTACCGACCCCGTTAACAAGGCCGCGTCGAGCACGTGGGTGCGTGCTTTCAAACTGCTGACCGAGCAACATGTGATTATAGTGCTCGAGTTCCTTATAGCCGTGACGTAATTGAATGAGTATTACGTCACACAATGATGGCTTATCTTTGTGGCATATGCTCCCCATGCTGTCTATATATTTTTTAAGTATCTCCATTCCATTCCAATAAGGTGCCATATCATAATAGACGATAAGCTTCCATTCGTCTCTCATAAGATGCATGTCTGAGATCTTGTCAAAATATATGCTTTGATTATTTTTCAAATGTGTTATGTTATAAGTGCAATGGGCTGGTAAGACAAACATCATGGTCAGCAAAGTGATAGCCAATGCTTTAAATTTTGACGTTGATGAGCTCTTTATTGCTGACGTTTTTGGCGATTTGTCATTTGATATTTTGTTTTGATCACATTTATTCGTTTGTTTACATTCTTTATCGTGTACTGGCAGTGGTGATAGTTTTATAACGGGTCTTTGTATAACGCCATTTTTTGTTTTGACGCTAACTACGCGCACGAGTCCATCTTTTCCAGGATGAAGCTCGGTTACCCTACCGAGGGACCACCTTCCTGCTGGTAAGTTTGCCTCATGAATGATCACGATGTCTCCGACTTTTTGATTTTGCTGCTGCTGTTGCCATTTGCTTCGTAACGACAGTTGGCATAGATATTCTGCTTGCCATCTTTTCCAAATGTCGTTGAATATTTTTTGCGTTAGTTGCCATCGCGTCCTTTCATCGCGTTCAGTTTCTATGATCGTGAGAGTCGGTCCGCTTGATAAGAAGTGTGCAGGAGTTAGAAACTCTATGTCTTCTGGATCTTCTGATAAAGCGCAGAGTGGCCTAGAATTTAGACACGCTTCTAGTTGTGATAAAAGTGTCGCGTACTCTTCGTAAGTTAATTTCTGCTCACCAAGGACTCTTCGTAGATGATGTTTCAAGCTTTTCACGGCAGCTTCCCAAAGTCCGCCTGCACTAGGCCATGATGGTGCATTGAAATGAAATTCTATCTCCATTTCTGTCGCTTGAGAGTAAAATTCATCGTCTAGTGTTGCTTGTAAGTTGACATATTCATGCTGTAGTACCCGATTAGCTCCAACGAAGTTAGTGCCGTTGTCGCAAAATATGTGACGTGGTGTTCCACGGCGGGCAGCCATTCTTCTCAGTGCTGCTAGAAAGGCTGACGATGATAGGTCGGATACAATCTCTAGATGTATAGCCTTTGTTGCCATACAGACAAATACAGCTATGTATCCTTTTGTCGTCTTTATGCCTCGACCTTTGTTAGCTTTTACGTCAACAAATCCAGTGTAATCAACGCCGGTATTGAAAAAAGGCCGTGTTGGATTGATGCGGGCTGCTGGTAGATCTCCCATTAATTGAGTTTGTTTAATAGGAGCATGCTTTCTGCAGATAACACAGTTGCGAAGGCGCTTCTTAACAGCTCGATTTCCTCCTATGATCCAATAATGCTGCCTGAGGCGAGCTAATGTTAGGCGGGCTCCTCCATGAAAAGTGTCTCTGTGGGCTTGATCTATAAGCAAGTTCGTTAGATGACCGTCATGTGGGATGATGAATGGATGCTTCATGTCATCATGGATGTTTGCGTTTTTGATTCGGCCACCAACTCTTAGTAATCCATTTTGATCTGTAAATGGATTTAAACTTAGAATCTTGCTTCTTTGGCCAATCTTGCTCTGATTTTTAAGACTCTGTATATCGTCTGCAAACTCAATATGTTGGATATGATAAATAATTTTCCGTCTTGCTCTTGATATTTCATCGACTGATAAGAATGATTGCTTTGATCGGTCACGTAACACCCAGGCGAGCACTCGGGTTGCTCGAACAAAGTTGCTATGTTTGTTTACAATTTGGCTTATAATGTTTTCTTGAGTTGTAGTCGCCACATTTGTTTGTACTGCCTTTTTCACATCTAGGTCAGTGACGTAAACAGGCTGCTTTTCTTGTTTTTCAGGCTTGTAGGATGGCAACCAAGTCGGTCCATTCCACCACAAAGGATGATCTAGTAACTGTTTTGCTGTGATACCTCTACTGGCACAGTCAGCGGGGTTTTCAGCTGACTTCACGTAGCGCCAGCATTCGGGAGGCATGAATGCTTTGACTTGCTCCACTCTGTTGGCCACAAAAGGTTTCCATCGGTGTGTATCGCCTTGTAGCCAACCCAGAGCTGCCATTGAGTCGGTCCAACCAAATATTTTGATGTTATAATTTGGTAGGCTTTTCAAAATTATTGCCATGAGTTTTGATAATAGTTGACATGACATTAATTCAAGTCGTGGTAATGATATGCTCTTTTTTACTGGCACGAGTCTTGTCTTTGCTGCTGCCAAGATTGGTAATAGCTGATTACTGCTGGTGTTTTGATTGTTTACCTTGCAGTAAATAACACATGCGTAGGCTTTTGTTGATGAGTCACAGAATCCATGTAACTCAATCTGATCTTTTTCGTGATTTTGTAACCATCTTTGGACCTTGACTTTATTGATGTTATCCAAGTCAATTCGTATTTTTTGCCACTCTGTATTAAATGCTTCTGGAAGCTGAGTATCCCACTGGACGTCATGTAGCCATACTTTTTGAAAGAGAAGTTTCAGCTTAGTCGTCACTGGAGAAAGCCATCCGAGTGGGTCAAAAACCTTTGATATTTCTGATAGTAGTATGCGTTTTGTTAAGGGCTTTGCTGATTCTTGATTTAGCTTGATTTGAAACGAAAATTGATCTTCTTGAGGGTTCCAGCGTAATCCAAGAGTTTTTGTGGATTCTGGATATTTGAAATCAAATATTCGATGATTTGATGCAGTTTCGACACCATGAAGAAGCTCAGTCTTGTTTGACGACCATTTCCTGAGATTGAAACCGCCAGACTTAAGAAGATTTATTAGGTCTATCTGTAGCTGCTTAGCTGAACTGATGCTGTGACTACCACTCAGTAAGTCATCCATGTAAAAGTTTTCTTCTAAAGCTTGCTTAGCTGATAAAGAGTAGTTAAGACCCTCGTCTTTTGCTAATTGTTTAAGTGTCATCATGGCAAGAAAAGGTGCTGCTTTCGTGCCATAAGTGACCGTCGCTAGATTATATTCACGTAGCGGCTGATTGCTGTCATCTCTCCAGATGATCTTTTGTAGTGCTTGATCATCATGGTGTACTATGATCTGTCTGAACATCTTTTCAATGTCAGCTGTGAATGCTATCTCATACTGTCTCCACTTCATAATCAACGATAAAAGATCTTGCTGCAAGTTAGGTCCGCTGTACATAAGATCATTTAAACTATGACCCGATGACGTAGGCGATGACGCGTTGAATACAACTCGAAGCGCCGTAGTAGTCGAATCACGAATGACGCAATGGTGCGGAAAGTAACAGTCGAGTGTCAAGTTACCGTCGCTGCTCGCTTGGTACATGTGACCTAAATTGATATATTCGTCAATGAATAATTTGTAGGCTTCTGATATATTGTTATTTTTCTTAAACTTTTTCTCTAGTTGAAGAAACTGTGCTACTGCTTTTTTCTTGGACTCTCCTAATTTCTCTTTAGCGTCAGGTTTCATAGGGAGTCTTACAACGTAACGACCATCGTCCTGTCGTGTCGTTTGTTCGCTGTATTGTTGTAAACAATAATAATCTTCTGATGATATATTGATAGCGTTTTCATCTATATCTTCTATGGACCAAAATCTTTGTAGATCGTTAGTGTCGTTAGTAACAACGTTGCATTGATATGTTTTCACGTTGCCGCATAGTAACCATCCAAGATGAGTTTGCTGAGCCATTGGTTGAGATACATTGTCTCCTTTGATGATTCCTCCCAACATGATGAGAGAATAAATATCAGCGCCTAGTAACAGGTCTACAGGGCGGCAGACATAAAACTCTGGATCTGCTAATTTGATATTTTCTAAGTGCGTCCAAGTTGGTTTTTGGAAGGTTTGATTAGGCAGATTGTTAATTAAATTTTTCATGATAACCACTTCGGCATTGAAAGTGAAATCGCCGTGTATAGCTGACATGTTTATCTCCATGGCTCCTTTGCAGTTGTTTTCTTGAGCACCTAACCCAAAAACTACACCCTTACAGCGGCGTCTAGGTAGCCCAAGCCTCTGAGCGGCGTTCTCAGTGATTAGAGAGATCTGAGAGCCCTGGTCGATAAGAGCTCGCATGCTGTGATAATTGCCATCGGCTGCTTGTACCTTGATCTGCGCGGTGGCCAATAATATTTCTGCTTGATGATTTTGCGACACATTTACATTTTCAGTATTTTGTGATTTCAAAGGTTTAGCTAACGCGTCGTGCAGTATTGTATTATGCTGTTCATTACATTTACGACATGTTTTTGTCGAAATGCACTTGCTACCCTTGTGATCGTATAAACAATTGATACAAAGCCTCAGTTTGTTTGTAACTTTCAACTTCATCTCGTTTGACAAATCAATAAATTCTTTGCAGCAAAAAATTCCGTGATCACCTTTGCAATGAGGGCATCTGCTTGCTGATGCGAACAATGATTTTGCAATAGGCTTGTTGTTATACGCGTTATTTGCAAATTGTTTGTAATTATAATTCTGTTGCTGGGAGCGTTTTGTGCTGAATGATAAATTTTGTGTGCTCGTTTTTTGCAAAGTGCTGTCTTGCTTTCGCCGAGATGCTTCAAGTGACGTAAATTTATTTTCTAGAAACTCAAAGAATTCGGTCAATGATGGTAAATCTCGTGGTTTTTTGATTGATTCTATGTAGTCCTTATGAGTATCAGCATCCAATTTTTGTGTCAGAATGTGCACTAATAAAGGATCCCAGGTTGATATATCTACTCCTAGGTTTTTAACCGCATTCAGACATTCCTTAGCAGTATCATGAATTCGCTTGATGATGGATGATGTTTGTTGTTGCATCACTGGTAGAGACATAAGTATGTTGATATGCGAGCTGAATATTAACTTGTTGTTGTTATACCTATGATTCAGAATATCCCAACAAACAAGGTAGTTTTCAGAGCTGATATTGAGATGTTGTATTAGTTTTTCCGCCTCGCCTTTGACCTTGCTTTTTAAAAACTGCATTTTCTGCGCGTTAGACATAGAACGGTTACTGTGAATGGATTCATTGAATAGATCTTTAAATGACACCCATTTGTGATAGTCGCCGTTAAATGTTGGAATGTCCATCGTAGGCACAGAATGAGTTTTGTATGATGCTGATCCCATTCTTTGATTTAGCTGTCTTTTGGCTAAGTTATACTGTCTCTCGTAGTGACTGAATGTTAGCTCATACTCTTGGTTTTCTTCAGAGAGCTCGCTATCGATCTCCCAGTGTAGTACGTCGATAGTAGTCCAGCGAGCTTCGACATGCTTGATAATATCTTCAAATTCCCACTTTTCTGACAGGGTATCGAAGTCAATGTTTTTGATAGTGCGTGAGAAAGCCTTAAAGTTGCTCTTTTGCTTGCGAAGCTTTTCATTAATCTTGTCTGCATTGCCTCCTTCAACTTTAAGCTGAACGTTGTCGAAATCAGCTGTAGTGATACGCTCTTCTTCAGAATAAGCAGTGCGAGGCGAAGCCGCGGAGATGGTCGCAGCTCCGGCCGATGATGTACTAGCCGTAGTTATCAATGATGATTTTTGGGTTAACTTATAAAATTTAGGCATAACCGGTAAGCCGCCTTCTTCCGGGTTTTCTAAATGCACTAAATATTCGTTAAAGTAATTGGTCAACTCCACGGTGAACTCCTTAGTCCTTTGATAACAGTTTTTCGTAGAGTAGTCATGATCCCTGATTGGATAATCAATGAGCATTCTATGATTGCTATTAAACTCGTTCCAAAGCGCTTCCAATGTATTTATCCTGCGTTGAATGCCAGAATGAGTCCTGCGTTCTGGCCCATCCTTTCCAAAATTTATGAGATTCTTTTCAATTGAATCCATAAGCTGGTACTGCTTTGCTACGATTTCTTCCATCTTGATTGATAGGTGGTGCTGTGCTGATCGATAACAAGTAAATATAGGGTAATAAGGCACTTTTGTTAATCTCGTAGGTATGTGCGCCTTCTCAATCTAACCGGTGAGACCCGCTGGTGGGAGGCCGGACGACCGATTCGCTACCAAACTAGAAAAACAAAATTACAGTACCTTTAATTAGTAGTTGCTGATGATCTCGATGCTGCTCTGATGATGTTGATGATGATGATGAAACGTCCGTCACTAAAAGTTCCACGTTTCACACTTAGTTTTTGATTGCTTGCTAGTTCAACCTCACACGACGTAGTAACACGACGAAACCGACGAAAATACAACGCACACGCGAGGTCCAAGGTTCGAAGGACCATAAAGTTGTACGGTGCTTCCGTACAGACTTTAAAATGATAGATTTGATAGTTGGAACGAAGTAATTTATTCCAAAATAAATGATAAAATGATGCGAGTACACGTAATGATTGTTTATAGTGAACTGATGAGTCGATGACCTAAATACAGCGATTTGAAGTAAAATGCTAAGGCGGCGTAAAGTAAATGTATGACGGTTGTTAAACCGTACAATGGTGGAATAGAGAGATGCCGTGTGGTGACGGCAGAGTAGAATACATTAGTCACCAACCCCTACTCTTCCCGTGGGTGTCGTAAGAGGCGACTTAGGGACTACACATTGAACAGGGAACGGGCAGCAGCGCTCTCTGATACAGTAACTTTTTAATCTGCGATCTCCAACCCGCCTGCCAAGCGTGGAGATTATGGCAAAGAGGCTCATAGGCCAGCAGTGGACTGTAACGGGCCGTTGATTTGAAAGAGACTCCCATACATACATACATGAACCCTGAACTGAACACATTACACTTTTTGAGCAGTCGTGTAAATGGGTTTGAAATCCAATCGTGTTTTGGGTAAGGCTGGAAAATATCTTCAACTATCATCATCATTATCAACAGCATATACGTCCCCTCCCCACCGAGGGGCTCGAACCTACCTTGAAACCTACCTAACCTACCCTGAATTGAGCGTCGAATAAACGTACTTAAATATGAATTTGAAATTCGAAAACACATTGGTAATGGTGGGGATCGAACCCGCGTCTCCCAGACGGGAGGCAGCGGCCCTAGCCACTAGACCACCGACGCTTTCAGAATCAAGCACCTACATATCAACCTCCGTTACAGTTTCAGTACCTTTTGGCAGCGCGTGCACTTGATGGGGTCCTGGTCCGCGGGCGCGGGCGGCGCGGGCGGCGGGGGAAGCGCCTCCGCCTCCGCCGCGTGCTCTCTGGAACAAGGATACCACCATTTGAATTTAATACTATACAAAATGGCGTATGAAAAGACTGTTTTTTTTTTTTTTTTAAAAAGAGTTTTTTTTTATATTGACGGACCTAATCACTATTTATACCAGAGTGGTTGAGGGGTTATTGTCGATGAGGATGATCCGAACGAAATAGACTCCAAATTATCGTTGTTACACAAATGTTTATTTGGTAGATATGATCACTACAACACAAGTCCCTCGCACATAAATTAGTACAATAATTTATAAGTGTTATAAACGAATATCGTGTTCTAAACTAGGTTTCCATCTAGCTCGCACAAACGCGGGGAATAGAATAATAATAGCATCTGTCAAACGCCAGGTGGCGCTGCCATCGGGCGCGCTTATCTCGTACAACTGTGTCGCCACACCACCCCCCCACGGAGAGAAATAAGTCAATCAAAATTTTTGAATTTAACCGTTCTGCCATACCTAGTGGTATATGGCTTTTTGGGTTCGTCCATGACTGGGACTGAAGGTGTAACGATAGGTGTAGGTCCTGTAAAAGAAACAGGTATCTGCTGTGATATAGAGGGAGACTTCACAGCAACAGGTGCAGGTGAAGTGACTGGCGTCGTAGGAGAGGTAAGAGAACTATGGTCAATGTACGCTGGCTTAAGGCGATCGATACTAACTACCACAGTCCTACCCTTGTTGTTAATGGTAAACGTCTTGCCATCAGATGATTTCTCGATGACAGGATGGGGACCAGTATACGGAGGCTGTAAAGGACGACGGACGGCATCTTCCCGTAAAAATACGTGCGTCGCAGCAGCCAAATCTTTAAAAACAAAAATAGATGGTTCGGAATGACGGGACGCTGGAACAGGTCGAATGGAGGACATGCGGTGTCGCAGTTGAACAACAAAGTCACCAGGATCCTCGAGTCTGTTCGGACCTTCAGCAGGAATCAACAGTTCGCCTGGAAGGCGTAAGGTCTCGCCATATAACATTTCGGCAGCGGTGGCTTTCAAGTCTTCCTTAAAAACAGATCGCATGCCTAATAAAACAATTGGAAGGGCCTGTACCCACGAGCCGCCGTGGCACATAAGAGATGCCTTTAATTGCCGGTGTACGCGCTCAATCATCCCGTTTGCACTTGGATGGTACGCAGTGGTACGGACACGTTTGGTAGCAAAAGTACACATCAAACGACGAAATAGGTCTGACTCAAATTGAGCACCGCGATCAGTCGTTAAAATTGTAGGCACACCAAAGCGTGGGATCCACTCCCTTGTGAACGTGTCAGCAACTTCCTCTGCTGTGACAGTACGCATAGGCCAAACTTCAGGCCATCTGGTTGCCCGGTCAATTGCCGTGAGGCAGTAGCGATATTCGCCACTGATGGGCAAGGGTCCTACGATATCTGTATGGACGTGCATGAAACGGCCAGATGGTGTATTGAAAGTACCCAAAGGGGCAGAAACATGTCTCGTCACTTTGCTGCGCTGGCACGCATCACAGGTGAGAGACCACTCCTTGCAATCCTTCTTAACAGAAGGCCATACGTATCTGTCAGACACTAGACGACTAGTGGCTTTGACACCAGGGTGGCTTAAGCCATGAAGCTTGTTAAAAACCCTGCGTCGAAGACTTCGAGTTACAAAAGGACGAGGCCTGCCTGTAGACGTGTCGCAAATCAGAGAGATGTCAATGCCTGGAATAAAGACTTTGGTCAATTTGAGGCTAGAACCTTTGGCGAGTAAGTTGGCCAGCTCTTCATCCGATTCTTGAGACTTAGCCAGCACCTCGTACTCCTGTTCGAGTGAAATAGCGTCGACGCGCGACATAGCGTCGGCTACGACGTTGTCTTCCCCCCTAATGTACTTGACGTCAGTCGTAAACTGACTTATAAAGGACAGCTGGTTAAGCTGTGGAGGGGGAAGTTTCTCACGACGTTGTACGAAAGCGTACAACAGTGGCTTGTGGTCCGTAAAAATTGTCGCGTGTTGGACTTCGAGAATATAGCGGAAATGTTGTACGCCTTCGTACACCGCCAAGAGTTCCCTATAATAAGCGGGCCACTCAGATTGACGTGGAGTCAGTTTACGACTGAAAAACGCCAATGGTTGCCACTGTCCGTCTACGAGTTGTTGTAAGGCAGCACCGACGTGTGCACTTGAGGCGTCAGTGAAGAGACCTAAAGATGCATCGCTCACAGGATGATGTAAGAGCGTGGCGTCGGAAAGACTGCGCTTACACGAGTCGAATATTTCATGTAGCTCAGGGGTCCATGGAAATGGTTTCGTCCCTTTGCTGTTAGTGGAAACTACTGCTTCTATCAGTGGAGCCTGGAACTTCGCTGCTTGAGGAATAAAGCGGCGATAATAGTTCAGGACTCCGAGGAATCGTCTCATTCCTTGGACTGTCTCAGGAGGCTTATAATCCAGGAGAGCTTTGACTCGATCCTGAGGTGGACGAATACCTTCTGCACTTATGAGATGCCCAAGGAAGAGGACTTGCTTGGCACCAAGGACACATTTAGACGGATTCATCACAACTCCATAGTCTTGAAAGCGCTTAAAAAGAGCTCGAAGATGCTGATGATGAGTAGCTTCGTCTGGAGAGAAGACAAGCACGTCATCAATATACGGGAAACAGAAATCAAGACCCCGTGTGACCTCGTCGATAAATCGCTGGAAGGTTTGGCCAGCGTTGCGAAGACCGAACGGCATGAAAGGAAATTCGAAGAGGCCAAACGGGGTAGTGATGGCCGTCTTCGGAATATCACTTTCAAACACGGGTATTTGGTGGTAAGCTTTCACCAAGTCAATGGTACTAAATATAGTACTCCCTGCGAGATTGTGAGTGAAGTCATTAATATGTCGGACTGGGTATCTGTCAGGCACAGTCCTGGCATTGATGCCGCGGTAGTCTCCAGTAGGACGCCATGAGTCGTCCTTTTTGGGGACCATCTGCAACGGGGAGGACCAAGGACTTTTAGACGGCCTGGCAATTCCACACCGCATCATGTCCTCAAAAACCTTCTTAGCTGCCACGAGTTTAGGAGGCGCTAGACGACGAGGACGATACGCCACAGGAGGTCCTTCGGTGGTTTTAATATAGTGGACGGTATTATGTTTCACAATTCTAGGTAAACCAGGAGGACGTGTCACTTCAGGAAATTCAGCGAGCACTTGTGCGAAGACTGAATTACTACAAGTCAAAGCTTTGACACTAACCTGAGAAGATTCTGTTAAAGAAGCTGAAACAAATAATTTAGTGTTTGCGTCGACTAATCGTTGATGTCTACAATCCGGTAGGAGATTATAATGACTCAAAAAGTCGGAACCAATAATAGGACTGCTAACGTCAGCAATAATAAAGTTCCAATGAAAATCTCTGCGTAATCCAAAATTAAGATGCAAGGAGATATTTCCGTAAGTCTTTATGGAACTGCCATTAGCAGCACTTAGATCATAATCACTGGAAGTATAGCGACCCTTAAGAAGACGTCGAGGATAACAACAAAGATCTGAACCAGTGTCTATAAGAAAACGGTTTTTAGAAAATTTTTCGATAACAAAAAGTCGACGGCTAGGTTGTGCACGGTCAGTAGCCGCCTCTATTGACTGTGGTTGTCGTTTCCCTGATGGGAAGACGTCCAGCTACATGGTTTGACGCACTTGGTCGCCTTGTCATTAAATCTTTTATGATACCAACATAACGTACCTTTATTCGCAGGTGTAAGAGAGCGGCGGCGAGCAGATGCAGTGCGCCCATGGGAGCGGCTGGGTCGTTGATGGGTAGAAAGAGAGGCAACCTGTTTGCCGATTTCTTCTACCGTACGAGCCAATGAATCTAGGGTTAAAGTCTGGAAAGAAGTAGTACAAGCAGCAACTTGATTAGGACCAGTGAACTCGATAACTTTGTCAGCTAATTCTGCTAACTTATCGAGACCAAGTTCAGACTGAGAGGCCAAAATAGCTTGGACCTGATGAGGAAGACGCTGCATCCAGAGTTGACGTAAAAGATTGTCGTCAGATAGTGTAGCGCCAGCCAGTGAGCGAAGATGACGAAGAAATTGTGATGGTCTTCTATCACCTAACTCTTCTTCACTAATGAGCTGTCGCAGACGATGGTCGTCTGACATGGAGAGACGTCTGATTAATTCCTCCTTCAATTTTACATAGCGTTCTCCTTTAGGAGGAGGTTTTGTAATTAAGTCCTCTACTTCACCAGCCAACTTCTGATCTAAGTGTGCAACAACATAGTTGAACATAGTAGTGTCACTGGTTATGCCAGCAATTGTGAATTGGGCCTCAATCTGGCCAAACCATATAGCGGGTTTGTTGATCCAAAATGGAGGCAGTTTCGGAGAAACTTTGCAAACATTTGGCCCAGTTTCATTAGTTTTCAAATCTTGCCGGAGAGCGGCATTCTCCATCAACAAAAGTTTAAGCTCTTCTGTAAGAGCAGCCAATTTCTCCTCAGTAGTCATGATTAAAACCCAATAAGCAATGTAAGTAGTATTGAAAAATAATTTTAGGAATATACCGAGGAAGGGAGTATGTTAACACAGACACACTGTATATAGTCAAATGTTAGTTAAATACTAAAGCAATAGAATCAAACAGACAAAAGTTAATGATATGCATCAACAACAATAATAAATGAATATTAAGTTTTTTGTTAGTAATTGTTAACTAAATTAAGTAAAATATTATAGTTTTTAACTATAAACGAAACGAAATTACCCTTAAATACTAAGCAATGATCACTAGTAGTAGGCAAAACACACAAAAGTACTAATAAAACTAAAATTAGTAGATAGTAAGTTATGTTATCAAACCCAGGTCAAAATCCTTAAAATTATAAATAAAAATTGCGAAAACGGCACTTAACACACTGTATACATGCAGCCAAGTGGTTTTAGTTCACAAGAAAATACAACCAAACAATATAATTAGTAGAAAAGTAACAATAAAAATGCACTATTTTGTTAATAGTTCAAGATCCAAATATTAGTTAAAATGTTTAAAAAACTTACCAGTTTGGTTGATCTTTATGTGGGAAATCTTATTCTATACTTATTTTTAGGATTAACTCAACTAAAATTGTGGTAAAAACGACAAATAACTAAGCCGCAAAGTTTTTATTTACTTTCGGAGTTTGACGTTTGGGGAGACCACAAAGAACGAATAAAAGAATGAAACGTAGAGAAAAAAAAAAGGTTCCGATGTCACTCGCAAGTCGCACTGACAGTTCGAAAAGTTCCGCTACTCGATTATAGATGGCACCCGGAGTGGTTCGACGACCTTTTCTTGAGAAGAAACTTGAATTCACCACCAAAATCTTCTTTTATGATGAGATGAATGTCTTTCAGCACAAGAAACAGCACATACAACGATCTTCCGTCTTGTTTTAAATCCGCCGAGAAGAACGCATTCGCCGCCGCCGTCGGAGTGAAGCAAACCGGTTTGATCCAGTTGTCAATAGGACGCTGGCCGCCGAAAAATCGCGAACCTGATGATGTCCACAGGAATCCGATGCAGCACTGTCTTGTTTCCACAGCTAATTCTCGCAAGCAGGAGAGAATCTGTATGAAGAACGCGTATTGAACTGTAGATTCAGCGGGAAACGTGTGGCGTGCGGGAATGGGTTTCCACCGCGTGACGAAGCAGGAAAATCTTCTTCCAGGTGCGGAGCTGGTAGCTAGTGTCCACACTAGCTCTACTAGCCGCCTATGGAACGCTGAAGTCGCCGATCCACTGAAGAGTCGTCGTGTAGTCACCAAATGAGGGGTTATTGTCGATGAGGATGATCCGAACGAAATAGACTCCAAATTATCGTTGTTACACAAATGTTTATTTGGTAGATATGATCACTACAACACAAGTCCCTCGCACATAAATTAGTACAATAATTTATAAGTGTTATAAACGAATATCGTGTTCTAAACTAGGTTTCCATCTAGCTCGCACAAACGCGGGGAATAGAATAATAATAGCATCTGTCAAACGCCAGGTGGCGCTGCCATCGGGCGCGCTTATCTCGTACAACTGTGTCGCCACATGGTAATATAGTGAGCGCGGACTTGCGGGGGAGCAGAAGGCTCGTACCCCTTAGGAATTTTGAAAAGACTGAATACCTATTAGCAGTAATTAGTTTTCAATACACCTTGCTCGAAAATTGAACTTAAGAAGGCTGTAAACTGCGCGGTAAATACGTTTTACCGCACTAGTGCGATTTTATTAAAAAAAATTTTAAATTCCTACGTTCTTTAAAATTATTATTCAGCCAGGATCATTAAGACAATAAAAAATATTTAAATCGATTCATACAAGGAGAAATAATTGCGGCCGAGGCTTGTATAGTGCTTTTCTCTGAAATATGCGAGGAAATTATAAAATACTAATAATATTGTAGTAGGCACCTTGGATTTAGATGTCTTCTTGTATCGTAATAAACTTATATAATTTCTAATCGTTATCACTTTAATCTTTACTTTAACTCCTTGAACCATTCATTGTTATAATATTTCCCTAATTCAATGATTAGTTAACTTCATCATGATAAATAAGTAAGAAAATATACAATATACAAAGAGTCTCTGAGTTAAGCCGCGGACGGACAGACAGACAGACAGACGGACATGGCGAAACTATAAGGGTTCCTTTTTTACTACGGAACCCTAAAAATTAGTTCAAAAGTATTCATGAGTTGTGGCTAATATTTTTTCTCATAGAGATGGTAGAGGGATGAAAAGTCGAATGCATAAATCTACTTTAGAATCCTTCACTCCGCTCTGGATTCAAAATAGATTCACCGTAAAAATATTCCTTTGCGCCCTTGTCATAAAATCGCCTATTTTTGTGCATATTCCCTATTCGTCGTTCCCTCACCGGTAGTGCGCCAGCATCTCCCCGCGGCTGTAGCACTGCACGAAGCACACGCAGCAGTGGAACTCCACCGGCTCCTGCTTCACCAGCTTCGGGGCCTCCAGCTCCAGTTCCTCCAGCTCCTGCTTCACGTCCACCTGGAACGTTGCGACATTGCACGTCAGTCATCATCAACGGCTGTCATACGTCCCCACCGAGGGGCTCGAGCCTCAGGCCGAAACCACGCTGGCCCAGTGCGGGTTGGTCGACTTCACACACAACCTTTGAAATTCTTCGCAGGAGTGTGCAGGTTTCCTCACGATGTTTTCCTTCAGCGTAAGAACGTCGAAAAACATACATATAAATTTGAAATTAAAAATAAAATAAAATAAATTTATTTTCATTATACTTAATATAGGCCAGTCAATATCAAAACAAAAAAGGACAAACATCGCAAACGCGCATGTAACTCCCTTGAGAGTAGTTAACACCCAAGTTTGCAACCCTGAAAACCTTGTGCTACCCAAAAACCTCGAAAAACCGCGAATAACGCTGACCCAGGACAAAGTGAAGACCTTGGCATCAGTCACCACCTCTGTGAAAGTATTTATCAAGAGAGTTAAAGTTGATTCCTTTACCATATTCCAAAACACAAAACACAAGTCTGCATCACAAAACAATCAGATGAACAAATGCACCAGCACCAGGACCATTAGTTTAGCCAGTACGTGTCTTTGAATATGTCCCAAACACAAAATATACTTTTTTTTTTAAATGGCCTACCTTTGACAAGCTGTATCTCTGCAGCTAATGGACCTAGAGTGCTGGAGTTAAACTCAAATTGTAGAAAATTTAATTAGCTTTATTAAATTATACGGCAAACATACTTGAAAAACGCTTCCTTAGGGTAGTTTTTTCTAAAAAACAGAAACAAGTGCCAAAATTTCGAGCACCATGGGGGTAGCACAGGGTTTTCAGGGTTGCAAACTTGGGTGTAAACTACTTTCAAGGAACCTAACAACATATAAAAAAATCGTAGATACATGCGCGTTTGCGATGTTTGATGTCGATATTGACTGGCCTAATAGCTAATATTACATAGTGGCTGGTCCCTCCTTGTAAGCTAAAACGCTTTTGTTAGGAGGTACCGCTCCTCCTTACTTAAATGAAATTCGAATTAGCATGTGGTGTAGTTACAAACAAAACCGAAATATCAAGCTACCTCGATCTATCTGCCAACATCTACCTACTGCTGATAGATTACTTGTTTATTGCGCCATTGCCATAAGCTTCTGTGTCCCATTTCTCGAGGTTCTTCCACCCTAGTACCTCGCGACCACTTTTCATCATCTTCTCCACTGTTGACATCACAGTTGGCGTCGCTTATTATAAAAGTGGTGGTGGTGGTGGTGGGTTTTATAATAAGCGAGCGACGCGTCAGCAGGATCCACCATCTGAGCCTTGCCTTTTTCCATTATTTGAGCTTCGTCTACCCTGCTACTTCGCGGCTGTTTCCCCTCTCATCAACCCTGTAACCTTGACATCCGTCGGAGCTAGGACCACCACAGTCAGAACCAGTTTTTTTTACCCTGGTACTTTGCGACTTCTTCCCCTTCTGGCCCCGTTACCTTGACATCAGGCTGAGCTGGATCCACCACGGTCAGCGCGGTGCCCTCTGGTAGCGCGCGCATCAACATCTCCCATTCTTTGAGGTTTTTCTTTCGCTTCTTCTTTTCCACTTTCCCATTTGATACCTGGAAAGCATACGTCATCAGTGCACTATGTAGAGGACAGCATTGGCCGAATCATAGACAAAAAGTCTATGGACTGTCCAAGCCCATTTTCATATCCTCAATCTTTCGAAGCCATATGTATAGTACATTATGTCACCGTCAGATTGTGAACATTGGCCTCGATTCGGGATGTCACGCTCTAATCCTTAATTTTAGTTAGTCCGTCCTTTTTACCTTTTAAAGATTGAAAAGGGACAGGAGACGGCTATCCTAATATTAGAGCTGTCAAACATCGAATTTGAACCTTATGGCCGTGTCGATTGCACAATTTTAGAGAGCACTTAAAACATGCGACTTAAAAATCTCTTAAACTGACAGCTATGCCCTTATTTTAGGTTATCATTCGTTCAAATGAATTTCATTCGTTCATCACCTCTCTTTCATTGGTCATAAAAAGGAAAAGGATAGCTGGATTTTAAAATTAGAATTAGAACATGACATCCCGAATTGAGGTCATTGTAAATTTATAATAAGATAAGACTCGCGATATTATAAACTGACGTAAAATTGTGAACTGCAACCGACCATTTACAATTTAACGTATTATTTCTCTATAAAGGTAGTTTATAATCTATCGATGTTAAATCTTTATTTATTGTTTTCTTCAAATATTTGTTTTCTTTCTTTCTTTGAATTGTCAAATTGTGTACAAAGCTGCGGAGTTCATAATCTGTCGGGTTTTACCAGCCTTAAAATTGTGAACCGTGTTCCTGATTGGTCGGTTTTGGCAGTAGCTCGTTCTAGTTAATTTAATTTTTTTATTCATTGCCGATTGCCGCAGCCAAGACTGACCAATCAGGGATGGTTTGCAATTTGACTTTTTGCATAGTATTTTTTTACTTAATACTCAATGCTCAATCATTTTAAGCACTTATTTTTCTTCATCGTGTGGGTTTTAAGGTCGACGACTAACCTAATGCTCGTTTATGTTGAAAATTATCAAAGACCTCAGTACAGTCTGCTTGCACGTTACATTACAGACACCCTAAAACGTAAACATAAAATTATAAGAAGCCGCGCGAGGCAAATCAAATTGAACACGCGTCACAGAACGACGGCGCGGGTGCCGATAACATGAGGAGCTTGACGTTTTACACACTTCCAAGCAGTTAGTTATTCTACTTAGAATAGGTACTAGGTAGCCAATTTAAAACACATTGAATTTTTCGCATGCTTATCGGTCAATCAGTCCCAACAACCAATTGAGTACATTTTTCGTACATACTGGTCTCCTTACGCTTTTTTAAGTACCTTGACATAAATATAAAATTAAAATTATTTATTAATCAGTATCGAGTCCATAGATATGTTCAACTAATTTGCTTTAAATAATAAATAGCAAGCAATGATAGACAAGACGAAGCATCTATAACAAGAACGAAACAGCGTGTCGTCGCGCGTACTTAAATAGTTTTACTGGGTATTTTGTTTCTTTTTATGTTCTCAACATGAATGCTATGTAAGTATGTAAGCAACAGGATTATTTATTAGACCAAATCTATCTCTACAACTTGCTCCAAAAATAAAAAATTGTGCTGACTTTCTAAAGTTTCTATTTTTGTTTGTTTGTTGCCTATGTTCCTTAGGTAAGGATATTTATTTTCAGATTTATATATTGATGTGAATACATAATGATAATGGTGTCTTTGTTTGTACTAAATGTGGTGTACAGATGTTAAGAACAATTTGACAGTAGCACACAATTAACCAACATTGGTGTACAAAATGAGAGATCCGCATGCTGTTGAATTTACAATAATTACAACAACACTTACTACTAAAATGTCAGATATAAAGACTGTTGAATGTCGTCAATGAACAATAATAAACTAAACCTCATCATCATCATCGTGTGGGTTGCAAAGTCAACAACTGACAAACCAACCAACTAAAACTATTAAATAAAGACTAATACCTTAACTTTTTTGGATTTCTTCTTCTTAAATTGAAGGAGTGACATATCATCTTCACTGTTGTCCGATGGCAAGTTTGGGTATGAAAAGTCATCACTTGGAAAGTCATCTTCAGTCTTAACATTCTGAGACTCAACTTGAGGCTTAGGCTCCTCTTTCACATGGACATTTTGATATAAATCAGTATTACTGTTAATTTCACTTGTTGATGATTCCAGTTGAGGAAAGGAATCAGATTGAGGAAATGACCCCGTTTGAGTAGTTTGATCACAGGTTTTTCTTCTAGTTTCCAACGTTATTAAATTTTCATTAAATTTATTTTTATAACTATTACTTTGTTTATTATCATGTTCTATGGGAAATTCAGTCAGGGGAATGTAAGTGGATTCGCTCGGCTCAGTTTTGTGGACGGTCTGAGATGGAGTGGGGGATAAGCTATTGTGTTTGATCAAGGACAGGTCTATAGAGTCTTCTTCTTGCACTGTTGTGGACAGCAATACTGCGCGGAGTCTGAAATTAGAAAAAAATATCTGTATTATAAGTCTAATCATAAGATAAAAATAGCGAGTTTCCTAAACAAGTAGATACCTAATAAAAACATAATTCATGGGTAATTTTTCTGGGTCACAAATTTGATGAAACACTGCAAATCTCAAAAACTTTATATTGTTATCTTACATTTTATAATAAACTAATTAACTACTACATATAGTACGAAACAAATGAGCAAAGCTTTCTAGTTGGCTTCCTTCAAGCACATAAATAGTACCTAAAAATCAATTACAATTAATAAATAATCATTTGGAAGGTACATAATGAAGGATATAATAGAGTGACTGACGTTCGAAGGCGCACTTCGTGAAGTAGTTTTCGGTTCCAAGACTTTCAACCAATCACAGATGGCATTCCGTTGGTATAAAGTTCAATAGTTCACCTGCCAACTACATTCATTTAGAAGTCTAATGGTAAGTACTGGATCAAGTTCACCGGGATGCACACAGTGCTTTACGACCGCTATATCTTCACATTCAAAGCAGTAAAATGGACATAGTTTTACCTGTTTTGAACCTCAATGGTTTCGTTGCAGAACTGGTAGAAATCATTCACTTTGCAACTACACCGGTCGCACACTTTCTGCGGGAGACGGTCGTTCTTAAACACCTGCAATACAAACAGATCAAAAACCAATCAAACATTTACAGGTTACAATTTTATTACAAAACATCAACACTGCATATCCGTTTTACCTTGATAGGAAGATACAGCGACATTTTTAAATACAATGCATTCTCCTCGTCGAAAATATTATTGTTCACGAATTTATTGGAGCAGCAAAGCCGACAAATCTCCTCCATATTTTACAAAAATGTAAAAATAAATAATATTCGACTAAAGTACCTACAATATACGGTGTTTTTCTACGAAAAAAACTCAGTGACAGTGGCTGGCCTGTGCTGACACAGACAATTTCAGCCATTTGTCAAATATTGACCTTCCGAATTTAGTGTTGCCAATTTTTGGTGCGGTGCTATGACAGACCCAAACTAATGATTATACATTTTGTTGGTGTAGGGAAGTCTGACACTGGGGGTGGGCGGAGACGGGCGGGCGAAACAGGGAGCTGCGCCAAACTTTTGATTAATGAATACAATGTTTGTAAAGTTACCTTACCTACGCCAAAATTGTAAATATTCCGTCATCGGGAACTTTCATCGTCACGAGTCAATGAAGTATAATATCTACGTTATATAAAAAATATTAAGTAGAGACGGAGGTTGCTTTGTCTCACTGAGATAGTGGGAGCTCATGACGAAGTACCTACCTACTAAGTATCGATTCTTGAACTACTTAACAACAGGACCTAGCAAATATGGGACCACTCTTTATTTAGTTAGCAACCAACCACCAGAATACGAGAAATGCAATAAGAAAAATGTTCATAATTTATAATCTAGGAAGTAGGTATTATGCTTTTGTCTTATAGGTTTTGAATGACTATATTTTTTTAGTATTAGTAAATAAATAACTCATTTGACATTTCAATGAACGAATGCAAAACTATTACTATATTATATGGTAAGTAACGTATTGTAGTGTTATCATGCTCATGCATCATAATTTTGTGAAAACAAGGGGCTCAAGTTGTATCAGCGAAATTGTAAAACACATTAGACTTATTTGGACACGCTCATCTATCAATTATTGATAAGTTACCATTTCAGCTTATCCAGCTATACCTAAGTACATAGACTTTTTTTTAACGGACTAAATGCTATTTCTACCAGAGTGGTACCTAATACAGCGGACGAGGATTTGGTTGTTATAGGTATACATGGACATTCTCCTTTCCTTCTATGACTTGCTGATGAGTAATTAATTCATTTGTTAAGTACTTATTTAAAATTTTGTTTTGTTCCAATAAGAGGAACAGATGGGTAAGTAAAGACCCAAAATTTTACCTACAGGTAGCTCCGGGTGACAAAGGTCTTAATTATGTCTAAGTACATAGTACATTTTCTTAAAACGCACGAATCAGTCATAACTTGATAACTTCCTGAAGCGAGCTGTTTTCGCGCGATAGGCTGCGATAAAGACGAAGCCGTCGCCTACTTATCTTTATCGTGCGCCTTCAACAAATAAAAGTGTAACAATTTGATTGTATAAGGCTGACGTGGAACCACGTACTTACTCACTCAAAACCAATTTGAGGTGTTCGCTCACTTAAAAGCATTAATTAAAAATAAAATATATAAAATATGGCAACAAACTACTTAGTAGTCTAATAAATTTAAACAAAAATTCTTCGGAATCCCCTCTCTTTAATCCCCCTTCGACCCCTCGAGGGGGGATTAATATTTATTACTTCGACACTCTTGAACGACAGTTGTGACACTTTTGACCAATCTTGATAAAAAGCATGTATTATAAAACTGGGAAGTTGAACACCACAACTGTTGGAAAAAATCTGAAAACTACGAGAACTAAGCTGCGATAAATACCCAAAGATTTCTGATGCGAGCGATCGTCTTTTATTCTTCTGAGTAAATACCAATACTTACATACTTAGGTACTTCATAAGTGAAAGCTGAAATCCTACTGGATAATACAGGAACTGTTTTCTACAGAGAGAAAACATTTTATTTCCACGGGAATTATGATACAGATCCTAGCCATCAACGAATAAGCAAGGAATTTGGACTTTCGTCGCGACCTTCTTTTGTTTTTTCTGAGCAAATAGTACTGTAAGATAGGATGTAACAAATCAGGGGTACCTACCAACCCGAAACACAGCGACAGTATTACCTTCTCACTGAACAAGTTTCAAGGAACATGGATCGAAAAATGAAAAGTAATTTTGACTTCCCTATACTTATTATTCTATCAGCTCATCATCATCATCGTGTGGGTTGTAAGGTCGACAGTCAGTGTTATAGAGCCGCCAAAGGCCACTGACTTGGCTCATGTAACGACTAGATAGTAGCCGGGACCAACGGCTTAACGTGCCTTCCGAAGCACAGAATCATCTTTCTTTTCAGACAATCAGGTGATTCAGCCTGCAATGTCCTAACCAAACTGGGGAAAGTCTCACAAAGAGATTTTTGCTTGACAGTGTCCCCATCGGGAATCGAACCCGGAACCTCCGCAATGGGCGTCGAAATCTCGACCACTCGGCCACGGAGGCTGTTAGGCTAGGGTAGGCTGTTCTATCAGCTGACACTTTTAGTATGGAGAAGGTAGGGTAAGAAATGCCTTTTTTTCTTGTTGATGAAGACGTATATGATGATGAAGATCTTTCCGACCGTTTTCGGCCATGTCTATCACTTCAACTCCTTCTTTTTTATTATAACGATGAATCAAAATATTAATTTTGTTTTAAGTGAAGACCGATGTAGATGTGTAATGAAGTAGGTATAAGTACTTACTGTAACACGCACGCACAAATTACAGATATTAATCTATAAATTGTAGATGGATTAGCTCATTGTTGCTAGCAAGGTTAATTTCTGGGTAATACACAATTTAAAAAGGTCTGAGATTATAATTTGAATATGTTAAAAAAGAGATACTTGTTTAATTCACGCCCATATACAGATAAACCCGAAAGGGATTAGAGTAGGTTAAGGATAGACATAAGCTATATAATGTTATTAAAAATGGATAAAAAATTAAAAATATATATATATGTTTATAATATATTATTAGTCCTGCAGTCTCTATCTATGACTTCGGGAATAATTTTTCCCGCCGAAAAAGGTTATTTGAAATATCTTTCATGGTTGGCGGTTCAATAATAAGCCGTTTTTGGAGACATCTAAGACATCTAATCAGTCGAGTATTTGAAGATGTTAATTTATGAAATTGATATAAAGCTTTAAAAAAAGTACTAAGATGCTTCATGAAAATCAGTGCCATCTGTTGAGATCAAAAGAACTAGTTTTTACTCTTTAAAGATTCTGAGACTGTATACGTATACCAGCCTGACTTCTTGTTCTTCGTGAGGGTTTTGACGGTGTCACTGACATGGCTCGTGTAACAACTACTTTCGTTGATAGTAGCCGGGACCGGGACATACTGCTTAACGTGCCTTGCGAAGCACGGAATAATCTTTTCTTTTTCGAACAATCAGGTAATTCAGCGTCCAATGCCCTAACAAAATACCTAGGGGAATGTCTCACAAATAGTTTTGTTGTTTGACAGTGTCCCCACAGAAATTCGAATCCGGAACCTCAGCAATGACATTCAAACTCGGCCGCAAGTGCTAAAATTTATTATAAAAAATTGATAAATTATGTACATCTTAAAGATGTAGATAGATGCCATTGAACCTTGTTATAAATTATTATCAACCAAAACTTTTTGGGACGATATCAATATTGGTTTTTCACAAATTCGTGCGAAAATAGATAGTGCCACACCTGAATAGGACCTAGTTTCCAATTTCTTATCGTATAGGTTGATATTGATAAGGATTTTTTTATTAAACCATTTGTTTTTTTTTGTAAAGTATTTTTAACTCTAAGGGCGTTTGCGCACTACACGTATCCGGTTCTTATTCGATTCTTATCCGTTTCTGATCCGGTTTGGCCGTCCTAGTAATTGTATGGACGCTTACGCACCCATACGTATCCGGTTCGTGTTCGATCCGTAAATTCTCACTCAGGATCGTTTTTTTTACGGATCAAAACCGAGTCGAAGTGGCCGCCATACAAATTGTACGTACGCTTGCGCACTACACGATTTTTTACGGATGAAGAGTGAGGTACGGGGAGGGGAAAGCTCGCGCTGCTAGTGATGTGCCAAATTGGCTGTTTTTTGATAAACAAGTATTTTAGTACTTGTTACAAAAATAATCGAATGCACACTCGAGACAGGAGACTCCAGGACTGTATTTACGTGAAACGAACTATACGAGTAACGTGAGCGACTTTATTGCGGGATCTACATTAGTAGATACAATTAAAAAGATCAACTAGTATTCGAATTCTATAAGTACCCGAAATCCATACTCGAGTACAGTCAACTGCTCATCAGTCAGTGGTAAAGTGTTAACACTTTGACTTTGAACGCTTTTTACTTCTATTAGCATTATGGTCGAGATTCGTAACTGACGTTTCCACTGACTTGCAGTTGACGGTACCTGGGTATTCAACTGCTATATTCTGTATTTTCGAATATGTGAGTACTTACAAGGTACTCGAGTCAGCTCGACTCGGCACATCACTATTTACGACAATATCATGCAATATCGTCTCAAATACGAATGAAAACCGGATCGCAAACGCTAGACGTGAATTTACCGTCCGTTTTTTTACGGATCAAAAACGGACCGGATAAGAATCGGATACGGATGAGTGCGCAGAGAGGGCCGTCGTTTCACGAAGAAGCTACAATTTACAAATTATAAGTAAAATTTGATGTACATTGCGTAGACAATGAAGTAAAACGATAAACGGCTTCCAGTTTTGGGGAATTGGTTACGAAATGAATATCAAATTGTAACTTGTTACTAGTAAATTCATTCGTCGGTAATCCTAAAACAAATAAATAAATAAATTGTTGCTTCGTGAAACGGGGCTCTGGATTTGAAAGTCGTTGACCATAAAAACTACACGAAATGACGAAGATTATCAATGGAATTTCTCTTTTAACATTGTGGTTTTGTAATATGCGATGAGCGTTGGAGCAGACGGGTTCTCGAATGGAGACCACGTCTCGGGAAACGTAGTGTGGGACGCCCCCCTGCCAGGTGGACTGATGACCTGAGGAAAGTCGCTGGTGGTGGCTGGATGAGGAAAGTGGGTGATCGTGCGCTTTGGCGTACCCTTGGGGAGGCCTACGTCCAGCAGTGGACTGCAATGGGCTGATTGATTGAATTGTATTGGATAATAGTAATTTATTTTATGGTATGTTTGAGGTTCTGAGATGTATGCTAATGTTGAGGAAAGAGGACACGATGATGCTGGTGTTCACGTATCATTACCGTTTCAATGAAACAGTTACACGATATGATTTTTTGTATGTATGTTGTAGACTTGTAGGATAAGACTGACTGACTGGACTGGTAAGGATTATTGTATAGGAGTTTAAAATAAATATTGATCGGTGTAGAAAATCTTCACAACAATTTTTCCGCTGTAAACGATACACCAATAACGACAGCAACCTTGAAACACACGAAAGCCAACGAAAATCGATCCTTAAACTTGAGAGTCAACTTTGCAATCGAGTGAAGCGGCACACACGGTGAACTCTGGCTTAACTTTAACCCACATAACAAAGTTCAATGTAAACACAATACAGAGTTTCCAAGTTCCAGTTCACGGCCGCGCAGATCCCCTCCTCATGCCTCCCCCCACGCCCCCTCGCCGCGGCTGTCTCGCGCCAGGAGACTTCACCCCACGGTACCCAACCTCGCCTGTCTCGGCTCGCCCCTCGATTTGTTTCAAACAATCATTTGGGATCTCAGACGACTGAGATAAGGCTGTGGTGAATAAGTGCCAACTTAGGTATTACATATAGGGGTTTTTAAGATAATTAGGACGGAATGCAAACTCTATTAAGCACGTTCATTGCATTAATTAATTAGATAGGAAGTAGGAGGAACAATTCCTATTTTCAAAGGCACTTCACTGGGAGAGAATGTAAGAGAATATAGACTAACTAATGTTTCGGTAAAAATAAAAAAATAAAAAAAAAAAAATTGTGGTACCTCCAGTTCTGAGGCTGAGGAGAGGTTCTACGAGGAAATCATAACTTAGAAGTAATATTCGAAGAAGACATTTGCATCCTCACGAACGACATCACATTAATGTATGGTTTTAGTGATTCTGAAATAACATAGGTTCTTTGAATTTGAAGTAAAAAACCTATAAATTAACATGAAGAGTTAGGGAAAGAGCAGCAATCGTTGAGAGTATGTTTGTGCTTAATTAGCATGGCTGGGTGGAAAGCACAAATCGGCGCATCTCATGACCGCTCATGGCCACTTCTTTGGTCATTGAACACATCACATGGGGAAATTTGGAAAAAAATAACCCAGTGTTACGAATCCTTGAAGTCTCACGCTAATTGCTAACACAAAGCAAGCATCCATTAGTAGCTCTCAAGTTATATATTGAGGGCACCTGTCTATATCTACAGAGCAAAGCCGCCGAGAGCGCACCTCGCCTTATCAAATGACACCGTTTGATACCAGCTCCTGCCTTATCTATTATTATGTCGAAATTCCACGTATATCGTATGCGTATCCCAGTTGAAACTTGCTGGTATAATTTTACTTTGTTGGGTTACATTTTAGATTTTGTAATGAAAGTAATAACTTTGTTAGTGATAGGTCACTAGATAAAAAACTACACTAAAAAATGGTAAATACTTAGAGTATTTGAATCACATTTGAATCATACTTACTATAAATTAATTTACCGTACACTAAGCATAATATACTTTGCATATTATTAAAGTTGATTGCTTGGGTTGGGATAGAGGTAATAAATTAATACTTAAATGTATGAAAACAAATTGTTGATACTAACTAACGTAATAAAAATGTAGTATCTTACTCTACAGCAAACATTGAGAGTTGCGTCGAGATTGAAGCGTCGCCGGAGTCGACGACGACAGTAGATGTCGAGATATTAGAGAAGCCCCGCGCGCAAGAGGCTTACACATTGACAGTGTGCGGCGAAAAACGATTGTTTCTTTCGATCATCCGAGTTAACCAACGTATCAAGAAGCCTTTTTCTAATCAAAAGACAGGCTTTAAGTTCGTGCTAGAACAGTAAAGTTTCAATTTTTGTGGAAAATTCTGGTTCTTCACAGCTTAGGCGGAGAAAATAAAGCTATCTAAAACTGCCGAGTAAGTGAGGTCAGCCCACCTGATACCTAAGAAAATCGTTAGGTCGTTATCGGCACCCTAGCCGATTGGCGAATTGAAGTGTTTGCCCTGCTGATACGAACGGCCAATCGACTCCCTTCCCTTATCATGATCATGGTGGACATTATACCTCGTGTCGTCCCTGATATCGTATCTGAAGATATCAGTGAAGGTATAAATATGGGCCCATCGATCGATCGACTCTCTATCGGTGTTTGCGTTGTGATTCGTACAGTGAAGCTGGTTGTCGTTAAGCAGTCTGCTGGATCCTGGTCGGGTAACTGCTTCATCTAGCGTGAGGGTGACTTGCACAGTGTCGTTTCAATTTTAGTTTCTATAACATTCGGTGTTATCAAAATTCATTTGTTCATAGCAGTTCCAACGTTTATCTAAAGATCTATAACTGCTTACGTGGCAACACATGTTGCAATAGATAACTGAAGTGTAAATTTTCCATTTATTAAAACCATACGATAAGTTCTCTAGTAATCTTGACACCGATAAACAAATTTAACCGATATTCGTATTGCTATAATTACGTAACAACATATGGTGGTCCAATGGCACATGTGTTCACGGCGTGTGATTCGCTAGTTGTAAAGCCACGCGTTATCCTTATAGCATAGCAATTGTAATAAGCAATGTTCGCTGAGCGACGTTGGATTGTCGACGCGGCAGGAAAAAGCGATCCTAGGTCTTATCAGAGAACGTTAGCCGCACCTTTTTGAGCGCTGGGTGATACGGTGATAGTGCGCGGCATATCGAGCGAGTCGCGATTGTCACACCAGTTATGTTCACGCTCGCGGGCATCATTCATTTGCCGTAATATGTGATATTCGTTTTATTATTTCAGATGGTTATTCCACCGAAGGTTTCACGTCTGAGTTGGACAGGGGATCTTGACAGATTCAAGTCGTACGCTGCCAGATCTATCTTTCCAGCTCACGTGTAGAACCGCTTCATCAGGAATTCAAACTGGCTACTTTAACGTTGCATCAACTGAAGAACAGAAGAGTTTAACTGAAGCGAAATAAGAAGGTTTTCAAATGGCGTAAAGGATTAAGTGGAGGTGTGATCTCTTCACTTTTCATATTTCAAAGTGAGATTCAACTCCTCCAACTTAACCCTGAAACGCACAGTCCTCGAGGAAGATGAAGAAACATTTTTACTGTCTTTATTAATTTAATATTTGATCCTAAATTATTATAAATATAGGTGTATGGCATGTGTCAATTTAGATAAAACAATACTTACAAAACAGGCCTTAAAGGGACGTATTTATTTGTGTAATTTTTTTTCTCTTTCTCGTCTCACAAAGCCATATTAAAGCCAAAGTATAATATTTTCTAAGATGACTAGAATAATAAATGAAATGAATAAAAGCCAACAATTACATACAAATAAAAAGATCCACAAATATAAAGCAGGTAGTACCTACCTAGTACCAGTAATATTACCTATGTAAGTACTATGATATGGTTTTGATAAGATAACAATAAAATATGAGCGATATCACTTGTCACGTGTTTTATTTGCGCACCTTACAATAAAATTATAAATTAAACATTGGCGAGTAAATCTTTTAGAAAAAAATAACCATATTAATCTTATAAAATTTATAAAACACAATAAAGTAAATTCGCAAAATCGCTTATAATAACATAGCATTTATCTATGCTTATAACGCCCACTTCTTCATCGTTAGTATTCAAAACTGGCGCCATTTAGCAATAGATGGCGCTACTTGTTCCAAAGAGACTAGGGTACTATGACGGACCCATGGCGTACAGACAAGTGTGAAGCTAGTAACAAATCAGTAAAAAAAAATCACAACACCCAAAACAAAAAATAGGCAAAAAAATGTTGGTAACACTGCGCTAAAAAAGCTTGCAAACTTCACGCACCTAACCTGCGCTGGACATCGACTCGTCCCGTATCTCTAAACTCTGGGAAAATGTATATTGATTTTTCAAAGAAAAGTCAACCGATGTAACAAAACACCGTTCGCGGAGTGTTTATAAGTGAATTGTGTGAATGTGCAGTGTCGACAAGATGGTGCGAAGGTGTCCCTCGGTGCGCTCCGAGTGAGATTGGATTGTGTGCGTCGCTAGCGAGTCGCAGGCCGGAGCCCGGCCGCGGCCAGCCAGGCCCTGGGCGCCATGGACGCCGCCGACCCGCTGCGCGCTGCCAGGCCGTGAGTATCCCTGCCCACACGGGCCCGGGCCTACTTTATCCCGCGGATTATTTTGGTCCGTGCGATTGCGAAACGTCGAGCTCTCGCTCGCGCGGACATTCTCTCGCTCTTGGCGTCATGGCCTCCGCGTTGCGCCATTTCGAAACGGTCGCATCGTGAGTTGCGAGGACACGGCGACACGGGCAGGGCTGCGATAGCGATCTAGCGCTGCCGCAGCGCGCTCCTGAAGCGTGACGCGCTCTGCTCGGCCCCCGCCGGACCCGAGCTCAGCAGCCTCCGCTCGCTGCGTGCATGAATGACTCTCGCTGGCTCGTAAATCAGAGCTGTGTTTACAGTTTTTGTGGCCGCAAGCCTTGCGCTCTTTGTGTCGCGTTCAATCGCAATCGGCCCGTGCACACGGCGCGCTGTGTGCATGTGCATGGTGCATTCACACGCGCGGACCGCGGAGCCTACATTCGAACAAAGCACTTTACCTACAAACCTCCAACTCAACTTTACTTGTAGTTTCTATGTGATTTCCAGTCGTTCTTATGTTGCGTTGTGCCATTTCAACAATCACTGTGTTTAAAAACAGATAGGTTTAATACTGTTTGAGGTTATAGTCGAATTTGATGTTAATTTGGTCAATGGAGTCCTGTTGGATTACTCCAACACTGTCACAAGTAAGATTCCATCCATGTGGAGTGATTTCAACTGTGTCCAGACAGTGACTAGAGCTTTGTGGACTTGTGTAGTGTGTAGTGTGTGGAATGTGAGTTTTGGAGCAGTATAATCATTGTTGAGTGTGGAATAACATTGGATTGCTTCCATCAGTCGGCAGAAGTTAATGTGAAAACTCCAGATGATCAGGTGATGTTGACTGTTTATCTAAATCATGTATGTCCTTAATTTATAAATATTCAATTTATTGTCTTTTAAGTGAATAATATCTACATTACCACTCAAATTCATTGTTTATACCTACTTAAAAATAACAAAATAGGAACTGCAACAAAACCTACCATGACCTAGCCAGATTATTTTATCCCAAAATCTAACACAACAAGCTAGCAGCTGGCACTGCTGGCTGGGAACCATAATGTTTAGTTAAGCCCCGCTAGGTATAATCTACGATTACAAATTGCATCTTTTGAAATGTTGCTGATTACCCGTTGGTCTGTTTCCTTAAACATATCCTCCGCCTTTACATGAAATTATGAATTTTAAAGCCTAAATCTTCTTAGTATTTTAATCTATCCTCTGGACAGAAACGGAATTATGTTTGTCCTGCAGAAAGTAAAAATAAAAAATACAATAAATTATGTCGGTCAGGATCCTAGCATATTTGTATATATTGTCTATGTATGTTGTGTCTGGAAGCATTTTTGTTTTGGAAATTACTTGATTTGTTTCAGTAGCATTGTCACTTGATTGCAGTAAAGGTTTTGCAACAACTTCACTGATAAGCTGTTGGTTTGAGTGAGACTCAATACTCATGCAATCTTATTGCAAACATATTGAGTAAGGGCTAAGTGTTTCATATATTAAACCAAGCTGTAGTAGGCTACCATAGATCTGTACTTGTTACTAGGCCGCTTGTTCAGTCCTATCTATCAAGCCAAGTCAGAGGCAGTTTTGAAAACTGTTGTCAGGGTGCATTAAATTAGATTTATTAATATATATCTGTCTAAACATACCTGAGTGGTCAAATATTGCCACAATGTGATTATCCATTTCTTAGATATATTCAAACAGAAAATCTTTTATTGTCCATACATAGAGCCACTAGAAATAAGTTTGCATAACCAATACAAACAATAAATGTTTCTAAAATAAGTTACAATCTTACAAATATTTTAAATGTAAAAGTGAGTAAAGAGTGTGTCATCAGTTGGTTACCGGTCACTGCCAGTTTATCTGGTGTTGCCATTGGTAATAAGCTTAGTTCCATCATTATTTATTTCCTACTCTTTGTGTCACACTAAATGTTGGGCTGTCCTTTCATGCAGCAGAAAAGAAATGTATCCATGATGTCTTAGATAGTGGAAAATGTGAAATTATATTGCTATGCAGAATGGAAAACTTTTATTTATTCCTCTGCATTAGGACAGCTTAAAAGTGATTTCTTCCCTAGTGATAGTATTACCTTATCATCATGATGAAATCACCCGTTTACCACTGGTTCCTATGCTCTTTTCTCCATATCTTTATTTGCTTTAGGTTGTGTTTTTCTTTAACAGAATTCATAAATCAGTAGCATTATATTACAAGATGGTCGAGCTATATGTCCTTTCTTGTAATGCTTTCCAGCTGTCATAGCATGATAATCTTCTAACCTTTGCCAAGCAACAAGAAAGAATATCTAAAATGCAAAAAGAATTAAACTTCTGTTTGCCTGCCAGAATCAGGGACAATATTTGCTGATATTTAAGCTATTAAAGTCCAAATATCAGTATTAAGTAATAGATGTAATGTTTTGATCGTAAATCAAGATCATAATGGTTTGTTTACATTGCACTGCTGGGTGGTGTAAGCAGGTTATTATACACACATCAATTTATTATTCATATTCCAATCACAGTTAATAAATTGTCCTATAAGTTTTCTGATTGGATTAGAAATAAATAATAATTATACCTACAGCTGATTTAAAATACCTACAATACATAATATCTTGAATTAAAAATTAAATAACTTGTGTGTCTGTTTCCTCTTAGTTCCGTGTTTTTCAATATATTATACCTACTTATTTTCTTTTATAGTGCAACATGGTTTTAGTGAGTGCTTAAGGGTCTGTTCACCGGTCACCCCTTTAAAAATAATAAAATCGTAACATATATATGTTTGTAGTTACTAGGTAGCCATGTTTCTAAAAGCATAACTTCAAATAGACGGGAATGCACTGGAATGGATGGCATAGGACTTCGTGAGGTTAGCGAGATAGAAGAGAAGTTGACAGTAGGTCGATGGAAGTCATCTATACTGATTTTCTATATTATATTTATAGTGCAACGTGGTATTAGTGAGTGCTTAAGGGTCTGTTCACCGGTCACCACTTTAAAAATAATAAAATCGTAACATATGTATGTTTGTAGTTACTAGGTAGCCATGTTTCTAAAAGCATAACTTCAAATAGACGGGAATGCACTGTAATGGATGGCATAGGACTTCGTGAGGTTAGTGCGATAGAAGAGAAGTTAATGACAGTAGGTCAATGGAAGTCTTCTTTATTATATTATATTTATATATTTATAGTGGAAAGGTCATATTGAAAACCAATTCAATATAATGTTGCAAATTGACATCTGTGAGTTATTTCAGTAATTTTCCTGTAGGGTTATTTGAAACACTATTATCATAAATTCAGAGTACTAACTAGTACTGTTACAGTGAATTATTATTAGCTTGTTGTTTTTTATTTAATTTTGTTTTGTTTTTTTGTTGAAATTTTGGTCTGTTTCTTTATTTGGGTTCTGCTAGTATAAATTTGCCTTACGAACAAGTTACAATACAATGAATAATTATATGATGAACCCGCGACCCTGTGCGTCGGAGGCAGATACACTACCACCTGGGCTACGGAGCCGTCAACGATACCTATTAGTTATATCTAAGAAACTCTAAAATCGGTGTGTGCTCTGCTCACCCCCTTAAGGATTAGTAGAGCAAGCATGACTTTACATGTATAACAGAATCATACTTAGCATCATAGCAACTAACGCAAATATAAGTCAATTCGTCATCCTGCGGGCTGGCTGACCAACGAGTCTAATAATCAGTGGCGCGTAGCGCACTTTCATGAAAATACTCGTAGTTCTATAACTCAACATCAACGGCCCGTTACAGTCCACTGCTGGAGTATGAGCCTCCTCCACTTAAGTGGAGGGTTTTTCATAATCTCCACACTTGGCAGGCGGGTTGGAGAGCGCAGATTAAAAGGTTACTGTATCAGAGAGCGCTGCTGCACGTACCCTGTTCAATGTGTAGTCCCTAAGTCGCCTCTTGCGACACCCACGGGAAGAGTAGGGGTTGGTGACAAATGTATTCTACTCTGCCGTCACCACACGGCGCAAGTTCTATAACTAAACCCTATGAATAACGTTCTTCGTAGATACAACACACCTACACTTCGTTTTTAACAGTAAGCAAAGCACGTCTCTTGTACGTTACTTTTTCTTCATCGTGTGGGATGTCGACCGAGCTCACATACCTGGTTTCATTGTAAAACTACCTAACTCCACTGACTTAACTCGTGAAACGACTACTTCCATAGGTAGGCTCTAACGTGCCTTCCGAAGCACTGATCATCTTCCCCTTAGGCTTGCAATTGTAACCTCCTAACGAAACTGGGGAAAGTCTCACAAAGTATTTTTTTGTACAACAGTGTCCCCACCGGGATTCGAACTTGGAACCTCCGTAATGAGAGTCGAACGCTCGATCGTACGGAGGCTGTACGCTAGTACTATTACTTACTTAATCTTTGGCCCAAAAATAACCGTCTTACATTCGTACTGTTTGTTTACAAACACAAAGGTCGTAAAATTTTATGGGCACTGCAATATTTTTTCATTGATACTCAGATAATAATGTCTGGCGTACTGTCTCTTCAATTTTGTTTTCGGTGAAGTGAGGCCCTTGTTTTTTGTATTGGGGTTTTTAATACGTTTTGCTTTTAGATTTTTTTTACTATTAGACACTTCTAAAATCCTATCTTTACTAATATTATGAATGCGAAAGTAACTGTCTGTCTGTTACGCTTTCACTGCTAAACTACTGAACCGATTTTGATGAAATTTGGTGTTAATGTAGTTTACCCAAGGAAGGACATAGGCTACTTTTTAATGAGGGAATAAATTTATTCTCGCGGTAGCACCTCATTGCAACACAATTACTAAAAGTAAGAGCGCCATCTATATAACGCGCTCAGAACCACGTTCGTAGGTGGTGTTTGTTTTTGTTTTAGAAACAAGGAAAATCCATAAACAACGCGGACAGCTAGTAGGTACTAAATAAGTGACAGTCTGGTTTCCATGCAAAGAATACTGGATAGGTTAAATCATCCATCATCAGCAGTTCATATACACTCACCGGCACAACTAACCGCCCACCATTCATTTCAGGGAATACTCGTGATTCTTTATAATTCTATTAGTTACAGCTGATGTTAGTTAAAAAGTGGTTAATTTAACGTTTATTTAAGTGCGTTTAATTTATCGTAAAATTATCAATAAATCAATTGTAATGTATAACAATAAGCGTAGTTTAAAATTAACCCGAAATACAAGGGTGGGCGGTTAGATGTGCCGGTGAATATATAAGTCCCCATCGAGGGGCTCGAGCCCTGGATTAGGTTAAATGATGAAGTTGCCTATTTAGGTAGGTCTGGGTTACCCGCATGTTATGTGTTTGTACTATACTCACCGGCACATCGCATACACATATTACGGGTTAATTTTAAACTACGCTTATTGTGATACATTAAAATGGATTTATTGATAATTTTACGATAAATTAAACACACTTAAATAAACGTTAAATTAACAACTTTTTAACTAACATCAGCTGTAACTAATATAATTATTTATTTATTATTTATTTTATTTATTAAGATCACCAACAGAGTATACAACAGATCATTTTAAGTATAATACAGTCCTTAATTATTGTAAACAGCTAATTATTACCCCAATTATAAAGAATCACGAGTATTCCCTGAAATGAAGGGTGGACGATTAGATGTGCCCGTGAGTATATTTATTTAAGAATTTATGACATCTTGGGCTTAGAGAATAGAGAATCTGAGCGGTCAAGCGTTCAGCACGGAGGATTTGGATTCGAGTCCCGGTTGGGACATTGTGGTCAAACAAAAATTACTTTGTTGGTGTAAGATCATTCACCGTGCTTCGTAAGGCTCACTAATAGACAACATTGTCTCCATAGACAATACATAGACCAACGGGTCGTAGTAACGGCTATCTCCATAGACAATAGCTACGACCCGTTGGTCTATGTATTGTCTATGGAGATAGCCGCTACTACAAGAAGCCATTATTGGCAGCTCAATAATTCTTACACTAGATTTTCCCGGCTATTACCAACACGGATACAGTTGTTACTATATTATTATAAGCCATGTCAGAAGCCCTTGGCGTCTTAGTTTTTCTTTCAGGTCGGACAGCGACATTTCTACCCACCCGCACGTTATGGTGATATTTTATATGTGGTTTTATATTAAAACTAGCTTTCCGCCCGCGGTTTCACCCGCGTTTAAAGTAGCCTATGTCCTATTCCAGGATCTAAATGCTGGCCAAGACCTAACCTACAAAAAGAAGCTGTGGCTTTCGTCTTGGTCGTGCGTGCCCATACGTTTCGCAACATATGCACAGGTGTATAGTGTACAGGTACTTGTGTCTATATATCCGTACACATACAGGGATATTTCGATATCCTTTCGCGTATTCTGATGTGGTATTTGGGCCATTATGTACGACAACATTCCTTAGTAACGAGGAGCAAAGGACGGACGAGACAGAAAAATTAATGTTTCTCGATATCTGAAACACGAGACACGATGTGACGGAAATGGGTCAAATAATGATTAAAATGAGATCGAATTCATATACCTAAAAACTTGATTGCACTAATATAGAACATGATAGAAGATGATAATGAACTTATAGTTCAATATTTATCATTTTACTATAGCGAAGACGGATGTTTAGGCTGACCCATTAATTGTGCCCAACGTGGTTTTAGTGAGTGCTAAAGGGTCTGTTCGCCTTCTTCTTCATAGATAGAAGTCATAGATGAAAGTCTTCTTCATAGATAACCGACCTCACAAACCCTGGTGTCAGTCAAAGACCACTGATATGGCTCGTGTAACGACTACCTCCGTAATCATCAGCCCCACGGCTTAACATGACTTCCGAAGTACGGTATTATCTGTCTTTTCCGACAATAGGGTGATTCATAGTAAGAGCGTCGGTGGCTAGGGCAGCTGCCTACCGTTCGGGAGACGCGAGTTCGATTCCCACCACGTACCAATGTGTTTTCGAATTTCGAACTCATATGTACGTTTATTCGACGCTCTTATGGTGAAGAAAAACATCGTGATGAAACCTGCACACTCCTGCGAAGAAATTCAAAGGTTGTGTGTGAATTCGACCAACCCGCACTGGGCCAGCGTAGTCGATAGGCTCGAGCCCCTCGGTGACGTATATGAGCTGTTGATTATGAGTGATTCAGCCTGTTATGCCCAAACCAAGCTAGGGAAAGCCTCGCAAAGAGATTTTTGTTTGACAGTGTCGTCACTGGGATTCGTAAACGAAACCTTTGCAAAGGCAGTCGACTGTTCGACCGCTCGGCCACGGAGGCTGTGAATTGATGACTGAAGTCGACTCGCAATGATGACGACGACGGTCCAACCGGCAAGCTGTGGATATCTTGGTCGTACGTTTTGCAACGCCCTGTGTATACATCTATATCTATACGTATAGGTGTGTTCGTATAGTGCGGTGTGCTCGCGAGTACGTACATACGTATAACCTACCTATAGTTGCGGGTGGAGGTACGGTCTGACTACAAAACGAATTGCCAGTTTCGTCGCATTAAAGTCGGGGAAGAAAAAAGTTCATAAATATAGTTCTTATTTTTGGGTTAATGGTAATTTTCTCTTCTCTACTACGAATATGTCAAAAGTAATGGATTAAGAGAAACCGGTGCACGTATTAGAAAAAAAGTTATTTCCTAGTAATTTAAAATTATAGCATTAGAGAAAGCTCGAATCGAATAGTAGCAATAAAATTTATGTTCTTTTTTTTTTCATTATTAATATTATTTTATAAATCAGTAACTAAAATTCACATTTTATTTACTACTTATATATCGATTTATCTTAGTCTTACTTTTTTTTTCAAAACCACTTCTTTTTGATTAGGTACGAATTTTGAGAGGATAAACAAGCTTCTGCTATCGGTACATCTCACGTCCTGTGCTGTTGCTAGCTATACCCAACGACGTAGTGGCTATATGTAGGTATTGTACCTACCGTTGTAGGTGTGTGAGTGTATTGTGCATGTGTGTAGGCGGGTCGGCAGGTCAATGTCTAGCTGCATGCATTGAGCGCTTGTGGCTCGGCGGTGACTTCGCATTCGCATCGATCACTTAGGTTAAGCAAGCACTAATCTGGCAAACGTGCGTAGGTTGTGGCAATGTCACGCTTTGTCTGCCCATATACGGCCCCACCGAAAGGCTCAAACACACCCTGAATTCGGGCTATCGGGTAAACCACGTTAGCCCAGTGCGGGTCGCACTTTACATAACCTAAATTTCTTTGCAGGCGTGTATACAGTTTTCACACAATGTTTTCCTTCACCGTAAAAAATGTCGATTATACACTGTAAATGACTGAAATCAATTAATTCGGTCAACTCACGATTTCAATAAATCTACTTCTACATTATAATTGCGAATTTTGGAAACACAGTACGCTATTACTCTACCAACCAACGCTGTTTACGCTTATCTCTTCTTAAATGTATGAAACTCGTCGATATAAGGCGTAGACATACCCGTAATTTACGCACGCATCGCTGCGTATTTAGGAAGGGTGACCAAGTAGTCTATTGGAGATCTTTCGTCTTTTGAATCATCTTGACTCTAATCTAACCGACTAGCCCAGCTGTGAAAGTTAAAGCCAAAAAATGAATTTTCATAAAAACGGAAGAACAAATGAAAACCATTAAAGATCACCCATCCACGATAACACCCCGCAATTGTTGTTTTTTAAACGCTTGATAATAGTAGCACTTAATGTCCCTTTCAATAGAATCCGGCAATAACGTAAACAAACCAATTTAAACACGATTACTCCGTGATTACTTACATTTGAGTATCAATCCTGATCATATTCATATATCAAGGAACCATAATTCTTCTTACAATCATTTCGCCCCCTATTAACTCCTTTATGATAGTTATTTTATCAAAAAATACTCGGATGACAAAGCTTTCAATAATTTGTAAAACTGCCATGCAGTAATTTTTTACTCATCAAAGTCTTTGGAAAGTTGGTGTCAAAAAAATATCTTGTTTACATTATTGCCGGATTCTATTGAAAGGGAAGTTGATGTTGTATCCTTCTCTCTCACACTCACCCCGAGTATTTCACTAGTCAAATATTTTGGTCCAATTTGATCAACGAAATTGTATGACTTCATCAAAAATACTACCAACACCGATATTTTACCAAAGCGTTTTTTGGTTTTTGTCCTTTCCAATTTCTCCTATTTCTCCTGGTCACGCTATAACTCGAGAACGGCTTTACCGATTTCATTCATCTTTTTCTAAAGTGTTTTCTAATACTTCGTAGAAGGTTCTTACATTAAAAAAATTAAGAAAAATGCGCAGGGTAGGTGTAGGGTAGATGTTGGAAAAAATGGCAGAACAACGTCTGCGGGGTCAGCTAGTAATATATATATCGTCAGTGGAAAGGTAAAAGTACTAAAGCGCCAAAGTACAACTTTACAGGAGAGACGATTAACACCAAAAAGGCGTCGCTTTAGTCATCGGCCTAACGATCAGACCCAAAATTTTGGATGGTTTAAATGCCAAAAAAGTCCCCAGATTAATAAATCACCTAAACTAATCGACGCAAAAAAAATGCAATCGAACTGTATATATATAACTCATTTTCGCCAATTTGGCGCTTTAGTACTTTTACCTTTCCAATATATATTATGTCAAACCTCGAAGCTCAGGTCTGACTTGAAGTCTTAGTCAAAGCCTAAACAAATGAAGGTTTTCGGCCTCTGACTAAAGAATTTTTGTGAAACCTAAGAGAAACTAATTTGGTCAGGCAAACGTCAAAACTCAATTTAATGAAACGACGTTTGACTGAAAAGTTAGGAACTTCTAGGTTTGACTAAAAAACTTTAGTCAAAGGCCGAAATTTGAATTTATTTCGGGGTTAGCCCGAAGGCTTTGGTCAAACCTAGGATAAACCAGTCATTCCGCGAAGAGACTGCATACCGACCTTTGACTATGACATATACATATAAAAAATAGCAGCACGCTCCCTCCACGTTCTTCTATGTTGTCAAACTAAGCCAAAAGACAAGACAAGATATTTGACTAGTGGAATGTGGACCCTAAATTCAGACGTGAGGCAAATATCCCCACCACTTCTGCCCAACGCTCATAAGGCGTTGCTAGACTGTAATCGCTTGAAATACAAACTGACCGCTGTTCTGCTGCGCGAGCGCTTCTAATATTATCGCAGATGGTGGTCAAAGGCCATTCACGAGTTGAAAACTTTGATAAGAGGCTAATCTGACTGGCCACAAGCCTGCGCTGTAAGTTGAGTATGTACTCGTAGGTAGGTACATACATCAAATTTGATCATTTGAAAACTGACAACGTTCTAATCGCTCTGGCCACTAGAATGACAAAATCTACACGATTCATTATCCAGCAGAGATTTTTTAAGAAACTTATAAGCAACTCTTTCAACCTTTAAAACCTCACAATGTGATTTGGTACACACACTCTTAATTAAAAAACTTCTGTACTACCTACCTAAACCAACAAGTTGCGCTACAATTTTTGCTGTATGCTTTTTTTAATGTTTACTTCTCATACAAAATAATAATAATTCTTTTCAGGCCACGCAATCCACTGCTGGGTAGACTTTTTAATTAATAGTTTCGGTAATCAATGAAATAGTAATCAAACGAAAAAATATATAGAAATTCGTATGTATCTATTTATAGGTAAGAGTACATACAAATAAAAAACATTTTGCTTCGCGCGGCGAGTAAAAAGGTCGCCGACCTCCCACACACAGACATAACAACTTGAACTATTATTTATAAAATAAATTTATAAACAGATAAAGATACTACTTTGACGTTACCTACTACTACGGAGTACTCGCTTGATTGAATTTTGTTATCTCATTCATATTCTGTTGTATATTTTACCTATATTTCATTGCATAAATACATTATGACCCACACTCATTCATTCACATGGTAGCCAGATATTTGTAATGGCAATCAGGCAGTCTGACTGAACCTTTTGCAAATACACTCGCGGAAACCATTAATCGGATTGCTGCGCTGTAGCTTAGAAAATAGCAATTTATTTTGGAGGGTTTTTTGTTCGACATAGCTCTATGGAAAGCCAGATTTAGTCCGACTTAGAACTGGGGACGGAAAATATACAATACTACAATACTTATGCAACGTTAGAGCGTGCGCAGATCGTCACATGTAATATGCTCTGATTTGCAGCTCTAATTTCATTCAACCTCCAAAAAAATTAACCCTTACCTTAGGTAACAGATTTGCTTAGATTTGGCCTGCAGGGTCCCGCTACAAGAAAAATCCTCTCCTTTTTGTTTTGTTTGGGCTATCCCTCGCCATTTGTTTTTATAGGCGTCCGAGTTCAAATATTATGTTATTTTATTATATACGAGATCATAATTTATAAATCGTTCACGAACTCATTACGTTTTGTTTACTTACATAATATTTGTAATTTAATGTCAATTTTATTAGTATGATTCACATTTATGTCAGCATTATCAGGTTTGAGTTATTATAGCTGGGTTACTGTTATAGTAAGTGTTTTTAACTAATACCCTAATATGGTCACACCGACACGAGGATAAGTAGCTACCTGTTGTATAAAATAAATGTGACTCACTGAAAGTGCCCCTTCGTCTTATATTCACCTGTTCATTACAATTGTCAATTCAATACAATACTATTTTATCAGGCAACCTTTGGGGTAAGAAATCAAACAATCTTCTTCTATAAATCATTATTATGATATTCACATATGTTGCCGTGTGGTGACGGCAGAGTAGAATACATTTGTCACCAACCCCTCACTTCCCGTGGGTGTCGTAAGAGGCGACTTAGGGACTACTCATTGAACAGGCAGCAGCGCTCTCTGATACAGCAACCTTTTAATCTGCGATTCATTCGCTAAGGTTATTTTCTTTTATTCGACTAGTATAGAGCCAGTGCCCGTGAGAAAGGGATGCTCATTGCTCGGGCTTATACCTATAGCAAGTGGCGACGACCTACCATAAAATATTCAAGCAGCAAGCCATCGACTTTGCTGCGACAACGGGATCATTTACAAATCAATAACATTTGCTTATATTATAGAGGTTACTAGAAATGGATCGGATGGATGGATTGAGTGGATTCATAGCACTCTGTTTATTCATTCATTCATGTAGGTAGAGGTACGCATTTCTAAATATGAGTAGTGAGAGTGAAGCCATTCAAAAACAGGAATTCCGCTACATCTATAAATCGCGATTAAATATACTTCTCATCAAAAAAATTGAAACACCTTGTGAGTTTATGTTTTGTAAGGAATAACAGAAAAATGTGTATATATTGTATTGTTGAAAAGTGTGTATATTGTGTGTGTATTCCTAAATATTATACACATTTTTCTGTTATTCCTTACAAAACATAAACTTGCAAGGTGTTTCGATTTTTTGATGAGAAGTATATAAGTACTAGTCTATTTTTTTAAAGAAAGGGAAAACGCTAGGGCGAAGAAGAGTTCTTTTTTTTATTCATTTCGTTTTTTCATTAGCTTATAGCGATGCGACTCGTTGTTTAAAATCCGCACCCATACATTACCGCTTTGGTAGGAATAGTGATTAGTGTAGTTAAAAAAAGTGACCCTTTCTTTGCCCACCCTTGGTTGCCTTTACGACAAATAGGGGATCGGACTGATCACCATATTTTATGAATTTACCATATTTTAACACGTTTTTATTAACTCGCTTTCTTGTCTGTCTGTCTGTCTGTCTGTTTGTTTGTTTGTTTGTGGGTTTGTTCGGTCCGAATCTTGCAACTCATTTTTGCAGCATGCTGTCATTCGATTATGCTGAAATTTGGTACACTTATGTAACTTCGATGACAATGCAATATTATGATATCATGGAGCTGGTCTGATGATGGAGCCGGAAGGTGGCCATAGGAACTTCTAAAATGCACAACACAACCTCGTCGTGTTTGGACTCGTTGGATTTGTCTTGACAAGATCTTTAGTCATACGTGATGTCCAGGGTCTCATGATGGAGCCGGAAGGTGGCCATAGGAACTTCTAAAATGCACAACACAACCTCTTCGTGTTTGGACTCGTTGGATTTGTCTTGACAAGATGTTTGGTCATACGTACTACATCAATAAAAAATAAAAAATTACCAATAAAAAATTATTTTATACTTTTTAGTGCGTAAAAACGTGTTGTTAAAAAATATTTTTTACTTTATAATTATTATGAATTATTTTTAAAATATAGATTAGTAGCAGACGATTCGCGAAGAAAAAAACAGAATCGGTTGAAAAACGAACTTACAGTGATTTTTTAAAGTTTCTATATGTCTGTCTCTATCAAAAACGATTATTTGTATCGAGATTATATGGCGTTACTAACAAATGACGTCACAAGTGGGTATGTGCCTCTCTGTCTAATCTTGAATTTCAAACCTTTATAACTCGGTCAATTTTTAAGATAGAGCAAAAATTATTTTAGTGTTCGATAGCAGAAACTAAGAAGTTTGGATTTATAAATAAAAAAAAGAGTAGTCCGATCCCCTATTGTAGTACCTGAACGTAGATTCAGGCAGTATAGGCTGTAACGTACAGTGGAATACGGATTAAACTATACCGGTTTACAAGGTGCGCTGTTAATGGACCGGTACAGTTTTATCTGTCTCCGACCGTACGAACACGGCCACGTCGAATGGATGTGCCACGCAACACGACACGACGACTGTTATACTCATCTATACATAATGTAATAAAAATATATCGATGACTGTACATAGGAGATATTAGAGAAAAAATAATATCAGTGGTCTTAAGATTTGTAACGAGGCATTCGTCCTCTTTCCTGTTTTATGACTGGCAACCTTTCTTGCTGGCAGTTTTATCTTTCATTTTAAATTCATTTTCAAATTTAGATTTCTTACGTTTCGATTTTGTCTTTTTTCTGCCAAATTCTTCACTTCATGTCCTGATCTCCAACAGTAAACTTACCCATGTTACTATTCCCTACGATAGTTATTTAATATATAGTAAATAATATATAAATACATAAATAAATACCTTCGGACTGAGCCCTGGTTATTCGCCACGCTTTATTTTATCATCCTCTACAACACTCTTCGTGTAGTGCCAGCAGCTCCGTGGCGGCTGCTGGGCCACAGATTTATGGATTTTTTTGTTTGTTGGTCTGTCTGTCTGCATGTTTGTTCGCGCATCTCGCAAAAACTATGTAAGATATTGGGTGCGGTTTTCACAGTAGTAAGGCTGGATATATAACCTACTAGTGGCTCTGTGAGCTGTAGACCTCGCGAGTCTGTATATCTTTTCATATTTATTTTTATTTTTTCTCCACAAATCAAGAGGACCTCTTGATTTTTTTTTTACACTTTATTTTATTTTGACTTATTTTATTTTATTGGTTAAGAAATGTGACCTGTAAAGGAAAACAGCCTCAGCGGTGGACCTTGTAGCTGGCAACCCCCATAACTCCGTCATTTTGTATAATTTCCATAAACCGGCTCGACAAAAAAATTCAATAAATTTATCGAACCTGCTCACAAAATTTCACGAGAATAAGTTGAGAAACGCGACCTGTAGAGTGAAACAAACAAACAGATGGACATACAAAGCAAATTTGGCCAAGCTGAAACAGAGACGCTTCGCTCGCTCGGTCAATAAAAACTAGTGCATGTTTTATCTTGAAACACCGCAAAACCGATTTATCTTCTCTTTCTTTTAATGAAAAAAAGATCATCTTGGAAATAAAACTTTGATCATGACAAGCGAAGTCGCCGGCGTTGCCTAGTCAATCAGACAGATACCATATCTAAAGCTTTGCCTTGACACCATGGCTCGAGTAGAGGTCATACGGTGCTCATGTGACAATATTGTATTGTGAACGCGACCATGGATAGTTTGTAAAGATGTTTACGAAACAAAAAATATTATATAAACATTTTAGCTTCTTCCATACTTTCATACATAAAAGGTAGATAGGATTCTAGCATGGTTTTTGCTTGATCAAAATATTTGAGCATATTCAACAACATCCAGACATAATCAATCAGCCTGTTGCAGTCCACTGCTGGACGTAGGCCTCCCCAAGGGCACGCAAAAGCGCACGATCACCCGCTTTGCTCATCCAGCCACCACCAGCGACCTTCCTCAGGTCATCAGTCCACCTGGCAGGGGGGCGTTCCACACTACGTTTCCCGAGACGCGGTCTCCATTCGAGAACCCGAATGGAATCCGAAGGCAAATACAGATCTTAAGCCTGGGCCTTGCCTTGACGGGATTCGATCTTGCGACCCTGAGTTTCGTAGGCTGGCGTACTACCACACAGGCTACGGAGCCGACAACTCGCGCGGGCTACATTCAACCATCCTGACAAGCTTTTAGCCGAGCGGTCGACTCTCATTACGGACGTTCCGGGTTCAATTCCCGGTGGGCACTATCAAACAAACTCTTTTCGGTTAGGTTAAATCTCCTTTGTTTATTGGAGCGTCGGTGGTCTAGTGGCTAGGGCCGCTGCCTCCTGTCCGGTAGACGCGGATTCGATCCCCACCACGTACCAATGTGTTTTCTAATTTCGAATTCGCATGGTTTATTCGACGCTCTTACGGTGAAAGAAAACATCGTGATGAAACCTGCACACCTGCGAAGAAATTCAAAGGTTGTGTGTGAAATCGACCAACCCGCACTGGGTCAGTGTGGTCGACTAAGGCCTAATCGCCCTAATTTAGGGAAGGCTCGAGCCCCTCGGTGGGGACGTATGTGAGCTGTCGATGAAAGGTTAAATCCACGGAGACAAATTTTGTATTTGTCTCCGTGGTGAAATCACCTGATTGTTCGAAAAATATAGACGATGTTTCTATGGAAGAAGTAGTCGTTACATGACTCTTGTGACCTTTGGCGTCTCTATAACACTGACACCAGGGTTTGTGAGGTTGTCGACAACTACAGCGAAAAAGAAGTTGCTATGCGAGCCCTCAATTTAAACAACGCCAGAAAATCGAGCCATTGAACAGCACGACGCTTGGCACGGCGGAAGTCAACAATGTCGCTGTTTCAGATAAATAAAAATAACCCGCGGCTCGCGAGTCGTGACCCGAACGCTGTTGTCATAACAATGCTTCACTCACTACTTGTATAAATACAACGCAACGCCACGCCGCCAGTCGCGACGCTCAATGACGTAAAATAGACGAACTAACGATCTCTACCGTCCGTCGGTCGTCGTATAAATCTCTAGATGTCTGAAAGAAACAGGAAATATGCACAATTTTTTTAATTTATTAATCGAAATATTTCAAGATCCAGATAAACACAAAAAATATTTATTCAAATATCTTGCTCAGAAACAAAGTTATAAGGCTTCAAAGTTGATAGTTAGACAGAGAGGTCCGACGTGACATGTGACATCATAATGTCACGCGGGCCATACATCCGCCAAAGTAAATTTTGTTTTCGTAAGCGGGACAGATATACTTGTTTCATAATGTTGTATCTAGTTTGTTGCTCGATCAATTTCGATTCTGTTTTGATTGTCAGTATTCTATTTTTGTATACGTTCAGATGAACTATGAAAAAAAACGAATATTTTTTTATGCATATTCCCTCTTTCTACGTCCACTACTAGGCCGCTTAACTCCACACGTACACTATAATGTAATTGTGTGCAATCACCAGCTCTTATACGTTTCCATCGACGGGCTCGAGCCTACCCTGAATTTGGTCGATCGCGCTTGGCCCAGTGCACCTGTGTGCTATTCATTCATCTTCACCATAAATCAAGTTTATTTAATTTTTGATATTCTATCGTTCTTCTAACACAATGTAATGTACTACAATTTGTTTTGGTCAGCTCCTGGTATTGACTCCACACCTCTCCTCGTATTGACTTCAGTCCTGATTGATTGAAGTAACCAAAGCCGACCTAGAAGATCCAGGTTCAAACCCTGTCCAAGATCGCTTCTTATTATTTCATCATCATCAACGGCCCGTTACAGTCCACTGCTGGACTATGAGCCTCCTCCACCTAAGTGGAGGGTTTTGCCATAATCTCCACGCTTGGCTGGTGGGTTGGAGATCGCAGATTAAAAGTTTACTATAACAGAGAGCGCTGCTGCCCGTTCCCTGTTCAATGTATAGTCCCTAAGTCGCCTCTTACGACACCCACGGGAAGAGTAGGGGTTGGTGACAAATGCATTCTACTCTGCCGTCACCACACGGCATTTATTATTTTAGTTCTGTTTAAAAATAATAGTGATAGTTTTTTTAACTCATAACAGGGCTAACTACTCGGGATCGTCACGAGCCCCCGCTAGCGTGCCCATACCTACACGACACGCACGCATTGCTCAAATATCTTTGCTAACAGTTTTTATTGATCACAATTTAATAGTAAGACTGCAGACGTAGGCAAGCTAGCGTGGTTGGCGTTAATCACTCGTTATCTGAAAGTAGCGGGTTCGTGTGTCGGTCAGGCCAGGCTGCACGAAATATAACAACCGCTTAGCGACAAGCTAATTAGGATCGCAAGCTAAACGCTGTGGAACTAGCGTCACGCGATACGATTGCATAAATTTCCTGTTTATAAAGTTATGTAGTGCGTTGTTACATCTTGAAATCTGACTGCTATGAACTGTCGAGATTGATCATACATATAATAAATAAATTAGATTTACCTACCTTCTGCTCCATACTCATCTAAGTTGGTTAAGCTTAGGCCATACTCGCGTACTCTGAGACCTAATTGTTCCCATAATAAATCACTTACATTTATTTTAGTTAAATGTGAAGAAATATTAATTGCCTTTGACAGAAATTGGACTTAGAAAATTCTACCAAACCTAGATTGTCGTAAGACGGTTGAAATTAATGCTATGTCTGAGACCGTTGGTGGCTCCATACGTCTGACCTCGGGGTTTGTGAGGTCGGTTGTCGACTTTACAACCCACGCGATCAGAATAAGAATGTAATGTTAAATTGAACCAACTCCTGAAATTCATGACTTATTACCCCCTTTCAGCTTCTCACACTCGGAAGGTGGAACCCGTTATTACGCCAATTAAAAACCAATCGAAAGTGTTCTTAATTCGCTGCGGTGAACGGCGCTCGGTGAGTGCAGGACGCAGTTTGAGTTCAATTCTTCTACTTGACTGCTCTGCACTGCAAGTGGGCTGCTCAATCCACCAGTCGGCTGTTGATTCGGGCCGTCTAGACCGAAGTGTTATTTCCACAAAACTGTCCCTCGTGTCCCGACACCTGCACGATACAGGACCTTTGGGAGGCCGACAACGCTCTCGCCGGGTGGCTACCTATTGGGCTAATAAAATTTATATGTTTATCATCGGCTCGCAAAGAAGATTTGGTTTATCTTTGTTGCACTGGTAACTTTTTCGTGCTATTACGATAGCTAAGCCACATATTTGTCGTTTTATTTTGAACGTCTTCCCACACCATTTATGTTGTCGGTTACGGCTATTATCGCAGACAAGGCAGGTTTTTCTCTTTCTGACCTAATCGCTATTGGAAAGGCAAGACATGCTACATTAGTCAAGTCGGAGGGATACCTTGAATTAATGAATCCAAAAGAGATTATAGCTGAATGTTGATTGTACAAATTTAGGGCCATGAAATTGGGAGTGTTTTACAGATAGTGCTACGAGTAAGAGTGCGACCTTGTAAAACACTCTTTTACTCGCTCTATAAAGCTAAAGCTATGCACAGGCGCAAGGCCTCCACACTATATCCAAGCGCTCAAAAACCATTGCGAAGACTAAAGGAAGACTATAATACAGGCAGTTCGAGTTATCACGCTTGTGATTTGTCAGGTCGACCCCAACGCTAGTTCCACTGCACTCCCCGTCTCGAGCGAAAGTGTGTTGTAGATGCAAGTGAGCCGGTGAACGGTGATCGCTGCACTTGATGCAACGTTGCTCAAACCTGCGTACGGCCATCATTCAAACAGCGGGGCCTTGAAGATCAACAGGGGATGTTCGCCTTTTACTACCACCGTTGTTGGTGACCAGACCATAGACAACCCGGATCTTATCAATTTGTTGGTTTTATATTATAGTGGACACACAGCTACCCGACGAGCATTGTCGTAGCTTCCCACAGGTAGGGCACGAGGGGCAAGCCAATGTTTGTGGGGTAGCACCAGGCTTGCATTGTAACCCGACTGGCAGAGATGTCCTTGCATCGAACCATACTGGCCACTGCAAGTCAAGAAGGGCTTCTTTTGGATTCTAAAGCTTTCCATAGCGGGGACACCCTAACACAATCTCGGGTTTGTAAAACGGAACGCCATGGAGTGGAATACTCTTCCCGCGTCAGTATTTCTAGAAAGGTACAACCTTATAGTGTTTTTCAAGGAGTGAAGAGGCATCTTCTGGGTAAACGTGTTTCGCCTTCGACAACGTCGGTCGTCCCTTTTCATCAAATAAAACTTAATAAAAGTGAGCCCATCCTCACTAATATTATTATAAACGCAAAAGTTTGTGTGTATGGATGTTTGTTACTCTTTCACGCAAAAACTACTGAACGGGGAATAGAGATAGTTTGTACCCTGAATTAACACATAGGATATTTAAAGAAAAAAATCTTATTCCCACGGGAAAATCTTACACAACGCGAGCGTAGCCGCGGTCGGACTGTTAGTAGTTTATAAAAAAATGGGGCGAGTAACAGCTGTTAGATGTGTGTCACATTTACACAATGCATCTTTCCTTTTCACACACTTTTGATAAGCACCCATCTTTACCTGCTTCAACATGGTACAGTGCTTATCTGACCCAGTGGACTATATTAGAACTCGTGGAGTTCAAAACAAGTTAACCAAACTAAATTCTAATCTAAACTTGAGGTGTAGTACAGTATGTGAAATACAGCGTAGTAGATGGCGTCTGTTTAATCTAAACAGTCTTAGGTTTGATTATTTATTGGTGTAGTTGTTATTTATGTGGAAATATAAGTTTTTGATCGTTTGCCCTTTTCGTTATTTAAAAGAAATGAATGATTATTTGAATGAACGATACTAAAGTCAAAGTCTTTAGATATTTTCCGATCTAAATTAAAACGTAGCTGAAATTCAATCTTAGACAGCTCTACCTATACAAAGTAAACGTTTATCTCCTGTCTTTTTATTTGTTTTAAAGGCGCAAACGTTAGATTACTTGAGGTTGTCTGGAACAAATTGCTATTTAGCAATAAGGCCGGCTACCTGCACATCTTTTGATGTTTTTCTAGTTACTTATTGTCTTTTTCTGAGTGTGCAATAAAGAATTGCATTGCTGCCAAATAAACTTCGTCCCCTCAGTTTCGTTTGCAATTTAGTGTTGAAAAATATCTCGTATCTGCCCGAGCAGAAGACTTGTAATATTTGTCCACACTTGACTGGAGTTGGAACTATTTCAAGCGCCGATCGCCGATATAACTCAATTTGTGCAGTTTTCACTTTCAGCGCCCGTTTCGCGCCGGCGGCCGTGAACTTAGCACAATTTATCTACGGAAAATTATTTTCACTATTTCATAATAACTTGAAAGTCTTAACTGCTAACGACGATTTATTGAGTCAATTTCAGGAGATACAAATACGGTTTAAAATTAAACGTATGTTAATACTAGACCCATTTCGGTAAGGTTTTTTTGCATTACATAAACGTCATTCCATTATAAATGCCATCGTGGGTGGTCGAATAAGGCCTGATCATCGTATCTTAGAGTAGGCTCGAGCCCCTCGTGGGATAAATAATAATTAAGCTGTAACAATATGTGTCATTGCAGAATAGGATTTTTAGATCGCCATTTTTAGACACAAAGAGTTGCTATAAAACGGCTAAAGCTATTTTTCGTTTTAGAATTTTAGTTTCAAACGTTTTCTTTATGTTAATAATTCCGGGTGTTCTTTTCGTTATTTCGCATCGTTGACTAGTAATCCAGCCATGGCTACGCCAGTACAGTGTTCTTAGATTTCTTTCTAAGGGACAAGTTCGCATATCATTTGAACGGAAAAAGATCTATTCTTTTCCAGTCAAGTCGGCTATTAAGAAATTCGATCAACATCGATTGAACCACATCGTCGCATTTACATAATTATTACGATGATAGTTTCAGTTCATTCATAAATAAAAAGAACATTGTTAACTCCGAACCACGTGCTTCTGTTTATTAATACGTAACTTGTGCAGCGATACTTGCTACGTTTATTGCATCGAAGCTATTCCGAGCCGATGCACCTATAGATGCGCAGGTAATGTAATTGAACTGAACCGCCTTCACTTTCCTCCGGTCTTGAACTCTCGTCGCATCTCATTTCAAAGTTTTCTCGAACGACACTTATAAATATTGAATTGGGTCGATGGATTTGTTATTATTTACGGAAGATGCTGGGTTTGTTAATGATATTCGACGTCACGTGTATATTTCAGGAAAAACTTGCATATTATGGTGAAGATTACAACATAATTATCATAACATTTATGAGACATTTTACGGGCTTACCGCGATATTATTGTTGTTGTTTTTATCGGGTCTCCTCAACAAAAATAATATCGCGGCAAGCTCGTAAAATGTCTCATAAATGTTATGATAATGACCGCGAATGTTTAAAATTATATAACATAATTATTATTTAATAAAAAAAGCGATAAAAATTAGAGAAGAAAGAAAAATGATCATAAAATAAAAATATCTTTATTTCAGACTTCTTAGGTCCATAGCAATGTTAGTATTTTTTTAAAATAATTAATTTAAAAAAAGGTTTTATAATGGTCAATGATGATAAATGTGTTCTTGTTTAGTTCAAGCATAATAATGGATTTTTGTTGTTTGGTAAGAGCCATATTGATAGCAGAGTAAATTGTCCGATGAAATAGTAATCAGAAAACAAATTCTATTATACTATTTAACTTACGCACATCAAGTCACGCTCCTATCCCTAAAGGGGTGAACAGAGCTTCAGTTGGCTTAACGTAAAACCACACCGATGCTAACTTAGTGTACCACTTTCGCTACAATCTACAAACTTTACAACTTGTTAATTTTGCTGTGGTGAGCTCCCCTATCCCGATCAGCTGTTAGCAGCGTATAACCTGCTTCTATTTACTGTCGCGTTGTGACGTAACAGAGTAACAGCGCGCCATTAAAAGTTCGTCGTTGGCTTTTCGAATTCAACTCCTTTGCTTTCAACTTTTCTTAAACTTTGTAGAGCTTCTTGGGGGACTTTTGCGTTTGAAAATTGTTATAAAACGGAGTGGACTAAAAATCAACGCCTAAGAATATTGGCCCCGATTCACACTGTCACGCTCTAATCCTTAATGTTAGTCCGTCCTTTTTACCGTTTAAAGATTGAAAAGGTACAGGAGATGGCCATCCTAATATTAGAGCTGTCAAACATCGAATTTGAACCTTATGGCCGTGTCGATTGCACAATTTTAGAGAGCACTTAAAACATGCGACTTGAAATTCTCTTAAACTGACCGCTATGCCCTTATTTTAGGTTATCATTTGTTCATCACCTCTCTTTCGTTGGTCATAAAAACAAAAAGGATAGCTGGATTTTAGAATTAGAGCATGACATCCCGAACCGAGGCCATTGTTGTTATGTATTTGCTGAAAGTCACGTGACTTACATAAACTGAACTCAAAAAGACTTGACTTGAAGCTTACAAGTGCATACTTGCACAAATACTAAGTAACAAAATACTCGTAAATACCGGGTATAGTACATTGCGTTTTTATGCGAAATAATTTTTTGACTGCTAAAAGCAATGCGCAATGTACATCGTGCTCACGGGTTTTCGCCGGAGAGTGTAGAAGAGGCATATAATTCGTGTTAATTAATTAATGTTACATAATGCATGTTTGTCTGTAGGATTGGGACACGTGAGTTCAACATTATGAACTTTGACTTTGAAACGGTCAGTATTATACTCTTCTCTTTCTTATTCTCTTTATTAGACAAGCGTGAATCGAATATTAAAAAAACAACAAATATATTTTTTACAAAACATTTTTCGACGTCAAAGCTATCATGGATGGCACGTTCGCTACCAGTGTACGCCCTCTGTGGAGTTTTTACCACTTTTGTCATATACTTCAACAAACCATTGTACTATAGTAAAGATCCAGCCGTTTTGAAATGTCAAAACACAGTATGACCAAGACCTAGCCCAAAACCATAATTATAGGTATGTCAATAAAATTATTGAAATCAAGGGAAAACAAAACGAAAACGCCCTTATTAGATAAAAAAATTACATTTTTCATTTATTTACAGCGCGATTGTAGTAAATTTTTAATTCCAATGCGTTGCAATTAACAGCGCGTTGAAGTGCAACGTGGTATTTGCAGCGCATTTGGCATGAAAACGCCCGCGAATCTATATAGTTGCTAAAACTCTACGTGGGAAAGGGACTTATGGCCAACCGAACTGTAAACACAGTGTAGGTAGACAAACGTCTATTTCTATTCCATATTCACATGTTTAAACAGTTATTAATTATTGGTTGGATATCGTGTAGGCATTCTCGTGACATTTTCAGTCTAGTGGGCAGATAGTACTGTTCATGCAACTATCTTGTATCCTGAGGTTGAAGAAGAAATTGCTATCTTAGTAATAAGGCTGCCTATCTCTACTTTTTTCTAACATTTCTTTCTCCGTACATTTCCTTGTGTGCAACAAAGTATAGTGTAACGTAAAGTTAAACGTGCCTTTCGAAGCACGGAAGACGCTCCATTTGAAAACCACTCCTATCCGTGACCTGCTAGACCGGCGGCGATTGATAACTTTCGAAATCGCACAGAATACAAACTTACTGTTGCCAAAAGTGCTTCTTTTATTTCACTATTATGTCAGAAGATTTAACCTAGTAGACTACTCAAACAGTCGATTTCCATCTCGTTCTCGATGCAACAGGAACAGCTGTTCGTTTGGTACGGTGCCTCATCTCGGCATTACCGCGAGTCCGCGACTTGCTATCGATATGCGCATCCGATAAATATAAACGAGCCCATTCATAACCCGACTCGTGCTGGGGTCGCGCGCTGTAAACAATAACACAATTATCATTTTTACCCTTTTTGCTTTGCAGTGCGACCACACGAGAACTGATTGATTGATTCGCTGACAACTACGCGTATCATAGGATAGGGCGCTTTGAAGTTTTAGAAAGCAGTGAATTTTTAAAACGATGCAGTTTAATGACACATACTTAATCGAGAGTAATTTTTCAACTGGGACTAATGAGTACCATTTGTACCATCAGCGGGAGTAATGGTACAACTGGGACTTTGGTACAACTGGATTGGAGGCGTATTGCCTCGCGTTTGTACCTGTCCGATCCGATTACAAATTATAACAATTTCATTATTACTATGTATGTTGACGTAACAATGAATGCCATCCATGATAGCTTTGACGTCGAAAAATACGTATAAAAACAGAAATTGTATAAAAAATGTTACTACAGGATATCTGATTACTTAGAGGACATGTCCATGGGAATAGATTGTTTGAGTAGCAGGCTTTTTTGATATATAATAAGCATTAATTTTGTAATTGACAGTATTTTATTTAAAAAAGGAAACGCAAAAGATGCGACGACTGTGAAGTTTCTTCGGTGAGCTCTTCTCCACAGATTTCGCCATTGTGTTAGTGAACTTACCCAAAAAAGTGTAATGACGGATCTAAGTGATGTAAATCCTATGGAAATAAATAATTTTGACTTTAATAATAATAATAGTTTATTCAATAAAGCATCAAGGACTCATTAAATTGTTCTTAATCAATGTAATACAAGTCTAGGGTTAGAATCATAAGATAAAAAATAATAAAAATTAAATTAAACTAACATTATAATTCTCCTTATATAATATGGAGGCGGCAGCAGCGATTAATAAAATGATTTATAAAAATCTTAATTCGAATAAAATATTTTTGATTTGATTTGATTAAATCAACAATTTACCGCTTTTCTTTTTTTATGAAATTGTGTAAAATTACTGTTTTATTTACTTTTAGTCTCGTCCTATTGATATTCTACAATATTACCCTCGTGTGATGATTTCTTAATTTAGTAGTTTTAATATCGAAAAATATGGCAACATTTATCTTAAATATTCAATTGTCCAACCAATCACGAGCAAATAACACTGACCAATAACAACGTAGAATTTAATATTTGAAGAAAATAACAACGGACTTGATGATTTTAAAAAAGTTGGTTCTGTGATGGCAGCGAGATTGGACGGTTGTGGAAAGATTAAACTTGTGTTAGATTTTTAAAATATAAAAAATGTTGTACCTCGAGTTTATAAGTGTTTCAATAAAAAGTATTGTTTCTATTTGTTGGGTTTTAAGTAGCTACTAACTTCAAGTAGCCTTGTTTGCCTGTTTGCTCACGTGTTCCGTATGCAAATCAACTTCGACGCAATGTTTTCGCGTGAAGAATTGTTGAATATTTTTAGGGTTTGACAGATGCAATGAACGATTTAATGAAAACCACTTGTAATATTACAAGTAAATGCTAAAGTAACTTAATTTTCTTTACCGCCAATATTAAAAATTCATATCGGAAAATTATACTTAAAAGGCATTTTTTATTGCGGAAAAATAAATCTTTTTCTAAAAGCACGAAACCACGCGAGTTTTTTTTAGCTCAAAGCATATTTATATCTTATTTTGTTATCTGAATAAGAGAAATATTTTAAATATAATATCTACGAAACACTACCCAGTGGTATGTGACACGCACTTGGCCCAGTTTTTATATTATTCTTTCATAGTCTCACACTTACTAAACGTATCATTGTTGTCGAGTCGAAGCGAGAACAACAGTTACAGGCTTAACTTGTCAAGGGCTCATCGGTAGGTAATTAAAATTAACCACAGTAAATGTTACCAGTAAATGTTTTCATTAAGAATCCGAAATTTAATAATAAAATATCATCATTATCATCAGCTCATTTTATGTCCCTATTAATGTAATGACGGATCTAAGTGATGTAATAACATCCTATGGAAATAAATTATTTTGACTTTGAGGGGCTCGAGCCCTGAGTAGGGGCGTTTAGGCCTTAGTCAACCACGCTGCCCGGTTCGAGTTAGGTTGACTTCATACTTTAGAAGTTCTTGTCCACGTACCAATGTGTTTTTAAAATTCGAATAAGTATTATGTGCGCTTATTCGCTATTCAACGCTTTTGCGGAGGAAAAAACATCTCCGTTAAGAAATATCTCCATTTGCTCAAAACACGGTTAAAATATGCTTTCAATAGGTAGGTACTGACTAAAAAAAAAGTACAAAAGATACAATTCCTGTGGAGTTTCTTCTGGCCGTTCTTCTCCACAGAGGGCGTACACTGGTAGTGAACTGTGATAGCTTTGACGTCGAAAAATTATTTGTAAAAATCTTAACTCGAATAAAATAATTTTGACTTTTTGACTTTTGAAAGTCCCCTTGCTTTATATTTTTTTGTTTAACTTGATGCTTGAAGCTTTGTTTACCTCAACTATCAATACGGACGGCATGTAAAATATAAAAGCGAAGAAAAGTTTCAACAGTGCGGAGAAATTCTATACAGAAATTAAAATTAAACCGACAATTATTCTTAATTTATTGTAGCTTTTACGCGAATGTGGTTCGAAATTATTTATGTAATCAATCGACTGCAATGATCGGCCAATGGCTACTGACAGTCGCGACTGCATGCGACACGACTATTTGTCGCTTGCGTTCTGTGTGATTTTATTATACGGTTGAAGGTGCAAGAGCAGTCGTGGAGACCTTACAGCTAAAAAAGATATTTTTGAAATACGAGTCGTTTCACGAAATCACTGCGTCAGTGGTGCGTCAGCTATAACCGTTGCTTGCCGTTTTTGGAGGCGGTATCGGCGACGGCGGCGGTTCGATCTTCACCACGTTGCAATTGTATTTTCGAATTTCAAATTAGTTGTTTTTACGGTAGAAGAAAATGTCGTCGTCAGGAAATCTGCGTAGGACTAGGAAATGTTGAATGTATTAAATGTTGTAATGTTACTTTTATTGTGCAATCTTTATCTTTGTTTACATACATACTACGAATTAATTCAATGGTTGTGGAGTCGCCCAATTCGCATTTGCCATTCGCAATTTTCATTATAAGAAAAAGGAGATTTAGGCAGGAACATATCCTATAGTCGTATCGTGTCGGTAGCAAGTTGCAATCGGTCGAGGCGTAATTACCGTAATATATAGCAAACAGTTTGGTTCGGTCCGCAACGGGAGCGCTGCAGCGAGATTCCGTAATGAGTTGGGTTCGAACCCGCGCCCGTTTTAGCCCGGACCGTTTGTGATGGGTGAGGCTGTTTCGGATCCCGTTTAATGTTCGTAGCACTGTACTTGCTACCGTTAAGCATTTCACTTCGAAATGTACATATTATGTACGAGTATGTAGGTGTACCTGTTTCCTTTTTTTATCCAACAAAAAAATTCGACCACATGAGCAAAGTGTGTATTTTTTTGACATCACAATTTTCAAAAAGTCAAATCTCTCCGTAATACAACTGTGATCGGATAAAGCTTTTTATTTTGATGTTGTAAACAAATAGATTTTCTGAATTCAAACTTGAATTTGTATATGTTGCTTATTTTTATATACCATTGACTCCAAGCACTCTTTACACCTACGAGCTGAACACTAACCTATTTAGGCATTAAGAATTAGGAAGATCGGCGTACCTTATACGTATGCCGAACCTTAACTCATTAATTTATCCTAATGTAGTTTTAGTACGCGCACTCAGCGACTAAAACTTTGTTTATCCCCCTAATTAAGAGCGTGACTTGATATTAGAATGTGCTGACCTGAAACATTTGCCAACAGGGAGGACGGGCCGGAGAAACCGAAGGGCGCAGAGAGTCAGGACGACGGCTATGAGAGCAACAGCGGCGAGGCGCGCCGGCCCGAGCCTGAGCCGCAGCCGGCCGAGCCCCCCGCGCCGCCGCCGCCGCCCCTGCTACCCCCGCAGCCCCCGCAACCCCCCCAACCGCCACCACCACAACAGCAACCCCAACAGCCACAACCACAACCCCAACCCCAACAGGAACAGTACGAGCCTCTCATGCGCCACTACCAGTCCCCGTACCGCCAGTTCGACCAGGACGAACAGTACCAACACTTCCCCTTCCCCAAATACTCGAATGATCCTTACAACTTCAAACGCGAGCCTGACGCTCCGTACGACATGTCGCATCATCCCCAGCACTACCAGAAGCGCGACGAGGATATGTACAACGGTGTGAAGCGGGAATGTGACGACCCTTATTCCTTCGTGGAGGAGGAGGCGATGTCGATGATGCTGAACGCGCAGCATAGCGGCCACCATGCCCCCCCTCACGAACACCACATGATGCACCAGCAAATGATGCTTAACCAACCCAAGAAGAGGGGGCGGAAGAAGAAAATTAAAGATGAGAATGGGTAAGTGGAATTTTATGCGCTTTTATTTTCTGTATTAAAAATAAAATAAATAAATAAGCGCTTTATTTATCAACAATACAAGTATCAAGTAATGCTACGTAACAAATAAGTAGTACAAATTGCTGATAAAAGGGCAAGAGTCTCAGCATGATTGCTGCTTTTCAGAATCTCCCCATCTTCGCTACACTAGAAAATGCTCCACGCAGTTAATACCTTCATTAGGGTCATAGCAAGTAAGATTAGAACACCTAGGCCCGAAACAGATATTTTAGGTGTAAAATTAGTTGAAACTAGCCGTCCGCCCGCGGCTACACTCGCGTTGTGTAAGATTTTCCCGTCGGAATAAGACTTTTTCCCGTAAAAAGTATCCTACGCGTTAATTCAAGTTACAAACTATCTCCATTCCAAATTTTATTCAAATCCGTAAGCGTACAACAAGCAATCAAATATGTTTCCACATTTATAATATTAGTGTGATAATGTAGAAAGAAGCGTAAAAAACAAATTAGTTTTCCCAATAAACATAGGGCGAAAAAAATAATATTTTCAGTCTCGTAAATCTTTTTAATAAATGTACCACTTAACGTGGAAAAAACTGAAAACTAAGAAAACTGTTAAACTCCTACATAGCCAAGAATCGGACTTGAAATCTCTGACATTCGTCTGCTAGAACTTTTCTAACATTTTAAGTTTTTCCTACCAAGTTTGTACAATTTTCTATTTGTGAATGAAGTTATAAATAATCCAAAAGTTGGAAATTAATTTATAAATAATACAGCCTCGTGGATTTTTAAATAGTTCCTGTTTTTACTTTCATTCATTTCAGTAGTTCACTCTTATTTCTTAATCGCGAAAAGCATTGTTCTCTAGTATCTCTTGAAACATGTTACGTTACGAGTAAAAGTTGAACCGAATATTTATAAACTTTTTAGTTTAAATCTTTTCAATGTTTGTGAATGGTTTATAGCCGTGTTTTGCTGGAATAATGAAACTTGAAGTTTTGCGATGAGTGCTTTGTTTTATCAACAACAAACATAACCACAAGGAGACTTAAACACGAAACGCTGTAGCGTTATCAGTACACGTCACTGTAATTGCTGCGCGCGCCGCCGTTCAGAGGATGACATGCTACACTGCCCCCCCAACACGCAAGTGCATATCATTGACTTCGCTGTACATGACACGGCGTGATATTTGTGCGTGTCGGTGGTAAAGGAAACTTTAAAACATTGGGTCCAGGTTCGAACCTTAGCACATCCACCCACTGCTAGGTATAGGTCTCTTTTCTATTGCACAACTTTACACTGCTATCCGCGCAAGCTTGATCCTGCTAGTTTGTCAATACCAGCACGACGACTAATCAGAGTCTTCTAATATATAAGCATCATAATGTCGATTAGTAAAGTAAAACAAATGGCCCTTGTAGTCGACTAAGGTCTGAACGTCAAAATTTTTGGTAGGCTCGACTCAGTGAGGATGTATTTGCATAGCAACAACAATCTTTTATGTCTATGTACTGCAGTATACATTGTGTGCAGTTATCCTTAAATACAGGTATTTTCGATACCGGTTTCAAGCACCGCCAGTGATCGGAATAAGATATGATGGCATTCATTATCTTAATAATGATGATTGCGCCACACTTTTATCACCAAGAGTGCTGTAACCGCAGTGACCGCTTCTTATTGCGTGGGTTGCGAGCTCCACAAACGACTTCACAAACCCTGGTGTGAAGAGTCATGAAGCAGCCGAAGGTCTCTGACATGGCTCGTGTAGTGACTATATTACCATAGATAATAACCGGGACCGAAGTGTGGGTTGGAAGGTCAACGACCATACTTACAAGCCCTGGTGTCAGAGCGGGTGATTCAGTAATGTACTTACCAAACTGTGGAAAGTCCTCCCAAAGTGAATTTTGTTTCACCACATTGTCTCCACCAGGATTCGAACCTAGACTGCTTGGCCAAGCAAGCAATGGACGTTGTAAACAGCGTCGATCGAGCGTGGTGATGCGTGTGCGTCGCTATTGATAGATTTCCTGGTTCGCATGTATTAGTGAGCGGCCTTGCTGCGACTGCGCGGTGTGCTCATGCTTTGTGACCTCGGAACTGAGGATGCCGATGTGAGGTCTTGATATGACTCTTCATGGGCTAATTTAAAATAGGTTGTACTAGCTGTCGTTGTGTAAAATTATCCCATGGGAATAAGACTTTCTCCCGTAAAAAGTATCCTATGTGTTAATCCAGGGTACAAACTATTTCCATTTCAAATTTCATCCAAATCCGTTGAGTACTTTAAGCGTGAAGGCGAAACAAAGATCCAAACAGTTAAACATCCAAATATATTTTCACATTTATAATATTTGTATGAGTGTGATGTGATGATTTAAATAAAATATTGATGTGAATGGTGCGTGTGATAGTTGCGGCGACGACGGTTTATGAGCGATCGGCGAATGTGGTGGGGGATACTCGCGTCACGCCTTTGTACTTTCGTTTACGTACCTAGTTAATAATTCGAGTCACATTGCTGCGTTGCACTTTGGACAGTAAACTGGTACTGCAACAGCTTGACCAGTAGTTAGCGTCTGATTTTTAGGAAAGTGTAATATAATACAAAATACAAATACAAAATCATTATTTTTCATCGCTTATTTACATAGTTTAACATTTCTGAAGTCTCCTTTTAGATATTAGTATGATAAAAAAATATTAGTTTATTTCATAGTTCATCTGAAAGTATACAAAAATAGAATACTGACAGTCAAAACAGAATCGAAATTGATCAAAAAACAAACTAGATACAACATTATTAAACAAATATATCTGTCCCTCTTACGAAAACAAAATTTTCTATGGCGGATGTATGGCCCGCGTGACATGACGTCACATGTCACGTCGGACCTCTCTGTCTAACCATCAACTTTGAAGCCCTTTGTTTCTGAGCAAGGTAGGTAATTGAAAAAATATTTTTTATGTGTTTATCTGGAACTTAAAATATTTCGATTAATTAATTTAAAAAAAATGTGCATATTCCCTATTGCGATCATCGCATAAATAGAGTTTAGGTACAAGCATTACATTCATAGCTTCCGATAAGAAACCCCTGTGTTTACTATTTAGGATACCATGACGACAAATTGAACTCTATCGAGCCCAACATGGATTTACAAGCTTCATTCCAATTCTGGGCCATCCTCATAGTGTTTCATCCTCAAAGGAAATCACTGTCAGCTCAGGCATGTTAAGCCGTTGGTTCCGAGTATAACCTTCGGAAGAAGTTGTTATGAGTTGTTCATATCAGATGCAGTTCTATAACACTGTCATCATAGGGCTTGTGAGGTTAGTATCGACTGTATAATCCACACGATATGAATGAATGAATACTACCGAGGGTCTGGAGCCTCCTCAATAAAAGCCAGCTTTTAACTACCGAATGTACCAACTTTGTTGAAAGTATATGTTCAAGAACTCCTGAGTTAGAGAAGACGGTGCGTAATGGGGTCCTCTCCATAGAGCGGCGCCGGATTTAGAGTCGACCCACTTCGGAACCTGCGCACGATTCGCAAGCGTCGTCGGGTCGGCGCCCGCTAGACACCGATAACACTACAAACCCAACCACGTAGAAATATCTTTATGTTTGGCCATTTTAAGACGTGTTGCCAGCTGGGCCTAGTAGTCTTAGCGTTTGTGGTTATGTCTGATCTTCTATGACTAGGGTTCCTTTTTTGATCTCCGTTCGGGCAGATTATCAATAATTATGAATAGATAAAAATAAAAAATCTTTATTCTAATATAAAATTCTTCGGAATCATCTTTTGAAGTCAAAGCTAGAACAAGAGAAATTTGTCTGTGGCACGTTCGTCGTTCACTACACTACAAATGTGATATGAATTCTTTTGTGTATATTGTTAGGGATTCCTAGTGGGGGCTATGAGTTTGATTGTATATTTGTTAGTGCTTTGGTTGTTGATGATGATGATGATGATAAGGATGACCTACACCAAATGATGACAAAAATAATACTGAAATTTTTAAGTGTGCATATAAAAACACAAATGAGTTAATATGTTTCAAAAGTGCCATAAAATTTTGATGATGTTCATATAAGTTCATAAACAAATACTTACACATTTATAAAAATAAGTATTAACCATTTTCGTTAACCTTTTGAATGCGCCTGTTGTTGGCCCGAATTGCCTGAGGAGATTCAGGTCCAAGACAGTCTTGTCGAATATCAACATGATTTTTCGCTTTAATTCAAAATACTTATCGGGTTTTCGTAATAGACGTAATCTCTTGAAAAGAAAAATACATGAATATTAATTGAAAATAAAAGTTTTATTGACTCTATGTCAATGTGAATCTCAGAGTGGCCCGCTTGTAATCGCATAAATCATGCCGCCGCCGCCGCAAGTGAACCGCAAACATGCTTGCGCTCACGCTGTTGCCTCGCGGCTGCCCACTGGCGACGACGCCGAGTATTTCGGTACCGGAACAGCCGCCCCCGACCCCCACCCCCGCCGAATAGCGAATATCACTATCGGAATCGGATCAAGGCGATGCGTCCAGTAAACAAATACAGTAACGTTCGATGTAAGTGTGCTCACGTGCCTCGTGCCTGCATTATGTGAGAACCTTTACACACAAGGGGCGCATTCCGAATCTGACTTTCAGCGTCGTCAGCGATGAGATCAGAAGAAAAAAAATACAAGTTTCGCCCGCTGACAGTAATTCGGTGCGCGATTAAGGGTGCTATAGTTGATAACAACGCGTCTCGGAACGCAGTAGGGAAGATAGGCTTAACGAGTCACCCCTTCGAAAAGCGAGTCACGTACGAGCACATGAGCTGTGGTAGTCGTTACATGAGCCAAGCCAGTGGTCTTTGGGGCTCTATAACTCTGACACCAGGATTTGTGAAGTTGGTTGTCTACCTTTACAACCCACACGATGAAGAAGTGCCACATCGGAGCTGTAGCAGTCGTTATGGCCTCAAACGGTCAAGAGTTTATCATCAAAGTCATCATCATCAGCATGTCATATACGTATATACCCACCGAGGGGCTCGAGCCACAATATAACTTCCTTTTAAAATTGAATCGGTTAAGACAATTTTGTTAGTGATAACAGGATCTCAACTCTCTTCCGTAGGTCTGCTGGAAGATATTTCTTTAGAGATAAGCAGGCCTGTTGTGTCGTTTTTTCAAATGTAATTGTATTTTTGTCATCTATTGTATACAATAAATGGTTAAATAAATAAATAAAAATAAATTAGTCAGCAAAGTCTCATGATCAATGCAATGAATTCTTATAAGATATCTTGGATGTGTGGCGTTTTCTGCATTGGCTTAACTGGAAAGACACTGTACCAACTGTCCAACCTTACCAAGTGACGTCTTTAATGAAATTTCTATAATGTTATGCGTAACATATTTTTGCCATATGAGTGAAATTGTAAGTGCCACTTCCCAAGCTATTATTAGGCTCCGCTAAAACAGACCATTTTGAGCCCTAGTCGTTGATCCGTCTTACGAAAATTACCTTTTCGCTTGAAGAATTTAGTTAGATTAACAGAGAAAGCTAGAAACCTAGAAGTCTCAGCCAAAATGCAATTTAGCTTGAAAACATAAAATCAGTACCTAGTAATACCTACTCGACATCGCTATTTAGTTTATGCACTTACTACTGCACTCGGAGCATCAGTCGGCCCCGTTTGCAGAGTACAAGGACTGCAGTTTCTCATCTTATTACAACTTTCAGCCTATGATTACCTGGTTTCTATACGTACTAATTGCAGTGTTTAACAGCTGGCGTGTCAGAGAAGCGGGTTATCATGATTGTCATAAATACTGAACTGAGGTGGTATTAGTTCGTTCAAAGAAAAAGCATTCAAGACTTAGTAATTATAGCTTAAAACATACATGTGTTTTATTCCCCGAAATTAATTAAATCCATCATTGGTGTCGATTCGGCATACGCCCAACTAAACTAAACTTAAAATTAGTCCTGTCACTTTCTATCATTTTTAATTGAAAAGGGACCGAAGATCATCGGTTTTGTTTTTGTCTATGAGATCACGACTAACTGTCAAATTTAGTCTTTTTTTAGTGCCTACCTGATACCATGACGAATAAAAAGCCACTAAAATTGACAGTTAGTCGTGAAGTCCAAGACAAAAATAAAACCGATGATCTTCGGTCCCTTTTCAATTAAAAATGATGATGAATGAAACGTGCCATCCATGATAGCTTTGACGTCGAAAAATGATTAAAAATCTTAATTTGAATAAAAAAAATTTTACTTTTGATAGAAAGTGACAGGACTAATTTTAAGTTTAGTTTAGTTGGGCGTATGCCGAATCGACACCATTATCTTCATCTTGGCCGAAAGACGTCCACTGTTGGACTAAGATTTTCCTCAAGCAGGATCTCCTATAGTAGTTTTTTTTACTATGAATATATACCTCGGTAAATGTTCTGCATAAAATAACTTGTTAATTTATTTATTGGTTTGGTTTCTCTAAGTCCTCATCATCATCTCAGCCGGAAGACGTCCACTGCTGAACATAGGCATCCCCCATAATTATGTTTCCTACGCTATTTATATCTTCCGGCGCCCAGCGACCTTCACCAAGTCATCTGACTACCTTTACTGAATACAATAATTAAAAGAAACTTTTGACATAATAATTTTCAAAAGGAAAAAAATTCTTGACAAAATCCTTATACTACAAATAAGAAAAAGAAGTGTTTATAGAGACACCTTTCAAAATGCTGCCAGTAGGGGATCGGACTGTTCATATTTTATGAATTATTTTTAAAATATAGATTAGTAGCAGACGATTCGCAAAGAAAAAAACAGAATCAGTTGAAAAAAAAAAACAGCGATTTTTTAAAGTTTCAATATGTCTGTCTCTTTCAAAAACGATTTTTTGTATGGAGATTATATGGCGTTACTAACAAATGACGTCACAAGTGGGTATGTGCCTCTCTGTCTAATCTTGAATTTCAAACCTTTATAACTCGGCCAATTTTAAAGATAGAGCAAAAATTCTTTTAGTGTTCGATAGCAGAAACTAAAAAGTTTGGATATATAAAATAAAATAAAAAGTAGTCCGATCCCCTATTATTGTGGAAACAGATGAGATCCAGTAAATAGTATGGTGAAGTGAAATATATGAATAACCTGAACTAAATGTATGAATTCATTTATGATACAAATATGCCAATAGAAACACCACTTACTTATTTCAAGATATTTCATTTTATTCACATAAGAAAGTTCTTATTAACACGAAAAGTTGAAACTATTAAAATGGCGATATTTTGGTTAAATCCAAGAAAACCAAACTTTCTATCTTACGAAACTTTCAAAACATATCAACGGTAAAATAATTTCCAAATAAATTGACAAAGATACAGTTTATTGGTAATACTCAAATCAGTGTACAGTCAGCACAGTTATTTATTATTCGGTACAGTTTGAAAACGGTGCAGCGCAGGCGTCGTCGTCGCGCCGGTGAAACCGAATCTCTGGTTTTCGCAGCGATCTTTTCAAGATAATGCGACTAATTTATGAGTTACTGCCATCTCATTACTGTAATTTAAGGTTGATGCCTACTATATTGTGTTGTGCAGCACAGTAGCGTTGGTTGTGATGTAAATACTCGCCAAATAAGAATATTTTTATAAGGTGTTCTAAATTAAGTACGTACCAATGTAAAAACCATGTAATGAGGAGAAATAAATATTTTTATTATTATTAGTATATTATTCATAGTATTTTTTGTCCCCCGTTTCAAGTATCCCTACCAGTATAACCCTACCTGGTTGCACACAACATTATATCTTCAGCACATCGTGTGGATTGTAACTTTGTAAGGTCGATGACCCCACAAACCCTATTGTCAGAATTATTTACGCGCCAATGGCTTCTGATGTTACTTATGTATTGACGATAGTCATAGTACAACATCATCAACGGCCCGTTACAGTCCACTGCTGGACTATGAGCCTCCTCCACTTAAGTGTTTGGTTTTGCCATAATCTCCACGCTTGGCAGGCGGGTTGGAGATCGCAGATTAAAAGGTTACTGTATCAGAGAGCGCTGCTGCCCGTTCCCTGTTCAATGTGTAGTCCCTAAGTCGCCTCTTGCGACACCCACGGGAAGAGTAGGGGTTGGTGACAAATGTATTCTACTCTGCCTTCACCACACGCCGGGTCATAGTACAACAAGCAAGCAATTTCTTCCAGAACCTGTCTACTATGCGCCTCACACGCTCTCGCACCTCAATTTCATGTTCCGCGCAGTGATTCGAGATTCAGAGCTGCAGTCAGTCACGAGTGCCGTATTTTCATACGTTGTGATGACGTCACCGACTGCAGAAGCAACATCATCCCGATGTATGGGTTGCCGATACGTGAATAGAACGCTGAACAAAGTGGAGGGGATGTCCTAAGACAATAGCCTACGAAAGTATTACCTACTTATTGTTTCATATATTATTATAATTTTCATCAATAGCTCATATACGTCCTCACCGAGGGGCTCGAGCCTACCCTGGATTAAAGTGATTAGGCCTTAGTCGACCACGCTGGCCCAGTGCGGGTTGGTTGACTTCAAACACAGCCTTTGAATTTCTTTGCAGGAGCGTGCAGGTTTCATCACAATGTTTTCCTTTACAGGAGATTTGCAAAATTGTAATAGGGGATCGGACTGAATATAATATATATATATTTTATGAATTTACCATATTTTATGAATAATTTTTAAAATATAGATTAGTAGCAGACAATTCGCGAAGAAAAAATCAGAATCGGGTGAAAAACGAATTTACAGTGTTTTTTTAAAGTTTCAATATATCTGTCTCTTTCAAAAACGACTTTTTGTATGGAGATTATATGGCGTTACTAACAAATGACGTCACAAGTGGGTATGTGCCTCTCTGTCTAATCTTGAATTTCAAACCTTTATAACTCGGCCAATTTTAAAGATAGAGCAAAAATTCTTTTAGTGTTCGAAGTTTGGATTTATAAAATAAAAAAGAAAAGTAGTCCGATCCACTATTGTGACGTCAATCACATAATCAAAAAGCGAAGTCGAAGGGCTGAAGAAGGTTTTTGGCTAACAATGCAAGTGATGTCGTTGAGCTACTAAATTAGCAGATTTATAACCTTTACAAACACAACTCTTTACCTTTGAGAGTTTACGAAAGAAATTTTTAATAAAGCTTTCTAATTTGGTTCGCCTTGCATTTAAATATCTGTGTCGGGTCATAGTGTGTAGGTATTATAATTCATGAAATCCTCATTGCAGAAAATCGTAGTATACAACGTGTTACATAGAGAAAGTAACGATAAACTTTTTACATCGGATTTTACTTTGTAAAATCTCAATTCGTATAAAATTATTGATTTCTGATTTAGGACTTACCAATTATGTGCACTAGACATTTTGACGTGATACGCTGTTTATTTAAAAAAAAACTGTTGTTAAGTAACTACCTCACGTTTCCAGGATGGAGATAAAAGCGGAGCCAGGAATGGAGGTGGCGGTGCCGCGACCAGTGAAGGAGCGCAAGAAGCACGACCGCTTCAACGGCATGAGCGAGGAGGAGGTGGCGCGGCGGACACTGCCCGACCACCTCACCGACAACCTGGACATCATCATTGTGAGTACGATCGCAGAGCTGATACTAGCGGTGTTCCTTCTCGCTCCCGCTAGCCGCAGCCGGTGAGACAGCGCTAGAAGCACGACCGCTTCAACGGCATGAGCGAGGAGGAGGTGGCGCGGCGGACGCTGCCCGACCACCTGGACATCATCTTTGTGAGTACGATCGCAGAGCTGATACTAGCGGTGTTCCCTCTCGCTCCCACTAGTCGCCGGCGGGTGAGACAGCGCTAGAAGCACGACTGCTTCAACGGCATGAGCGAGGAGGAGGTGGCGCGGCGGACGCTGCCCGGCCACCTCACCGACAACCTGGACATCATCATTGTGAGTACGATCGCAGAGCTGATAGTAGCGGTGTTCCCTCTCGCTCCCGCTAGCCGCGGCCGGTGAAACAGCGCTAGTCACCATCACAATGGCAAAAAACATAGAGTAAAATTTAAATAATTGAATAAAACTTAATTCAATCTATACTAACAGTTACACTACACCAGATATAGAAGCGCTATTGTTAGCCAGCCAGAAGTGGCAATGATTGGTTTAAAAATCGACAGTGTTGCCAATTATTTCCTATTTTTTTTGTCATACTATAACTTCAATATTAATTGCGACACAAAGGAGTTGACAAAAAGTTAAGAACGCTTTACGGAGTTTATTGTATTGTAAATCAATTTTATTTATTGGCAACACTTAAATTAACCATCTATTGCCGCTGCCTTTTGTTATCCATCCAATCACAGCTGGTTCATGAAGTGTTGCTATTGGTGACAAAAGTCAAAGTCAAATAATTTTGCTGCATGCCACAGAGAAGAAAATTGTAGTTGTACCATTGTTTATGTGTCGCACTCGCACTGCCTAATATCCAGATATGCCTAATTTAGCGCATAAATTACGTACCCTATTATTATTGCGGTTAAGGTTAAACAACGCTTCTGGTCGCACTTCGATGGTTTTATGTTTTTAAAGTCAAAAACAGGATCCTTACAGTTACTTAATCATATCTAGCTGTTTGTTATAAATCATTATTAGGTGTTTGATCAACTAATGATTCACCAATAAACGAATTTCACACATAATAACGTACGACTGACTGTATTTCTTTCTTTCTTTGTGTGCAGATTGGAATCAACCCAGGCTTGTTTGCGGCGTACAAAGGACATCACTACGCGGGCCCCGGGAACCACTTCTGGAAGTGCCTGTACCTGTCGGGACTCACTCGCGAGCAGATGAGCGCCGACGAGGATTACAAGGTTAGTGAGCCAGGATCAACCCGCCATCATACGACATAGCAATTATACACAAAGGCGATGGTCTATCTATAGTTACTGCCATCATTCGTGATTGTGCACTGAAGCCTTTAGAAGTCAAGGGTACATTTCCAGCCAATCTCCGCAGGTTTGTGTAGTGAATAGGGAATGGACGAATAGGGAAGCGCACGTTCCAGAAAATAGACCTAACCTAACGAACCGACTTGACGTTCCAGTGTTATAATTTAAAATTTATTTTTTTCTGAATTTGTTATCCAAATTACTCACTGTTGAATCAAATTTAAAAAACCGAGAAAGTAAAAGTGTTAGTAAATGCAAACTTAGCCTAATGTTAGTAACAACATAAAAGAAGTGAAATCTTATGGTTAAATGAAATGGTGCGACATACAAATACTTCTTCTTTGTCCTAGCGTTGTCCCGGCCTAGTGCTGGGGTCCGCTTTCCTACTCAATCTTCTCCACTTTGCCCGGTCTTCGGCATCCTTAGGTGTGAGATTGTTCTCTTCCATAACCGCTTTCAGAACGTCCAGCCAGCGCTTTTTAGGCCTACCACGTGATCTAAGGCCCTGGACAGTGAGGTCGAGGCATCTTTTTCCTACGTAGTCTGACGGTCTGCGACGACATACAAATACTTCAACTTAAAAAAGTACTTAACTATTGCACCTAAAAGCATAAACAGTATTGTCTGCGATGAAACATTCGTCATAACAGTATTGTTAGAATTACCCCCGTTTTTATCACTCAACAGTGTATTCATTAAAATGAAATCTAGAATCGAGATATCTATTCTACTACTAGCATTAAATTCTTGACGAACACTTGAATAGGGGAGAGGGTTGGTCAAACCGACGACGATTTGTTTTCTTCTTCATGATTTATGACCTCCCGACAAAAAGTTACCGTAAGCATCCATCCATGACTGACCATTGACCGTCCCAAGAAGAATTTTATTATTTTCAACGATACTTGCTTATCTTTTCAGCTGCATTAAATATGAACGTCTACAGTGATAGTGACTAGTGATTCTGACCTTCACGCTAACCGCGTCAATGACCGCGTCCACTTAGCCTTTAGTTGAGGTTTTCCTTCAGTGCTATTTGCGTAGAATCGACCAGGGAAAATGCAACCGTTTTATGTAATGTGGGCGCTCGTATAAAATAGGGATAATTTGTATGGCTATTGCTGTTACGAAAGCTGACCGCAAGTCTAGCCTAGTTGTATATGGGTGAACGCGTCTACTAGTGTTATGCCCATTATATTATAATGAGTTGTAGAACAGACTATTTAAATGACAAGGTGACTTGCTGTCAGATGCTTTAGCACATCATAGGAAACATACGCTTGATTGTTGAAAACAAGATTTATAAAAAACATTACGGTAGAGTCCTGTAGAGTTTCCTCGTAGTGAACGTGCGAACCGCTAATAAACTGTCATCCTTGGTGTTATTAGATAGCATTGACGCGAAAAATTACAAGGAATATATATTTGAAAAATAATAATAAGATTAATGAGACGTGCGGTGACAGCAGAGTAGAATACATTTGTCACCAACCCCTACTCTTCCCGCGGGTGTCGTAAGAAGCGACTTAGGGACTACACATTGAACAGGGAACGGGCAGCAGCGCTCTCTGATACAGTAACCTTTTAATCTGCGATCTCCAACCCGCCTGCCAAGCGTGGAGATTATGGCAAAACCCTCCAATAAAGTGGAGGAGGCTCATAGTCCAGCAGTGGACTGTAACGGGCCATTGATGATGTTGAATAAGATTAATCTTATTTCGACCCATCTGCCCTGCTATCATGTTAAAAATAAGTACTAATAGATAATCTTTAAATGTTGATTTTTATTTTATCTTTGTGTCTTCTTTTTATAGAGAAACTGCAATAATCAGACATAACTTTTAAAGTCCATATACAAAGAATTTTTATCCGTAGTGAATTGAGCATTACTAACATTCCCATGCCTGTTTCCAGCTGCTCAACTTCGGCATCGGCTTCACGAACATGGTCCCTCGGCCGACGAAGGGATCCGCCGACCTGACGCGGCGCGAGATCAAGGAGGGGTCCGCCGTGCTCTTAGAAAAGCTGCAGACGTTCCGCCCAAAAGTGGCCGTGTTTAACGGGAAGCTCATCTACGAAGTGTTCTCCGGGAAGAAGGACTTCTGCTTCGGGAAGCAACCAGATACCATCGCCGGCACTAATACGGTGAGTACAGTAGTAGTCATGGGAAGTATAGCTCATTTTGAAGAGAAGAGCGATTCGGATCTTTTAGCTCTCGAGATTCGAATCACTCTTTTATTTAGCTCAGTACGGCTCGCGAACGATTATAAGCTCCGAACGTCGCCATCGGTTTCGCTCGTTTACTCGCATAAACTATGTATTGTTGTCCTTATCCTACGCGCTGTCTCGTCGCCTGCGGCAGAGCGACTCGCTCTATTCACTCACTCAGTCGGTTCGGTATCGTTCCCTCGCACAACTCTTAGTCTCTAACTCTATGAATGAACGCAGCTTAGCTAAAGAGCTAAAGAGTTGAAGAGTTATTCGGTTTCTAAATAAAATCTAGCTCTTTTCAATCACTCGCTCAGGAGTTACACACCGCTAGTGAATAGACCTAGATCATATGTTTGTGACATATTTCTTATGAATAAATTATTAGTTAAATTATAAAACTTGTGCATGTTTATATTTTGAAAGCTAAGAAGACGAAAAGATAACATGATATACCCGTATTAGTTTAGATCAAGCTGCGGATACTATTAACTTTGTTAAAAATTATTAATGTTAACAAACGGAACTCTGCTATCTATGTGCTCACTATGGTGCCTCAGCAACCAGCGATCTTGGCACCTGACACAAACAATACCTTATGTGAAAGTAAAAACTGTGTTGATGAACGCACCCAAAAAAAAACCCAAGCCGAGCAAAAACTTCCTAAAAAAACTAAAACATAATTTGTTATACGTTATTTCTCCTAATTCAGGGTACGCTCGAGCCCCTCATGTAAATTAACAAATTTCAAGTCCGCGCCGCTTTTTTTTTAGGTTACAATTACTAGTTAGGTCAAGCCCGCGCGCGCTTTTACCACTTTGATAGAAATAGCATATAACGTCCATTAGGGAAAAATCTACTTACAACTCTCCCTTTTCCCCGCAGTACATGTGGGTGATGCCCTCATCTTCCGCGCGCTGCGCGCAGCTGCCCCGCGCGGCCGACAAAGTGCCGTTCTACGCGGCTCTGAAGAAGTTCCGCGACTACCTGAACGGCTTGGTCGCGCACGTGGACGACAGCGAGCTGGTGTTCCCGGACAACACGGCGCGCCGCCCGCACGAGGAGATGGAGATACGCAGGTACGCGTATGTACCCAATTACAAACATTACCTAAACAACAAATACCCTATCTCAACGTCAGTGAATCGCAGCTAAGAGAAAACGGTTCGCCAGTGTGTCTTTTGAACGACTGTTTTACCACAATATAAAAGATTAGTTAGAGCAGATGGGTTCTCGGACGCCCCCCTGCCAGGTGGGTGATCTCAGGAAGGTCGCTGGTGGTGGCTGGATGAGGAAAGCGGGTGATCGTGCGCTTTGGCGTGCCCGAGGGGAGGCACACGTCCAGCTGTGGACTGCAATAGGCTGATTGATTGATGGAAAATATGTATGAGTGAAGGAAAACATAGTGAAGAAATCTGTACATACACATGCGAAGTAAATTAACGTTTGTGAGGTATGTAATCAGTCAATCCGCACTCGACACGACAAAAAGTTGGTGATCTCCATAAATCAGGATCGATTCGGTCCTCTCGGTGCGGTGGGCATGTTAATGATTAGATTGATAATAGCCAGTAAGTACCAAGTTTTAATTTCTAAAATCAAACTGTCTATAAAGCAAACTATCATCGAAACGCAATGTTGACGATCATTGAAACCAATTAGAAGCCAAATAAATTTCACTTATCTTCATCGACGAAACAATTGATTGTATGATAAGCGCACTAGAGCAATAATTCTGTGGAGCGGCGTTGGTTATTCGAGAACATTTGTCTCGCCGTCACTCCACTCCGCTAAAGGTCGCAGCAGGGCGTTTCAAGTTTATTGTTCGTGTTACATCAATGTGTTTTGTGAAGAAGCCGCTCTTTGTGTGAGCTGAGCGATGGTTTGTGTGTGCAGGCTGACGATGGAGCCGGAGCCGGGCGACACCATCATACTGGAGGACGGGACCGAGGTGCCGCTCAAGAAGAAACGCGGACGGCCGAAGAAGGTGAGTGCGACTCCGGCTGTATTCTTAACCACTTAAAATAAAGACAATAAAAGTAAGATAACAGACACATCGCAGAGGTCCAGGTTGGCGGTTTGCCAGCGGGCAATAGAGCGCAGCACTCTTGGAGTGAAGAGAACAGACAAAGTTCGTAATATTACTCTCAGATAAGCCTTGCGATATGAATCGTGGTGTACATCTCCCTGAAAAGCATACACAATACGGGTGTGTGTTAAAAACGCTAAATCTCTCGGGCAGTAACTACTAAAAACCTGAACTTTAACAAATATAAACGTTGTACACTCGTACTGTGAATCAACCCTTAACCGAAGAGCCGTTACTAATCATGATTCCTAACGTTGTATTCGCTCTCGCCAGGTGAAGCTAGAGAACGGCGAGGTGGTCCCCCCCGCTCCGCGCGCCCCCCGCCAGCCACGTGCGCCCCCCGCGCTCGGGCCCAACGGAGAAGAACCGCCGAAGAAGAAGCGCGGCCGGCCCAAGAAGATCCGCCCCGAGGAACAACAGTATCTACTGCAGCAACAGCAAGAAGCCAATGTGAGTAAAAAGGAAGATTTACATGGGTTACCTTCCAAGGCATGGTGAAATTCGTCTGAGTAAAGTTTGGAGAAAAAACTGTAACTAACATTTGCAACTGTCAACGTAAGTATTTTTCGACTTTTGCCGTGCGAAGAGTGACTAAAGGCGACCGTTTAAATGCTGAGTCGCAGGCGAACGTTCACCATTTGGTAAGTAATGTATTGACGAAAACCGACTCGTGTAAATCCACCATTATGAACAGAGACAGAAAAATGTTCACACTTTGGACATTTGATTGACGTTCGTAATAATATGCGGTCTCAATGTAGATGAATCCCCACTAAAGATGAGAGGTAGACTGAAGATTGTTAGACCTGAGAAGCAACAAGCTAACGTATGTCTCACGGCCTTTCTTATACTGTCTGAAATATTATAATTCAGCCGGCCTAAAAGCAGACAGAACACTAAAATGTAAACCTTAAGATAATGTTAAAGAAAGTCAAAAGCATTCTTAATGGAGAAGAAAATCGACCAAGAAGAAGATAGGTCGACCAAAGGTGCGGAGCAACAACAGGTAGATGTGTGAGTCGAACTGTATTAACTCATTGGAGAACCGCCTACAAAGGTGCGGAGCAACAACAGGTAGATGTGTGAGTCGAACTGTATTAACTCATTGGAGAACCGCCTACAAAGGTGCGGAGCAACAACAGGTAGATGTGTGAGTCGAACTGTATTAACTCATTGGAGAACCGCCTACAAACACTAATTTAAATTTCATTTGGTTTCAAAGACGGAGAAGAAGAAGGTTGCCCCGGAAGAACAGCAATATTTGCTGCAGCAGCAAGTCGACGCCAATGTGAGTTGAAAATTAGCTATAGTAGGAACGCATCTCTAGTGCCCGTTTTGTGCCAACCTGCTTGATATTAGAAATATGATATTTTATGCTTGAAATACATTATCTATTAATTGAATTTATACATATAAGCTCCATTGATTGAAGGTTATAAATATCAAGGAGTCGCTACACAATAGAAGTCTGTTTGAAAACGTCTGGTTGGAATGCTGGTGAGGGTTTTAGTAATGTTGCTTATAATGTTTGATTGAGTGACATTAGGAATAGAATGAATGCTATTATTTTGTACGTATCACCGGAAAATTGCAGGAAACGTTAGCTTTCGAGTATTTATGGTAAAATTTGCAAGATTGTTAACTATCAATAGATTGTAAACGAAATATGAATGTCACGATTCAACGCATATAAATTTACGATGGTTTATAATGTAACGTTGTCTATTTTGAAGTTTGATTTAGTTCGCTTTGAACCAAGATTTGCGCTTATTGACTGAATCACTCGCGTGTTTTTATCCCTATCTGGAATTTGTTTAACCAATGGTGAATGGTTTAAGAACACTCAATAGCAGTCTGTTTTACTTGCACTTGTGAGATTTAAAGGAAAATAAATTGTAAAAGGCCATCACATCGAGTTTAAGTTATTAACTTCATTATTGTCTTTCACAATCTGTTGATAGTTTACACTCACGAATTTTATTACAAACCAAGCGTAGCCTGAAACTTCCTAGTGATTGATTTCTTAATTGAAATACCTCACAAATCTCACCATCGCCTTTGTCTCCAGCAAAGCAACGTCCAACTGCAGCAGCAGCAGCAGCAGTGCGGCAGCAGCATGCCGCTGTCGCACGAGCATCACCAACACGAGTACATGTCTCAGATGCAGTTCCCGCACGAGACGCCCCGCCCCGCGCCCTTCCCCGCCATGGAGCAGCCCGCGCCGCTCTACGACCCCGACAACTACTACCAGACGCAAGGTGAGTGAGCCTCACACGAGGACATATCTCAGATGCAGTTCCCGCACGAGCATAAACCGCAGCATCAAACACAAGGCGCAGTTCGACTCTCATTATGGAGGTACCGGAGTCGAAACCCGGTGGAGATAGTCATTTCAAAAATTTTCTTTATGATATTGGCCCCGATTCACACAGTCATGCTCTAATCCTAATTTTAAGATCCAGCTATCGTTTTCGTTATTATGACCAATGAAAGAGAGGAGATAAATACAGATGAACGAATGATATTATTTTAAGATATTTTTAAGTGACATGTTTTAAGTGTCTAAAATTGTTCAATCGACGAGGCCATAAGGTTCAAATTCGATGTTTGACAGCTCTAATATTGGCATGGCCTTCTCCTGTCCCTTTTTAATCTTTAAAAGGTGAAAAGGACTGACGAACTTAAATTAAGAATTAGAGCGTGATAGTGAGAATTAGTCTCATTTTCCCCAAATTGGTTAGGACATTCAAGTGTATTTAATTTGTATCTATGATTGTTGTGTTGTACTGTGTTTATTGTTAAATAAAAGTTTTCTGTGTCGTTCGCAGGCGGCGGTTCAATGGAGAACAGCGGTTCGATGGACATGTCAGGGATGGGCATGTCGCGCGCGTACCTGTCGCCGGCGGGCGGCGCGGGCGCGGGCGGGTACGGCTCCCCGCGCGGGGGCGTGTACCACTCGCCGCGCAGCCAGCCCTACTCGCCCACCCCGCCCCCGCACCCGCACCGCCACCAGCCCACGCCGCAGCCGCAGGTGAGAGACAATATACTTAGACCTATACTTACTAGTGGCTCTGGAAGCTGTAGACCTCCCGAGCCTAACTCCATAATTTTTTTAAATTTCCGAAAACTCGAATATTTATATATTAATCGAACCTGCTCACATAATTTCACAAGAATCGGTTGAGAAACGCGACCTGTAGAGGAGAACAAACAGACAGATGGACATACAAAAGCAATTTGGCCAAGCTGAAACAAAGAAGCATCGCGCTCGCTCGGTCCACTCCGGGCCTCGTATACAACGTAGCAACTTTTGTTCCAGATGTTAAAAAAATCTCAATTTTTGTTTTTACTTTTCATACAAACTGATTAACCGATCGAATCGATTTAGTTTTTTCGGGTTTCGGGAATCGGTCTTTTTATTTTGTATGTGCCATTGTATTTTGTTCATAAATAATAATGTTTTAAAAAATAGTAGCTGAATTGAATTACCATCTAATAGACAACTTGCATTGCATATAATGACATTATATGACATTATTATACACGGTGTTACAAAAAAACCCGTAAATTTTGTATGGAGACCATCTACATTTTGTATGGGAATGCGATTTTTTTAAATCGTTTTTCGACCTATGTTCTTTGGGGAAAGTTGTTCAGTTTTACGAGCAGATTCACACCCTTTCGGCTTTATTTGTAGTTTTGTAACACTTTGTATAGACATTGTCTAATGTTACGAACCACTACAACATGTCATCTCTTCCGCAGTTCCCGTCGTCGCCAGGTGGCGTGGGCGGTGTGGGCGTGGGCGTGGGCACAGCCGGCGTGGGCTACGGGCGTGGGTTAGGCTCGAGCCGCGCGGCGCGGTCCCCGCTGTACGCGTCATCGCCGGCGCCGCTGCAGCCCTCGCCGGCGCCGCTACACGCGCGGTATCACGAGCGGGAGAGGGAACATACGCAGTACAGGTAATGAAACAGAAATTTGACAGGGTCATTTTGGACACGGATGGCGCCGGACCGGGAGCAGTGACGTAATAGAGAAGAGGCCAGCTTCTTATTTATGGTGTGGGTCGTAAGGTCGACAACTGACTTTATAAATTTTTATTATTTTATTTTACTTTATTTGGAAAACTTACAGCTAAATAATACAAACAGAGGATTTAAAAATAAATTCACACAAAACCTATAGAACGTTTGTAGGTCCGCCAATGCACAAAGAAAGTAGCCAGAAGGAAGTTAAATAAAGTAAGATAGTACAATACAAATAAACATTCCAGTGAGTATGATACTAACGGTAAGTATGACAGTAGTTATGATTCAAAATAATTTAACTATTAGTGTATAATTTGTATCCTATTGTAAATCACTAAATGGGTCGTTGCCAAAAAAACCATCGTTAAACACAGACGCCTTACATTTTTCCGTTTAGAAAAGAACAGGTCAAGTGTTTTAGAGTAGGTATCGTTAAACTTTTTGGTTACTCACCAGAGAAAGGTGTTTTTTCTGTAATTAGTTCGTGTGAAGGGAAGGTTTAGTTTGAGATCTGTGCATCTTCTACTCCTGTTGGTGATAGGGACACTAAGTTTTATGAATGAGAGCAGATCAGGCACGTCGAGTTCACCTGAGAGAATGTCATGCAGAAACAAAAGATCTGCAGAATCTCTGCGCAGACTAAGAGGCAGCATATGGTGGTGCTTGCAACTGTTCTCATAGCTGGAGCTAACTATTTTGAATTTCCTATTAAGGATTCTGAGAAATTTGCGTTGGATTTTCTCGATCTGATTTTCTTTGTAATTATTATATTTATATACCCTTTCGTCCGGGAAACGCGGGATCGATTCTCACCACGTACTGTGTTTTCGAATTTCGAATTCATATGTACGTTCATTCGACGCTCTTACGGTGAAGAAAAACATCGTGATGAAACCTGCACACTCCTGCGGAGAAATTCAAAGCTCGTGTGTGAAGTCGACCAACCCGCACTGAACCAGCGTTCTAATCACCCTAATTTCGGGAAAGTTCGAGCCCTTCGGTGGGGACGTATATGAGCTGTTGATGGATTCATATAGGTCGAGGTTTGGTATAGATTTTATATGATACACATTTTTTTACATCTGTGTCTGTTCCAGCCGGTCGCCGGCGCCCGCGGGCGGCGCGGGGGGCTCCTCGGGCGCGGGGGGCGCCTCCGCCAGCGCCGCGTCCCCCGCCGGCGCGCTGCACTCGTACACCCCCTCCCCGCAGCACACGCCCTACAGCCAGCACAGCAGCCCGCAGCCCGCCGCCGCGCCGCAGTACAGCGACGCGCATTACACGCAGGTGAGCGCACTCCGCCGGAACGAACCTGGGTCAAAGATTCTTGGCGAAACTCGGTCGCTATTTTGTTCCTCCGTTCCGTGTTCGTTAAGCGCTAGGAACTAGGCACGCCACAACAGACAAGGTGGTCTTTATTGTGTCAAAGTCAAAGTCAAAATTATTTATTTCCATAGGATGTTTTTACATCACTTTTGTAGAAATTACAATTAATATTTGAAGTAGTGTTAAGTTTTTATTTTGCTTTGTATGTCAAATGTGCTACAACGAACCAACACCCATTCGTTCATTTGATCAGCTAGTGAAATCTGCAACTACCTGCAATGGATTGGATAGTACCCACAGACTTGTAAACTTAAACTGAATGTGTATTATGTGCAGGGCGGCAGTACGGGCTCGGCCGGCAGCGGCAGCTTCGGCGCGGAGCTGTCGTCCGACATCGGCGCGGCGATCAGCTCCCCGCCCGCCGCCTCCCCCCCGCTGGCCGTGGACTTCGAGCCCCCGCGCGACTCCCCGCTCGGCTCCACGCACCCCGGCTCCAACTCCAACTCCAGCCTCTCCGACTTCAATAAAGTACGTATCATTGCGATCCCAGTTCTGATGTTGTTTTGTACACTCCAGTTCTGATACTTGGAGGTTTTCTTTTTATTGGCACGACTAACAATCAAATGTGAAAGCATTTTTAATTTTGGGATGCCATTTTCCAATGAAATACATCGTCGTCACCGAGCTTCTCGTTCTCTTAGATAAAGCGATGGAGTATTTTTTGTTGTAACCAACTCATATACGTCTTCAACGAGGGGCACGAGTTTAGAATAGAGAGCATTGATTAGAAAAATCTGTAACGCGTCAATAAAGTGTAGTGAATATTGAGAGCCATATTATCTACTGATAGAAATAAGCTGTGGTATATCATCAACAGCTCATATTCGACCCCACTGAAGGGCTCGAGCCTACTCAGAATTAGGGCAATCGGGCCTTAGTCAACCATGCTGACCCAGTACGGGTTGATCGACTGTGATATGGCTATTTTAAATTGTATACAATTTTGTGTTGCAGACGAATTCTCAAGCGGGCAGCGAGATGTCCCCGCTTGGCGTGGGTAACGTGGGCGTGGGCAACGTGGGTGGAGTGGGCGGCGGCTTCGGGGGCTCGCTGTACGAGGGAGAGTACCCTCTACACGCGCACAGTCCCAACATCGACCACTATCGGGATCGAGGTAACACTAGCTTATAAACTAGGAACCTGACACGGATCTAGGGTTGGCTTACCTTACGCGATTGGTCCAACCGTTTCAAGGTCGACCTGAAGGCTTTTAAAACAAACTGCGTACACATTTTCTGATATTTGTTAGTGGCTAAGTTCTGGGCCGGAATGATTTAATTTATCATCGAAACTCAAAGAAGAAGAAGAAGATACTTGTTTAGTTTTAAATTAAGGCGAGGATATGAACGCGTCGTGAAGACGATCAAACAACGAGGCAAAAATTTGTGTAAACCTGTCAATCAAATTGGTTTAACACCAACCTGAGTGCACCCTCAACTAGAATAAACAATTTTATATTTTTTGTTTCGAATACTGTGAATCTATAGTGTTTGTTCGTGTCTACAGGTAACGGCGGCGTGGACAGCCCGCGTCTGGACGCGATGCACCAACACCCCAACATGTACCCCAACAATTTCAACAGGTCAGTCTCCAGATAAACGGCGCTTGTATTCTTAAAACAAAACAAATATAGCACAGGACCGGTCGTTGTCGACAATAGGCTGCTGATACTTTATGGACACTAAGATTTAAAACATACAGGACAATAGACAAACAGAAGCAGAAAAAGCAACAATTTTAGTCCACAAGTGGAATTATGGATTTTTTTTTTTGGTGAGGCAAAACGTGATCCCTATATCAACATCAACGGCCCGTTACAGTCCACTGCTGGACTATGAGCCTCCTCCACTTAAGTGTTTGGTTTTGCCATAATCTCCACGCTTGGCAGGCGGGTTGGAGATCGCAGATTAAAAGGTTACTGTATCAGACGACAACGAGAGGCGACTTAGGGACTACACATTGAACAGGGAACGGGCAGCAGCGCTCTCTGATACAGTAACCTTTTAATCTGCGATCTCTATGTACATAAAATTATTTATGAATTACTACTACCTACTGTTATTACTACAGCATTCCCTTTTCCCACGGAGTTTTATCAAGATCTGTAGAACTTAAGGACTTCTTACATTTTTATATAGGAGATATTATATGTGCGCCCAAATAGGGATACTTTAAGTGGAATTAGAAAAGTTGTAACATGATAATGTGTTTCCAGATCGCCGGTGGACGGCGGGGGAGGGGGCGGCGGCGGCGGAGGGGGAGAGGGGTTCCGCCCTCCAGACCCGCCGCACACGCCGCACCAACACCACCCAGGTATTTAACACTCTCCAATATACAGCGGAGGACTGACCTTCAAATATACAGGGTGACCTATTTAGATGAGTTAGTAAGAGTTACTCTGAAAATATAAGACAGAAAGATCCATGTCATGGATTTTAGTGACAAGAAAAACTGCATATACATAGATTTTGAAGACTAACTTTAGAATATACATCGCAGGACCAACCTTCGAATGTACTACGGGTACGGAGGACTACTTGACAAAAACACACTGAAGCATTCAGCGTTCTTAGCAACCCAAGGGCAACGGCATGCGGTACAGAGACGTAAATAATGAGGAGCATTTTAGGGCTAATTCCCATAAAAATTGTGTAGCGCATTAGGGCTCGATATCCTGTCGCGTTTTTAATATGTATAGCCAGTACATTGAGCGTATGGCTGATCTTTTAATACCCCACAGGCTCACCAGCATCATACGGCGAAACGAAAACAAAATCGCAAGACGTCGCGTCCAAATCGCTCTCCGGGCTTGAATCGCTCGTGGACCAGATCCCGTCGATCGCGGAGGGCGGCGCGGGGGGCGTGGCGGGGGGCTGCGCGGGGGTGGGGGGCGGCGGGGAGGTCACGCCCCCCGCGCCCGCGCCCGCGCTGCCCGAGTACGCGCCTGCGCTCTACCCGCCGTACAGCGCGTATCCTGCGCACCATTATCCTAACAACGGGTGAGTCCACCGAAAGTCCAGTGACCCTACATCGAATAATAAACTCAAGCATAAACCTAACGAAAGGCTACCAAGCTGGCAGCATTGCAAGTAATAAACTATCCGGCTCAAATGTATAAACAAGTTAATTTTAGACACTTTGGACATTATACTATTTTTATGTCTATAGATTTTTTAATCAAAATCGCGTGATTATGTCGAATTTAATCTGTTTCACCACTTTTTTTTATTTTGACTTCTTTATTTTTGCTACCTTCATCGAGGACATTTAGCAACCTGTGTTGTTTCGGGATTAATGAGAGCGTCTAGTGACTTGACATTCTACGTTTGCCGACATTTGGTTGCATAAGGTTTGCGACTGGTAGGCTCGGGTGACATTTTAGTTTTGTATTTACTTGCAGTGTTATAAATTTCTTCTTTGACCGGACGATTACTTAGTGCATTAGCAATATTAATTTTCGTTGTTTACAGATATGGCGGTCCGTTCGTGGGCTACGGCGGCGGCTACGTGGGCGGGCTGATGCGGCCCACGCCCGGCTACCTGTCCGAGTGGCAGTACGGCTACGCGGGCGGAGTGGCACCCGTCCCCGCGCCTTACGGGTACAACGGGCCCTACTACAACGGGTACACGCCGCCGCCCGCGCACTCCGCACAGGTACCGCTATATTTATTATTTATATCTCCCCTAACGGACCTAATCGCTATTTCTACCAAAGTGGTAGTGTAGCGGACGCGGACTTAGCAGGTACAAGCTGATTTGGTCATGGTGTTGGTGTTACGTCCATAAAAGGCTAACCATCATGATATTTTCTTTATACAAATCGAACGAGACAAGTGCCATCGAATAGCATTTTCTACCAGGGTACCATACGCTGTTTTTAGGTCAAGTTTTGCTTTGTGCTGTGTTGACAATTTAGAGGGAAGAATGATGTTTTTTGTTACGCCATTTAATAATGTTGTTGTATGATGTTTCAGACCCACTACTTATCAGCACCGCCCCTGCTGGAACTGCACAAGAACAGCGAGCACGCGCCCCCCGCCGTCCCCTCGGTCCCCTCCGTGGGCTTCGGGGGCTTCTGTTAGTGGAGTCCCGCCCCCCGCACGGTAATTCACTGACGTAAACACTAGTTAATCTAGCTACTGGGACATTGCACTGGAATGACTAATTGTCATTACAATATCTTTTCACTTTGCATCAGAAGTGGGATCGTAAAGTAAAATCCTCTGCGCGCGGCGGACACGAGAGTGAAGGGATTTGTTTTTCCTTTTAAGTTTTCAAAACTCTTAAAAGTATGTTTTAGCCCTCATCATCAACATCTTATCTGGATATTATTATAGATATTAGATATTATTATATTGTCTCCACCGAGGGGCTCGAGCCTACCCTAAATTAGCGTGATTAGGCCTTAGTCGACCACGCTGGCCCAACAACCTTTGAATTTCTTGGCAGGAGTGTGCAGGTTTCATCACGATGTTTTTCTTCACCGTAACGTCGAATAAACGTACATTTGAATTCGAAATTCGAAAACACGCGGACAGACGGGAGGTAGCGGCCTTAGCCACGAGCCACCGACGCTCTATTTGCAACAAAATAACTTACTGTTGGTTTACAATCATTTATAGTGTTTCCGCGAGGTTCACAAGTCTCTTAAACTAATAACTTTTTAATTTCTTTGTCAGATATTGGACGAGCGAAGCCTGATGCCGGCGGAAGACAATCGATCATCAGCTGTACGCGGTCAACCGGTTGAAGAAACAGCTGAAAAAGGCCAGGAATCCGATGAGAACGGCCAAAGTTCCGTCGAAATCAGGCAGATAACGGCTGAGAGCAGCCAGGTGACGTGCGAGCGAGAGGTCCGAGCGGCTGAGAGTGACGTCATCGACCTGTCGCTGCGGCGCGAAGACGCGAGTGACACGTGAAACGTCAGAGTACAAAGTGTCGGTGATAATAGCAAGGTATTCGTTTAACAACCTTGATCATTTTTATCTACAAAATGCTGTCATATCGATAGTATTCGAAGGTGTGCATAGCATCGATAGTGTTGTTGCTCATGAATAAGAAACTTTCGATAATATTTATGAATACTATCAATAGATTTTAATCCATGAGCGAACAACAATACTATCGGTGCTACAGATAGTTTCATCGATATGCCAAAATAATCTATAAATATCAAGGCTATCGAGTGGCAATGCTAGTTCAAAGCCTCAGCTGGTTCTCAGGCAATCGCAAAAAGACAAACAAAAAAGACTAGAATGTCTTTTAAATTGTAACTCGCATTTTACTAATCCATTTTTTGAAAATATCTTGAATATTAAAACCGACACTTAAAAACATAAAATCCTAACTTCACTACACATCGAATGTTGTGAACGACCGTTCACATAAGTGATACAGTATTTCAAATATAATTTCCAATTGGGAACGTTTCATGACGTCACTTGCCCGGACGATGACGTAGAATGACGTCACGAGGGTGGGGGGTTAAGACATGGACTTAGTTCGGGGGTCGAGTGCGTGTACATACCTACATATAAGTGTGGACTCTCTGAATCTCGTTACCACTGTCTGTATGTTCCTTTACCGTCGAGTACATAACATACGTGTGATCTTACTTATTATAGGTTGGGTTTTTAAAAGTACATTGTATTTGTAAAAGGTCTCGATATTTCATAGTGATGTAAGTAGTGAAATTGGACTGAGCGTTGGCTCGGGACGCGGCGGTAGAGGCCGCTCAAACCAAGGCCGGGCGCCATCTTGGGACGCCATTTTTATGTTCCAAGTTTCAATTGTCGTAACTATTTGTGACGTTTTTATGGATCGCACATTGGAATAGAACTTTCATTTTCGAAAGTCGCAATATTTGAGATCGGTTGGACAACGCATCCACCGTCGTAACAATAATAAGCTAGTGATGTGTGACGTCACAAGATGGCGCCCGGTGACGTCACGAGCGGCTCGATCGTCCGCCGCGAGCGTCTGTAAAGCAATCGTTAGTGATGTAATTTAATCTTTTTCAAAAAATAACTGAAATGAGCTTAATTTTTAGGTTTTATTTGTAAATATTGTATGTATTCTTTTTCGGTCCATCACATGGTTTTAGCGTAGACGGCAGAGGGGCGCGCGGGGGTGCGGGGGACGTACTTAAACTGTCATGTTTGACAACTACTCATCTTGGGGGAACTAAAATATACAAATTGAAGTATATTTGCAGTTGTATTCTATACAAAGAATCTTACAAATTCTCTGAGAAAATATGAAAGATAACACTACAAAATATTTTTTCCTGATATTAGACACATTGATAAGGAATAAATTGAATTTGGTAAAAAATGCACAACACTTTGCAGAAATCAAATAATAGGTTTGGACTGTGATGTTATGGAAACATTGTGTTCGAAATTCGTTAGTTTAGGCTCAGACCTCGCGGTACAGCTTTATTTCAGCTTTCAGAGCTTGTCAAAAGAATCACCTTATTTTTGACCACTAATATGCTGTCTATGAATATTATGATAACAGGCATTCTTTATGGATGTGTCAGGCGCAGGACTAAACTATCTTGTACTTATGCACGTGCGCTATACAGCTACTTTCACGCATGTTTGTGGATATTCCGTGAAAGGTTGAGTATTATTGGTAGATTATTTAAATTTTATTAAGTTTGGGTCGGTTGTGCCACGTTTCTAAAGTCTTGCCAATGATGTGTTTCGCGTTCTAGTCACTTACTAATTCGTGTGGACTAGTCAAAATGTTAAGAGAGAAAAAAGTGTTTTTCATATCCCCGGCCTGCGCGCTCCCCGACGCCCAATAATTATTATTTTATCTAAGTCACAACGGCCTACAAGAGTGTATAATTTTTAGATTTTTAGGTTTTAAAGTGGATTTTTGTGACGCTATTTATAATTCAATTTTAGCATTTTTTTATACATTAACTTTTATATAAATACTGCCGTTGTTCGGCGGGCATTTTGTCGTTGCGGTCAGTGACCTCGGCACGGTTTTTTTAACAGTTACAAACTATTCGTGTGTGTACTAACAGGATCGTCACTGGCCGCGAGAGGCGCAAGAAATGTATCTTCCACATTTGTTCACAACTGAACAAAATCACGTATTTCGATAAAGATCGAATGTTGAACGTACATTCCTTCCAGGTTCCTATGATTCAACTCGTGACATTCTTGCCGTTTATCATTCGTTGCTGGTTCTGAATAACTATAATAAATCAGTGATAAGCCGCAGTAATGGATACGTAACAGAGTCGGTGCGCCTGCGAGCCTCGTGTGTTGCCATGAGACGTGCATTTGACATGTTACCCGATCAGTTACATAGCTTCGGATCGCTAGTGATAGCATATTGTACACTTTATTATAGTTGCGTGTTCGCGCCGTCTTTCTTACTCTTGTTGTGTCGCGGCGCCGGATCCTGCGACGACGGTGCGCGAGCGCAACTGTCGCCCGCTGACGACTGCACGCTCGTAACGCGTATAAGGAACGACAGTTGAAAGGACGTGTCGAAACTACTTGTCTATTGTTCGAAAACATTACTATTTCCTACTTAAAGAAGAGGTCGATTTACATTATCTTAGTCTTTAGGAGATTGCTTTATGAAATGAATAGTTTATTAACTTTTGGATGTTACGTTACATCTCTTAGTTTTGTCGTTACATTTTTTTGGGTGAGTTCACTACACGATGTGCGCACTCTGTGGAGAAGAACTCACCAAAGAAACTCCACATGCGTCGCATCTTTCGCGTTTCTTTGTTTTGTCAAATAATAATATAGTCATTTACAAAATTCATGCATGTTGAAATAGCCTGTCATTCAAGAAATCTATTCCCATGGATATCTGTCCTCTAAGTAGTCAGATATTCTATAATAAGCTATTTTATATAATTTTTGCTTAACAATAGCTTTGAACTTATGTTAAGGTAATTTTTTTTAATCGGTAGGGACCTTATTGTAAATGCGTATACAATTGCCTTTATAAGAATGTGTTATTCTACACAGTCGGCTAACATGAGCAGCCAACTTATCCTTATTTCTAGTATTAAAACTGTGTTTATCACCGTCCTTTTTAAAAATTAAATTAAAGTTCTTTAAGACATAGAATCTTACTAAAATGAGTAGTTTTAACAACTAAGTTACCATTTACTAGTTTCTACTAATGAACTTTCTTAACGCACTCTCCTGAAGGCTAAGGTATTTAAATTAGCCTTAGTGCCCAAGATACAGAAGTCTCCTTTTTCAGGCTAGCATAACAAGCTAGTGCTAACAACCTTGTAGCTTTGGCTTCATGTAACTGACTAGAAATGAAGCTAGTTCTGTTAACATGAAGCTAGAGTTTAGCACTAGCTTGCTAAACTAGCTTATAACTTGACATAGTATAATTTTCTCTGCTGTTAAAGTTGTCTGCGAGCTATACCCAAAAACCATCATAGTGGTCACTTCAGCTGCATTTTGAGGCACAAGAAAGTACTTAATACTTAAAATCTACCCATGTGATTGTTACTTTTGTAACTGTTTGTACTTATTGTACGTATTGTTGTGCATTCGTCGCAGGAGTCGCGCGTCGCGTGTAGTTTTAATCGTGGTTTAATATTGCATAATGCGAGGTGCTGCGGGCTGATTGTTCTGTTGATACTGTGCACATTTAGACGCCATTTTGAATTCGTCTTTCAAAATGGCGTCGCCGAAACTCATTGTTATTATCTATTTCAAGGGCGAAATACTGAGGTTTATTTTCGAATTAACCTATCTCTACTTTGGATTTTGTAAATAAAATCATTTTTTAAACAAATCAGGTCATATTTACATTCGAAAATGTACTCTGAGTAGCCCAGCAATAGTCAACTATCTGCACACATTTGTTTCAGTGCAGTAAAAGTAAAGAACTCTTTGTACAAACAATTTTACTTATTTCTTTACAAACATTTACTTATTTTCTTTGCACAAAACGTGTTTAATATAAGTGAAACGAAATAACATACGTAATAAAGACATATACGTTAACGATAAGGTTATGATAAAGAAAGAATTTATGCTAGGAAGGATAGTAGGCGCGTGGTCGGAGTTGACAGGATCCGTGTGAAGGCATTCGCGACCTATTGACTGATTTGTGCGGGTCCCAGACGCGTGACGCCCGCGCTCGCGAACTTTACTGTTACCGGTTGAGGGGATCGATGCGGATTTTGAAAAGTCCTTCTAACGCGGGGGGGGGGTCGCGGGCTCTGCGGTTACGTTATGTTCTTTATGTGCCTCTAGGTGGCGCCACCCGGCTTGTTTCTCATTCGCAAACCTACCATAGTATCTGTGAAATGGCCAAAATTTGGAACTACAGCTATTTCTATGGTAACGTCGACTTTCAGAACGGTTGTGATTGGTTGAAATACCATTTTATATGATTACTAGCTCCGCCTTTCATTTCACAGATAAGTTAGTAGGACCTAACCGCAGTTTTAGGAAATTCGAAATCGTCCAAAATTATTTAGTAAACGTGTGGCATTATTATTTTTTATTTCCTTTTTTACCAATACGGTATCTTCGACGTTTAAAGATTTCCTCTGCTGCATCGTGTTTCGTCCGCCATGCGGCGCCACACAGACGCCTCTGTCACGGTAGGAATCGGTGTTTGTATGAAATAAACAGGGTATTTAAGATTGCATAGATTATTATATTATTTTGTATTTATTATTATTATTGGCGCATTAGCGCAGTTGTGTTAGCGTTAGTTACTTATATTGTTTATCGAAATAACACTGGTTTTTGATCGGTGACGTCATGAATTCGCTACGCTCTGGAAAAAATAAGTCGTCTTTGCAATTCTATAAGTTAAATCGGTCTAAAATTTTTATAGTTTTTCAATATTAGCAAATCAACATAAAATAAAAACGCAAGAAGACATTTAGAGGCGATTAATTCTGAGAGCTGTTTCTGGAAGAGTGAAGTTCCAAATTTTGAATATTACTTGTCCGAAAACAGTTGTCAGAAAATTAAAAACAGATAAATAAAGTTTTTGTACCACTATATCAGAGCGTAGCGCGCTTGTATCGTCGCCTGCGCATCTACTTACGCCCTTGTATATTACTCTGCTTTTTAGGATTTTAAAATTTAATTTTATTCTCTACTGCATATTTAGTACGCTTCATTTTACTTTCTGTACAAAAATATTAATTTTCTATATCTATTTCATGTCTCGCTTTCGGGACGGTGGTCGTCAGGAATGTTTTTCATAATCAAAGTTATGAATTTTAATATATTTAAAAAAAAAAACTGACAATTTGGGGACGTTTTTCTATTGGTGTGAGTCCCTAATTAATTTTGCATACTTTAGGATCAGTTGGTGACATAAATATTTATTTTATTTAAATCTATGCACTAACGTTACGTGGGAGCGTAATGAGTTGTAATCTTGAAGATTTTGCGCAAGCATTGGCAGTGGCCCTGGTTTGCACGTGCCGCCGATAGTAATTTAAAAAGTAATTGTCTTACTTAACTCATTGGTAGTGATATTCGACAAAGACGTTGATTTATTCCGAGTGTTGAACTCGTGAATAATATGACAACACCGTCTAGTTCTAGATTTTTACCTATTTAATTATGTTCGATGTCTATGTTATTTTTGCCTACTTAGTAGTATTAGTTACTGTTTTACAACAGTTCTTGATGCTATAATTGTTTTTTTTATAGTCTTCAATATCTACTCACTAGTAGATGTGCAAAGCATAAATGGGTTATGCTGGAATTTAAATTTAACATCTTGCTTATTTCTAACTCTTTTTACTGTTTGTGTAAAATACACTCATTTTGAATAAATAGCGCTCCCGTATTCCGACGACCACTGTCTAGTTAGTGTATCGAAGAAAGGCCTATTAGCCAATAGCAGACCGGTGCTAACACACGTCTGGCTTTCTAAACTACGACTACAAAATATCATCGAGGTTGTGACGTCGTCATGACTTTGACTCTTTAGGACGATGCACATGACATTTTGATTTGCGTTTCGTTAGGGTGCGTATGAAATGACGCTATTAACGATTAGAACGGATTTTTTTAGGCGGTTGAGTTGATGAACATATTGGAGGTGCAAATCGCCAAGACTAGTTCGCTCTGACGTTGCAATTCCAACTTCATTGTACAGGAACAAACAAAAATCGCACTATACCGAAAGAGTCTAGATAGCTATTTTATGTTTTATTATCCGTTCAGTCGATTGTGGGCACGTTTATTTCTATTTTTCATTCAAGTCATGTAGAAGCATCGAGACTTCTGAACCAAAGTCGTGAAAATATGTCGTGCAACTTCAACACCTTGGCCGCCATTTTGTGGTGATTATGCGTTACCATTGCCTGACTCGTACGTTTTTGTTTTAATCTCTTTTTAATTTAGTTGCTATCTGTAGTTCGTTTCTCGAAACTACAATTTTGAAGGAGTTTATATTCAGGAATTATTATCAATAAGATTTTATACATAATTTAATAATCCGCACAGTACAAATGAATCTTTTTGGTGGTTGAATGGAGTTATAACTGCAACGTCAGAGCGTATTGCAGGCGAAGACTCCAAAGTAGCTCTACTTTCACAAAACCCGCCAAAGAGATTTCGTCGTACCATATTCGTTCGTTTGCTTTGCGGTGTACATACTCTATCGACTAATTTAAATCATGGCCTAATTTGATAATTCGTCGTCAAATGTATGTTTGGACGAATTTTAACCTAAATAGGTACAAATGTACTTGAATATCTGTAACAATGCCTGAAATACAATTGTGTAGTTTCTTGAAACCGGCTTCCGCTGTCGAAATCACCAAGAACTCGCGGTCAATGTTAAAGGAAAGACTGAGGGAAACTGTGAAACTATCGTCTCGAATTAATTTAATCTAGTCGCTAAACCGGACCTAGTCGTAAGTTGGACTATTTATTTTCGGATGTATTTGTATATTTTGGTTAGATCATCACGTTATTTATTCAATTGTTGAAAACACAAATCACTGATAGAAGTTTTTGAGTGTAGTTTCTAAAGCCAGACGTTTGAACCCCGCGTTCGCAGTCGCGAGGCGAGCCTACCACATCACTGCCATGACAGTTAATCGCCTATAGGGACTGCAAACCTTTTCTTTTTTTCTACAGCCATCCTAAGTTACTAACTCCATTGCAATACCGTTTTTTAATATTTTATAAAAGATGTTGTCAGTAGTACCTATAAATGTTTGAAAACACTGGAACATACTAGATCCATGCCAGAAAGTTTAAAAATATCATGCCATTTTTAAATAGTCATACTCTTCTTACACACTTTCACTTGATCTACAGAGGTACTAAATATTTGTTCGATATTAACGTTTGCTCGAATTTGAATAGCGGTGAAGTTCGTAACTCGTAGCGTTAATATCTCGAATAATAATATTTCGCTTTGTGATAGTTTGTTACTATTATTTATAGTCGTATTTGGTTAGTTTATTTTCTCGAATGAAACTCGCTTTCTGTTACGTGCAATGAGCTGCTCACACCCTAAAGTAATAAAATGTCACGTAACATAGTACGATAATGTCAAAGTTAATTGGCATTTTGCGATTTAACCTAATTTTTAATTTCACTCGGCAACGGCAACTTGACATTAAGAGCTGTCAAAAGTCTACCATAGCTTAAAGAGTCTTAACATAATCACAGATATTTCCACAGATTTAATCTCAAGTTTTTACCTATAACTGTCAAAAAAATGTTACCGAATTAAAAGTTAAATTATGTGTGAGCACCAACGAGTGAATGTTCGCAGCGTCTTGCGGCCGCCGCCGAGGAGGGGGGAATGAGGGAGGCGCGAGTGACTCTAGTAGTAAGTCTTTATCAACGAGTTAGTGTTAGTTTACGTCGTGCGTTCTCTGTGCGTCGCTGGTTGACGCGTGCCTCGCAAACAATCTTGCGTCATCGTCTTATTGATGTCACATGCAATTTTTCGAAATATTTTGAATTGTACTTGAGTAAATATAGGCTTTTCTAATTTTTGTCAACAAAATTACTTGACTATTTATTTCGACGAAACATGTCGAAGTAAGGTTGGTCGAAAACGTTTATTCGAAATGTCGTAGGTAACCCTGTCGAGGCAAGCGCGATGTCTGTAGGCCAGCGACCACCTCGCTCAACTGTTTGTACAGTATGTATATTTTTGTAAAATTCGATTCTAACTCGTGGCAATATTATGAAATTTTAAAAATCTCTAATTAATTAAAAACTTAGTACAATTGTTACTTATACATTATTTTTTTCCATTCACTCGTGAGGCATATGTAAGCTATTGAAGTACGTAAACAAAATAGTTATCGATGTCATGGATATTAGGTACATAAATATCGAGTTGTAATGTAACCCATTCGATTTCACGTGGCGCCCTCACTACAAATAAGAATTGTCTAGAAACCTTGCCATTGTATTAGGTTTGTTCCTATAACAACAACAATTTTTAGTTAACTACCGCCTATAAAATGCATTTTCGTAATTATTTTTTAAATTTAATTTAAACAGTTCGCGACTTACAGAATAATAACCGTCCGTGTTAACTAGTAACTTGCTTGGAAATTATCCTAAGCACTCATCCTAACTTTAAAAACTAGATTTTTGCATCCCTTGGTGCTGGATTTGATTAAATACGCCATCATTTAAAAAAATCCTAGCTGCCAAGTATAATAGATAGATAGTAACTTCACTTACAAAAGCACAATTTTAAGTTTGTGGGTAGTGTAGTGTCGGCGCCGCGTGTATCGTGACGTCATGCGTATGTCTAGCGAGTGAGGCGCGCGGGTTCGGTTGTGAGTAGTGACGCTTTCCACGCCGCGCTCACCTGTTCTTGTCATCCATCATCGACAGATACGCCTTGGCCTTATTTCAGTGACTTCTTATTCCGTAATATGAGCCACAAAGAGCTATGAAAGATGACGTTGAATGCGCTATTATCTTTTTCTCTTTCACTTAGAAGAAAAGAAAGAAACTGAGAAGAAAGAGACTGAGATATTGGTTCTCTCTTTCCCTGTAAGTGCTTAGAAAAGGACAGAGATATTGGTGCGTTTACAATCGGCGTTCATAGTTTTCAGGCAGCCAACACCAAGCAATACTGCAAAATTGGCTGACTCCAGACACCAGACAGTATCATATCTAAATAAATAAGTGTCTCTAATTCTTCTGTAATTTTAAAGTCATTCTGTGTTTCCAGTCTGTCCGGACACAATAGGGGATCGGGCTACTTTTTTTTTTAATATAAATCCAAACTTCTTAGTTTCTGCTATCGAACACTAAAAGAATTTTTGCTCTATCTTTAAAATTTACCGAGTTATAAAGGTTTGAAATTAAAGATTAGACAGAGAGGCACATACCCACTTGTGACGTCATTTGTTAGTAACGCCATATAATCTCCACACAAAAAATCGTTTTTGAAAGAGAGACATATTGAAACTTTAAAAAAATCACTGTAAATTCGTTTTTCGACCGATACTGTTTTTTTCTTCGCGAATCGTCTGCTACTAATCTATATTTTTAAAATAATTCATAAAATATGGTGAACAGTCCGATCCCCTATTCAATATGTATTGTTTAGTCTCCCATTCCATTTTACAAAAAATGCAGTTTGTATCAAAGGCCAAGGCGTAATAATTTCAAAGCAGTAATTGTCGTGCCAAAACAGAAGCAATAAGTAGTTTCCAACTTGAAAAGCAATATTACAATGTACTTAACATACTAACGCGTAGCTGAAGTTTTGTGCTTACAGTTGGGATTATTTTGTACGACGTTTTACATTTATCAGCAGCATTGAAAACAATATTGATTTTAAAATAACATGAAGGACAGTCGACTGCACGTGAAGTGCAAGTTTCATCTTTGCGACTTTGGATCATTTCTAAGCAATATCGACGTCTGACTTTCGGTGGACTGTACCACGCTGGAATTATCTGGTTACAGAGCCTTTTCTAGATATGTATTAGGTAAAATGTCGTACAACATTTTGTGTCCGGGGTGTAAATAAATACCTATACTAGCGCATAAGATACACGGCTGAAAATCTGCTGCTGGTGTCACATTCAATGTTGTGATTTCTATAAATTCTCAAGAAAAAAAACAGCTTATTAATACGGGAGATTCCATTTATTTACCCTATAAAATCCCCTATTAAGTGGGTACTCGGAAACGATATCTGAAAATCACTGAGCAAAAAAACGTTTATCAACACAGGGGTGGATTCTGAGACATACGTTTTGTATCCATCCCAAGGGGGATTTTTGTGTGGATAAATGGAACCCCTCATTTTAGTAATACTCAGGTTGTCTGTGTTCAGTACGCTCAGTAACATAATTATAAAATAACATTTGATGGTGCAATAATAACATGTGTTAGTAAAAACTTGTAGTTACTATTAGCCAGTACTTATTTACACCTCGACTAAGGACTGCGTTTTACAAAGTGGGCCGCATCAGCTTATAAGAGTTCAGTCAGTATGGTTCTAGCTCAATTTATTGATACTTAATTAATTACTTACCTATTAATTTTATTTATTATATTGCTTGTTACAATTTTGTAGTTATTTCTGACCCGGCTTAGAATTCACACAGTAAGGCCCTTAAGAATCCAGTTATAAGAAAGTAACATAGGTTTTATTGATATTGTCATTTATTGAAAGGGTTGTAATTTATTATGGCAGTAGTTAGCAATAAGTGCCATAGTTTATACATCTGTGTGAAGTGTTCTGACCGGGTCCAGTGACTCATTTGACTCGCATTTCTACTCGGTGCTTTGTTTTTTAAACGGCTAAAGCGCGGCGGTATTGTTTTATAATTATAATAATAGCATAATTAATTGTATACATATTATACTTATATACTAATATAACAAACATATTAGTTATTATATTTGTATTTACTATTTAGTAAAAATATATTTATGTCAAGAAGATTTTATCGTCTTTAGACAGGGCCGAACTCGGACTAATTATAAATCTAGGAGATATTTGATTTACTATCCAAATAATAACTAAATAGTAGCCTACTATGTCGCAAGAACCCAGTGAAATCACAAAACTTGGAAATGGAGATACTACAGTAATATAATGATAACGATGCATTTTAATATTATGAATAGTTTTTTCAACTAAAGCCTGTTACGTTATTTTTTATTTTATAATCTAAAAGGCGAAATAATTTACTAATTTACGCCCACTTGTCGTATTTATTGTATTCTCTGTCGTCCTTCCAGTGCGCGCCACTGGCTCTGTAACTAACAACTTGTTTTGCCTATGGTCAATTACTTGTGAATGCCGCCGCGCGCCGCGGTGTTGAGCCTACGATCGGGCGATAGGCGTTTATAAATTGTAAGCTGTTTGCATTACATTGTAAATTTAGATCTATAGTAGTCTCGCAGATGTTTTGTAATGTAGTGCAAAAGGCTTGCGAGTGTTAGTCGTAGGAAAGAGGTGTAAGTACAATCTTTTTTGCCGCGGTTGTGTCTGTCGTATCGCGCGCTCGCGCTTACTCTACTTGAATATGTAATGTTTGTACAGATTTTAAACGATAACTTCTCGTAGCTTTTAAGCAAGAAATATTTTTAGCATCGTAAGATCTAATCGAATTACATTTTAGTGTATTATAAATCATAACATAATAATAAAGTACTCGAGTTTTCGTAAAATCGTTTTTAAAAAACTTTGTATGGTCCTGTGAGTTTTATTTAAATAAAATATAATAATTGATGATATCTCGTTCGAAACTGATCCGTGGAATGTAATTAGAAATTAAACAGGATGAATTTTAAATAATAAATACATTAATAACGGTTAAGTAATGTATTATAAATAGTGGTAAGGTAAAAAGTTATTATTAACATTGTATGGAAAAAATTGTGACAAAATTATAGTCATTTGTAATATTAATTAATTCTTGTTTTATTGGTTCATCCCCAATCTTCAATCAACTAATTTATAGTCCTTGGCCGTGCCTGGTCACCCCCCTTTTCCTAATTGCGGCCCTGGTGGATGATTTCTCCAATCACACGGATGCCGCGTTCTGATGCGCGTAAATCACTTTCGAGTGCCCAAAACCGCGTACCGAATCTCTGTCAGTGGGATCAAAGATTTCTGACGCGCGTCGCCTCGAAGCGGTCGTCTTTTATTTCCTCTGAGAGTGGGATTATGGCAACCATTGTGACGTCACGGATTGCGTCATGACCGCCGCCATCTTCCGCTAACGGCGCCCTTTGTTAAATTCGACCTTTGACATTTTGTTTATTTTTAAAAGTTTATAATTATGTTAAATTAACGTGTCTTATATTTATTTGGTTGAACAAAATTAAAGACATGTTTGTTATTCAATTATGAAATGGTCATCAGTTTCTTACATCCTCTTTGAATCAGTTTTGTAGGTTAGGGTTGCCAGATGTTCGATATTAAAAGTATCGAGTAGGTTAAGTATATGTTACGATAGTTTTGACTCGGGTACTTACTATACATGTTGTACATACCACAGACGTATGTACATACATAAGATAATATCATAGGCAATCTGATAAAATATAAATATCAAACATTCTTTTTTGTTTTTTTTTTTATTTCATGTGCCTATTTACATCTCCATTTTTTTAAATTCGTATATTACTTACCTTTTCTTATTTACTAACCACGCGAAAAGTGCTGAACAGCTATACGATACTTTTTTAACGCGTATAACAATTTAGAATTTTGGTACGATAATCAACATCTGGTAAGACTGAGTTATAAGCAGGGCGCATTCCGAATCAGACTTTCAGCGCTGTCAGCGATCAGAAAAATGAATGGCTGACACTGACAGTGATTCGGAACGCGATTACGGGTACTTTAATCGATTTCAGTGCGTCTCGGAACGCAGGGGCAGTTTCAGCGCGCTCAAACGCCGTTCCGTTGATTTCGCTCATGACGCGATTTCTGAATCGGTACGGCGGCGGCAGTGAAATCTGATTCGGAATAGAAGACCGGCAGGAGTGGTATTATATTAGTGATATTATTATGAATTTGTATGTTATATGGAGAATCAAAGTGGCAGGTACATAGGCAACAGCATAAATAAAAAATAAAGACAAAAAAATAAAAACAACACAGTGATTACAACGTAATTAGTTATTATATTCCCTTGCCCTGGAACAAGCGAGTCTACAAGATCAAAACAACTTTAAAATGAGGGCGCTGTCGTCGCTGAAGCAATGAGCGAGCAATGTAGAGGTTGACACATTCCTACCCAAGGCACCCCTGCCTGGAATTTGATCGGCGCTAGTTTCTTTGTTCTTTGTAGTGTGTCCAATGGAAATTGAGTGCGTCCAGCACATGCGAGAATCGCTCGGACGGAGCAGTGCTGCCAGTAATGGCTGGTTTACATGTATTAAGTTGTCAAGTAGCAACTAAATTTTAAGCGACTTAACTTTAAGTAATGCCTAGTTTACACGTATTAAGTTGTCAAGTAGCAACAAAAATTTAAGCGACTTAATTTTAAGTAAGTGTTTACACGTCATTTTAGTAGTTATGCTCTTTAGTTAGCCCAAGATGGACGATCAACAGCGAAATAAATAAAATAATAAAGTATAATAAAATAATGATTTTTATATTATTGCGCTAACACACACGTCACCTTAATTTTTGGTTTGCTGGAAAATATTTAAATATTTTTTTATTAAAATTAAAAAAGTAACATTTTGAGTCATGTAACCTGAGATGGTCAAAAGTAACGTAAAATGTTATAAAAGTAACATTCTGGCAACTCTGAAATGTTGCCAGTAAGTGATAGTCATATGTAACTTAAAACAGCTCAAAAAGTAACATTTTCCCTTTTTTATAGTGAAAAATAACATTAATACTTTAATCAGGCACTTTATAACAAAAATTAATTTAAAATTTTTTTTCTTTTGCTAAAAAAATAATATAATATAATTTATTTTATTTTATTGACCGAGCGAGCGAAGCGTCTGTTTCAGCTTGGCCAAATTTGCTTTTGTATGTCCATCTGTTTGTTTGTTTGTTTCACTCTACAGGTCGCGTTTCTCAACCGATTCTCGTTAAATTTTGTGAGTAGGTTCGATAAATTAATCGATTTTTTTTGTCGAGTCAGTTTTTGGAAATTTTAAAAAATGATGGAGTTATGGGGGCTGCCAGCTTACAAGGTCTACTGCTGAGGCTGTTTTTCTCTACAGGTCACATTTCTTAACCAATAAAATAAAATAAGATAAAATAAAGTTAAAAAAAAATCAAGTGGTTGAGAATGTTTATCGAGAAAAAAAAATTGAAAAGATATATACAGACTCGCTAGATCTACAGCTCACAGAGCCACTAGTTTTATTCGGGACATCAAATAGTAGTACATTATATATTACTATAGAGTATTATTACATAACAAGGAAGAATATACTACCTACTACAATATCCACAGCTTACTAAAATAATTAATGGAAGCCGCACGATACGGTGACAAAAAGTTTACGCAATATATATAGATCTCGGACGCACTAGTTAGACTTACTCAGTGTAATAATAACACTTCTTTTAAATTGATGGTCAGAACAGTTGAAAATATCTATATGTACAAAGTTTGTAGAGTAACCAGCCTATGCGAGGGCTTATAACTTATTGATCTATCCCCCTCCGGCCCCGTACGCAACCGCAAGATCATAACTAAAAACTGCTTTGTTAGAAACTAGAATACTTTTTTCTTAATCACAGAGTACTGAATTATAGAGCACTGAGCATATAACGTTAAACAATATCTGCAACAGATATTTGTAATAAACCTCTCCCTATGCAAAATTACAAAACACAAAACCTTACAGAACACAAACTCTTTAAAAAATGATAAACTGACGTTACTCGTCCCTCGCTCGCCTAAGTAAGCGAGATGAAAGATTTAAAAGCACACGCGAGTGAGTGGATATACGATACAAAGGGCGCATACTGAATCAGACTTTCAGCGCCGTCAGCGATCAGAAAAGAAAAAAAAACGTATGTGTTTTGCCTGCTGACAGTAATTCGGTAGTACGCGATTCATCATCAATCAACAGCCCCCACCGAGGGGCTCGAGCCTACCCTGAATAAAGGCGAATAGGCCTCAGTCGAACACGCTGGCCCAGTGCAGATTGATCGACTTCATACACAACCTATTAATTTCTTCGCAGGAGTGTGCAGGTTTCATCACGATTCACGATGTTTTGCTTCACCGTAAGAGCGTCGAATAAACGTACATATGAATACGAAATTCGAAAAAACATTGGTACGTGGTGTGGATCGAACCCGCGTCCCCCGGACGGGAGGCAGCGGCTCTAGCCACTAGACCACCGACGCTCATTCATGACTTAGTGCATTAGCAATATTAATTTTCATTGTTTAGATATGGCGGCCCGTTCGTGGGCTATGGTGGCGGCTATGTGGGCGAGCTGATGCGGCCCACGCCCGCCTACCTGTCCAAGTGGCTGCATCGCGTGGCACGCGATTACGGGTGCTTTAATCGATTCCAGCGCGTCTCGGAACGCAGGGAAAGTGATAGATTTTTGCGCAGTCATCCATCGTGTCAGAAGGCCAATTCTACTAAATAACCGCAACTGCACTGGTACGCGACGTGTGTCAAAATGGGCAAATTTTGACGTTTCGGTATTCTGTTAAGCAGTCCTAGTGCAGTAATGTTGCAGTAGCGCATCAGCAAATGAATATCTATTCCACTAAAAAAACGTTACTGCAGCTGCACGTTCACTGCAAAACAATCGTATTCTGTTATTTTTTTTTTACATTTGAATTTGCATGGCATTGGCAGCAGTTTTGTTGCAGTTTTTTTGAAGTTTTATTGAACTTGAGCAACTTTTGCATCACAGATTAACTTGTAATATACGGTTTTGCATTGTGAAAAATGTTTGGCTCTTTTAGGAGGAGTTTGTAGGACATGAGGAGGAACAATCCATTGTTCCGCCTCAATATCACCTACCCAGGCAATCAATTTCATGTATATGGTACATTACCCGTATTAGTTATATTGCAGGTTAATTGCAGGATTCGTGTAGTTGCGGTGCAGGAGCAGTGCAGTAGTCATCGCAGTCGCAGTACTCAAATGACAAGCGTAAACGTGCAGTTGCAGTTATTTAGTAGAATTGACCAACAGTTTGGCCACAAAATCAAGTGCGCCAGCGAAGGGCGCATTTCGAATCAGACTTTCAGCGCTGTCAGCGATCAGAAAAGCAAAAAAATTTATGGCTGACAGTGATTTGGTACTTTAATCGATTTCAGCGTGTCTCGGAACGCAGGGCAACACATCTTTCAAGATAATTTTTGCTATGTTGAAAAATATTTAAATATTTTTTTTATTGAGTCCTAAAAGTAACATTTTAATATATTATAAAGGTATCTTTTTACTGGTGTCCTGAAATACAGATTCATCTAGTTTAGGCACCAGTCTCCTACAATTTTTTGTTACTTGTAGAAAAAGAATATTACTCTGTATACCTACCCTAAATTGTTTCTGCTATAGTTTATTTTTACAAATTCCACATTTTCCTGCATCGATCATTTGCTATTTGTCTGTAATTATTTTTAGTTATTATTATTTTGAGTCTCTTTAATTTATTATTATTGTGATTGTTACATGGAAGTAACATGAGAGGGTTAAAAGTAACGTAAAATGTTATAAAAGTATCATTCTGGCAACACTGAGCTGTCAAAACGCAAACGTCATATGCGATTAGGTTTTTAAAGTACCAACTTTGCGTTTAAAAAGCACACAATGAATATTTTTTTCAAATTTTAAAATACTTGCGGAAATAAAAAAAATAGGATCTATGATTAATTGTATTATTTAATAAAACAAAGACTGACTTACAGTTTATAAGAAAAGCAAACATTTTTGTGTGTAAAAAAGTGATTTATAAACACCTAGCAACCTTGATCTACTAAAACACCTCGATTTGATAGTTTGAAATCCATAGACAAGTTGAGTTGTCTGAAAGAGAGACTCCGAAAAGATCGGCGGATTGCCTGTAGAACTTGGTGGATCGAGATATGTCGGATATCGGCAGTGGCGACGAGGGAATTTCTAGTCAGAGTACGTATTTATTTGTGAACATGTGCCGTCAGTAATGTCGCGCCTCGCGCCACGGTTCCCCTCGTCGTCCAAAACCTCACAGTCTGCGGTTCTAACGTTCAAAAGTAAATATCTCATTGTTCCCGTTTCAAAATGGCGAATTGGGATTTCGGAAGTGGTGCGCGGAGGCCAGGCTGAGGCTGGGTGGGAGCGGGTGGCGGCCGCGCCGGCCCGGGCTCCGGCAGCCGTCTGCCGGCTGGGGTTGACGACCTATCGATTTTTTTTGTCTGCGACCTCCCGTCATCGGGCGGGCCGCAGCGCGTGCAGCGTCGCCGCGCCGAGCGTCGTCGCCGTCGCCACCCGAGCCGCTGACCCACCTCCACCTGACCCTGCGCCCCTGGTAATCTTGTTAGGTACGCGCTTACCAGCCCCCGCGGCTCCCCCAGCTCACACCAGCCGAGTGCAGTGCAGTTTCCAAGTGTGTTTTTGTTGTGTCAAGTCTAATGTTCAACCAACAGTGGCTTCTTTGTGTCGAGTGCTGAAAAATCCTTTGTTCCCGAAAGTGTCGATCAGCTGATCGACAGCTGACGCTAAGAGGCGCGAGCTGCGTCGTTTCCTTCTGGAAGTGGTGAGATCGTGTTGCTATGCCAAGAGAAACCACCATGCTACAGCCCTAACAAAGAACAAGAAGTGTTAGAAGAGAAAGAAGACCTACAAAATTAAATATCAAGTGCAGTGTGAGAAATAAAGTGCTTCAGAAGGACAAAGAATAAGTCAGCTGAGCAGCTATCAACAAGGAATAAGTACAATTTTTGCTTGTTGCAGCTTCAAATCTGGTAATGTAGTACATTTCTAAGCCATTCTTAGTTATTCCACATAGTGCATGTGTGTTTTAAAGTTTCAAATTGTATTTTTTTATCATAAATTAACTTTAAAAGTATGCAAAGATACTCAATTTGAAAGTAACATAAATATGTAATACCGTGAAAAAGGTATTGCCTTGTTAGGTGTCTATTTGCATAGATTCATATTCATAAGGCAAACTAGGTAACTGTATTATTTATCAACATTTTGTGATTGTCACTATTTGATATCTCAAAGGTTTACTAATTCATCTTCTACTGAAGGAGTCGGACTTGTCCTAATATAGGCATAAGCCTGAATTTTATTTAAGCTTGAGCTATTAGGTAAGCAATATATAAAATTTCATTCTTTATCACACTTAAATGGATATGCAATGTTAAAAAAGTGATATTTGCATTATTTATATTCAAATTTAATTATTTACTGTTCTACAGTATGAAGTTCTTGAATCATTTATCCATAAACATTTTATTTTATTTGTAATAATAATAATTTATTGATAAACTTAAGCAAAAATTAAGCATATTTTTTTTAAACCTGCCAATTTAATAATGGCAACTAACAAGAATTCATTCATTGTGAACCTAACATCCTGAAAATACTTTTAGCTTATGGCCAGTAAAAATAATAAAACAACTAAATTGAGGCTAGGGCAGTCCCCCAAATACTGGTTTTGCAATACTCATAATATTTGCCATAGAGTATGGGTAAAGCATGTTATCTTTTAGTATCTGTCTGTGTTGGCTGTATGGTAAAAAAATAAAATTGATTGTTTGCCACAATATGAAATAAATGCAGATAGATGCACTAAGATACATAAAGAACTGCGTTTGTACATATTTATGGATCCGGTCACCTAAGGCCACTTCCCATGAATGGCCACTTCCCATGAAAGGTCACTTCCCATTAAAGGCCACTTCCCTGAATGGCCACTTTCCTTGAACGGCCGCTTTCCACGACAGGCCACTTCCAAAGAATGATAAATAAATCATGATGATGCACCATGCGGTTTTGATGCAGAACTTATGTGCACATTACATGTCGTTTATAAAGACAAATGCAGTTTTATTTAGTGTGTGCTCCTTGCGAGCCCACTGTAGCTCTGCTCACCCCTATGTATGTATAAGGGGGACGTCTGCGAGGAGCGCAGACGGGTGACCTGCTCTATATATGAGAACTATTTTACCCTTAATCCCAGTTTTGATGGATGCTCCTTTCATGATAGCGCCGCATCAGCTCAGCCGTATCGCGTGATACTCACGGTAGGTGAGTTGTGTTAGGTCTACACCTTGTTCTCTCCGCTTCTGGCATGGGGTGACCCTGCTCACCCCTTGAGGAAGATGAAATTGAACATATTCATTTAATAATGACATTTAAAGTAAATTGTATATACCTTTAGGTTTTTATTTGTATCTGCTCATATACGTCCCTATATACAAATAAGGTTGATCAGGCCTTAATGCACCATGTTGGCCCAATGTGGGTTGGTTGACTTTACACACAATCTTTTAATTTATACTCAGGTATTTGCAGGTTTCCTCAAAAAAAAATCTGCTTTTCTGCAGTAAACTTAATACAGATCAAAATGTTAATCAGGCTGGCAATTACACAATATCCTATCCTTTTCATGGAAAATATAACTAAGTCAAAGTCAAAGTCAAAATAATTTATTTCCATAGGATGTTATTACATCACTTAGATCCGTCATTACATTTTTTTGGGTGAGTTCACTAACTGAGAAATGTGTACATATAGGCTGCCTTATTGCTGCATAGCATGTTCCAGACAAACTACAATCAAAATAAAATTGGCATGAAGGAAACATAGCAACTTTTCCTTACTCTTGTTTATCGAATTCGGATAATTGAGGTGCTACTACCACAACTCTATACTAATAGGCTACTGAAAGCTGATGAAGTGTTAGAGATTTTTATTGGAAAAGCAAATGATTTCCAAATTATAATTTTTTATCACATTTATTTCCTTTATAAATTCTTGGAAGACTTCTAAAGTGTAATGCAGAAGCCTTTTTCTGACTTTTGAAGTACAATTTTATTAGTAATTTAATGTATATTCAAAACATAATTGATATCAGGGTTTTTTATTAAGATAGTAACGAGTGAATCAGTTTAATTTTTTTATTTATCCTAAAAATTAAAAAATCCTTTGTTAGGAACCATTGAAAACAATTTTACTAAGTAATTACTATAAAATCAATCACAGGCAAATTCAAAATTGTTGCCAGAGTACGAAGGCATATTACCATTCTACTAAATAATATGGTTAAACTTGAAAACTTCTTCATAAAATCTTTACTTAAACTCATAAATAGTGTTCCTTTCCATATTTTAAAATAATCAGACTTTAGTACTTATTTGTTTGAAATTATTAAATGAAAATGCCTTTTCCTACAACCAGACAGTTTCACAATTTAGAATAGACTATTCCAAATGAAGAAAAGATTATTGCTATTGCTGCAAAAGGAACAGAAGCTATAAAAGGTTTCTCAAAAATGTGTTAACATTATATTTTTTTTGATAACTTTATTTTGTAAATGTTTCCAAAAAGCAATAGAAACTAAATACCTAAAAAATACGACAATAATCAAATAAATCATTATTTTTATAATAAAAACTCTGATTTTGTAGTACCCTGAGTTTTAGTAGGGTTTGTGACATCTACTGTATTCTCATATTTACTTTTAATTTTGATGCTTTAACTTTAGTTTGAAAAATATACCTACCTACCTATGATGGTTCAATACATTTTTAATTCTTTTGGAAATTCCATTCTATTTTATTCAAAACTAGCGGCCCGCCCGCAGCTACGCTCGCGTTGTATAAGATTTTCCCGTGGGAATGACTTTTTTCCCGTAAAAAGAATCCTATGTGTTAATCCAGGTTAAAAACTATCTCCATTCCAAATTTCATCCAAATCCGTTGAGTATATTAAACGTGAAGGCGGAACAAACACAACTAAACATCCAAATATATTTTCACAAATTATAATATTAGTGTGATTACATTTAACTTTAACAATGTATAGTCCAGTGTAATTGTTACATTGTGAATTGTGATGATTGACTATTGAGTGACATCAATGTATGCATGACCCAGTTCTCACAGATTCGCAATTTGCATAAAGGGCCACAGCACAAAGTGGCAATGAATGTGTCATAAAACATGCTACATCCCTGTGGTTTCGAATTCACATGTGGGAATCAAATTAACATTCTGGCTTAATGAAGCCAAAACAACAACAATACAATTGTGACTGCTGACCTTTTTCTATTATTATTTTTTTAAATCTAATGGAGAAAATGGTACATCTTTGCCCTTTCCATGGTTAGACACCCATCCCATTGAATATTACACCTCTCCACACTAACCAATCCAATATAATACTATATTATTATTATATATATTTATTGGACCCTTTTTTTGAAGGTACTTATTTTTTACAACATAAATTTTATTTTAACATACTTATAGTATAGCTTACTTGAGTATCGAAGGTTTAAATTTCAAATGTCGTAAGGGACATTTACCGTATACCCTAAATACGCCATAGATTCAGAATTTTTAACTGCAGCTTTCTGTATATTTAAAATGTTTCTATCGCACGTAATTTAGCAAGCGCAAAGGTTAGATCAGCGATGGGTTCCGCTAGTGGTATAGCTTTGGGAAGGCTTTAAATAAATAGTAGTAGTTATAGAAGGCACTCTTCTTTGCGCGCCTCGAAAGGGTTCTTGCGTTGCGGCGTTTATAATGAATAAAAATGCAACTTAAATCCACGCTGCGAGAGTCCGTAATACTTCTCGCATCTATGATAAGACCTTCCATCTTGTAATGGCCCCTGATCTGGGCCTGCCTGGCGTAGGTATATTTTGACGCTCTTGGCACTGAGTGCAACAGGCCTATCCTGGGTACTATCATAGATAGTGGTTGTTGAGCCAATTCAGTGGTAGTTAACTTGTTTGTTGGCTTGAAAACTGACATTAGGGTCAGACTGACTTCTAATGCCCACACAATAATGGTTTGAATGGTATCTTTGTACCGGGAGTTATACAAAGTAGCAATAGGATAGTAATGTCATTCGTTTTATATCTGATTTTATTTCATGTAGGCATCAAGTTGTTGACAGAATAATTTTACTTGATTTATAATCAAAATTAATGAATATGAACTAAGAGCTGATAAAAATAGTGTGGGAAACTACTCTACTTAAATTATGGTAGGTATTTAGTTAATTATTACTTTTCGAGTCGATTCGGCGACTAAATTTGGGAAGATCAATACTCTGCCACAGATATGGCATTATCTGTGGCATAATAGAGGCCTTCGCGTGTACAGGTGGTGGGACACGCTGGGCAAGACAGTAAGTGAGCCATTGTTTGTGGAGAGATACCACACAGACGTGCACTATCAGTTGTATATCCCCACCTAAGCATGTTTTCTTTACTTCGACCGACTTGAGTCCGGAGTCTGTTAAAAGACTTCCACGTCGGCCAAGGTAAACTATGCCCAGGGGGGAGGCTCTCTGTCGTTCGAGTAAATGTTACTGAGGGGTATCTCTCTTTCCAGGAATTAAGCCGGGCTTGGGAAGCTTCCCCATTTAATGGAGCAACTTCTTTGATAAAGCTTTTTTTTAGTTAATAAAATTAGTGCTGTGGCTAGTATCCAAATCAATAAATACTGTTTGCAGTTTTTAGCGCCCCTAGTGACGGATTGCCAGCCTATCGTCTATGTAACTCTAACCGAACACAAGTTCGTTCCTTAAATTGTCTAAAACCACTCGCTACACAACCGCGAAAGAAATTTCGTATTACGAGGAGACTCCTCTTCACTTCCCACGCCCTTGTTATAAAAGAAGCCGGGTGCTGAGAGGACCTAAATTGCCATCCAGGAAGCCCAGGCTTCGAGCCTCCTATCGAAACCGTCAGCTTCTTCAAAGCTGTGGGTCTGGAGGAGGCTATTTAGCAGCTCGCGGTCATCTCAATCGCCCTTGGGCGACGGGAGCCAGCATCAGCCTTGCGGCTATGGCTGGGGCTGTCCTCGTGGTCCTCTACTGAGGACCGGGCATGGGGAGCGGCTTAGTAGTCGTTGCCATCATTGGATTGTAGAATTGTGGCCATCATTGGGTTGTGGTGCTCATGTCTGTGATGCGGGGCTCTCCTCCTCGGCGCTTCTCGCCAGTAGAAGGCTATTTAGTATCGAATGTCTTACTACAATCGATCCCTTCTTATCAAATCATAATCATGCAAAAAAGCCTTTGTATAGTAGCATCCCTGTCTGTTATAATGATTGTATAGTGAGCAGAGGGTTTTAATCGTCTAATTAAAGTTCCGAACTGCGTGTTAGTGAGAATGTTAATTATCTCCATAATCATGCATTATTTTTTTAGTTAAAACTTACGTCTTCATGATTTTCTAAGGGTGGGTTGCACAAGAATGATAACTGTAATATAATAGGTATGCCATGCACCGCGGTTGACATCGCTTCCTACGTGTACAATGTAACCAATAAATAATTATATAACTAATCAATATCTACCCACACCCAGACGACCCGCCCACATATTTGTCGGCTGAAGAAGATCAACATCACGTACTTGTAGTTTCTACGTATTCTTTTCGTTTGAGCTCACTTCGTTTCGGCCGAGTGGTCGAGATTTCGACGCCCATTACGGAGGTTCCGGGTTCGATTTTCGGTGGGGACACTGTCAAGCAAAAATCTCTTTGTGAGACTTTCCCCAGTTTGGTTAGGACATTGCAGGCTGAATCATCTGATTGTCTGAAAAGAAAGACGAATCCGTGTTTCGGAAGGCACGTTAAGCCGTTGGTCCCAGCTACTATCTAGTTGTTAACGAGCCAAGTCTGCCTTTGGCGGCTCTTAAACACAGACGCCAGGAGTTGCGAGGTCGGTTGTCGACCTTACTTACAACTCACACGATGATGATGATGAATGGAATAAACGGAGTTGTCAGAATCGACCTCACAAACCCTGGAGTCATTGTCATAGAGCTACCAAAAGCTACTTCTGTATAGATACTTAGATAGCAGCCGGAACCTACTTTAATGCCTTCCCAAGCACGTAATCATCTTTCTTTTCGAACAATCAGATGATTCGGTCTGCAATGTCCTTACTGAACTTAAGAAAGTCTCACGAGCAAATTTCCGTCCACAGATTCCGCCATTGTGTTAGTGAACTCACCCAAAAAAATGTAATGACGGATCTAAGTGATGTAATAACATCCTATGGAAATAAATTATTTTGACTTTGACTTGATAGTGACCCCACATAGATTGGAATCCGGAACCACTGTAATGAGCATCGAATACTTGAGTGCTGCAAACGTTGTAAACGATAAACTTGTTCGGCTGAAGTAAAAATGTATGGCAATTACCATAGAGAATGCAGTTACAAAAATATACAGCCTATCTATCTATCTTCTAGTATTTTGTGTTATTCCCAAGTCTTCTGGAGCGTAGACTCGAGTAAAAAATTATACTTGTGAACTGTGTTTGTTTCTGAACTGAATACTATTCCCACCTAGCTTTATACGTGAAAAAGAAAGTTCTATACGTGGGTTAAGTTCAGGCAAGCAGTTAGTCATTTTGGCAGGCTATCTCCTGGGAATCATCCATCTTCGTTTGAACCTCGGGCTAGTGCGAATTTTTCAGTTCATATCATAATGCGTTGTCTAAAAATCTATTAAGCTTTATAGTATTGTTTTGTTTTACAATCAATATTATGCATTTGAACTACAGTCTAGGGTAATTCCAAAGGGTAATTAACATAACTGCATTGAATTAAACTGCTGATGAACTACGCAATCCCCTTGCAGTCCATCGTTAGAAGTTATAGTCTGTCGACTACAAGCAGACTGCGCAGTTGGACAACAGTTGCGAATGCGATGTAGTTATGTAAAGCGCAATGCAATTCAGCTGAAGCGATGGATGTGTGACCATTACTAGTGGCGAATAAACTATATATTTCCCAGTGCTTGTAAAGGCTTGCGCTTTTTTGCTCAAAATGACTAGCGTGTTGGACATAACGTAAAGTAGTCGTTACACTCCCCTAGACAGCCTTAATGGAGATAAGACGCTTAATCTGGCGCTACCATGAAGAAACCAGTCGGGCAAAAGGCGTGGCCTAGGTCTGTTCTGTCGCGTCATCCTAACCTAACGTCTAGTCTAGCGTCTGGCGACATTGCACCGAGCGGCGCGGATGCATACTCGTCTCTCTCTAGCAAGCGTATCGTGTTGTGCAATAAAACGCGTCTTACTACGAGTTACTTCTGATTCTTTGCACGATTTACCGAAGAAATATTTGAATGATCCTGGGATGTAGTCGGTTCTTTGGGGTTGAAAAGGTAACTTATAGCTTTCCGATAAGTTTTGTGTTTCAGGCAATAGACTTTTTTTCAATTTGTAAAAGCTTATGGCGTGTTTCTGGAAGATTCTTGTGCGTCTTTTCCTTTCAGCCAAAATGGCAGTATTTTCCAATTTTGAAAAGTGTTTTAGTTTTTCTGAAATATTGATTTTCATTACGGAATAGAACTAAAGTAATATGCGGAAACCGTCCGACAATGCTGAAATGTTTTTCAGCTTCTAATGAAATAAAAAACATCAACAATAATATAGTCGAAAGACGTCCACTGCTGGTCATTGACCTTCCCGTATCTGTATAATAAAATAGGAGAAACTAACTGATTGACACACAAAATTAACGGCACAGCCGAAATTAATGGGTTTAGAAACTTGCAATTTGGACAGTAGATAATTCTTAGGACGTAGGTTAATAGCACTAAGAAGGGATTTTCAAAAATGGGAAACGGGGGCTTAAAGATACTATGAAACTCCGTCGTTTTAAATGAAAACCACGCGAACGAAGTCGCCGTTGGATTGCTAAATACATAAAATTTAGAAACGAGCTACAGAACAGACCATACTTACTGTCTATAATAACGGCAGTCAGCGCTTTTTCTTTTAAGCAGACAAACGAGCGGACGAGCCACAGTGGTGGTAAGTGGTCATCGTCGCCCATGGACATTCGCAACACCAGGGGGGTTGCCAACGCGTTGCCAGCTTTTGAGAGCCCTGTATACTCGCCCTTTGAAGAACCCCATGTCAAAGCACAAAGGAAACACCTCAGGGGGGAGCTTATTCCACATCGTGCAGGTACGCGAGAAGAAAGATCGCGACGCCCGTACATTTTTGGGATGCCAAGCATCCAGGACGTGAGGATGAGCCCCTGCCCTGTGGCGGGAGGTGCGTTGATAAAAGCGTGACGGTGGCACTAAGTCAAGCTTGTAATATAAATAATTTTTATCTTATTTTATAAGAACGGAAACCTTGAAAATACCTAATTTCCAAACGATTTCGCCATAACCTCGGATGGGTGACGACGTACCGTACCGCCCATCTGGCCTCTGACTCTTGCCTCAGTTTTTGTCTAAATTGCCCATAACCGCGACTAGACAGACATTCTGTTTTACTATTGACTCGCCACCGCTCGCTCGTTATAACTTATACGTTTCTCAATAAAAAATGGCGGCTTTCACTTTTTTTGCGCGTCTGGCTATCGTCTGTGCGTTTCGCGAGTCGTTGCCCTGCCTTGACTCACTTAGCGGGTCTTAGCACACACCACATAGCCTGCTAACTACGAAAATGCGAATAGCGCTGTCTTCTTAATGTCGATAACTACGAAAGCTTATTTTGTAAGCAGTCAATTTATCTTTAACTTGCCAAACACTATTATTAGTCAAAACCGAAATATTCACACTAATATTATAAACTAGCGGTATGTAAGATTTTCTCGTGGGAATAAGACTTCCCGGTAAAAGGTATCTTATGTCTTAATCCAGGGTACAAACTATCTCTATTCCAAATTTCAACCAAATCCGTTTAGTAGTTTAGGCGTGAAAGCGGAACAAACATCCAAACATCTAAGGTAAACATCAGTTTAGATGTTTGTTCCGCTTTCACGCTTAAAGTACTCAACTGATACATTTTTACGGGAAAAAGTCTTATTCCCACATGAACATCTTGAACAACGCGAGCGTAGCCGAAAGAAAGCCCTTTACAGATTAGTCTTTCAAAGAAATCGAATCTGAAATTATTTTATCGTATCTAAACGCGGGTGTTACAAGAAATACAATTGCTCAAAAGAAAATCATTTATTTACCGCAACATAAAAATCAAGAGATATATTAGCCTCGATTCGGGAAGTCATTTGTAGTCATTGTAATTTTAAAATCCAGCTATCCTTTTCGTTTTTATGACCAATGAAAGAGAGGTGATGAATTCAGACGAACGAATGATATTATTTTGAATGAATAATAACCTAAATAATAGCTGTCAGATTAAGAGATTTTTAAGTCGGTTGTTTTACGTGCTCTCTAAAAATTGTGCCATCAACGCATCTATAAGGTTCAAATTCGATGTTTGACAGCTCTAATATTAGGATGGCCATCTCCTGTCCCTTTTTAATCTTTAAAAGATGAAAATGGCTGACGAACTTAAATTAAGGATTAGGGCGTGACTGTGTGAATCGTGACCATTAATACAAAAGGTAGAAAAAACATTGTTGCTTTTGTTTATTTGGTAAGCGTGCTAATTTATTAGAGAAAGTATTAAATGTGTATCGAGAGAAATAGATTTCTGATTAGTTACTTATCTATAACCAAACCACTGTTCCGTGTCTGTAACACCAACTCTCCTTGGTCGGTGGACGTGTATGAGCTGATATAAGAACAATGATAACCCTAAAAATTCTAATTATAAAATTTGGCACATAGATAAAAGATGTTTATTTTATATTTAGCCGAGTTAAAGATATCTCGACTGAGCTAAAAATGTCTACGATATTTATAACTTGCGAAATTCTCCAAAGAAAAGATCATATTCAGGTCAAAGAGTTTCCGAGCAAATTATGACTTTTTATGAACTTTCGATTTTGCCAACCGTACTAAAGTAGGATTTTTAATTGAACGGAGTAATCTGACATATGGTGGGTTGCCGCTTTTTTGAGAAAAAAATATAGTGTTGTGCTAAAAAGATATGATTCAATCACTCATCTGGGCCACGTTTCACGAAGCAACAATTTACTAGTAACAAGTTACAATTTGATACTCATTGCGTAGCCAATTCGCCAAAACTGGAAGCCCTTATCGTTTTACCTCATTGTCTACGCAATGTACATCAAATTGTACTTGTAATTTGTAACTTGTAGTTTCATGAAACGGCTCCCTGGTGATATGGTCACTAAGTAATGTGGACTCCTGGGGGAAGGACTAATGTCCTATAACACAGGTTTAAACTTAGTTTAGGCAACAGCCCTCCACAAAAATTGTATCTCCTGTGCTGAAATGTACATACTTAGTTTTGTGGTGTGGAGATAAAACATTTTTTTATTACAACAACGAAGGCCTGGGCCAGGATCCATAACAGTTTTATAAACAACAACGAAATAACAAAAACAAAACAAAACTTCACCAAAAACTTAATGAAAAACTTAACGAAAAGTTCAACGATGAAATGCAAAGGCAAGAGAAACATTCGAACACTCAGACCGGAGGTAAGAAGCCGAATGACGAACAATAGGAAAGTAATAATAATAAAAAAATAGACGCTTCTCCCGTCATCCAATAGGAAATTAGTTGTATGGATGAGTCATTCGTTTGTGTCGCAGCTGCAAGTTATCTCTTAGAAATATAAAAAAAACACTAATTACTTTTATTACCTACCTACATAAAAAGCCTGACTGTTGTTACCAGTAATACTAAAACCAACTCACCAATTCTGATGGATTCCAACTATTGCGAACTGCATGATATGTAGACGAAGTCGTATGTTTATAGGCTGGGGTAACAAGCATTTTTTTATATTTAATAGTGTGAATGATTCAACTCACTTGAGTTAGAATTGAACTGAAAACATCACTAAGATTATGGAGCTGGCAACATTATTTTTCTGTCTAATGTCAAATTACTCCATTCAATTAAAAATCCTACTTTATATTATAATTAGCTGTATACGTACTTACCAGCTGCCTGCCCGCGGCTACGCTCGCGTGATATAAGATTTTCCCGTGGGAAATAGACATTTTCTAGTAAAAAGTATCCCAGAGTATAAACTATCTCCATTCCGAATTTCATCCAAATCCGTTCAATAGTTAAGGTGTCAAAGTGGAAAAAATATCCAAATATAACATTAGAGTTATGTGATATTTTATTTATGTATTTATTTATTTCAGCTAACTTATTCCCATAGTGCAGGCTCTGTCTACCTATAGTTCGGGATAAAAATGATCGTGAATTTTATTGTCAAATGCCCCTCCATTTATAAGCCTAGTTTGTATAGTGCGGTGCCTGTAAAACATCTTTAATAAATAAAAGTCTTGATATTTAAAAGTCGCATAGCAAAAAGTGGTTCAGTTTTAAAAAGAGTTTCTACCCGATAGAATAGGCTTTTTCACTGTTCCTGAATTTTTCACATAAAAATATAAATTAATAGCAGACGATTTGCGAAGAACAAAACACAATCGGTTGGAAAACCAATTTACAGGGATTTTTTTAATTTTCAATATGTCTGTCTCTTTCTAAAACACTTTTCTGTATAGAGAAAGTACCTATGTTGCTACTGAGTGACGTCACTAGTATATATTTGCCTCTCTGTCTAATCTTGAATTTAAAACCGTAATAACTTGGTAAATGTTAAAGAGGGCAAAAATTCTTTTACTATTCGGTAACAGGAACTAAAAAGACTGTATTTGTAAATTTTAAAAATACCCTATTTATATTATTTGACTGAGACGAAGGAGTATCAAGTATGAATGGATGTAGTCTCCGAAATTATCTCCGGATGTGCGCAATTTCTTTTCGCGGCCCCAAATTTAGGTCAAGCTTTTTATGATGGTGACCTACACTACACTATACTCTTAACAGCCATTTATTCATGTTCAACTGACACATACACACACCTTGTATGTATGTGTGACGTGCTTCGCTCGTATTTGGGGCAAAACCTTACAGCTGAGGGGCCCCTTTAGAATGCAAAATTTTTACAATATCTTCAATTCGATACCCATTGCGTAGCCAATATGATATAGATTATTGTTTAGATTTAGCTAATTAGCTACGAAATAAAGGTTACATATGTGAGTGTGACATATATTAACGAAAGGAGAAAGAAAATACACATTCGATTAATGCGACATTTTAAAGTAATTGGTAATGTAATTTAAATGAACTTATCCTAATACTACGTCCCTCTTCACATACCCCTCATCTCTAAACCCTTGATGGAAACCGATTTTAAGAAATAGTCCTAAATAGTCATCATCATATCATTCCAAAGTTATAGTTTTGTGAGGACTCATTCAGTTTAATACTGATAGATTTTTATACGCTTTGTATATTTCATTGGGTATTTACTATAAATATAGGCCAATTTACACTAGGAGTGGTCACCCTCTTGCTCCAAGGTTTGTCTGTCCGAGCGTGCCCGGACGTCGTCGTCGCGGCTCGCGCTTAGAGGACCGTGAGCATCCTGGGTCTCCAACGTTACTAGGGTGTTAGATGTTGTCGCAGAATTAACAACTCTAAGCGAACAACAAAACCCTCTCAACAACGCCTCCGATCGATGGGTGAAAGTGCGCTCGCCCTAAACGTTTTAAGCACTGTTCTGTTAGTTTTTCCGAGTAAATAATTAAAGGAATCAATCAATCAGCCTATTGCAGTCCACTGCTGGACGTAGGCCTCCCCAAGGGCACGCCAAAGTTCACAATCACCCGCTTTCCTCATCCAGCCACCACCAGCGACCTTCCTCAGGTCTTCAGTCCACCTGGCAGGGGGGCTACTCCCTATTCCTTGAATAGCATGATAGTGGAGGTTTTGCGTTATTGAAATACTTTTGTTCTAGGATATTACCGAAATCACAAAATAAAATAAAAACTTTTCATACCAATTAATCATTAAAATGATTTTGATTTTTTAAAGTTATTTTTTTTATTGGCTGAGTTACCATCTTTATTATTTAACTAACACTTGAAATCCTTTTGTTTTTTTCTTGAAAAAAAAAAAGAGGGTTTCATGATTTACTCTTGTCTTGTCAGCCAATTAAAAATAGCTTCCTATGAAAGATTTTTCCAGTGTTATCTATGTACCCGGGACATAGTTTTTTCCGCTGGCCCGGGGTGTGCGTTGTGCCGTGCGCCAGTAGACCTTGGGCCCGCACGTGCGCAGTCGCGACTCGCTCCAGACCTCAGCCCGACCCGCCCCGCGGCCCGCGATGAATGGACGTCTGCTATACGTCTAGCTAGAACGTGTACGGTATTATCTAGATGGGATTTTGAATAGGCACGAATTCGGCTGTTGCTACGCGCTTTATTTAGCCACCATAGAACCAGAATCGTGGCGTCATCCAGAAGCAACTACGATACAAGTGACAGGCGGTGGACGGGATGGTCGGTGGAGGTTGTGGCAGTCGGCCGTTTACGAGCTAAGTCTGTAGGTTCTATACTACATTAGTTCGTTACAACAAACGTATATTTTTCAATATTTATATGTTTGATTCTTGGTTTTTGGTTTTCAAAACTCCTTATAGACGTCATTAATGCATGGTCAAGTGAAACTGCATTATACAATTACCTATATTTTATTGACAACAAAACAGATAGTAAGTATTTATTGACACAAAAAATTACAGACCAAAATCCAGTTGAATATAAACAATAAAATCAACAGGTGATCTTATTGAGAGTAAAGCAATCTCCAACTGGGATGCTGGAAAACAAAACTGAGATAAATACAACAAAATATAAAGCCTTATTTTCATTAGATAAATAGGAGCGGGGATGACGTAAAAATCAATAGATTGTGCTGTAGTCTGTACGCGCCGTGCCGCTGCATCGGTGTTATTATCAAGCTCCTAGAATGTCTCTTAGCCCACGTCAGTAATACAAGATAGTCTTATAAAGAAGACGCGTCCGTCTGTTTGTTGTACGCAGCTTCCGAACCCTAAAGGGGTGAGCAGAGCTGTAGTTGGCTTATACAAAGGGAGCACGCATTAGAATTGAGATTCGGTGTATTATGCATCCAAACCATATACGCTGATCTTTCTTCAAAGTTGTTTTTTGTGCTTTGTATACATGTAATTTTTTCCGGTTCAAAATTTGTAATCCATATTTCGACTATTTATTATCATCCGTTCGAGCTGAATACTTATGTAACTTAGGTGAAAATGCAACAATATGGCACCATCTAACTGGTCTGATGACGGAGCCGGAAAGTGGCCATTATAGCATCTCCTCGTCTACACAACGTAACCCCATCGTGTTTGGGCTCGTTGAATTTGTCTCAATAAGAACTACAGTTCTAGATAGAATGCCGGGTCTGATGATTCAGCCAGAAGGTGGCCATAGCATCTCCTCGTCTGCACAACATAAACCCATCGTGTTTGCGCTTGTTTAATATAAGCTTAATTCAATTAATTACTTTAGGAACTTACATCTCTTAGTTTCGTCTTTACATTATTTTTGTTTTAAAACAAATTAGCTGTAAATTATCTTTCTTGTAATAGTATGTTATGTTATGTGGCACTAGATCCATGTCGCCTAATACGAAACCCCAAGAAAATATGGCTGGGAACCACACGACGACGACGTTAGCGGTTTTTAATTAAACACATGTTATGATAGAAACACTTTTCCAAAGAGTTGTGTGATTGTAAGTTGTTGCGTCGACTCGCGGTCGTTCAATGGTCGCGCTCCAGCGGGCGACCGGCATGCGCGCAGAACTGCTGACCGCTCACCCGTGACCGCTGACATGGTCATTCGCCGACCAGTACATGCAGCACTGGAACCCAGGCAGGTCTTTAGTGTATTACTAGCCGTCTGCCAGCGCTTGCGTGACCAAAATATAAAGAATAGTAGTTTTGATTCGAATAGGGGATCGGACTACTTTTTTATTTTATAAATCCAAACTTCTTAGTTTCTGCTATCGAACAATAAAAGAATTTTTGCTTTTTGAGAAATTGACCAAGTTATAAAGGTTTGAAATTCAAGATTAGACAGAGATGATTAGACCCACTTGTGACGTCATTTGTTAGTAACGCCATATAATCTCCATACAAAAAATCGTTTTAGAAAGAGACAGACATATAGAAACTTTAAAAAATCACTGTAAATTCGTTTTTCAACCGATTCTGTTTTTTTTCTTCGCGAATCGTCTGCAACTAATCTATATTTTTAAAATAATTCATAAAATATGGTAAATTTAGGAACAGTCCGATCCCCTATTAAGATTTTTACAAATCATTTTTCGACGTCAAAGCTGACAAATACCAAGGATAAGGAAAGCTTGTTCATGGTAGGCACGTTCACTATTAGTCAACAAAGTATTTTCCGAGAAGAACCTTTTTAGCATTAAAATGAAATACACGATAACTCGGCTTCTGAGTGGCGCAGGGCGCTTCAAGATGAAACATGCACCAGGTTTTAAGTTAGACCTCCAGAAAAACAAAATTAATGTGATTTTCGCATCCAATTTCGTGCAGTAAGTAGTTCTTTGCGTGATGCGCGTACTAAACACAGGACAGACAAGCTGACCAGAAAACCAGGGTGTGAGTTAGTTCGATTTATTTAAAAAGTAAAGTACAGGTTATGGGTTTGGATTTAGTGTAGGTTGTATGTCGATGTGTTTTTGAGATGTTATGGGAGTTGTATGTTTCTAACAACACTGCTTTAATACCAAGCAGAAAGTGGGCACCCGTAATAATCTCTTACGCCGACTAACTACCACTAAATGGGGAGCCTCACCTCTAGTTTTGCGAACAACTGGCTTAGCCCTTTCGTTTTCAGCGGGTGAATACGCCAGCCCGGTCTGGAGCCGCTCTGCGCATGCAAATCTGGTGCATACAGCCCTAAATGACACATGCCGAATCATCACAGGCTGTCTGAAACCAACTCCTGTTGGGATGCTGTATCCACTTGCTGGCATTGCTCCTCCAGATGTTCGCAGAGAAATAGCAAGCTCCATCGAACGAGGCAAAAAAGACACTGACCCGCGGCACTCCATGTATCCCATGTATCCCACGTGCCGGTGACACGGAGACAAAAAAGCCGGCACAGTTTCATGAAACAAGTGCTTCCATTAAATGGAGAAGCCTCTCAAGTCCGGCCAAATATATGGAAGGAGAGATATCCCACAGCTTCGCTCAATCCCTTGACAGAGAGTCCCCCCTGGGCATAATCTGCCTTGGCCGACGTGGAAGTCTTTAAACAGACTCCGGACCCAAGTCGGCCGAAGCAAAGAAAACATGCAAAGGTGGGGTTATGGCTCACATAGTAATGTCTGTGTGGCATCTCTCCTCAAACAATGGCCCATTTATGATCCTGCCCAGCGTGTCCTAGCACCTGCACACGCGAGGACCTGTACAATGCCACGGACGCAGCCGTGTCTGTGGCATTGTAGAGGACCAGTACCTCCACCATATAGTCACCGAATCGACTCGATAAGAAGAAGAAGATCCATACCCCATGGCCATACCCCTTTCTATTAATGTATTTAGATAAACAACACTACCGCGACCTACCCCTATGTATAAACTAAAGTGGTAATATAATATAGATACTATTTTATGTTATTTAATCGTTACACGAGCCATGCAAGAGGCTTTTCAGCAGCTCAATGAGCGACACCAGGGTTTGTGGGGTTATAATATAGGAGAGTATATTTCCTAAATATCATTTGTTAAGCGCATTCAAAAGTCTGCTGAAGAAAATGGCGTGCGTTTTTATTTGTTACCAAACTTTATACTGCTTTGGTTGTGTGGGCGGGGTCGTTAACCTCGTTTGATAGCGACAACCCTTTGTCCTTGAGCCGCCGCCGCCGTGCCGGCCGGGTCAGATTAGATCGCGATTCGGCTGATACACCGCCGGATAACCCGGCCAGGTGGAATTGGTCGCTGTGCTTCTGCATTTAGCCCGGTTATACGCTGTAAGATAACATAATTCGCAGGTTAAGTCGTTGGGAGCTTTTGTTCTTACATTGAAGCACCTTAACTGCTTACTAAAAATTGGCGCCCAACAAGGGCCTAATAAATTTGATTTTCAAGTAACTTATATGATATTTTTAAATACTAAGCTTGTTGGTATTTGGCTGTTTTTAATAAAATAATTGTTTTCTTGTGCACAACACCTAAAATAACCAATGAGATATTTTCTAAGGCCCCTCCCCAATTCATTTACATTTTTATTTCAGTCGAAATCTGCCTATTTTTAGGGTGTTTTACGTCACTTTTGTCAGTCCTTTGTTTTCCGAATCCTGGTTTCTCCAGAGTCAGGACTGTCTTCCAACCAAAACGGGCATAGTTCCGTTTTGTACAATTTTATTTAGACGACTCGTTTATATACGTTTTGTCTATGTCTACAATTCCTTCTATAGGTACATTGCGCATCGTTCCGAATTTGTCGCGCCGTCGTTTGTCTTTTTTTTTTCTTATTACATTTTGTGTGTGGCTGAAAAGGCCTGGTTTTATTTAACAAAATCCTGCTTTTTCACTTAACTTTTAATTTCTTAATAGTAACCCTAGTTGCAACAATTATTAATATTGACTGTGCTATAATAAATAACCTCACGCTGTTTGTTAATGATAATAGGTTGATTGTAATTGATGGCGAGGAATACTGCGCCTGTGCCAGACCGGTGCACCGGCTGTGCACCTACATTGCAGGCGGGCCTGCACGCTTATTTGATGTACAAATCGACCATTTTAAGTTGAAACCTTGATTATTAGACTACTTACCGTCTTTTTTTACAAGGGATTGATTTATTAAAGGTCACATTATGTAATGAAATTTGCACTTCCCTGCAAAGAAATTCAAATGTTGTGTGAAGTTGACCAACCTGCACTGGGTCAGCGTGGTCGAATAAAGGTCTGGTCGCATTATTCAGGGTAGGCTCTAGCCCCTCGGTGGGGAGATGTATGTCAGTATATAGGATCCCTTACAGGCTAATAGTGCATGCGCCGTATTTTTTGTACTAGCTGTCTGCCCGTGACTTTGCGCTTGCGAGATCAAAGTTTTATTTTCGAGATGAACTTTTTTCAGCACTATCTTTATTAGGCATCTTCTTTTTATTTAACATCTTCTTTTTATTTAAAAGTAGATGACTCGGCATAGTCGGCTATAATAATACACCAGGGGGCCGTTTCACGAAGCTACAAGTTACAAATTACAAGTACAATTCGATGACAATGAAATTAAAACGATAAAGCCTACACAGTTTAGGCGAATTAACTATGAAATGAACATCAAATTGTAACTTGTGACTAGTAAATTGTTGCTTCGTGAAACGGGGCCCAGGTTGTAAGTTAGGTAGGAGTCCAGCAATACAATTATAATATTCGGCAATATACTGTGAAAATCCAATTTCATGCAGTAGTTTTTTGCGTGATGCGCGTGAGTCAAGTCACGTAACATACAGACAAACAAACAAAAATTATAAAAATAGTTGCTTTGCTTATATAAATAGTTTAATTGCTCTCATAAAGAGCCCTTATATTTTTTTCTACATACCTTATGACCTCACCTGACAAAGAAAAGAAGTTTACTGGCGTTCAAGTGTCAAGTTATCTTGGTCGTTATCTACGTTGTATCTTGTAACTTTATTAACTTGGTCTGGTTCTGAATTTTCAGCTCCTTGTGAAATCGTGTGCTGAATTAGATATTCACATGCAAGCTTCATCTCACGAAAATGCTCTACAAATGGTGCAGTGTGACTCTTAAATAATGCTAATAATTAAATTATCTTACGGTGAAGGAAATCATGATGAAACCTGCACTCTCCACTAAGGCTACTCTAGACTAAGGCCTGATAACCCTGATTCAGGATAGGCTCGGGCCCCTCGGTGGGGACGTATATGAGCTGTTGATGAATAATTCTAATGAATGACGAATCTAAGAGTAACAAAATCCCATGGAAAGTAAGTTTGGATTAGATTTGCCACATGCAGTAACTAGAACAGTATATATCGAATCCCAAACTTTACAACGGGACTTCATATAGAGTTGCTAATAGAATAGAACCACCAAATTTAATGAAATCTGCAAATATTACTGGAATTTCGGAATAAAATAATTGTTATAGTATAATGTTTGATACATTGCTGTTAAATAGTTAATGAGAGATGATGAAATACATTTGCATACAAAATGGGAATTTCTATTATTGCTTGATTTATTTCAAACAATTTCTTACTGTGTTTGTAAGCAAAACACTAATCATCATTATCAGCTTCCTATCACCCACTGCAGGGCATAAGCCTCCTCTTTTTCGTGCCAACCTTTGCGATCTTGTGCACACCTCAGCCAAGTCTTTCCAGCAACCCGCTCTATATCATCGACCCATAGTTGCAGGTCGACCGGGTCGTCTTTTCCCCTGCTTTGGCCACCATTCTGTTAGGGACTTACTCCACCTGCCATCTCTAAATCTAGCCACATGACCTGCGCACTGCCACTTGAGTTGTACGATCCGCTTACCAACGTCTTGCACTTTGGTCCGTTTCCGGATTTCTGCGTTCGGTGTACGGTCGATCAACTTGATGCCTAGCATGGCACGCTCCATGGCCTTTTGTGCAACTCCTAGTCGGTACACAGTCTCCTTTGTGAGCGCCCATGTTTCGGCACCATATGTCATAGTGGGCAGGACACACTGGTTGTAGAGTTTAGTTTTGAGGCTTTGCGAAAACACTAATACTACACCTAAATTTTTCTATGTAATTTCAAAAACTTTTTCAAACCTCATTAATTATGGAGGTTTTAGCATCTTTATATTATGATGTCCCGACGCAGTTTAGGTAAATATAGTCACCTAATCCGATCTGTGCTCATCATTACCAATGGAAATACCACATAAACTAGCATTGATTGGTTGCATAACCACGAAGTAGCAAATGATTGATTGGAAATGTAACAGTTTTGCCAGCATTGTTGCTCTACTCTTTTCCGATCATTGTATTTTTTGTTATTTTATGTAATTAATTAGTAGATTTATATTAAAACTAGTGTAATATTTTTTAAATAAAAATTGTGGATTACAATATTTGTTTAATTTTAAACTGTGTAAAATGTTCCTTAGTCGCCACAAATCGCCTACGCGAGCGGGAGGCGCACTTTTAAATGTGCGAGCCGATGTGTGACCCAGATGGGGTCACTGGGGGTTAAGGTGACAGAGATTACTACTTGAAGTCTTAATTCAGTTACCTATATCAGGAGTAGGTACCCTAAACCGACGAGCATGTATGAAGAGAGATTGATGAATGTAAGTTAGATGAAGCGAAAAAACTATGTCTGGATCCTAGCAAGTGAAAGGACGAGCCTGCCTACTCCTCCGAGAAAGAGGTATGACTTATGTAGGCATGTATTTATAACTACTCTATGTTTTTACTTTTATATTTAGTTATTTAGTTCGTTGGACAAAAGTCCGCAAAGCTGAAGTGGGATTGGGCAGAACATGTCTGCCGCATGCACCCGGATAGATGGGCTAGAATAGCCACGGAATGGGTGCCGGAGGTTGGTCGTCGCCGTCGAGGCCGACCTCGGAGACGATGGCGAGACGACATTGACAGTTTCCACAAGGCTTGGCATCTGGAGGCTCAAGATCGAGACAGTTGGCGAAAGCGAGGGGAGGCCTTTGCCCAGCAGTGGGACACAAATACGGCTACATAAAAAAAAATAGTTCTTATTTAGCAATAGAGGCTGTTAAAGGACTTATTGGTTATTCACTAGAAACTTCATAAATTGTAAATGATGAATGAAATAAATACCTTCTGATAGTACTGAATAAGATATAGATAGTAGAAAAGAAAAAGGTAGAAACTCACTCTATACCTACTTGTTCAAATCTCGAGTTTCAATCTCGGGTTAGAATTTCGAACTAAACAAGAAGTTTTATGTTTTATGCTAGTTACGTACAAATTCTAGTAAAAAAATATATTTTATTTTCTTACTGACCTAATCGCGCGGACTTGATTAAAAAAAAGAAAATAAATTATAAATGTAAGAGTCCCTAAAGTTTTGTTTAATATTTTTCAGGATATGGTCAAGGCATGGACGCGTCAGGGAGCAATTTTGACTCCGGTAAGTCGAAATATATTTTTCTAGATTTATTTAAGTATTGGTAGGCTAGATTTATTTGGTATTTTTTGTAACACGTTGTGTATTAAGAGGCATACTAAAATGTTTATTTTCATATCGATCAGATTTTAAATGAATTGGCAATTTTAGTAAATGCAAATATATGCGCTATTTAGGTTACCTACTTTCTTCTTCTTTGTACATATGATCTGAACTAGAAATGAGATTATACCTTACATGGTTGTATTCATTGCGGTATTACAAACTTGTGGATACAAGTACACAACCACATGAACATTGTAATGTATTTATTTACATTTATTTAAAATAAACCTACTGCATCGTTTAATTCGTTTTGATGTTAATAAATTACTAACTCGTCGATCATTGCACTGATTCCGATGACTAGCGATGCGTATCGAAATCATCGATTCAATTTCGAGTTCCAATTATATAAATCTGGGCTAGGCCTTGCTAGACCGGAAAAAGCGAAATTAATATCCAGTTTGTTTTATAACATTTTTAACTTTTTCAAGCTAAAGTAGTTTTGTAACCAAAAGCAGACAGTATGCAAGTAGTATTGAATAGAAAACGACTTATTGCTTGAACATTACAATACAACACAGAGGTTCGTATAGACGTATGTAGTTATGAATGCTGTATTGAATCAAGGTTCCAACTCATATATGCTGCAGACTGGACTATAGCGCTGATATACTGCCGGCACCAGACATTTGCCGGTGCGGACCACGCTGCGACACAAACAAAACAAAAATACTTAAATAGTAATGACTAAAACTAGTATATGCTTGTGATTTTTATGAGGATGATGTTTCTAGGCGTAAAACAGACAAACACACAAACCATTACGTATAATATTTTAGCATAAAGTATTCTTATCTTGGCTTCTGTATCCGAGTTGGTCTTATAGAAAAGAATACCCTGATTCAGTTAACTTTCGAAAAACGATACACTTCTAGATACGCGCTAATTTTCATTGGTTGACAAGTGTGAATCATAAACAGTTTTTATGCCATACTTCTTTTTTCTTTATTCCTTTATTATTTGAAATGAAGTACAGCTAAATATGAATGGATTGTGGATGATCGTTTCCAGGGCAACAGCCGGCGGAACAGGAGTTGGCGACAAAAATGCTACAAATCCAGTCCAAACGGTTCTACCTCGACGTAAAGGAAAACCGGCGGGGGCGGTTCATCAAAGTTGCAGAGGTGAGTTTGTACTGATTTGCGATGATGAGTGGGGTTTTACGCATTTCATCCCATTCGTAACTAGTCCTATTTGGGAGTTGCTTAAAACTCAATGAGTCTACAGACTTCCCAATGAGTCCCCAAATTCCCCATACACATATTTTTTTTCTGTTAAAAGGAAAAGGAGCTTAAGCGTCGGTGGTCTAGTGGTTAGGGCCGCTGCCTTCCGTCCGGGAGACGCGGGTTCGATCCCCACCACGTACCAATGTGTTTTCGAATTCGTATGTACGTTTATTCGACGCTCTTACGGTGAAGGAAAACATCGTGATGAAATCTGCACACTCCTGCGAAGAAATTCAAAGGTTGTGTGTGAAATCGACCAACCCGCACTGGGCTAACGTGGTCGACTAAGGTCTAATTACTCTAAATCAGGGTAGGCTCGAGCCCCTCGATGGTGACGTATATGGGCTGTTGATGATGATTAAGGAGCTAGTGGCCTCTTGTCGCCTACAATTTGTTTGTGGCCATGTTGCTTGGCCGCTACCTATATAATATTTTGTCCCAAGAGAGATGTCCCCGATTCCTTAAGATAACAAAGTATCTCTGATGATTATGACCCCCTCAAATGTAGCTTTGCGCTCTTCCTGTCGGAATCAAGGCGATGGAGATTGTCAGTATGATTGATCGTATGAACATTGTCCAGATCGGCGCAGACGGACGGCGCTCGCAGATATTCCTGGCGATGTCGACGGCGGCGGAGTTCCGCGACCACCTGTCGGCCTTCAGCGACTACTACTCCTCGCTCGGCCCTCCCAACCAGGATAATGTGCCCGACGACGGCAAGCTCAAGAGCGAAATGATGCTCAAGGTACGTGCTCAGAGAACATTGCGATATTAACGGCTGGATTTATATCAGACAGTTGGTGTTGGATAGCCGGCCACTTTTTCAGTCGTCGTTAGCATATATAGGACGCTCGTCTATCCAGTGCCCATTGGCGCCAGTAACTGGCATCGTATAATCCTATGAAGGAAAAGAGATTTACAGATAATGCTTCCAGGGTCAAACACGCTGAATAAATAAGCTGCATATCCAGAGTGGATTCTACTCTGCTATAAGTCAGATCATCAACTGAAAAAATGTGTATTCATTTTGTATTATTATTTATGTAATGTCATTCATATATGCTAAAAAAGAAAAGAACCAAGATATAGCCTTGCGGTACACTGGCTTAATAGAGTTAGGTTGACAGCCTTAACAAATCTTTCAAATAAAATTCCAACCACAATTCAAAGAAAAAAAAATTAACTAACGCACGTTTCGTCAACAGGACAACCGCCGCTACTACCTAGATCTAAAAGAGAATTCGCGCGGGCGCTTCCTGCGCGTCTCCCAGACGATAACGCGCGGCGGCCCGCGGTCACAGGTGGCGCTGCCGGCGCAAGGCATGATCGAGTTCCGGGACGCGCTCACCGACCTGCTCGACGAATACGGGACTGATGACGGCGGGTGAGTGGGGAGAGGGGCGGGGGGAGATAGGGGACAGTAAGGCCCGGTTTCCACCAAAGCGGAGAGGAGAGGAGATGCGTTTGAATAACCAATCAGATTTCGTTATTTCCACATCTCCTCTCCGCTTAGCTTCAGTGGAAATGGATCAAGCGGAGCGGAGAGAGCAAGCGAGGCGCGGCCGAGCTAAGATGTGTGTAGCCGGGCGGCGAGCGGCGAGATGCGCGCGGCGCCCGCGCTCCCACTCCCCGCCCCGCTGCCTTCTGCCCGCGCTTCGCCGCTATGCACAGCTCACATATCCTCTCCGCTTTGAATGAAACTGGGCCTAAGAGGGAGAGATTTAGCGGGAGATAGCGAGAGGCTTAGCGGGTGATAATGATAGGTTAACTTCGTTAGGCTTGATCGAGTTCCGGTCGTGCGGGAGGTGTAGTGGGTAATACCTAAAAGTGTAGTGGGTGATGCAAGGGGAGTTCTGGGAGATAGCATAGGAAATTGTGGGTGATAGGAGGGTGAGTAGTGGGTGAAAGGAAGGGGCGTAGCAGATGATAGCACGTAACGAAGCAGGTGTTGAGAAATTGAATTGAATTTATAGACTTTAGTGCGTTTGATTACGACGTGTTTGTATTTTCGCTTGCTAGCTACAAAGTCATTTAATCTGTATAACTTTTTAAATATTTCTCGTTTATCTACATTAACAAACATTGATAATTACAAACCATTTACCGTTGGTCTGACAGTTTCAAAGGCGAGTTGCCGGAAGGAAGACACCTTCGTGTCGATAACAAAAACTTCTACTTCGACATCGGTCAGAACAACCGCGGCATCTACATGAAGGTTTCTGAAGTAAGTCGCACTTATTATGATGACGAGGTGAGTTTGAGCGAGGGTGCATGTGGATTGAAACTGAACAACATTTTAAAGAAATACAAGAGATCACATCATGATTTCATAGTAAACATTGATTTTTTTTCTGTGTAGTTTGGATTGCAGATTTTGTTTTGTTTTATTTTATTTTGACAACAGAATGCCTTATACTTATACATTATACTGCCTTTCAATACAATTTTCAGCCTTGAGTGCCAACAATGGTGAAATAATAAAAATACATCAAAACAATCTCGGGAAAAACGTGCAACTTGTGTTACATCTAACAACAAAGAGTTTACCTATTGTATCTACGAATAACAACATAAATCTGATTACATAATGTGCAATAAAAGGTCATAATAGTAAGACATTTCAAAGTACAAAAACACATATACCTTAAATTAGTGTCACCAAATGGTTGATAACAGCTTTTATGAATTGAAAACTATTATTATTGAACGGATCAACACAAGGCAGACTTTATTTGAAAACAGTCGACACACAAAAAGTCAAAAGTCTTTTTTTTTTATTCGAATTAAGATATTTACAAATCATTTTTCGTCGTCACAGCTAACATAGATGGCACCATGCTGGATAGTTAACTGATTACTTTGTTTTCTTTTAAGCAAGGTATTATAATATTGTCATGTACTGTTAACAATCCTTTTGACAGACAATACCATTAACGCGAAATACCAACTCTACGCAAAGAACCACTTCAGCAAAACACCAACTACGCATAACACCAAATACAATAAAATAAAACGAAGATGCAGGTTTGAGTCCAAAATCGATATTGTTTTTTAGTATAAATATTAGATATTTCGTAACTTAATCTAAGTATACAAGAGACCACGGTTCACACTTTTGGACAATGAATTAAGCTATAGTTCACAGTAGCAAATTAAATTAACCAATTTTGTTTAAAGTGAAAACTGCCTTATTGCTAAGGTAGCAATTTCTTCCAGGAAACCAGTTTGCATGGAAACTACAATAATCGACCCATTCTAGGTATTTGCACAACAGTTGTGTTGTGTGCAAAAAACGTATTGTAATATTGAAATAATGTAAAAATAGAAAAATATTATAACAAAAATACCGAATAGAATTTCCGACGGAATATAATTTTTGGATCATGGACTGTATGTACCTAACCGTTGATAATATTTCGCCAACCTATAATTTTGTAAAAATCTGTCACTGTATAAAAAAATAACATACTAATTTGTATTTTCTTTAAAGTTGTTCAGTTTCACTTACTAATTTGTCTGTGTAAGAATGCATGTCACATTTACATTATGCCTATATTTCATTTCATATTTTTTTCAATCGCTTCCTTACTTTGAGAAGTTTTAGAAAGGTTCTTATTTAATCTTTTACAGTTAGACACAAAAGAGTTAAAAGATTTTTTTACCATTCGAATTCGTTAACAATAGCAACACTAAATAAACCGGTAATAACTGGTTGTACAAAGCTCTGTTCAAACTGACACTACTACCGCGCAAGAATCGTTCGCGCGTTATCGCGTATTAACTCACTCGCGTGTGCTTCTGAATTTTTCATCCTGCTTACTCTGACAAGCGAGCGATAGCGTCAGTACTAAACCTAACTTTTCTTTATTTCTTTCTCATCGTGTGGGTTTATAAGTTGAATTAAGAATAAGTTGAATCGACCCCATAAATTGACTGACAATGATTGGATGAAAAATAATAACATTATTGCCAGTAAATGCCTTCATATTTAGTTTTTTTTGTTGCACTGTTATTTGCCATCTTTTCTTCGATATTTACAATGCTATATGAAATGAACTACAGGTAAAACTAACATTTAAGCATGGAGAAAGGGAGAGAGAAGGCATGACATTGTGACTTTTTTTTATACCAGTGTCAATAATGTCAGTTTACAAGCTTTCTATAGAATCTAACAATTTAAGGGGGTACCCTATGTGAAAACTAGCGCCATTTGGATAAAAAATCGTAACTTAGTGAAAACACAAAATATCAAAAATATGAACGACCAAATTGTTTCATTAGTTTTGTTGTATTTTTAGAATTGATAAATTCAGTTATCTATTGTTAATTGTAGTAACAGATAGCGAAAGTGCTAATAACGGCCGTTTTTAGCACTTTCGCTATCTCTTACTACACCGTATAAGATTTTATAAAATTCGGTATTTCTAAAAATACTTAAGTACCTAAACTTTAAAATGATCGTCCACTTTTTTAATATATTTAGTTTTTTCGGAGTTATGATTTTTTTTCGAAGTGGCGCTAGTGCGCAGTCAGGTAGCCCCTTAATAAACAAACCAATTTGTCATGCAGTCACTGAGGTTTTAAAGTCCATCACTGTACTATTGGTGGTATGGAGGTCTTAAAGCGTACCACCACCATTTATGCACAATGCAATGAACCTACCATATTTTTTAAATAATTTCGATACTAAAATAACAATTTAAAGCCGATAATTTAAAATTTTAATATTTGGAATGCGAAAATTCGCGAAATTTCTCGAACTATCTTTTTTTACATAATTATCAGATTTGTTTACATAATTATCAGATTCTACTGAAAAAATATTAATTGCTCAGTATCATTGGCGGAAAACCCTCCTGTGTCAGTACCATGTCAATTATCAGGGGGCATCAAGGGCCTGTTTTGCAATGTGAAATTTTCTCTCTCTATCTCCAATACATTTAAGTCTAAATGTAGGTTTAGCTCGCTATCTTATTATTTAAAGCCATTAACGTAGCCTTTACCGGTTATTAAGAACATTACATAAAATGGGTAATTCGGGAAGTTATGCTCTAAAAAACAGGAGATGGACATCCTATTTTATTTAAAGCTGTCAAACATCAAATTCTGACCTCATGGACGCGTCAATTGCACATTGTACCCGAGGGCCGTACTGACATCAGACTAAATCTCATGAATTGACAGCCACGCCCTTATTTTCGATTATCATTCCCTCATTAAAATTAGCATAAATTCCCGAATCTGGTGGGAATACTGATTGCATTCAAGACATACCTCAACTCTACTTGTTGTCTCAAGTAACATGGCCTTCACTATACTATGTTCTTTAGCTTTACAATACCTAAAACATTAAAAAACCAGTGTTAATAAACGTTTTTATAAAATATGAAATAATATAATCTTCTCGCTGATGTTGGAGAGAAAACTGCCAAACTCAAGTGGGAATGGGCTGGGCATGTTAGTAGAATGGGCCCGGAACGGTGGGCTGGAGTCGTTATGCACTGGGTGCCCGAGGACGGTAACCGACGTCGGGGCAGACCCAAAAAGAGATGGCGTGACGACTTGGATGCCTTTTGCGTAGACTGGACAGAACATGTGCAGGACAGAGAGCGGTGGAAGAAATCGGGGGAGACCTTTGCCCAGCAATGGGATCCAACAGGCTAGTAAAAAAATAATAGTATTCTCTATTTGGCTTGTGTGGCCATAAATATGGAGTTTAGGGAAACATACCCCTTTTCAATTCTTTTCACTTTCTTTCAATAACAAGGATTGGAAGCTTAAGAGTTGGCTAGAGCCCTTCGGTTAAGCTGACTACAATATGCAGTCATTCTTTGTAGACTTGAGGTAGTGGTGAACTAAATTGCTTATTCTTGGGTACTAAGTTACTAACCACTCCTTAACACTCAATCAATCAATCAATCAGCCTATTGCAGTCCACTGCTGGACGTAGGTCTCCCCAAGGGTACGCCAAACCGCACGATCACCCGCTTTCCTCATCCAGCCACCACCAGCGACCTTCTTCAGGTCATCAGTCCACCTGGCAGGGGGGCGTCCCATACTACGTTTCCCGAGACGCGGTCTCCATTCGAGAACCCGTCTGCTCCAACGCTCATCGGTTCTGCGACAGACGTGGCCAGCCCACTGCCACTTCAGCTTGCTACATTTCTGGACAATATCCACCACCTTGGTCCTCTGCCGGATGATTTCGTTTCGGATTTTATCCCGTAGCGAAATACCAAGCATAGATCTTTCCATAGCTCGCTGAGTGACATGTAGCCGGTGGGCAGTTTCCCGAATGCTGCCCAGCCCAACTGTACTCTTCTTGCGATTTCACGCTCAGAGTTGTCTCTACCCAACTGCAATGTCTGCCCGAGGTAGACATATTCTTGGACAACTTCGAGCACTTCGCCATTGATCGAGATCGGTTCCGGAATTATTAGTTCGTTGAACATGACCTTAGTCTTGTCCAAGTTCATCCGGAGACCGACTGACAGTGAGGCGGCGTTGAGACTGTGCAGAATTTTTTGCAGATCCTGCAACGATTTAGCCATTATGACTATGTCATCGGCAAAGCGGAGGTGACTGAGGTATTCGCCATTAATGTTGATGCCCAATCCGTTCCAGTCTAGGGTTTTGAAGACATCCTCCAGTGCGTTGGAGAACAGTTTCGGAGAGATGACATCCCCCTGTCTCACTCCTCTGAGCAACTGGATGGGTTTTGTCTCCTTAACACTGATGATAACTAAACATACGACTTGATTGAGAGAAAATACTTAATACCACCAGACGGGTTGGAGTAACGTAAGACGAGTTAAGTGAAAAGTTAAGTGAAACTAATATTTCCAAGTGGTGACGGATTGATTCATAGAATGCAAGCAATGAAGAATTTGCGCAGCATCCGCGGTGTAGTGAGTGGGTAGCGCTTGGTTGCGTAAAAGTCGAAAAAGTTCAATTCCTTTTCCTACCGGAAGAATTTAATTTTGGTTCATCATCATCATTTTGGTTGCTTTCTATGAATTAAAACCTGAACAAAAAGAAAGAATAAGCTTTTTTTTTTTTTTTTTGAAGGACCTAATCGCTATTTCTACCAGAGTGGTAATATAGCGGGCGCGGACTTGCGCGGGAGCAGAAGGCTCGTACCCCTTAGGAAATTTATGACAACGTAACTGGGGGCGCCCTCAGACGGGCTCGGACCGCGGCCCAGAACGTTGCCAGGGCGAGAAGCGCGTCGGAGGAGAATGACCCTTAATGGGTCTTACTGAATTAATTCTACTATTAGTTCCGCGTCCCCGCCGGCGGGGGCGGTTGCTACCTGAAGGGCGCTTGAATAAGCAAGAACATCTCCACATTGATAGTGTACAACATACTTGATACTTTCTTTTTGTTCTGACTTCAATACACATATATTATCATTTATTTTCTTTCTTTCTTTCTTTCTTTCTTTCTTAAATGTAAATACTGTACACTATTTCTAATATTAATAGATACTAATAAATACATTACGCTCTGGGCTGTCCCTAAAGCTCTGCTCAAAATAAACCGACTAATGACGTCACACAGCTACGTGAGTCAAAGTACATGTTTTTGGCGTGATTTAACTATGTTTTGACATTTCATAAAAAGAAGCTCATTTGACCAGTCAGTCAGGTTCCCCCTATACAGCGCGAGTCGCTTGCGTGGCATCACATATTCACTCGCACGCGTGTTCCTCCGAATCTTCCATCCTGCTCACTTACGCGAGCTAGCGATCAGTCGCGTCAATTTGAATTTAAGCAGAACTTCAAAATAAGGGCAATAAAACAAAGTTATTCAATTACTGGCGCATGTGGTGTTGAGGGTAGGTAAAGAACAGTTTCTGTGCGTTTTTCATGCACTGCACGACGAATTTATCGCTTTAAAAGGACTATGAAGCCGCCGTCCGTTCTTGTGTGACTTTCGCCTTTTTAGGGCTGCTACATAGTCCTTTTTAAAACGAAAAATTTTATTCGTCCGACTTGCGCATGAAAACGCACACAAATTGTTTTTTTTTTACCAATGGTAACACCATTTTGGTATGCTTTTGTTTTTCTTCCATCCCGCTTACTCCCGCGAGTAAGCAACCAGTAAGTGTGAGTGAATGAATGAGGAAGCTGTTTCTATGACAGCTACTAGAAACTACGTCAGCGTCAAGCCGTTGACCGTCTCAGAGCCCCTTTAGCTTTGTTTTGTCCAAACAAAGTGACTCTCCTGGCCGTTAGCTCGGGTAATCGTTGTTGTTGTCTGAGAACTGATTCTGCTATTTATGAAGGTGAAGAGCAACTTCCGCACGGCCATCACCGTCCCGGAGAAGTGCTGGACCAAGTTCCGGGACATCATGGCCGACTACTGCGACAGGATGACGCGCGCACAGCAACAGGGCTCGCCCGAAGACCTCCCGGTATGTACTGTTTATAAAGGGTGAAGTGACAAACTGATACTGTGCATTTAGTGGCGTCACGCTAAAACAATCGACACTTGAATTAAGGTTAAGGTAACTAAGGGAATCGGGTTCCTATTTATGCTTGTACGCAATGTACAGCGCACGTAAGAAGCGAGTGGTCGATAGCTGCAAGATCGATGCGCGCCCGTGCTTCATTATTATTATTTTTTTATTTTATTTGGGAGGCTTACAACTTTTTTTTTCAAAACATATATCATAAGTAGTAACTTATATGCCATTTACAAGCTTGCACCTTTCCTTTATAATACATTGCTGCTTATTAAATTCTAGTGTTTTTATTTACAAAAAAGTAGTCACCATGACTGATATAATGACTGATGTAACGACACCACGACTGATATAACGACACCACCACGACTGATATAACGACACCACAACTGATATAACGACACCACGACTGATATAACGACACCACGACTGATATAACGACACCACGACTAATATAACGACACCACGACTGACATATAACGACACCACGACTGATATAACGACACCACGACTGATATAACGACACCACGACTGATATAACGACACCATGTCTGATATAACGACATCACGACTGTTATAACAACACTCATCAACAGCTCATATACGTCCCCACCGAGGGGCTCGATCCTACCCTGATAAAAAGCGATTAGGCCTTAGTCGACCACGCTGGCCCAGTGCGGGTTGGTTAATTTCACACACAACTTTCCTTGAATTTCTTCGCTGGAGCGTGCAGGTTTCGTCACGATGTTTTCCTTCACCGTAACAACACTATGACTAAAATAAAGACACTATGACTAAGAAACACGTCAGAACTTTTATTTCAAAGGATGTTACTACTTCGTTTACGTTCGTCATTATAATTATTTGTGTGAGTTCACTAACACTGATATAACGACAGCATGACTGATCTGTTTGTGTGTGGCCAGGGCCCCTCGGGCATGCCGAGTGGCGCGGCCGGCACCGCGCGGGGCGGGCAGCAGCCGCACTGCTCGCGGGACTTAGTAAGTATTATCTTAAAATACTCACATGCTTACTTTGCCACTGAGCACGGAATCACACCCCGCTCGCCCGCTTCTAGACACTCCGTCTTTAGGATCCAAACGGAGCCAACGGGACCCTGTTGCTTAGCCTTCTCTGTCCGTCTGTCACGGGCAACGAACTATCTATAGTCAAGAAACGCAACTACGCTTCTACCTTGACCAAATGAATACCAAAGAAGCCGGGGGAAAAACCATACCATACTTGTAGAGGCAAACCTACATTTGATGTTAAAAATGTTAGGTTGTAGAAAGGTTTGATAATGAGCGACACGCGCGTCACGTTAGACTGTTTTATTGCCACTAAAATGTAATGTACAAATTACTGTTGTCAGCAATTCTATATATATATAAGTATAATGTAGGAGCTCGCTCGTACAATACCACATTCGAATAAGCGGTACAATGATGTTTTATATGACTCGGTTAGTAAGAACGTCGAAAGTAAGCTTCAATGTACAGCAGCGACATCATCTGCCTGTCTGTCGTCGTCTGTTAGAATTTATTGTGAGCGGGCTTTGCTACCTGGCAACTTCTTGACTATTGTAATTCGTTGGCCACGGGTCTATATACCGTAAAAGGTATAAAGTTGAACTTACTACACAGATGATGATCATGTATAATCCTACTAACTACAATCTGACAGCCACTATATGCGACTCTGGCATACAGCCACCAGGCATAGCACGAGATATTTTTTACTTTTATTTTTAGTAGCGAGTGTGTGTGATGTGGTTCCGTGGTCGATGATCCAAGACTTGCAAAAGCGTTGCGCAGTAAGCTATATTACAGAAAAGTTACCAGTGTATTTTCACGCGTTTTCAGGATGCATTCAGTGGAACCGCTCCTGACCGGATTTGATTCTCGCACTTCTTCTGAACTGCCGCCCCCCCCCTAAACCCTCTCCCCCCCGCGACGTCCGGCACACATTGCATCGAAATAACGACTCCCAGTACTGGATTTACCGACGATAAACAAAATTCCCCCGATCTTGGAGATCCGATCTCTAAACAATCTTAGATAAAAAGTCAAGATGTGTAGAGCTGTCATTACGTAGTATAAGTATGTGTAATAGAATCAAATTCTTTTCGATATTTGTATGTAAGCTTTCTAAATAATTTACAAGGTTTACAAGTCAGTTAATTATGTTTGAGTAGAGAAAAACGTTACCGTTTTACAAAATTCGTTCCTTTACTTCGGCGACATTTTAAAAAAATTGTTAAACCGAAGATTGTTATTTTTCTTTGGCTTGGTGATACTTACTCTATGACATGTGATGATAATATTATATTATAATTTATGCTTAATAATATTATTGTGTAAAAAATTATGAAACTTATATATCAAATGTTACTCTATAAACGTAATGTAACATCTGATATAGTCTGTACGATACAGTAGATATTGTCAGATATACATGTCGCATGACTTTTTAACGTTGGTGAAGTAATCTCTAGAATATTTAAGCCAAGGCATTACTTTAGGCTTCTTAAAAAATACCACGATTTTCGTAAGCAGTTCTAAATCGTCGGTAAATGCTAAATGGTTACATAAATCTATTCATTTCCGATCGTATCTTTTGTATATAGTATTTTATAAATACATATGTATGTATCATAGCCGGCATCGAAATTATCTCCGTAGAATATAATCGTCTCGCTTGCATTTAAAAATATGATAAAATCGATTTTAATATTCAAATTAATGTCAGTGATTCAAGTCGCCTATTTTTTCTTGTTTTGCATAAAATATCACGTCTGTTCAGGATTTATGAAATCGCAGACGGACCTTGATTGAATCTTCAAGCGAGACATTATACATAACATTTTTAGTCAAGTTGCACACGACACGACCGATTAATTCTTCTGTTAAATCATTGTACGTTTCTCGTTTTCTGTAATCGTTGCGAGATAGGTGGCGTTAGTAGACGATTTTCAAACGGAACTTTTCTAATGAGATCTAAGTAGATTTAGATACCGTTTACTTTTAATATTTGTAGAAGGACCAACCAGTACGATTAGTAATAAGTAATTATGGAGATGCATGATTACTTATAAAGGCGTGTCTCCTGCCAATGTTTTGGTCTACACTCTACACAAATTCGTCTACACATACACAAAAACAAATGTTTCAAACGACGTCTCCTGCTCTGCAATGTTTCGGTTCGACATAGAGGTTTGATAGGCTCTCTTGTTTGGTCAATGTTTTCGAAATGTTTTCCAAAACATTTCATAGACAATTTGTGTAGAGGAACCATAGATAAATGTGTATTTTTTTTTTTGTTTTGTTGAGATGTTTTATGTGTATTGTGTAGACCAAAACATGGCAGGAGACACTCCTTTACTACTCGTACTGGTTGCTCCTGGCGCCATCTGTTGAGCAGGGAAGCACTGCTTTCGAAACGAAAATGGCCATTGCAGTTTTGTATTTGACCTCAGATGTTTAGTCGGTCGTGTGGGTGGCAAGCCGCGCCTCGCCGCGCCGCGTCGGCGTTTTCGCTAAATAACTATTGTGATAAATCACTCAGCTTTATTGTTTACTATTATTATTGCATGTGCACAAGACACTTTTGCAACATACGTACCTTATTTTTTTAATAATTCAGCCTGTGTCTATAATGTTTTCAACCCCATCATTGCAACTTGATTTCTCAGCTCAGTAACATGCGTTATAAAAGTGTCTATAATTTTACATATTTTTTTTATGTATTGTGTCTTTTCACTATAATTTTTGACGAGTTTGAGCGCGAAAGGTCGACTCGCGCGCTATCCGCTCTTATATTTCAAATCTAAATTTAAAGGTGATGAATAATAGAAATTGCTCTTGATGGAGTATTTGGAAAAATCAATCAAGTTTATATTTTTGGGTTACGAAAATAGGCCTTTTAGCGCGTTTATTTTCAATCTGACAATAATATTGAGTTTTTGCGCGAACGGCCAAGAGCAAATCGAATATTATCATCGTTGCGGGTTTACGAATGAACATTGGCGAAAAAATCAACTAGCGTCGAATAATTGATAATCAAATTGTTCGAATTATTTAAAGTTTTCAAGTCGGATGTCGGTTAGGAAGTCGCGACAGCGATAGCGGGGATGGTTATAGGCACGAATTAAAATTCACTATTGTGGCCTTTTAAATCTAAATCATACGTTAGAAATGACAGGTATTAGATTAGTGCTCACCAGGTGGCGGCACAAATGTATGAAATCTGAACTCTTTCTCTCTACATTTTTGTAAAAATACAATAAAAGACGTATCCTCTTAATAATTTATCTTATTAGACTACTTCGCCGTTGGTCAATCATACGCTGCTATTCTATGAAGCATATTTTCAATGCTGCCAACTGAAGAACACTAATCTAACGTTCAAAGTATAGAAATAAGTCACTTAAAGAGAGAGCGATTTGTATTATAATAAACTTTTAATTTCCTTTGTTAGAAAGCTGTAATATTTTAAAATAATATTGTATTTAAAATACATAAAGATGTATTTAAATATTCCACTATGAAAAAGCTGGTATAAAAGTGACTTATTTTTGTGCTTTGTCTGCGGTTCTTTTAAATAATTTTACATTCTTTTACAGAACTAAGCATGAAATTAATTCGTATTTAAAATACGTCGGCTAATAAGTATAATTTTGATAATAATATCAAAATTATACTTTTCTCATCCTTTATGTAAATAATTTGGCGCGTTGACATGTTTTGAACAGAATGACAGGCGACACTTAAAGGAATACAATTCCGGGTTAGGACATTTTTTTTTTATAAGTTATGATACTAGGCGTCCGAGCGATGCATTCTACATTTAGTCATATTTTGAATATTCGAAAAATAATATAAAAAGGTGTAAAAAAATATGAAATGAAAAATTTGGGCGTATGCTGCTCAAATTTGGTCTTCTTATTTGAATTAACCGAAGAAAAAAAATAAAAATGTAAAATGCAACTTTTGTAGTTAGTAGGTGTATGTGTCTTTTTTATTGGATTATTATTTAATTATAGTGTTTTTGTCTGTTTTCATTGAGACGCATACGGCAGGCACGAATGTGTGCGAGGGCGAACGCTGGCAACGAAGCCGCACTTTTCTTTCTTTTATATTTTGGCTTGTTCTGCAAAATTTCCGATGAAATGGCAACATTGTTTAGTACGGCCTATCGGGAAGTTTGGTTTCGTCGCGGCGTTCTCCCGTTCATACACCGGGTGTTTACAGGGCGCGTTACATCGACCGCTGTGGATTGAGACTCGCTCTGATGGTGTTGCCATTTTGAGACTCTTACCGCCATAATCAAATTCATAATTTTAGGATATATTGATCATTATAATTTTGCAGATTATTAAAGGAAAGAAAGAAAGAAACATTTATTATTAGTTCAGAATTTGGCTCTAGTTTGCATTAAACCGACCGAAAACAGCACAAAAGAACATTAATTAATGCTCTTTGTCAGATTAAAGCGGACATCATTTAAATGTCCATTATAAGCCATGATAAACTTTACTATAAACCTGGGCGACCGAGCTTTGCTCGTGCCATCTGTTGGAAAACTTTTGGACCATGATAAACTATGTAAGATTTTTTTTTATTTTTTTATTTAAATAACTAAATGAAAGAATAAAAAAACAAATAACAAATAAAAAACATGAACAAAAAAAATATCTGTCGAGATTCGAACCCAAGACCCAAAAATGAAACAGATATTACAGACTTGCGGTTTCTCAACTGAGTTATTCTAGCGTTAATGACGACGGCGAAATTACCTGTATAATATCTAAATGATATGGTGGAACAATTCTTTTAGGACTGAAAACACGGGGATATCCTGTTTTATTAAAAGTTAAACCTAGCTAGATCGATTTATCGCCCCCAAAACTCCCTATATGCTAAATTTCATTGAAGTCGTTGCAGCCGCTTCCGAGATTCTTACAAGAATTGCTCATTTAAAGTATAAGATATAAGACAAGATAATACTAACTAAAACAGGACGAAATTATCATATGCCAACATTTTAAAATAAAATATAGCAACACTTGAAACTGAGCGAGACCAAACCACAGTGGCAACACTCGAATCATTTAGATAAGTACCGCACTGCTGTGATACTCGCGAGGTGCACAATCCGACGAAATTAAGATGTCATAGTGCGCCACGGGCTAGCTGTAGTCGCACGTACCCCCCAATTTGGTAGCTTTTTCGGCAGTTGACTAAGTTTTAATTAAAATTTAAGTGGGCATTTCATGGTTCTAAATTGGCATTTAATATGTATGTAAAAGTTTCTTAAATACGCAACGGCATAGTCAAAATGAAGTAATTTTATAATACAGTTTCACGTTTATTTGTATTTAGCTAAATACGTTTAAAAAATAAGATGATATTTATTTACACAAAACAAACGCACGTTTTCGATAATTCGACTGATTAAATTTGTCATATTTTAATTTCAACGACATGCTTTGTTTTTTGCCTGACACTCTTGTGTGTGTCCTTAAAGAACTTTGATGTTAGTTCTCGACCACGACCACAGACGGCGCGCGGTAAGTGTTATAGTTAGTTCTTATTTCCACCGTCAGCCACTTGTGGCGCTATTTTATTTCTTCGCGATTTGCGCTCAAGCGACTACGGCCGGCCCGACTGAGGATAGGTTAGGTTCGGTATGTAAGCACCCTGTGTCAAAATATCTCTAAGTGAGTCAGTATTGGACGTCTTCGAGACTAAGGATATATTTTTTTATTTGTGAGTTGAACTGCGGCCGTTGAGCTCGCAATGTAGCTGTAGGTTTCATGTCTACGTAATTATATTAATTAAAAAGTTAAGGTTTTATTTTTACATCTTTTTATAAGATGACATTATTTGATATTGGATGCTTTGATGCTAAATTATAAACTCGTTTTTGTCAATTTTTAAGCTGTTATTCTCCGCTTATTTGTTTCGACTAAATAACTCAAGCTTATGTTAAAAAAGCTAAAGAAGAAAGAACGAAAATCCACTGCTGACTAACTTCGGGACGGTATATTCGTGTGAGAGCGCGTTTGTGTTGTATATATTATTATATAGTGTGGTTGTGTGCATGCGACGCGGTGTGGCCAGCACACAGGCGCCGTGCTTTCCTCTCCGATACATTGCGCGGGGGCTAAGAACTGGCAGCGGCCAGGTTAGTGCGCGACCCGACGTGTACTCGATAATATACGAATTTTGTTCGCTGATTTACGCTCATTGTAATGACTCAATACCAAGTCGACTCAAATTAAACTCAAAAATGTAAGCTTTATTCAAGACTTCTTACGATTCCTTTTGAAAATCACCTTAATCAGTAATGTAAAGTTCACATTTCACTCTTTAGTCGAGTTGGTTTTGAGTCGTTATTTGCGATTTATATTAGCGAATTTATTGTATTACGAGCTAATGCAAAAGATGTTTCTGTCGTATAATAATATCTGTTTTATAAAACACTAGCGGTTAAGACCTGTTTTATATAATAATGAGTCTTACTCAAATGTTAAAACGCCCAATGCACTAGCACTATTTAAAACACGCTTCGTTATTGTTTATCTTTTTTCCTCTAATACCGTAAGCTGAAAGGTAGAAAGAGACGGGTAGATTGGGTTCGACCTCCGCGCGTTACTAATGTATTTATGTATTTTGTTTTAATACTACGTTTGTAATTGTAACACTAGCCGAGTCACCCGGCTTCACCCTTTATTGGTAGCTTGGCGGCGGCGCGTCAGTCGTCATCTTGTTCTCACATGTGACGTCATCGCCTCAACACAAGCTGTGACGTCACACGCATGCAGTATAAAAATACATGTAGTATTATATAATTCCGAGTCAAATTAGTGATAGATGTTTTTAAATGGCGTTACTACAATAGGGTTAATATTTTTTTGTACATTTAACAGATGTATTTTATTTTTTAAAGTTCCTTGCTTTCGCTTATGGACCAATTGCCCCTTCGCAGAATATTGTTAGGCTGGTCGGTGACGGGAACTGTGGTATTTTTTTAACAAACACTAAAGGAGATAAATTAATGCATACAATTGGCCAAGTTGCCTATTCTGATAAACAAACAATTTGTACATTTTCTCCTGCAATGTTCCTTAAAATATTGCACTTTAATTGTGTATTTTTAATCAGATCAAGGATCAAATTTAGATGTACCCATGAAATTGATTAATTTTCTTGAAAAAGTTATTCTAGTTCAAGTCGTTAAGATTTTCAGACGAATGTCCGACACTGAGACGTCTTTCTTAGTCATAGCCAAGTCTTTAATGACATAGTTTTTACATGGAACTTGTTCACTTTAATGAAATTATCTAACTCTTCTCTTGATTCTGGTTAAGAGGGCACAGTGTTCTTGTTACCGGTCAGCCAGCTTCGCTTGCAAGACATTCGTGAACTGTTGGCTCTAGGCTACTGATGTACGAGTATAGGGAGAGAGGGTGGGTCAGGCGAGTCTGATCTAGCTAAAGTTCTATATAATGTTCATGGGTTCATGGGTCATAACGTCCATGGTTTCATGGATCGCAATGTCAATTGGTTCGTGGGTGGTAATGTCCATACAAAGGTTTAATGGTCATAGATAAACGGGTCATAAGGTCCATGCATTCATGGGTCATAATGTCCATGAATTTATTGGTCGTTATGCCCAAGCATAAGGTCGTAATGGTCATAGATAAATGGGTTATAATGTCATGGATTCATGGGTCATATCATAAGTCCACCAACTTTTATATTGGAATCGTTTGATTTCGCAAAACGCGCCTCTTCCGATCTCTCTGTACTTGTATTCGATAACGTTTTAAATTTTAGGTCATGATCGTTTTAACGTAACTTCTCTGTTAATAATTAAATATTAGAATATCAGCGCGAGCGTTGCTATAAAAAAGCTAAGCTATTGACATAGTACCATCGCGTTGAAGCATCGATGTAAAATACTTTAGCCCTAGCCCTTTAATTAGACTAGATCATTTGTTGAACCACTGTGACGGTTGCAAACCTAGATTTTAGGTCTATCTGACTGCTAGTGGCACCACTCCGAGAAAAACATAACACTACTCGTAATAACACTGTATGCAACACCTTGTAGATGACAGCGGCAACATGCCGTACATGCTCTAATTATATCAATTAAAGTAAGTTCCTTGTAGTCGAAGGTAGCAAATAACTTGCACATTTTCAATTTAACTACATTGATACTTATTTAATTGAAATAGCTAGACTTAAATAAACGAAAACTTGTCAGTGTTGTCCAAAGGAATTGTTGATAAGTTATCGTTTTTAGAAAACATTGTTCTTTTTATTTGAGTGGCGCTAGTGAGCAGCCGGATAGTTCCAACGACTCAACGATATAGGCGCCTCCTATATGAATGTTAGGTTAACAGTAATTACAGTACATTCTCCAAGACCATATATCTCTAAGTGGATTACGTCCGTAAATGTGTTAGGTACATATAAAAAAGGAAATCTATATAAAAAAAATAGTATATGGTGCGTTTTTCGAATTCGCTTCTGTGAACCGCTAACTTAAAATGGCAGCTCTACTTGTTAAATGTTAAGTTAGTCGCTCTATATTTTACACTATGAAGTTTAAATTATATTATTTTATATTCTTGACAATGTTCAGTTCACTCGCCAAAAATTAATTTAAAAAACTTACGATTGAGTATATTATATAAGTATACACCTAAGCCTTCTATAATGATGTTTTAGAAATCATTTTGCTGACACCTGTTATTTTATTAATAGACTACTATAAAATATGACAGATAAATATATAAATGGAGTGAATTTGAAAAACGTACCATATAAATCACTAACTCTTAAATAGTAATAACGAAGGCGTGGGCGGCGCAGGTTTTAACAATAAAGTTAGGGTGTCTAGTTTTCGTTCGGGAGACCTAGTTTGCTGCTTCGCTGTTAGGATGGGAGTTAAGGTAGGTTTATATTGAGTCATTCACGGATGTCAGCCAACCGTCCAGTCGTATTGACCCGGGACTGACAAGCCGAGTCGACATTGACGCGACAGCGCTGTAATCTATTATTTACACAATGGCGATCCCAAGTCAACACTGACTTTACCATAATATATGTTTTAAGATAACAAACCCGTAAATAGGGATTTTTTTTTTAAATTCATTAATCGAAATATTTCAAGTTCCAGATAAACACATAAAAAATATTTTTTTAAATATCTTGCTCAGAAACAAAGTTACGGCTTTAAAGTTGATGGTTAGACAGAGAGGTCCGACATGACCATTGACGTCATTGGCAGGCCATACATCCGCCATAGAAAATTTTGTTTTCGTTGATGATGAAAAGAGGGACAGATATATTTGTTTAATAATGTTGTATCTAGTTTGTTTTTCGATCAATTTTAATTCTGTTTTGACTGTCAATATTCTATTTTTGTATACTTTCAGATGAGCTATGAAAAACACTAATATATTCTTTATGCATATTCCCTATTGTGACAATTGTAGTGTAATGACTTTACGGTCAACTGACGTCGGTGACAGGCTCAATATAAACCGCCGTTTTAGACCGTATCGCTTGTCATGTCTCAGATCAACGGGAGGTAGAATAACATAGTCCGAATAACAGAAAATAAGATAATAAGAATTACACATCTAAGTAATCTAAGTATATTTGATAAAAAATAGGTCGATTCAGAATTTGAAGTCCTAGGAACGTAACTCTTCTAAATGTTTTCTTCGTCGGTAGAATCAGAATTTCGTGTCTTTTCAAGTGTTCTCAAGAGAAATCGAATGAATTTGTGTGAATGGGTGTGTTATAATGCTTTTGGTCGCTAGCAAGATCATTTGCATTGAGCAGTCTGTCTGGTATGATAGTCAATTACTAATAGTATTATTATAAGTGCAATGTTGACGTCTTACTCACTTTCATTATGGTAACTATGAAAAAACTAAAATATCTTAATTGTTTATAACTTGATTTAAATTTAAATATGGTTTAATATAACCACGACACTTAAAGATTTTTTCCACAACGTGTTTTGTAACATTCCCATCTTATGTAACAAACTGAACTTGCTTTATGAATTATTAAACTGAACTTGGTTTTGCGTCAAAGGTCAAATCATGGTTTTTACGCTACTTCTCTGAAAGTAGCACTTTTCCTCCCTAGGGAGTAATTATTATCCATGTGCACGCAGTACGCATGCGTACGATGCCTGTTATAGGCTTTGTCAGTTTGTGGCCGATTGCCCGACTTTTTCCAACCCGGTAATTAATTTAGACAATTTAACTTAGGCAGCCTGAATCTGTTGTTTTTTCTTAATGAGTGACGTCTTCTTTGCCCCTGCGCCGCCCTCCCAAAACAAAATAGGTACGAAACGATTCAACCGCGAAACATAAAATAATTAAAAAAGAGTTATAATAGTAGTACGTTAGTTTTAATTATATTTCTGATATTAATTAATGTTTTGCTAAAGATGATTTATCGTGTTCGTTACGTTTGAGCGCGGACGCAGCGCGCGCGCCGTCGTGGCCCGTCACCTGCGTTCCATTTTCAAATGTCTTTCGGCCAATCACGAGATCGCTCGGGATGGTCTATGGGTCAAATCAAAATGGCGGAGGTCAAGACGCTTGTTATATGCGGCTCAGTAACGATCGCGGGTACATAGCTTGCAACTTAATTGTATTTTCGGATGCATCTTCGAATTGTTACTAGGGCATACATACAAGTTCCCGCGGCTTCACCTATCGCGGCAACTGTTCGATTAACGCCGCGTCCGAGCGAAAAAATATAAAATAAGCAGAGTTTATACTTTAAAAATGTTTTATATTTTTTCTCTCAGAATACCGCCTTTTGTACATAGTACTTAATTATGTACAAAAAACAAAATTCATAATATAATTACATGTAAGCAATACCACAGTACCTGAAAACGGAAAATATATAAAAAAGTTAAAAGAAAAAAGTAATAGTACGGAAATAGTGGTTGAACATGAACATGTAGGGACATACGTACACGCTACTTGAAGGAGCTTACTGGTGTAAAGTTAGAAATAAATGCAGATAGACAATACATTATAGTTCATACGAGCTTTGCTAGATGGCGCTTTTATTTATAATAAAATTCCATTAGAACCTAAAAGACGGTATAATTTTTATTTTCTGAACCAGAAAGCATTTTGATTTAGCGTGTAGATGTCGCTAAACGCAAAAATAGTACCGGCGGTGTGAGCGGACAGAAGGAACTACGGTTGACGATTCATGGTTTGATTTGTGTGATTTTCGTTTTCTTGTGATCGATGAAGCGTCTAGTCGATCGATAGCAAGTCTCACTAAACATCGGTAAATTGAAGTAAAATCTAATCACCAAAACTAGTTTTTAATCGTTTCGTGGGACTTGCGGGACCGTGAACTACTATATTTCCAAAACTCGATTTACTGTGCGTTCTTTCGACGTTTCTTTTCGATAAGCTTCCGAGTTTCAGTGGAAATGTTATAGTTGTGCTAAGATGGCGCAGCGAGGGCTAGAGGTAACGGTTGAAGGGAACATTGACATAGATATGACTGCAGGACGTGCCATAACACGTGTCGCTCATACGTCGTACAACAGATGGCAGCACTGCCGTTATATCAGCATTGTTGCCGCCTGTAAACGACTAGTATGCTAAGTAACTTTGTGATTACGTCCAAATGATACGACAGTTTCAATCTTAGAAGGTGGATGTTGAGAGGACGTTACATCTTTATAATTTTTGTTTGTAAGTGATAGGTAAGAGTAAGAAATGCCCTCTGTGGGTAGGTCACGTGATGTTTGTAAAGTCACGCCATGTGAGCGCCGATATCATGGAGCGGAATGGTGAAAAAAAATACTGCCAATCGATTGTAGTTATTAAAGTAATGGTAAAATGATTTGTAGAAATAAACAATTTCGAAATATGCCCTAAATATTTCATATTTTATGTATAGTACCTATCGATATTGAGGCGGTCGGTTTTGTCCGAATGTTTTCACATTCTTTCTGTCACTATTATCTGGTTTCTACAGTTTAAAGCGCTGTATTTTGAGTGATTGTTATGGCGAATCATATTTCATGCGATACCGCTACACACTATCTAAATCCTCATTTGCTTATAGTGCCATATGATCCCACTCTTACTGCGATGCTTACATTAGAATTCGGACAAAATCGAACGCTCGTGTAAATGTTTTTCTTAGGATGAGACGATGGATACAAACTGTGTTCTGTAGTGTACCGAGACAGGGCGTTGTCTAGATAAGTTTGCACTTACCGCGCGCCAGTCCGCGCCGCCATCTTGTCGACCGGCGGCGCGAAATGGCCGACGCGGAGTCTATGCGGAGCTAAGTTGTAAAAAAAATAGATTGCAATATAAAATGTGGTGTTAGGTTAACGAAGATGGCATATTGGGTGTTGTGTATGAAGAGGGGAGACTAGCATGTCTCGGAACTTTAAATTTTTTGATTCGAGATGGAAAATGTTTCTATAGAGCTTTTAAATAAGCACCCAATATGCAGAGACGTGCTAGGGGTTTGATATAATCGGCTGGAACGGTTTGACTGACTGGCTCATAAGATGAGGATAAAACATTTTCGACTTGTGTATGATTTCAAAATTCGTGTGTAACACGCTCTTTTCTTGAGACTGGTTTGATGTGTGAGAGGAACCGATGGCCTGCAGGTAGTTGTGTCTCGCTCTTTCTTAAAGAAAGGGCGCAACCGTTTAACGGTAAAGAGGGCTTAGCTCTGGTATGTTTACAAAGGATGATGGTCGTAGGCCGCCGGTTCCTTGGCGCATTTTTTTACATTATTTAACATTGTTGGAAAGTGTTAATTTTCAATCGGGATTAAGAGACTGCAGAAGCTGAACAATAAAATATGCCGATATCTTTAAAGTTTTATGCGTTGTCTGTGGTCGACACATTGGGTTCGAAGTTAATCTGGTCCGAAAATTTACGATGTGGCATCTTGTCATCGGTAATTTTATTGTTTGGCTAGGGTCAGAAGGCTACACTCCTGACAATTTAAATAATGAACGAAATGCGCCAATGAGATTTTGTATCCAAAGATTGTATAGTGTGATTGTACTGATTATCTTCCTATAGGTTTATTGTAATAGTATTATATATACATGTTATTTTTTCTATTATTTGACACTAGGTTGGTATCGATGAGTGTATAAAAAAAATTATAGATCTCCTAAAAAGAATTTGTGAACAATAGGTTTCGATTTCCACAAACACGATCGAATCAAAATTAAACTCGTTCTTTTGTGACAGATGTGTTATAGATATCTCGGAAACCAGCTGTTGATCTGCTGCTTTCTATAATGAACTACAATTACACGACGAACTTAATATAATAATATACTTTATTGCACACAAGAAATAAACAGAAAAAATCATTTCAAATAATAGTGTACAGATAAGCGGCCTTTTTGCTAAGGTAACAATAATCTAATCTTAGATTAGTAGTGTTTGTGGGAATTGAAGTAAACTACTCAAAAAATCTAATGATATAGGTATACATTGGCATTTTGTATGTAACATTTCTATTTCGAAATGAATATTGAGGCTAGACCTGTATATGACGAGATTCTTATGTATAGAAAGAAAGGATACCTAGCTGCGTCCATAACATGCACGAATGAAAACTTTTTAAAATTGCCAAGCAATGGATTGTACGGGCGCAGGTTTATATCTTACGGTAAGGAAGGCAGTAGAACTGCTCAAGGGTGCTAGGTTGTACTTACGAAGGATATCATATTATTTTATTTTATACTTTTATTAAAAAGAACACTCTTTTTTATTTTGTAATAAATTCAAAATTATTATTATTAACTAAGCCATTTAATTTGTGTCTTAGTTGTAGAATTTTCTTTAAAAAGTCTTCAAATCATTTTCGATGTGAGCGCAACACGTTCTTTGTTCAACGCCATCTATGAAACGCCAAACTCTACCAGTATTGTAGAAAGTAGTTCTGAGGTTCTTCGCTAGATGTCGTTGGATGTTAAGAAAGTGTTTCGAGGAGCCGTCGCTGGATGTGGCGTGATGATGATGTATTGTGATGATAATTGTTCCGCTCGACATACACAAAGTGGAATATAGGTGCGCGACTGCAAAAGCGTTGCGCAGAGTAGGAAAGTTTTATGATAATGGTGATGAAAATAAAGAAATTACAAAAAAAATATGTGCGTTTTTATTATGATCCATCATATATTATTTAGGAGATATTTGATAGTGTATTGCCGATTAGGAGTCCAGCAAACCCATGTTTTAAATGGTAAAATGATTAAAAAAACAAGGAGCCTTAGTGTTCAGTTCGGAAGCTCCATGCAAAAGAAACGGAATACTTACGCATTGTTCATTGAAAATAACTATCTAGTATTTACATGACGACCCCGTAGCCTAGTTGGTAGTACGCCTACCTACGAAGCACAGGGTCGCGGGTTCGATCCCGCCCAGGGCAAACATTCGTGTGATGAGCACTCGTGTTTGCCTTGTGTCTGGATGTTGTTTATTTATATATGTATGTAAGTAATGTATATCAGCTGTCTGGTACCCATAGTACAAGCTTTGCTTAGTTTGGGATCAGATGGCCGTGTGTGAGATGTCCCCACATTTTTTTTTTACATGAAAAGCAGTGATAAGCCCAGTGACTGACTAGGCCCTTGTCGGTAAAAGGCTTGCCTTTCATTGCGAAGGTCCTGGGTTCGTATCCCGGCCTGTATTAAATTCTAAACTGATGGTACTGTAGGTCTCTGTTTACTGCCATGGTGCTAGTCGTAAAGCCATTTCAGACTTCGGAGGTTCTTTGGGCGGTTTAGAAGCTTTCGACAATAGATGGCGTCAGCCGTCACATAGTGAAAGAAAGAAAATAAAAAAAGTGATGCGATGGTCGTTCTTCTCGTAGGTAAGGGCGACCAAGAAAGTGGTTTACCATTTTTAGGTACATAGTATAGTAAAATTAAAGTTAAAGGATTCTGAGGTAAGGATTTTCCGCGAGGGCCGTCTAAGTACAGTAGCCAGCACCGAAGCCACACTCTCATTACGAATACCGCCAATCTCATACTGCCACAGGATAAAGGCTCTCAAAGTGTGGTGTATGTAGGTGAGTCTTGGCGTAATATTTCCGACGACGACTGTTTCCACAAGAGGTTCCGAGTTCGATTCCTGACCAGGCAACATTTTTAATTTCATAACTGGGTGTTATTTGTACTTGTCTGTGTTTGCGATGCAAGGAATCCCTATAAGGAAGATTAGAGTGTGTAATGTACCTTGTAGTCAATTTGTAAAATGAGTCTATATCCTCTGAGAGGTTCGAGAGCCTACGCTGAATAAGGGCGGGTTCTCGACTTCACATATTTTTTCGCAGGCGTGTGCTGTGCAGGTTTCATCACGATGTTTTAGTTCAGAGTAAAAGCGTATTATAATCGTAATACGGATTCGAAATTTAAAACGTGGTGGGGATCGTATCGGCTCCTCCCAGACGGGAAGCACCGGCCCTAGCCACTACACCACCGATGCTAGATACTCTAAAAACCTTAGATAAATGGGCACAGAGCCCTCCACTCACGACCTTACCTAATCAATATCATCATTATACAATCCTAATCACCTAAATACAATGATAATCTCATTGATAGGAACAGCATCACGATAGCGCTCGATCTCGCTCCGGTTCCGGGTGTATAACGAGCCTGTCGGCTGTTGTAGTATCGTCGGCATCGCTACGGGGATGAAGATGACAGATTGACGTGAAGTGCGCGAGGGTGGTTGGTATTAGGCGCCTACTTCGAGTTGATCTAACCGTTTGTACAGTCCGCCAAATATTTGGTTTACCTCTCTAAGGTTGAATGTAATTTGCAAATTATAAAACTAGAGGCTCTGTGAGCTGTAGTCCTCGCGAGTGTATATTTTTTTAAATGGTAGATTTATGATTTGATTACCTTTTCAATCCTCATAACTCCGTCATTTAATAAAATTTCCAAAAACTGACTACACAAAAAATCGATAAATATATAGAACCTGCTTACAAAACTTCACGAGAATCGGTTGAGAAACGTGACCTGTAGAGTGGAACAAACAGACAGATGGATAGACAGACATACAAAAGCAATTTTGGCCAAGCTGAAACCACACTGAAACGGAGATGCTTCGCTAGCGCTTTGCGCTCGCTCGGTCGGCAACAAAGATCTTATTATTTTTTAAATTAATAACATGCTGTAAATTAACACTATGGGGGTGGATTGCGTTCCAAAACTGAACGTCACCACAACACTATTTTTTTTAACGAACCAAACTGCTATTTCTACCAAAGTAATAATATAGCGGAAGATTGACACTATGATATAAAATTAAAAAAATAAACTTTGACCAAAGCATAGAAAATACTACTTTTTAGTACATTCCCATAGAATATACTGAAGAACTTGTTGATATAATAAATATTACAAATCACATCGTCAGTTTATTATTTAGAAAGCCCACATCTTTCTTTTTGCTCAATCAACGTTCCTATGTAGAGCAGTCGTGCTATATCGCCAAACAAGTTTAGGGGTCAGGAGAATCCCGCCCGCCGCGCTTTGATCCGCTCTCACTTCTACCTATTTGCCTAATAGAGGATTTGTTTGATTGTATTGACTCTTCTGCACTACTCTTTGACTTCTTGGGGGATTCTCTTTGCTTACAGATGCGTGGCTTGAGAGTTCTGGTGACTCAATCATACATAAACTCATTGAAATAACGGCGTTATTCTTCTCTATTTGTTTAAGTATATAGAGATAACTGGACTTAAACGCCAAAATCATTTAATAAAATTAATGTTTATTACTAGTTTTTCCTTAAGGCGAACGGTTTTATTCTGATCTGACAACGCACCTTTATTTTTATGTATGAAACGAAACGCTTTCCTACCCCTCTCCTCCTCTCCTGTCTGTACCACCCTGCGTTCCGAGACGCGCTGAAATCGATTAAAACACCTGTAATCGTGTTCCGAATTACTGCCAGTCACAGTCAGCCTACAGTCGGCTGTCAAAATTCGTACGTTTTTTTGCTTTTCTGATCGCTGAAAGCGCTGAAAGTCTGATTCGGATTACGCCCCCAGTTCGAAGTAGTGTTGCCGAACTATCGATAGTTTTACGATCGATAGTAGAACGCCAAAAACATGTACCCTATCGATACTATCGATAGTTCCTTTAGTGCCATACTATTGATAAGCAGCAATACTATCGATAGTATCGATCGTTGAAAACGAAAAAATCTATAGATGGTATCGAGACTATCGATAGAGTATGCAATATTGAGGAGCAATACTATCGATAGTATCGATACTATCTATAGTTTTTTTCGTTTTCAACGATCGATAATATAGTAGACCTGTATTTCAATAGTATCGTTTGCAATATGCAGGCATAATGACCGGTAGAATACAATTTAGCGTCCACACGAGATGGAGGTGGAGGTGGAGATGACGATAGAGATGGAGGTGGAGATGGAGGTGAAGGTAGAGGTGGAGGTGGAGGTGACGATGGATGGAGGTGGAGGTGGAGATAACGATGGATGGAGCTGGGTGTGGCTGGATGTGGAGGTGGTTGTAGACGTGGAGGTAGGGGTGGACGTGGAGGTGAAGATGACGATAGAGATGGAGATGGGGGTGGAGGTGGGAATGACGATAGAGATGGAGATTTATCTTTATATTTATCTTTATCTTTCCGTTTCCGCCTCCGCCTTTATCTTCTGAAATAAAGGCCCCTATCGATAGTACAAAACTATCGATAGTTTACACAATATTGAGGAGCAATACTATCGATAGTTTTTTTCGTTTTCAACGATCGATACTAGCGATAGTATTGCAGCTTATCAATAGTATTGCACTAAAAGAACTATCGATACTACGATAGGCTATCGATACTAACGTTTTTATTGGTTTTTACTTAAACTATCGATAGGCTATCGATAATGGACTATCACAAATCGCAACACTAGTTCGAAGAAAAAATGGCGCTTAATCGCATCGACTCGCGCGCCGCTTAAATTAAAATTGTGGAAGAAAATATCAGTGCTTTCTCCAGTGAGTTGTAATATTATAATAGTTCAATGGCTTTCTCAAATAGTGGCTCTTAATCGCATCGACTCGCTCGCGTGCCGCTTAAATAAAAATTGTGAAAATAGCAGTGATTTCTCAAACAAATAACTTAAAAACAAGTGACAAGTTTGTGTAATCTAAACCTAAGTGAATACCTAAACGCAACTCTTTAACTTGGAGAAGCCCTGGGACCAGCTCCAGCGCCTGTGCGTCCACATTATGGAAGGTACCCCTTTTTTCCCTTACCGGCCTCTCCAGGTTTGGTCCTTCTCCCCAATTCCCTTCGCATTCCTCATAGCATCTCTCTCAATTTACTGTTATTATTATTCAAAATTCATAATGCAATTAAATCCGCATTGCAAGTTTTTAGTTGTTTACATCTTCACGCACAACTCTTATTTTCTTATTAGAATCTTATTATTTCTTACATATTTATATAATATTATAAATATTATTCGCATACCTACGATACCCTCGCTCGCGATCATTTTTCTCACCGCTATTCGCGCTAAATTTCTCGCTAATACTCAATCTATCGATAAAATTCGATCCATTTTATGGAAATGTTAGATATAAACATGTTGTTTTTTTTTTATATAAACTCATTCTTGAAATTGTAACAGCTTGATCACAAAATGAAACAAATTGATCATTTAACATTGATAATTTTTTTTTAGTTTACTGCAAACTCCCCCCGCTACAACTAGCAAGTTTTAATGGAACTTCTAGTAAATGGCCAGTTTTCTATAAAAATTTCCGCAACTTAATTCATACACCACGCTTATCCAACACTGAGAAAGTGCAGTATTTAATTAGTTGTCTCTCCGGCAAGGCTTTAAATATTTGTTTGGGTATTTCTGGTACTTACCTATTGCTGGATGGAAATTATAAAGTGATCTGGTCAGCTCTCTTGGATAAATATCAGGAGGTCAGGGTTTAAGGCTCTCTGTATTTAGATAAGATGTTGAAACATAAACCTAATCAATCTATTGATAATATCTTAGAAAACTTTTGTTCTGCTGAAGCCGCTCTCCGTCGTTTAGATATTGATGATTTTGTCCGATTTTGTTAAACTTACTTACTTATTTGTGTAATCACTCTCTAAATTAGACAAGGACACTATGAACCTTTTTGAACAGAATCACAGACAGACTTTCCTACTTTTGATGATCATAAAACCTTTTTAAAAGAACAAAATAAAATTCAAACTCTCCGCAACCCCACTCAATCATCTCAAACTCAACAAAATAAAAAAATAAATAAACTTGCATCTAAAACTAAAACTTCTCAATCATTCTCTCAAAATCAAGATAATAATTTCACCACTTTCTCTCAAAGTCTAAATAATAATTTTCCCACTCAGTCACAATCTCACTCATGCAAAGTATGCAAGTCTAGCTACTCTCATCCTCTATCTATTTCAAACGTGAGTATTTTTTAAAATTAAGATCCGCAAACACGCTTCAATATTGTAACTCAATCCATACTGCAAAAACTGTTTGGGTTTTCATAACACAAATATGTGTAAGTCGCAAAATAGATGCATGACATGCAAGTCATGTAACCGCAAACATTACTCATTATTACACTTCGACTTTTCTCCTAATTAATGATAACAACTCTTCTCTCCCGCGATATCACCAGTACGCGCCATCGCCGCAAGGTGCTGGTGGCGCTAGTAGTGCTCCTGCTGCCTGCCGCCTCGCACTTGCAGCCGCCGCCCGCCCCCCGCGCACATTGCCGCCGCGCCCGCGCCGAGTACCTCTCGCTCGCATCCGCAGCCACAGCAGCCTCCACCCGTTAATACAACCGCGCGCGTAAATTCAAACGCTGATAACAATAACTTCGCGCTTTCCGTAACTTCTCCGCCGCGCTCTTCAAATAATACTACTGTTCTGTTGCCTACCGCTTCGGTGCATGTTTATGTAAAAGAAACAGAATAATATTCGCTTGTTTTTAGACACAGGTTCAATGAGTTATTTTATTACCAAGTCCTGTTGTGAACGCTTAAATTTAAAGGTCGCCTGAAACAGAAATAGCGAAAAAAATGTAATGACGAAACTAAGAGATGTAACATCCAAAAGTTAATAAAGTATTAATTTCAAAGCAAGTCATTTGGACTTACTCAATTTGAAATACAGTCTCGTTTCGACTCACGTTGTTCTTACACCGTTCACGCTCGTGTCATTGATTCTATCACTGACTATTTTATTTACCTAACGCTGATTTTGATCAGTCGAAATTGTCTCATGTACAGATGGCCAAATGGTCATTTGGTAAAATGACCATTTGGCCATTTGGCAGATGACCACTTTTACGCTCCCGCTCAAATCGATTTTGTCATAGGCAACGAATTATTCCCACTTTTACTCGAATCAGGAAAGTAACCGCGCCTAACTCATCGGTAGTCGGTACACAAACAACTCTCGGATATATCGCTATGGGTAAAGCCCAATGTATCTCAAGGGCATCGCCAACGGCAGCTATAATATATATTATAGCACGAAGCAGCCAGCTCTCTCGTCGCCATTCACATTCACGCAAAGCGGGGGTCGAACAAAATGGTGAATCAAGCAGAATGGCCGGTCACTGCGGCCATTCTGCTTGGCCCCCGCTTTGCACTCAAAGTGAATGGTGATGAGAGAGCTGGCTGCCTCGTGCTATAATATATATTATAGCTCCGTTATAGCTCCGTAAGCTCTTTAGTTAGCACAAGATGGACGAGCAACAGCGAATTCAAATCTGTAATAAATATAATAAATAAAATAATAAAGTATAACTAAATATTTATTTTTATATAATTAATATTATATTATTATTTATTTTTTATATTATTATTTTTAATGATTAATATTTAATATTAATAATATATTAAACATTAATATTTTTATATATACCTATATAATAATATACATTAAATATTTCCAAAAAATAATCATAAAACACTCGCACTTATGGCTGGTTTACACGTATTAAGTTGTTTAGTAGTTAACTAAATTTTAACTTAATTTTAAGCAACTTAATGCGTGTAAACAGCGAATTTAGTAGTAAGTTGCAAGTTAAAATTTAGTGTGCAAGTAAACAAGTAGATTAGAACTTTTTCTATTTTTCGGGTAAGTTGGTGGGCGTGGCCTGCCACTTGACACGTTTAGAATGGCGCGATTTAGTTAATTTTAAGTTAAACGCGAAGTGCGAAGTTAAGTGCAAGTGTTTTATGTTTATTTTTTGGATATATTTTAATATATATTATTATATAGGTATAAAAACATTAATGATTAATATATTATTAATATTAAATATTAATCATTAAAAATAATTATAATATAATATAAAAAATAAATAATAATATAATATTAATTATACAAAAATAAATATTTTATTATACTTTATTATTTTATTTATTATATTTATTGCAGATTTGAATTCGCTGTTGATCGTCCATCTTGGGCTAACTAAAGAGCTTAACTACTAAAATGACGTGTAAACACTTACTTAAAATTTAGACGCTTAAAATTTTGTTGCTACTTGACAACTTGTTAAGTAGTTAACTAAATTTTAACTTAATTTTGTGTCCATTACCGAGTCAAAAGTTCATAGTTTACTCTTCAACTCATAACATAACTTAGATTTAGTTATTAGGTATGTTTATGTGCTGTGAAGTGTACTAATAATAAATAGCATTATAACATATTATTCTTAATTGTATTTTACTTTTTACTCAATGCAGAGGAAACCTCTAGGCCCCCCGAAGTTGACTGCGCCACACACACAAATTTTACTGAAATATATTACTCAAAACGAACAGCAACTTATCTATTTTATGTATGAAACGAAACGCTTTCCTACCCCTCTCTCCTCTCCTGTATATCCTCTGTCGAAGAAAAAAATGGCGTCTTAATCGCATCGACTCGCGCGCCGAAAAATTGTGAAAATATCAGTGATTTCTCAAACAAGTAACTTAGAAACTAGTGACAAGTTTGTGTAATCTAAACCTGAAAATAATACCTAAGTGAATACGTAAACGCAATTCTTCAACTTGGAGAAGCCCTGGGACCAGCTCCAGCGCCTGAACTTCCACATTATCGAAGGTAAGTACCCCTTTTTTCCCTTACCGTCCTCTCCACAGTTTAAGTAAAGTAATGCCAACGTGGATATCGGGAATATTTACTCACCGGCACATATCTAACCGCCCACCCTTCATTTCAGGGAATACTCGTGATTCTTTATAATTCTATTAGTTACAGCTGATGTTAGTTAATAAAAAGTAGTTAATTTAACGTTTATTTAAGTGTGTTTAATTTATCGTAAAATTATCAATAAAACAATTGTAATGTATAACAATAAGCGTAGTTTAAAATTAACCCGAAACACAAGGGTGGGCGGTTAGATGTGCCGGTGAGTGTATTATTTTTTTCTAAGGCTAAGCTAAGAGCTTGATGATTGATGATATGTATAATATTATAGTATTTTATTAAATTTCCGTTGTCCATCGCGGATTAGCCCAATGTGGACAGCGGGAACGAACGGTTATAGTTTATTGATTTAGGTAATTTCCTATTATAGTGAAATAAAGTATTATTATTATTATCGGATGCTAACTACCTGTCATTGTTGTTGCAGTACTAATTTGCGGTCTTATGTGTGACCCAAACGTAGCAATGTAATCCGAAATAGACCCGAGATCTAGGGTGATGTAATCCTGCTTTACTATGTGTCAATCTTCCAGTGATATGAAAATTGCGTTGCAAAGTTCCGATAATTACAAACTGGATTGTAAGTCTCCAGCAAAACGCGCAAACCTCTTCCTTTTATTTTCCTTTGTTCGCGCTCCAAAGATAATGAAAACAGCAGCCGACCTTTCCACTTTGAACATTTATGCAAAGAGCCAGGTTAATGTATGCCGGGCGGCGGCGGAGGGCCGGCTGGCAGGTTTGCACAAAGCCCTGCTTGTTATAACAGCAGTTTATTTTAATCAAAGGGATTGTGATGGAGGAGTCGGCTCGTTAGCATTACAAGCGGCAGGGATACTTGCGAGAAATAAAGGAAATCCGTTTATTTGTTAATATAAGTCTTACACCTTATAAGCCGCTATCGTTAAAAGTCGATATCATCTTATAAACTAAAAAAGTAAATATCGTTGAAATTAACAATAATATTGTGAGCAAGAGGTTTACTTGCATGACTGGGGCCAATCCACACCGGTTCACGTGTGTGCTCAACTCAGACAGACTCGAGCTCTGAGTTTCTTGGAATGTTAATGACAGCAGCGGCATTGATTATGAGGAGCGAAGGACGCAAAGTGAAACGACGAGTTCGTGGGACGAGATCGAGTGATCTTTATCGATTAACCCTTATTTATACGAAATCAGTCATTAAAAAAAATATAAAAATACAGAAGAGATATGTGCATTATGTCATTTTATCTCCCGTTGTGTAAACAAGATTTTTCCCGATAGAAGTATCCTATGCCCTGTATCCTATATTTATTGCATCAAAAAACACACGGACGGACATTATCACAAGACATAGACCTATGTCTTGTGATAATGTCCGTCCGTGTGTTTTTTGATGCAATAAACTGTTATCTATCCAGGGTACAAACATATACTATCTAATTTCATTCAAACCCGTTCATTAGCTTAGGCGTGAAAGCGGAACAAAAATTCAAAGTATATTTTCACAACACACTAATTTACGCGGCAGAGTGTTCTGTTTTTCTTTCCTTATTTCACCACTATCATTAATGAGCTTTCAAATAATATCATTCAACAATTTAGCCAGCCAAATATTTACAACGATTTTTTTTAAGACTCTCCTAACTAAGAAAATACCCCAAACATGCAGGTACCCTCAAAAACCGTTATTACAGACAAACCAATCAAATTATCATCTCAAGAGTTCAAGAGGACGTTCCAGAACACATTCAAACATCAAATGATATTTGTCAAATTCAAATATCATCAGTTTTTGTACAGACTTCCTTTGACGGCGGCGGCGGGGGCGCGCGCCTCAACGCATTTCAAGTGCGCGCTGTTTTTGCACAAACCACTTCCAATTTCTACGACTTCCTTAGTAATCATATCTTGCAGATTTTAAAAGCCTTTTTTATGAATTTATGAAAATTATTATTGTTGTCAAAGTTCGTCAAAAATTTAACCTTGAGTGCACAGTGAATGAGGGATCAAGTTTCTATCTTATTATTAAGTAGGTACAACTATTTGATTGACGTACTTACAGGTGGATTATTAGGTTTGCCCTTTACATCCAGCGCAATTTATTTTTTATTTTTTCTGAGCTTCTGTCAAATGTGAGTATCCCTAGATCTAGTGCACCCTACAGATCACAGAATTCTCTATAGATATTTGAAGTGCCTTAGTACTCGGTCACAACGAAGGGTGACGTCATTGTACGATTACGTCGTACATTGCCTTTTCGCTTATGCGGCAAAATATTACTTTAGCATTACTTTGTAAAATATAATTTGAGACAGTTGGAGTTCGTCGTTCGTATTGTGTGCACACGAATCATTATTTTTTCTTAATAAACAAGTATTAATCAAGTTTATAGCAAGTTTTTCCTGTTCCTCATATCAAGATTATCAAGAAAGAGTAGTAGCAATCAACTGCCCCTACAGTCATATTTGTCGGCACTCTTGTTAGTGCAATGAAAAATAGAAGACACTTGTATATGTACTTTTTAAGGTAAACACTAACAAAAGGGTAAAGTTTTTTGAATTTTATATCCAAAACAGCAAACATACAATAATCCTAAACAATTTTTAATTTTATCAATTCTATTTTACACTAATTTGTATTTTATTGTTAAAGCACTTAATGAGAATTCGTATAACAGTTTTTTTTAGAAGAGTAAAAAATGCCATGTTAAGTTGTTTACCCGGTGTAAGTATGTTAAAGTACTTTACAATGTACGACGCGACGTATAACAACTAAAGTTGCGTGTGAATATTAATGCGCGCGTCATCTGCTCTTTGTCTACACCGCCGCGTCTCGTAGCGAGCGTAGCGCTACGAGACGGCTACGAATTTCTACGAGCTACGCGGAGTTACAAGCTACTAAGCGTTACGGGCGGAAATTATGTCTCGAATTGATTGCACTTAACAAGTACAGTGACGACTTGGCGAGTCAGTCAGTCAACCACTCGGCCGAGTAAGAAAAAAAAGATTTGATTTCAATAATTTGTATGAATTACATAGGCGGAGACTTTTTGGAATTAACAATTACGCTTACGATCAAGTTCGCACACACGGAGATCCGTTCATTGATTCTGATAGTGTTCGTGGTACGTAATACAGAGCACTTAGCTACGACTTTCTGTACTCGATGTGTCATTCATGTAAGGAATTAAACCATTTATTGGATTTAGAACCCGAGCCACAAACTCTTTAGCAAAAGTTGATTAATTCTGTAGACTGACATCTTTTATGAGATTTCAATTTGTATAAAATTCCCGTCTTCCTCTACCTTCCTTACTCTACGATTCATACAAAATGCGACTGCGAAGCGCGAGCAAACATCTCGCTCCTAACCTAATGAGAGCGAGCGAGACGCACATTTACCAACCCGACACAACGGACAGAGACAACTGTATGTGGCGGGCGAAAGCGCAGCATCTTCTGTGTTGGTTTAAAAGAGATATTGAAATAGGGTTGATGCGGGAGTGAACGAGAAAGGAGTAGTTGCTCAGTATGGCGTGTTTAGTAATAATTTAGCAGTGAGACCGCCCTTTCGTGCGAGGTAGCTACGTTCGATTCGCCGCAGGGATACGGCCAATTTCCGCAGTACTCGTATGTAGAGCGTGGAGCGATTAATCACGTAGATTTGTGGAATTTCCGAAGTTGCTTATCTTGTATGTAGGATATACTTACATGATTTAAAATATTAACAAGTCTTAAATCATAAAAAAATATTCTTACAATGTAGTTTGTACATTCCCAATTGGTACTTTTTTTTATATATTGTATGGGTTTGCTCTTGACCCCGATCCAGCCCGAGAGCAGGGATGGGATCTACGATGTAGCGAGCTTACCCAGAAGAAGCCTATTCACTGGAGAGTCGGATTATATGTGCTCGGAAATACAGACGCCGGCAGGAGATTCCACTCCTTTGCGGTACGCATTATAAAAGATGTTGAGAAGCGTTTGGTGCGCAAGCGAGGAATAGTCACCAAGAAAGGGTGGTAACCCGCCATGCGTCTGGACGTTCGATGGAAGAAGGGGGAAGGCGGAATGAGTTCATCAACTCTTGAGCACACTCCCCGAAGTACATCCTGTAAAAAACTGATAAGCAGGCAACCATGCGACGATGAGCCAAACTGTGAAGCTTAGCTTCCACCAATTTTTGTCGCCTATGATTCTCTTGGCTCTGCGTTCCACCGAGTCCAGTGCAGCAAGTTGGTATTGGCCGAGCCGTCCCAAAGGTGACAGCAATACTCCATGCAAGATCGGCCTTGGGCTTTGTAAAGAGTTAGAAGCTGTCCAGGCGTGAAGTATCGCCTCACCTTATTCAGGATGCCAAGCTTCCTAGCTGCAGTTTGAGCCTTGGACTCGATGGTTGCGTCGAAGTTGAGGTCGTTTGTCAACTCCATGCCAAGGAGCTCGAGCTTATCAGTGAGAGGAACAGATGTACCCCGAAAAGTAGGAGTCATGATGAAAGGACTCCTTTTTGCGGTGAACAAATATGCTTGCGTCTTGGAGGCATTAAAGCTGACGAGATTACTGTCACCCCACTGGGAGACGTAATCCAGTGTCAGGTTCTTTCGCCTCACCATACTAATTCCTATTTCTTATTTTATTTGTTCACTCACACTTGTTAATTCATCGTCTGTATGATTTTTTTAAGAGCTTTTAATTAAGTTCTTTTGTTCTCCGCGGCTACGCCCGAATTTTTTACTTTTAGAAATAATTTTAAGTCTCAATTCTTTATTCCGTGGTAAAATGTAGGTCATCCAATTCTGTGTGCTGAATATAGATATACTTTCATCCGTTTAGGAACCTGTACTATAATCATGCAATAACTAACTTTGAAATAACATAAGCTTATTTTATTAAGTGTCCGTACCGAAGCGGAACCCTATACAGGAACCCAGTAGATTATCCAATATCAATCAATTAGTAGGAGAGGTGCCTCCGACCAGCTCTGATCCACCACGCGCCAGGATGCGGGTGAGACTCAATGGAGAGGACTTCCTCCTTCAGCCAGGAGCCATTGGAGTATTCGTTAGTTATTATAATGAACTAGCTGTTCTATAGAACTAGCTGCCCGCCTGCGACAATCTCGTGTTACGAAAGTTTCTCCTGAATAATACTTTTTCTTGAAAAAAATATTCTATTGTGCTAATTCAGGTTTTAAGTCAAAACTGTCCGTTCAGCTGTTTTTGTGTGATTGAATAATACTAATAACTAATAATACTAATACTAATAACTTCTAATAATAGAAATATGTTAGAAAAAGTATATTAGAAAAATCCTTAGTAAAGCGGTTTTTGAAAATGTAAAATAGTAAAGTTTTTTAGGCTCTATCTAACCTGAATCTGCATAGTAATTTATAAACTCAGCAATGTCATAAGTAACTTGTTGTTACCGGACAGCAAGAAGGGTTTAACTACACTTAAATTACAATAAAATAAACTGTTCTGAGAAAAATGTATTATAGGTTCATATCTGTCCAGCGACCAAATTAATTTTTCACTTGTTTTTGCTTCTCGTAGCTTGACAACAACATTGACTAAACAGAAGTCAATAAAAACTGTAGCAACAACATCAATAATGATGCAATTACTGATCCCAATAGGTTTGCTAGTTATTAACAAGTGTTGCTCGACTTCGCCACGCGTGCGCCACGCGCCGGCGCACCTGGTCAGCGTGACTACCACGGCAGTGACTACTACTAAACATGGTTACACCGAAGTGAAGATCAAGTTCCTTTTAAAATCCAAAATTTTTCCTCAAAAAAATATTCACAGAAATATGACTACTTTACACTAAGATATTACTAGCTGCTTGTTTGCGTCTAGATCTTTTTTTTTTTCAATTCAATTTATTCAATCTATACACAGTCAATACATAGCCGTCACAGGTTTAAAATAATATAAATATAAAAGTCAATAATCCAGCAATAATCAATAAAATAATAGTTCATCAATGTCAATACCAAAAATACCTATAAGTAACCTAAGAGCAAGTACTAAGCTTTAGTAATTAGCCTACAACTATGTCATACATATCTAATTATTTAATATGTCTAATATAACCTATACTACTTTGGTCATTTTTTATCATCTCTATATAAGCATGTATATGTGATTTCTGTGAATTTAGTCAGCGTGCAATTAAATAAATCAATGTCTCTCGCAACTTCATTTAAAATTCTTAGTGCCGTGATTAGTGGAGAGTGCTTCAGTATATTCGGCACAAATAGAAAAGAAGTGCGTACTTTATTGCCGAAGACCAATATCTACTTACTTCTTGTCGTTGAACCAGCGGAGTAAGTAAACTCTTCGTCCAAGGCTACGGCCATAGGTACCTATGTCGTTGAACCAGCGAAGTAAGTAAACTCTTCGTCCAAGGCTACGGCCATAGGTACCTATGTTTTCCCGCAGTACAAAATCGATTGAGTTACAAGATATTTATTATTACGGGGAAACTTCTTCAGTTCACCTTTAAGGGGAATTTATTATTATTATTAAGTATTATTATTATATTAAGGACAGGCTGATAGATCCTATACAGTTCAGTGTTGGTTATTATTTATTTATGAATTGCTTGTTTTTTTTTTTTTTCAAATTAAATTATAATGAGTAAGGCACTGTTTAAGTGACCATAATATCACAGTTCTTTTATAATTTATGCGATTCTTGAAGTGAAAAAATAATGCTAAATTCTAAAATAGTTTGTTAATAATTCACTTTCGGGTCCCTTTCTGTGACCGAAGCCTTTTAAGTATGAGCGGAACTTTAGACAGATGGAAAATACAAGACTTTAGTGTTTATTATCGTTACGCGGGTAGAATCAGTCAAGTATCTTCCACACTAAGTGGTAATAACAATCCACAAAACTATGAGTCTGAGTACCCCTTGGTCGTCGTCCCCATGATAACAAGCAATTTGGGTTCCGCACATTACGGCGATATGCTCCAATAAAAGGTGGGAGGGGTCAGCATGCTCCCAACAACTCCATCACAAAAAAAAGAGAACAAATTCATTTGATAAAACGCAATGTACTTTTTTACTGCAAAATAAATTGTTACTGAGAAACATTAAATTTGATGCGTCACTTATTTTGTCCAAATTAAAACTCGCAACCTAAATTAATGCTGCTGCTGAAATAGTTCTAACATTTTTAACCCCTATAACACAAATAATAAAAAAACGGAATTGACAAAAAAGTCTATAGGCATAATTATCGAACCTACTCAAAAAGTTTCACGAGAATCGGTTGAGAAATGCGACCTGTAGAGGAAAACATCCACCAAATAAAACATTTTTGCCCAAGTTCAAACGGATTAAATAATTCAATGCAGGCGAAGCTGTTAGCTTTTTTATGAAGAAATAATGAATGGAATACAGTTGAAAAAAAAACAATAATTGCATCATGACGTGTGCTTACATTTAGAAAATATTAACAAAAATAGTTTCCTATCAGCAGAGTTGCTCTCCTTAGCTCTCCTTAGTTAGTCAACCAATGTTTGGAGATGTGCGAAATGGCCCGGCTGTGGCGGGAGGGGAGGCAAATATTTGGACGATGTAATCGCTCTGGGAGCATCAGGGCGGCGCGGGAGTTTGCCATCACTATGACAACTCCATAAATAAATATAAATCTACTGCAAATGATAAATGAAAATGAAACAGGTTGGTGTTACCCGACCGAGTGAGCGGAGTGTAAGAAAAGGGTAACATGATGCTTGAACAGATTTTTTTTTTGAGAATTTACAAAATAATTTCCAATGACAAAGCTACTCAAATAACATTTTTATTCAGGTAGATCTAGCTAAGTAGATCTAGGTTAGATCTAGCTAAGTAGATCTAGGTAGATCTAGCTTAGATCTAGGTAGAGCTTAAGGTCTTCTAGCGGTCCGCCCGCGGCTACGCTCGTGTTATGTAAGATTTTCCCGTTTGAATAAGACTTTCCTATGTATTTATTTACTATACATATATTAATCCAGGGTCTAAACTACATATCTCCATTCCCCGTTCAGAACTGAGAACTTTAGGCGTACAATCGGGACAAACATCCAAACATACATTTTCATTTTTTTAAGATGCTGCGGAACGGTACATGAAAGAAACAAATCATTTCTGTCAAGTCTAATGTCACAATATAGTCTTAAAGTTAGTGATGTGTTTTTATCTACTTATAAACATACTGTTTGATTAGATTTCTCTCTTCATTTTGTATCTCTTCGTCTTGGGAAGAAGAACACATGTTACAACCACTAATCAATCGCGTAATTCCAAATCCTCGGACAAAGGACGCAAAAATTGTGCAAAACGCGATTTTTCCTCCAAAATATGTGGACAAAGGCTGCAAGGGCGACTTAGCGCTTTGTTGTGGAGGTCGGCCTTAAGCCTATTAGCAATCTCCTCCACCCGACAATAGGTGGGCGTATTGGCTGGGGATATTGATTCGTTGTATCATGAAAACTTTTTTTTTTTTTTTATTAGACACCAACAGATTACATATTTTATCATTACAACTATTACACTACAATGTACTGTATCTGATACATTTACAGGTGCTTGCAGCGTTCACAAAAATAGGTAGTCTTATACTGAATAAAAAATATTAAAAATGTTAAGATAAAACTTAGTAAAGTATCTAAAATTAGGTTAACAGTTTATTTAATTATATGTTGCACATTTCAACGTCATTCTTGTGATTTCAAAAGAATGTATTTTTTGACAAGAGCCGTTTTTTCAAACAATTTTTCTTTATAATTAATATGTGACTTCAATCAGATCCGACTGGTAAGCGAGATGAACCCAACCAACGAAAGAGGAGCCTGCCTAAAAAGAGCGCTCACTCCAAATACTAGTTAGTGGCTCTGTGAGCTGTAGACCTCGCGAGTCTGTATAATATCTTTTCAAATTTTTTTTCTCGACTTAAACATCCCCAACCCTTTTAAAGTTTATTTTATTTTATTTTATTTCATTTTATTTTGTTTTATTATTTATATTTTATTTTATTTTAAGAAATAGGTAGAGGAAAACAGCCTCAGCGGTAGACCTTGTAAGCTGGCAACACCCATAACTCCGTCATTTTTTAAAATTTCCAAAATTGACTCGACAAAAAAAAACGATTAATTTATCGAACCTGTTTACAAAATTTCACGAGAATCGGTTGAGAAACGCGACCTGTAGAGTGAAACAAACAAACAAACAAATCCACAAACAAACAGATGGACATACAAAAGCAAATTTGGCCAAGCTGAAACAGAGACGCTTCGCTCGCTCGGTCAATAAGCAGGAATGTAGAGTTTTTTTTTTCATGTTTTATATATATAAGTAAAGATAAGTACTATTAAAAAAAGCATTTATCAAAAAAATTCATCTCAACAACACAAAATAATATTACAAAGCTAGTCTTATGATTAAAGATTTCTGACGCGTCGCTCGTCTTTTGTTCCTCTGATGATCAATTTTATTAGGAAATGAACTTACAAAAAACAATTACCAGCAAACACATAGGTTTACCCGGTAGATGTGTGTGTTATTATTATTAATTACCAGCAATATTACCAGATTCCTCGCGACGACGACGTTAGAATGGAATGCTATAGTTCTTTGGATAAAGCAGACAGATGTATTTTATATATTAACACCTCTCCAAGTATAAATAAGTCTCTATTCCTTTTACACAATAATAAATATCTTATCTTTAACCAGCGCAATTCCGCAGACTCATTCAGTCGGATATCCTCGCTTTCAATGTCGTGTCATTCATCATTATCGGTCGACTTGCTTGCAGAATTAACACCGCGGAGCTGTCACAATAGACCGGAGGCTGACTGTATCTATGGTCGGGGACTTGATTGTCGAATAAGCCGGGAGTCGATTGTACAATTTCGGTTCCGGTTCTGAAAGGAAGGCAGTGTTAGGATCTTGTAATCTTGTCTTTAAAACCCATAAGAAGTGTTAAGACGAAGACAGGTTAGTTTAAAAATATATACTAGATTCGATATGTTGCATATTGAAATGAAAAAGAAGAATTGTCTGCTTTATCAATAAACTGAAGGAATGTTAGCACTTCGTTAGTATTTTCTGTATGAATTGACCTTTACCTAATTACAAATCTTTATTTAAAATCGACTGCTGTACCTTTTTAGGGTTCCGTAGTAAAAAAGGAACCCTTATAGTTTCGGTCTGTCTGTCTGTCCGCGGCTTAGCTCAGAGACTCTTAGTACCAGAAGGGTGTAATTTGGCATAGATATACATATGAATCATGCCGACAAAGCTGAAGAATAAAGTGTTAAAAAAAAATTTTTTTTAGCGTTCCTCTGGTACACGTCAAGAGGGGGTTATTTTTTTTTTCACGATTACCTTATAGTGTGAGGTATCGTTGGATAGGTCTTTTAAAAACAATGGGGGTTTGCTAAGACCATTTTTCGATGCTAGTGTAAGTTTTAGAAATAATCCATTTTAAAGTGCTTATTTTTGTTAGAGTCAAGTTCCCCCCCCCCCCCCCTCTACCAGCGAAACCGTTGTATATGGAAACGTGAAAAAAATCATGGTAGTAGTGTATATGATGAATTTAAAAGGAAAACTATCAACATCAAGTAGGCTTTACAGGTTATCGAATAATAGACCAACTTATAAAAAGTACTAGTACAAGTAAGAAATTTGGTACTACAAAATATCATAGACAAATATTTTGATGAATGTTACAAGGCTGTAATTTGGCATGGACATACATATTAATTATGCCGTCAAAGCTAAAGAATCAAATCTTAAAAAAAAAAAATTTTTATGGTTCCTCTGGTACACGTGAAGTGGGGGACTATAGCTTTAACTTAGTTATAGTATTTAGTTTTCATCGCCCTGTGTAGGTGGGCCCGTTTTTATTATATATACATAAATACTAGCGGTCCGCCGGCTCGCGTTGTATAAGATTTTCCTGTGGGAATAAGACTTTTTCTCGTAAAAAGTATCCTATGTGTTATATCAGGGTACAAACTATCTGTATTCTAAATTTCATCCACGAAAGAGTAAAAAACAACCATCCATACATCCCTACTTACAAAATTTCGGGTTTATAATATAAATAAGGAAATTTTTTATCATTACTTATTAGCTCCGTGTGCTAACTTCTGCATATTAGGCAACTACGGAACCCTACACTTTGCGTGGTCTGACACGTGCTTGGCCAGTTTTTTTATATACTCACCGGCACATATTCTAACCGCCCACCCTTGTATTTCGGGTTAATTTTAAACTACGTTTATTGTTATACATTACAATTGATTTATTGATTATTTTACGATAAATTAAACACACTTAAATAAACGTTAAAGTAACTACTTTTTAACTAACATCAGCTGTAATTAATAGAATTATAAAGAATCACGAATATTCCCTGAAAAAAAGGGTGGGCGATTAGTTGTGCCGGTGAGTGTATATTATTAATGTATTTGTACACAAGAATATCCATTCAAGAGATGAAAGCCGGTGAATCTTGTACAGGTGATAAATCAAATATATACTGCTGGCTAACGATTGACTCGTACGAAATCTACATAGAAGTTTGCAAAAGAAAAGGGCGTCGGACGACACACCGGCTGTGAGTTATACTTTACACACTAGCGGTCCGCCAGCGGCTACGCTCGCGTTGTGTTTCCCGTAGTAATAAGACTTTTTCCCGTAAAAATTGTCCCAGGTTACAAACTATGTCCATTCCAAATTTCAACCAAATCCGTTGAGAACTTTAAGCGTGAAGGCGGAACAAACATCTAAAATATTAGTGTGATGTGATTTAAGCAACCACCTTCTCCTTAACCACCGAAAAAATAGTCATTGAATTGTAATCCTCACTCGGTGGTAATATAATAAACTGTATTAACGATTTGATATGTGCCGACGCCCACAAATAGAGCCTAAATACAATGTCCGCCCGTCGTCGTCTGTCCGCCGTCCGTCGTCGTCCGTCACAAAGGCGGTTGTTAGAGGACTTCCAGACAGTGTGTCGCCGGACCAAACGGAAATACTTTTACTCAAAGTCCTTTTCAATAGAATCCGGCAATAATGTAAACAAACCAATTTAAACAATCCGTAATTACTTACATTTGAGTATCAATCCTGATCATATCCACTATTTAAGGAATCATACATTCTTCTTACAATCATTTCGTCCCCCTTCTTTATAATAGTTATTTTATTAACAAATACTCGGAAGACAAAACTTTCAGTAATTTGTAAAACTGCTATATTAATAATTTTCCTCATCAATCTCCTTTTTTAACCGACTTCAAAAAAGGAGGAGGTTCTCAATTCGTCTGTATTTTTTTTTTTTTTATGTATGTTATTAGATATCTCCGCCAATTGCTAACCGATTTTAATAATTCTTTTTTCATTCGATTGGATTTACTCTCGAGGTGGTCCCATATTAATTTCGTCAAGATCTGATGGTGAAACATGAGGTAAAACTTGGAAATTCCTCAACAATGTAGCATTCGCGTCGTTATTCGTCTATTCTTTTAGTCATATCTCAGTCAGTTTTCAACCGATTTTGATGATTCTTTTTTCATTCGATAGAACGTGCTTTAGGGATAGATCCATACCAATTTTGTTAAAATCTGATGATGGAATAAGAGATAAAAGCGGAAACTCCTCAACCAGTGATAGCAACATGCATCGCGCGCGATACCGTTTGTGATGGAATGTTGCTAGGCAACGAAATAAATTTGTTTTGTCAGTTTGCTGAAAATCTACGTTTCCCTTGTTCCATTTATTCGATTTTATCACATTATTGGCGACCGTGGCAGGGCAAGAACCTGCAATCTTCGGATATTGTATTGGAAATCACAAATAATTTAGCTTCTATGACCGAGTGGTCGAGTGTTTTAATCTTTTTACGGAGGTTTCGGGTTCGAATCCCGGTGAAGACACTCTTAAACGAAAATGTCCTTGTGAGACTTTCTCCAGTTTAGTGTGGACATTGCTGCCTGAATCACCCGATTGTCTGAAAAGAAAGATTATTCCGTGCTTCGGAAGGCACGTTAAGCCGTGTGTCTCGGCTCTAATATCTACAGAAGGCGTCGTTACTCGATCTAAGTCAGTGGGTTTTGACAAGGGCCCAGTACTATATTAATTGTGTGACCAGGGTGTGTGAGGTTGGTTGTCGACCTTATAATCCACAATATGAAGAAAAAGAAGAAGCCAGCTTACGTTCACTATCTGTAATCAGCTAACGATAGACTTTCAAGATACCATCTCAAACCTGAAACTCCTTACGAATAGCCCAGGTATCGGGGTAAACTGTAAGCTTATTAAGAGGGAAGAATCGTGCTCGTCCATACAAAAAGAGAAAACGTTTTTCCACTTCTATATATATTTTCCAATCTCCATGATTTTTTAGTATGTTATTGACACAATGAAAGACTAGGTTTATAGTTTTAGCTTTTTTCAAAATTCGCAATAGATTCAAACTTATATAGGCACCTCAAGTAACGTAATTTTTTTGATTAAAACTGTGTCAAAGTGATTTGTTGAAATTTAGTAATTGCAAACCGTTTTCTCCCGAAGTGGGAATTTCATCAAGAAAAGTATCTATTGTCGGCGAGCTGCAACGCTCTCGCTCTCTCTCTCCTGGGGGTATGAGCGCACGAGCGATAGCAAATGTTTTCCTAAATACATATTTCGTTAGGATCGCGAAGCTATTCTTTCCTCTTAGCATTGTCAGTTTAGTGGCCAGCTGGACTACCAAATGACCTCTTACTTCGTAGCCTCTTACCCAGTTTAACTTATGTTATTTTCGAAATTATTATATAAACAACTAAACGCGGTTGCAAAGCACGAAAGACGCAGTCTAAACTAAGCAAATACCAATAGAATATCTTTGTACTGAAACTGTTAAATAACAAAACCTAGCTTTGGATAATGAAGAAAAATAATAGAAAATGTGTCGCGGTTAGGATTAATTACTTACATAAAATATATTGAATAAAACACTGAAAATCATAAAATAAAAATAATTTTAACAAAAAAATAGAAACCTCCTTCAAATTGCCTTATATGGTTATCTCCACTAAAAAGTAACAAATAAAATAACATTCCAGATGGAACATGAAAAAAAATATTGCCAATATCCTCAATTAAATAGATAGGTAGTGTATTAAGTAAATATTTAGAATTTTGTACTTCCTTTTGGAGTCGGTGCCAGCCAAAAAATCGTCGATTAGTCGTGGGCAACTGTTTTAAGTCGTCGTCGTCGTTAAGTCAGTACATATTTCTATATGACTATCAATAAAATTTTTTGATAGTCTATAGCGTCCACTACACTACTCGCGAAGTTGATCGAAGTAAGCTGAGGACGAGAGTATAGAGAGGCACTTCGTGCAACTTCGGGCTTCACTTTTACACCAATTTGACACTTCGTGAGACTTCGTCGAAGAACTTCGGACGAGAGTGTAGTGGGCGCTTATGATATAAATGTTTTGTTGTGCTGCGCGGGATGCAATGCTGCACCCGACCAAACGCAGAGATAACGACAGGAGCGACTACCAAGAAAGTCCGGGTAGGTTTCATTCGATAAATAATTAATACTCGTAGTTTCGTCATCTTCAATTTTTGGCTGGCACCGACTCCAAAAAGAAGTACAAAATTCTAAATATTTACTTAATACACTACCTATCTATTTAATTGAGGATATTGGCAATATTTTTTTTCATGTTCCATCTGGAATGTTATTTTATTTGTTACTTTTTAGTGGAGATAACCATATAAGGCAATTTGAAGGAGGTTTCTATTTTTTGTTAAAATTATTTTTATTGTCTTTAGAAAGTTAGTGTCAAAAAATTATCTTGTTTATATTATTGCCGGATTCTATTGAAAGATTAAATCCTACAGTGTTAAATCCTTGTTATACGTTTTTATAGCATTGTCAAGTCTAAGTTTTAGGCATTCGCCAATCGGAAATATGCGCGTCGTTGGTGTAGTGGCTAGAGATACTGATTCCGAGAAACGCGGGTTTGATCCCCACTATCATGTACCAGTGTGTTTTAGATTGATTTTTAACTTACATTTTTATTCTTACGCCGTGCACTCCTGGCGGAGTAGTCGTGGTCATGGATCATCTTAAGATTAGCTGCGGCTTTAGCGATACTTCTCCATCTTTCTCTATTCACAATCTAGTAATCTAGCACAATCAGTGAGGTAACACTTCGTAGACGATTTAATGAGGTCTGTCCATTTGTGGGTCAACGCTCTTACATAGAAAGAATACATCATTGTAAAGAACAGAACCGCTCACGGTGGAAACCTATGGGGGATGCCTATGTTCAGCAGTGGACGTCTTCCGGCTGAGATGTTGATGATGATGAAGGAAACCTTGGAACTTCCTCAAAAGAAGCATGGTTGACTAAGGCCTGATAACCAAACATACAAAGATCCAAACATACTTTCACATTCAATTTTATAATATTAGTGTGATGTGATTAAAGGGCGTCCGTCACAGACGGTTAAGATACGATATTATAGTACGAGGCAGCCAGCTGTCTCGTCGCCATTCACTTTGTGTGCCAAGCGGGGGTCAAGCAGAATGGCCGGCCACTGATTGATTCACCATTTTGTTTAACCCCCACTTTGCATAAATGTGAATTGCGACGAGAGAGCTGGCTGCCTTGTGCTATAATATCGTATCTTAACCGTCTCTGACGCCCTTAACCCTAGGTATCCACCTCACCTCAACCCCCTCCAATGTGTTTTAGAACTAATTACGACATTCTCGGCTACTGAACTGTTAATAAGTATTTGCGTGTCTGTGCGTCATAAAGTCTAATAGGTACTCCTCGTGTCGAGAACTCCATTCCGCGGCGCGTGCGCCGGATATTGGCTTTCGTTCGCATCGGCATCGTGAGAACACATCTATTAAACTGAATCAAACACTTGATTCTTTGCCTCGACGATTGAAAACAATTAAAAAATATATACACACACATAATATCACGCTCATATCCCCAAAGGAATGAGCAGAGGGGTGGGCTAATATATAGGCATTTTTTGATTCGTCAAAGTTATTTTATAAAAGCCAAGGACGAAATAAGTTAGTTCACGGTTAGCAGTAGTTAATATTCCTTGCTTCTGAGTGTTATTTGGGTCAACTATGAATAATGCGTTTATCGTGCTTCAGAAAGCATCTTACTATTGTCACGTTAGAAGAGTGGCGTCTTAAAAGATCTGAAAATGGGCTATCTAAATTTATCACGCAAGCTACATTGCGAAAAACCATGGATGATTAAAAAAGTATTTTTGATAAAAAAACCATTTATTTCTTAATCACAGATAAGGATAAGGATAATCTATAAATAGAATCTCATCTACTCTAATCCAAACAGCTATTAAAAGAAACAGCTAACAAAATCATTCAAACAACTCCCTAAACAAACTCAATAAAAAATAACTCGAAACAATATGTCCACTCAAATTAGTTAAACAGCGAAACAAACTAACTATTACCCTCCCCAACCGTCAGCCGACCGATTAACTGGCCCCGGTTGATAAACCCCAGTTAATAAACCCTGGGTTAATAAAACCCCGGTTAACGCGAGGGCGCGGTAATAACACTCCGACAAGCAAATCATGTAAAACTCACGAGAAAATCATAACGAGCCGAGACATAGAATGAAGTGTTGTAGACAAGACACCGCGCAAGAAGTTTCATATCTTTAGAGGTTTGTTTGGTAGAGAATGCTTGTCGTATTTCACTTTATTTTCATCTTATCTTTAAAAATATAAAACAATCATGGAATTAACTTTATACATGGTTACGGCCGTTGATTTGATTTGATGGTTAAAGAGGCTGTCATGAATAAAATTAGAAAATGGTACTATACGACATTGCCATAAAGTCACTTTTCAAACATTATTTATTAGTATACCTACTCTTCGCGATATTGTAGTGTAAGTATTTTTTAAATCATCAAATTGTATCAAATTATTCAAACACAGGAAAATATTGTTAAACGCGCTCATTATCTTTTGCTCTAGCTTTTTGTAAATGTTGAGATGGGTATATAATGTGGATGGACAAACTTCCACCCTTCGTTTTATTAGCTAGTTTTGAAAAAAATGTTTGTGAAAATCTTACTTCGATTTTTTTATTTATCTAATCTTTCATTTTATTTTTAAATTTTAATCAGAAATCAGATTTTTTATTCCAATTGACATTTTACATAATATTTTCTCAGTCATAACTACCTTCAGTCTTCAATTACCCTTGCGGGCTTGTCTCAAGTTTCCTCATTGGACTGCAAGTAGGTAGTTCCACCCTGCTCACCCTTCTACGCTACTTACTCTCCAGAGGTCGCTCGCAGATTTATTTTATTGTTTCGCCCCTCGGCGCCTCCAGGGGTTGGCTGGAGGGAAAGGCCGACGCAATATGCTCCTCATGAGGATCCTCGATCGGGCCCATTGTGCGCGGGAGCGGGTCGAGAGCGCCGCCGGTGTTCGTGTGGTAATTAACAGATGGCTTCCAATTTTAAAAAGGAAGCATATTTTTTTAAAACTAGCTTTTACAAGAAGAATTTGCAGTAAGGGAAATTAGGGATATACTGGCAATGTGACGTGGCTAAACTTGATGAAGAGTGTAATAAAAAATTATAACGTCTTGAACAGTCTAACTAGATTGTTTATTACTTACCTACGTTGTTTGCTTTAGTATTTTTTAAAACCGATAAAGAACTTAAAAAATAGGTTTTACTTACACAGATCCTAGTAGTCGTTTATAGTGGAAATTTAGTGTAGTCCTAGCAGGTGATGAATGAAAATATTAATTAAAAGCCGTTTAATATCTGTACATAATTTAATACCATTCATATAATATTGCAATTAAGTTCAAATAAGGAATGGATAAAAACATTCGAAGTGAGTACGACAAATGCTCGGTATAAGGTATATTTAAATCCTACTTTTCGACAAAGCAAATATGGTAATTCATCAGACCTATGCATAGCTTTAAAATATTATCCTATTATATAATTATTTACAATCACAAATTCTTCCTACGTAACATAAATAAAGCTACTTTCGCTAAATACAGGATTTATGTACAGTTTCGTTAAATTCCGTGAACACGCAAGCGCAAGCGGGTTATCAACATTATACGCATTTATGCGAAATATTTTACAGTTTGACTAGTTGATGCCCTTTTTGTTAATATCCGGACACTTTTTATATTGAACCCGCTTCAGTTGCGTTTTATTAGCTACGACATGACGTCATCAAGTTTTATTTTATATGCACCAAAAAAAAAAAATATTTAATGAGCGTTCACAGACAAACATACTACCGTTTACAGATATACTCATAGATTAAACAAATCTAGCCGATCGAAATCTCTTTACCAACTTGTAGTTTTATTTTGGAGTGTGCGAGCTTAACACTATTGAATGTTTGGCTTACCATAATATATTTACAATTATTTACAACATACTCTCTACAAATGTATTTATGGAACATCTAAATTATCCTATTTTTTAGTAAGTACCATTCTCACTGCATAATACATACTATAAACTTTCATAATAATAATCATTATTCAAGACGATCCATTTTGTTACCGAGAAACTAAGGTTTAATACGTTAATGGAAATGTGTATAAATAATCTGATAATGAGTTATTTTACTTGATCGAGAGAAAGCATTTTTTCCCGGAATCATAATTACAATTCAATATGGCAATTACTACTCTTCCCGTGGGTATCGTAAGAGGCGAGCGCTCTCTGATACAGTAACCTTTTAATCTGCGATCTCCAACCCGCCAAGCGTGGAGATTATGGCAAAACCCTCCACTTAAGTGGAGGAGGCTCATAGTCCAGCAGTGGACTGTAACGGGCCGTTGATGTTGATGATGGCAATTACTATTTAATTTAATGCATTTATTTCTATATTACACAAATTCCTATTCAATTCTCTCGTTTGCACCATCAAATCTTCGGTTCAGGTAGTTTCCGGGTCACAATAGGTTTGAAAAGAATGTGTTTGGCGAAGTCATTCTTGTAGAGTCTAATATCCTCGGATAGGATTGTCCTAGGAACGGTCTGAAGGCAACCCTCGGGCTGTCCTCCTGATTTGTAGCTTCCTGAGTGGATTCATCCTGAGTATCCAGCGATGAGTCATTATTTATTACCCCAAGGTGCAGCTTTCTCGTATGCTTCTTCAAATCAAAGTTTCTACAGAATCCCTTCGCGCAAATACTGCAAGTGAACGGTTTCCTTTCGTTGTGCGTGTGCATGTGGAAGGTCAAGTTGTAGATCTGGTGGAACGCTTTGTTGCAGATGGAACATTTGTATGCTTTCTCTCCGCTGTGAGTCAGTCTGTGGTTCTTATAATTTCCTTTTTGGTGGAACCCTTTACCGCAGTATTCGCAGACGAAAGGCTTGTAGCCAGCGTGGATCCTTGCGTGGGTGTTCAGTGTCGAAGATCTGTTGAAAGCTTTCCCGCAGGTCAAACATTTATGAGGTTTTTCGGATGTGTGTATGATTTTATGACGACACAGAGTCGACGCTTGCCGGAAGCCTTTGCCACATATTTTACAAACGAAAGGTCTGGCTCCAGTGTGCACGGGCATATGTCTGGTCAGGTTGTAATGCGCATTGAACACTTTACCGCAATCGGAACAGGCGAAAGTTTTACTTTTAGCTGGAGAAGAAGTAGGACCTGTCGTTGAAGAAACCGTGTCGACAGCTGGAGGCCTAGGACTGGGAGGTCTTTGAGGAGAAGCCGCTGGAGGAGGCCTCGGAAGCAACTGGTGGGCGTACGTCAACGATACCAGATCTGGCCCATAGTACAGTAGAGGATAATGAGAGAACTGTCTTCTAGCCGTCGGGATGTACTGTTTGAACGCGGAGTCGAGGAGATGCGCTCCGTAGGACAAGAAGTTGGGGTGGGCGAGTGGCTCGGGCGAGGTGGACTTCTTCCTGGTGTCGGGCTCCATGAGGCGCGCGATGGAGAAGTTGAGGACCGGCGTGGGAGTGTCGGGGGACTTGGCTCTCTCGGGCGAGGACTCGCGAGGACTGTGCGTGGAGGACTGGAATGGCTGCATCTTGGTTGCTCTGGAAAGAAAAAAGCCTTCTCAATTACTCTTGTCGTTTCTTTCGTCTTAAAGTCAGTGGTTTTGTAACCTTATTTTTATCTGAATAATATCTCAAAATGCTTAAGTTTACAGTTTAAGTCTGTAATAGACGTGTAAGGCCAATGATGATATCAGAGTCCCGCTTAAAATAACGTTTATTTTCTAAAAGGAAAATCCTTCTGGAAAAACGATTCGTTCGTTCAGAAAAATCGTTTACAATATTTTTGCGTTATTTTGCATCTAGCACCGCCTGCAGTCTTAGAGCCTGCAGTACGCAATCACCCTAAAACCACAGCACTCCCCAGTACAAATTGCTAGAACAAAACCCGCTGCCAGGGGGCGTGTCAACCCTCCCTCGACTCCAACAATCAAAACAAAAACAACCCGATTTAATGCTAAATCTACAATCTCACACGAAACGCTGGGGATGCTTACAAAGACATATTTTTATTTAATTGGTGTCTTGTGGCGATCAACTGGAGTAAAACACGCGCGTAGTTTTCGGCCACAGAATAAGAAAATAGCACTAGCGTAAATTTGCTATAAGCTGATAGACTGATTCAATGTTTGTTTGGACATTGACCACCTCCATGATCTCCTTCTTCTTCATCGTATGGGCTGTAAGGTCGACAGCCAGCCTCAAACCCTATTGCCAATGTTATAGAGCCGCCAAAGGCCACTAACATGGTTCGTGTAGCAACTAGATAGTAGCTGGGACCAACGGCTTATCGTGCCTTCCGAAGCACCTTTCTTTTCCGACAATAATGATTCAGCCTGCAATCTCCTAACTAACCTGGGGAATGTCGCACAAAGAGATTTTTGCTTGACAGTGTCCACACCGGGAATCGAACCCGGAACCTCCATAATGAGCGACGAAATCTCGACCACTCGGCCACGGAAGCTGTTAACCTCCACGATGACATTGGTGCCGGTCTGCCTGCATGTAAAGTATGTATATAAGCTGTTAGGAAAGTTTTAGGATATTATTAGTAATATAGTTATATACATTATACCCATGTAAAGAGCAGAATGAAAGGTATATACAGACATAAACAATTTGTTCAACATAAAACGCGAGACCTAATTGAACTATGTCACAATGTGTTTTGAAATTTCGCGAAAACATGTGCGCTTTGGAAGATGAACCTGCACAAATAAGGATTTTAGGAGGCTTAACCTTCTCAGTCGTTAATGACTTAAATGAGCTTTAACAAACTTTAAAGCAAAATAAAAGGAAACAGGAAACCAAACTTAAAAAAATAAGATTAATATTTATTTGTCAGAATTTACGTCGTTTCAGCAATAGGATAAGGTAATGACTACTGATCGTAAAGAATTTCTAGATCTGTCCAGGTCATGCTCATTTAGAGCAAAAGATATTAACCTATTTCACCTAGAAGTCAAATGAAATGAAGTCTGTTATTTTTCAGGTTTGAAATCACTGATTTGTATATAAGCCTCCATTTTCTTTGAGAGTTCTAAAGGTACAACCCTTAATGCCTAGGTACCTACTTATATTTTGTTTAACTAACTTTCTTGCAATATAAAATCAAAATTGCAGCATAGAAGTGTAAGGGCCAGGTGCTAGTGCTAACTGCGAGCAGATTGTTGCCGCAACAATATGCGCGCGCGTTCCCCAGCGCGTATTGTGCGCGCGCATTGTTTTCGTATAAAATTACTGCTTTTATTTCTTTAGAGCACTTATTTTCGTTGTTCTCTTTGAGAGCGGCCGTTGAGAACCGGAAGCGGAGTCAAAGTGACGGTTTTAGTAATAAGCGGGGTCAAATGGCATTCGCTCGGTGATTTTTGATGTAATCACAGAACTTAATGTGTTCGCCTTTTGAAGTGGACGGGATATCGACATGAGAGACTTATGTCAGCTGGAACCGGTATAAGTCTCGAGGCAGCAATAAGCCCGCCTGACTACACACTTCTTAATTTTTACATCCTTTTTATTTCATGTCTGTAAGTTTGTCTTTAATTTTAAAATACTAAAAATATTGATACGTTAAACTCTCGCGTTGATGTCTTTTACATGAACAAATCTTCCTGAATGTTTTGAGTTAGTACACTACCAGACAGTTTCTTTAATTTGTAATTTACGCTGGTCACTTTTGAAACTCAGTAGTTTCATAAAAATCCTTAATTCTTCACTTTCCCTAATTCTTAAAATTCTAATTATAAAACAACAAACGTTTTTTCGAACAAACCGCGACACCTTTGAAAGTTGTCATCAAACGGAAGGGTTCCATACAACCATCCCCTCATTACTCAGACGATATCCCGACAATAAGAGCGATTCTCCAGATCACCGGGAGGGACGTTTTCAAACGCTTCCTGACGCTCGTGAACGCTTTCCAATTTAGTTAAAACATACGAGGGCGTGTTCGAGGTGGAGATTCGTAATTTTAGATTTCAGATCCCTTTTGCTATTGTTTACTCGGTGATCGATTTCATGCATGCAAATCATCCTCATACCTAAGGCATAATTTGGATGCTATTTTTGAAAAAGAGAAGAATGCAATGTCTTCTTATTCTTCATCGGTTGTCGACAACGATCTCACACGCCGTTGTTTTTTTTTTATAAGTTAGATCCGCCAAAGACCGTTTATTTTGGTCACATTCATCATCATCATCATCATATCCTGGCCGATTTCGACTACAGCGACTGCATTGGTTGCGCGAACTAGGCTAATTCTCGCGCTCGTGTGCTCTTCAGTGACTGCAGCAGCCAACTTTGGTCCGCAGAGTGCGTCAGCACACAGGGCATGTCAGGACTCCATTAACATAGTTATATGTAATGGCTATGGGTGGTCTAGCCTTAAGGTCATCACGTTTGGTGTCGAGGTCTACTTTCTTTGCTCCTCGAAGTCATATAATTTATCCTCAATCAAACGTCTCCATTCTGAACGCTTCGCTGCTTGTCACATTAGTAATAAGGTGAAGACAAAGAAACGCCTCATTCATTTATTTATGCATGGCCGACACGGTCTATCACAGTATTATAAAAAAATCTGGCTCTACATTTTTCTACGAATTCTTAATGTTAGGCCCTGGCTTAGAATCCTGCCCATACGCTTGGAAACCAATTTAAAGGTAGGTAGTATGGAAGTCGACGGATCTGTACTTGACTCGCAAACCCGTAACTACCTGCATATGCTCGAGCCTCTCGATGGAGACAGTACATGAGCCGATAATTTATTAATCTTAATTATAGTGTAGTGTTGTGTGGTTTGTAAGGTCGACGACTGAGCCCAGAAACGCTGGGTGTCGAAATTATTAAGAGTCAACTCCAATAAATCAGTATGTATGTATGTAAACACTGCACAATTAATATCAGTCAGTTACTGTAAAATCCTTTAGTTATCCTGGCTGTAATGACCGAATTGCGGCGTAATTTCTATACTAATATTCTATGCCAAATTACGACAAATCGGCTTAACCATAATCCAAAGTACTTATTTAGAAATCCATAAATTGAGTGGGCAATCCAAGTCACACAGAAGCCAACATCTGTCACATCAAGACGTGATTACGACGCGTCGGGAGTCGAACCCGGGACCTGCCACCGACAGACGTCACGATTCGAACCACCCTCCGCGATACAGGGTGAGCTAATAAATAAGTGAATATTCTTTTAACCAATAAAAAAGTTGTTAATGTTTCTTCTTAGTCTTCTAGAGGAGTTAAAAGCTGAAAGCGAGAGGGTTGAAAGCTGAAAACAATAAATAATCATGTTTACTCATTGTGGTGGATGCTCTACATGCTTTTTGACTTTTGTTCTATGCCTTGTTTTTTCGTCTTGTTTATAAAGTCAAAGTCAAAAGTCAAAAATTATTTATTTCCATAGGATGTTATTCCATCACTTAGATCCGTCATTACATTTTTTTGGGTGAGTTCATTAACACAATGGCGGAATCTGTGGAGAAGAGCTCATTCTTATTTTTATGTTGTCAATAAAGAATATTGTATTGTATCAAATTGATCCAGCATAAACCTCCTTTCCAGACTAATTCTTTCCAAACATCACAGCCTGTATATTTATCAAGTAAGCATTTCAAGCACTCTTCTCGCTCGATCATAGGGTGAGTGCACTATTCGCGTCCCTTTCTCAATCAAATTGTATGTCGGCTTTGTGCTAGGCTGTGGTTGTTGACAGAGGTCATTAGCGGTGAGGGGGATGTAATACCAAATTGAAATAATCGAAATACTAACGACAATATTTATTTTTGGTCGATTTCAATAAGTTGTTCGACTTAAGTGCGTACGTATAGAACATTTGTTGACTTGAATGTAAATGTAAGTATGAGTGTTGTTTGTGAGATTTTATTATTAGTTTGTTATTGTATCAATTTTATATAGAAGACTTTTATAAAGGTCCCTCTTTTTCTTTTTTTTCTTTCTTTCTCTGTATCGATAAAAAAAAAAAATCTTTCTCTCTACCCTTGATAAAATGTAATATGTGACCTTCGTTATTGGCTATGTATAATTTTAATGTCACTTATTTAAGATATGTTTATGTGCTGTGAAGTGTCACTAATAATAAATAAATAGATAAAGTATAGGTATATCAAGGGCGTGTTGTGTGTAATTTAAAATTGCTGCTTGTTTCTATGCTAACGCTCCATCAAAATCATCATCATCCACCTACTGCTGGGTATAGACCTCAAAATACAAAATGTTTTTATATGTGTGTTTATAAAATATTGTTTATCTTTTACGCATTTAAAAATCTGACAGAGCTGACAAATATTTAGTTTGAACTTTTGAAGTTCGTCAATTTTAATTTAAAAGTTATAGATAGACAGTAAAAAACATAATCAGCGCAAAATGTGACTGCGCAGAACCGGATTCACAAATCATTATAGAAAAAAACGTCCAAGCAACCTGGGAAAGGCCGATCTCTACAATCCTATGTCAATTTCAAGTTCAAATCTATAAATTCAATTAAATCATACTTTAATATTGAATAAACACTTCAACCCACGAGCTTCTAAACGTCAAAGTCGTCAGTAGCTTCCGATCCACTCAGGCGCACCCGGCTGTCAAGTCTTCGCGAAATCCTTCCGACACGGAATAGTCGAACCAAAACCGAATATTCAAGGAGCCAAGTTGGAAAAGAAATTGTTGGGTTCTAACTCTAACTTGGGTTCTAAATTTACAATTCAGTAAGTTACCACCGCAGAAGCCCGCTCTATTTTGACAGTTAATATTATATTAGCTGCTTGCCGAGCTTAGTTGATGGATCAAGTTAGCTTGCTACTGTACTGGTCCAAGTATAAATGGGTCTTTAACCAAAATAAAATGGCAAGTTCATTTCATAAGTTGATTTCGTAGCACGGCAGTTTTTAACGATTTGTCATAGTTTTACTGAATGGTTTTTCAAGTCGGTGGAAGCGAATAGCTATAAAATGTGTGAGTGTAGTTTTTGTGACTAGCGACACAAAAAATACAAAGCTTCACTCTCTTGTTTTCTTCAAAATTGTGGGACTAAAATTGGCTTGATGGCTCAGCCAAAAAGTGGGATTATATCCATGTATCTGAATTTAAAGATCGTACAATCAAGATGATAGGTAAATGTCATCATGAATTTACAAAAAACTAAAATCTTTTGTGTAAACACAAAGCAGATCTTTACTGGAACTTGGCCCTTGCACTGTCGTGTGCTGGGATATTCGTGACGAGTATAGGACGTGACGTTAAGTGGGCAGCTTACCCCGCGCCCCGCACCCCGCACCCCGCACCCCGCTGCTTATATGGAATCTATACCTTCACACAACGCTCTATAGTGTTGAGTTCAGGTATACCATAAAAATATGTACCGCCTTGTTGAGGATTTTAAAATATACCCGACTGCAACATTCGTTTTGAGCATACTTTAAAAATGTGAACCGTCGTGTTAAGGATTTCAAAATATACCCAACCGCAACATTCGTTTGGGTCGGTATCAGATAAAGGGACGTTTATTTTATAGGTTAGAGATTGAGGTAAATTATACGAGAACAAAAGTGGATAAAAAACGTTTATTAGTTACTTTAAAAATAGGTAATTACAAGCTCTTGGCATGCCTGCAAGCAGGCATGGGGGTCACCAGATAACCTAACCCCGAAGGGTATGGCGGAGGGAGCCGAGCTCGCTTCGCTCGCCTGGCTCCCTCCGCCTTCCCCTTCTAACCTAATGTCGGGGTGCCCCGAACTCCCGTGCTCGCTACGCTCGCACCCGCCCTGACTTTGTATGCATTAGATGACGAGCCCTTGGCATGCCTGCAAGCAGGCATGGGGGCCACCAGATAACCTAACCCCGAAGGGTATGGCGGAGGGAGCCGAGCTCGCTTCGCTCGCCTAGCTCCCTCCGCCATCCCCTTCTAACCTAATGTCGGGGTGCCCCGAACTCCCGTGCTCGCTACGCTCGCACCCGCCCTGACTTTGTATGCATTAGATGACGAGCTCTTGGCATGCGATGGCTTCGTTGCGGTCGGGTATGTTTTAAAATACTTACGCGGGCGTATACTAAATCTGAATGTATACCCGATATCAACTCGCGCCAGTGACGTCACAAATGTTAGATAAAGGTACGCTTTATTGAAATGATTTTTGTTTACTGGATTTGAAAATATACCCGACGGCAACGCGGTCTCTGACGTCATGAGAGTTGTGTGAAGGTATAGATTCCATATAAGCCACCCCGCTAGGCGAGGCTAGACGAGAATTTGCGTACTCGCTCCAATGATCCTGTTATGCATATTTGGAGTTGGTTGATTCTGATTTAGAAAATATTGTTGTGAATAAACTCTGTTAGTTACGGGTTTTGAGTTTGATATATTATGAGCAGTTTAATGATTTTTTCATTTTTGTATATGTCATTTTTCTTCTTCATCGTGTAGGTTTACCTTACAGGTCGGTTTTTTATTGTTTTTACTACAATACAATAAAAAGTACTAAAGCACTAAATAGTACGTCAAAAGGCGGCTATTTATTTAACATACTACAGTAATTTAAGTTCCCTTTAATATCAATCTTTTAATTTTCGTGTCTATAAAAAAAAAACTAATCATGAATCGAAAACGGGTTGTTTCTTCTCCGGGGAACAGGACTTGCAGCGAAACACGCTAGGTAGATAGCGAATCTTGCTAACCCCCCTATCCGCAATGGCAGCGGAACCTTTGTTCGCGGAGCTTATCTCCGTGATACTCGGAACTCCGGAGATTTTGAAGTTTTTAGTCAACGCTTCACCGCGTCTCGGTGAACTGTTAGTTTCGGCCAAAGAGGCCCAAGATAGGGACTCCGCGTCCGCGTCCGCGTCCTCCCCTCCCGGCCCTTCAGGCAAGTCCGCCGGCCCTTCAGGCCAATCCACCTCGATTGTATTCGAGGAATCACCTCTTTCGCCGATGTCCGACGGGGACATCGCCGAATCTGCATCTTTCGTCGCCGCCGAGGCCTCCGATATGGAGACCGAGGACGGCTTCACCCAGGTGGTGCGTGGAAAACGCAACCGCTCTCCGGCTAAAGCCACCTCCCCGCCGCCTAAGGCTCAAAAGGTCCTGGGTAACTCTACCCAGGATCGCACAGTCCGCGCTCCCCAAACCAAGGGCGCACAGCCCTCCTCCCAGACACCCACTTCGGGCCGCAAACCGCCGCCCATTATCATTCGTGATAAAACCCGCTGGAGCCAAGTCTCCACTTCATGCTCGGCAAAAAAGATTGCCTTTACTTCCGCTTTAAATACCCCGTTAGGGATTAGGGTTCTCGTCCCTACGTCGGACGACTTCAGATCGCTGACCAAACTTTTGGATCAGCAAAGTGTGTTCTACCACACTTTCCCAACGGAGCCCGAGCCAAAGATTAGGGCTGTCTTTAGGAATGTTCCTAAAGAACTTACAGTCGATGAGGTCGCTGAAGACCTCAAAAGGCAAGGGTTTCCAGTCATTAAGGTGCATAGGATCAGGTCCGACAAAAATGATGTCGATTATGACCTGGTCCATGTGACCGTTTCTAAGTCCGAGGCCAGCAGGGAGATTTTCAAAGTCTCCACCATCTGCGGCCTCACCGGCATCTCGGGCGCTAGGCCCAAGAAAACCGGCATTCCCGGGCAGTGTCACAACTGCCAATTATTCGGCCATTCGGCACGCAGCTGCCACGCAAAGCCGCGCTGCGTGAAGTGCCTGGGCGACCACGGCACTTCAGGCTGCGAGCGACCAACTAAGGTCCACTCCAAGGCCGAGCGGGCAGCTGCTGGTCAGCCAGGTTGCGTTAATTGCAACGCCATCGGGCACACCGCTAACTTTAGCGGATGCCCTCGTCGTCCACACCCCATCATGAAGCAGGCCAAGCGCGAGGCTGCAGCAGCCAAGCGCGAGGTTGCTTCCTCCCCTTCAAAGGCCCTTAAGGCCTCTTCCCAACCCAAACCGCGCCCAGCCCCTAAGGCTAGCGCCGTCCCGGCTCCCTCTGAGCCTACCCCTACAACTACTTCGTCGGTAGACAATCTTCTACCGGCCTGGTCGAAGCCACTCAGCTGGGTGGGTCAGACCAAACGCAGCGACCCAGTCGCCGCGCCCAAGCCCTCATCTTCCGCCACTCCCGTGGCTCCCACTGCAAACCGCAGCTCCCCCTCGCAGGGGAACAGTGACGTTGCAGAGGCGGTGAAGCTGGTCTCCAGCTTCACCTCCCTCTTCAGCTTCACTGATATTCTGCGTTATGCAGACCATATCCGGAGCAATGTAGGAAACCCCGATGCCCTCCTCCAGGGTACTCTCCAATTCGCCCCATTAGTTCAAGCAATGGGCAGTTTCTCCCTACCCCCCCATTATGGATAGTACACCCTTTGTAGGTCGTACTAAACCCCGTCACCTTAAGTTAGGTTTCTTCAATGCCCAGAGCATGAACGGCCTTCGCGATGAAATAGGTAGCTTTCTTCGCGATCACGATCTTGATGTCTTCCTCATCCAGGAGACATGGCTCAAACCCCGATCGCGGAGCCCTCGCCTCGCTGGCTATCACGTCGTCCGAAATGACCGCACCTCCGGAGGTGCGGGCGGTACCTTAATTTACTTTAGGCGCTCGTTGCATTGCGTTCCCTTACCAACCCCTCCTCTCACCGATATGGAGGCCTCTGTCTGCCGTTTAGGCATGACCGGCCACCAATCGATTACCATCGCTTCGGTTTATCTTTCCGCAAACCCCGCGAAGCAGATACTCCAGGCCGACCTGGAGGCTCTGCTCTCGTTAGGTGATTCCGTCATAATCGCCGGGGACCTTAACGCCAAAAATCAAGCATGGAATTGCCTCTATACTACGTCTAGAGGCTCCGTGCTCGAGGCCTTTTCGGAGGCTCTGAATTTTGACGTTATCGCTCCCCTCGAACCAACCCATTATCCCGACAATCTGAATCATCGACCTGATATTCTAGATATAGCACTCTTCAAGTGTGTCAATCTCCGCGTACGCTCTATTCGCGTCTTTCACGAGCTACGCTCGGACCACCGTCCCGTTACTATGCTCCTCGACTCGCGCTCTTCTCCACCGGGAGAACCAGACTCTACCGCGCCGCCGATAACCGTAGTAGACTGGAAGAGAGTGGAGGAAACTCTGCAATCGACCAGTTCCTCCCACTTAGACCAAGTCCCTCAGACTCTGGTAACTCCCGCAGATATCGATTCTGCAGTCAGCTCCCTTACAGGTCACGTACAGTCTGTCATTGCAGGCTGCTCCAGACAGATCCCGGCGGCGGTTGACCGTCGTTGGGTTCTACCTGATGATATACGTGATCTGATAACGGAGAAAAACGCCTCTATGCGTCGTTACGCATCAGCCCCTACCGATTCCAATCGCGTTTTCATGCGTTCTCTGCAACGTCAAGTTAGGGATCGCGTGGCCGAATGGAGAGAGCGTCGCTGGGATAACTTCCTCGACGGTCTTAAACCATCCCATCTAGCCTTCTGGAAGCTTCAACGCTCCCTCAAATCTGAAACGGTTTCAGTAATGTGCCCGCTCAATAGACCCAATCAAACCCCTGCCTTTGACGACGACGAAAAGTCCGAGTGCCTGGCAGATAGTTTACAGGCTCAGTGCTCTCCAAGCACTTTGCCCTGCGACCCCGCCCACCTGCTAGAAGTCGAGTCCGAACTCGCGCGCCGACAGGCTCTCCCTCCTTCTGATCCTCCTCTCGCCCCGGTCACGGAGCAGGAGGTCCGCGATCTTATTAAAGCTCTCCCGCCTCGAAAGGCTCCCGGCTCGGATGGCATCACCAACCGAGTCATTAAGATCCTTCCGGATCATCTCATTTTTCTGTTAGTTAACATTTTCAATGCCGCTATGGCTATCGGTTACTTTCCACAATCGTGGAAGGAAGCGATTGTCATCGGTATACCCAAGCCCGGTAAACCGCCTACCGAGGCCTCTTCCTTCCGTCCAATAAGCCTACTTGTCAACTTTGGCAAGTTGTTTGAGCGAGTCATCCTCGCCAGGCTTAGGGATTTTGCTGACGCAAACAGCCTCCTTCCACCCGAGCAGTTTGGCTTTCGGGCCAAACACTCTTGTACCCATCAGGTCCATCGGATTGTAGAGCATGTCTACACCGAGTTCAATAGGAATACCCACAAACCGACAGGGTCAGTCTTCCTCGATGTGGCGAAAGCCTTCGACAAGGTCTGGCACAGCGGACTCGTATACAAGCTGTACAAGCTCGGTGTGCCGGACAGGCTCGTACGTCTTGTACGAAACTTTTTGTCGAATCGTCGCTTTCGCTACAGAGTGGAAGGTGTCCTCTCGTCCTCTCGCCCCATTAACGCCGGTGTCCCTCAGGGCTCCGTGCTCTCGCCCCTCCTTTTCGCGCTCTACACGAGCGACTTACCGAAGACCCCTTATTCGCAGATCGCTCTATTTGCAGACGACACTGCAATCTATACCTCAGAACGAGACCCCTCTACCCTTGTCTCTAGACTCCAAGCGGCTCTAGACGCCATCAGCGACTGGTTTCGCAAATGGAGAATAGAAGTCAATCCCGATAAAAGCACAGCAGTGCTCTTTCATCGTCGCGCTCGTGTTCAGGGGTACCCAAGCGTCTCTCTGTTCGGCCGCCAGATTCCGTGGTCCGACCGCGTCAAGTACTTAGGCGTCACTCTCGACTCTAGGCTATGTTTCCGCTACCACTTGCGAAACGTTCGCAACCGCGCCGCGTTCATTATAGGCCGGCTCCACTCCCTCCTTTGCAAACGGTCGAAGCTCTCCCTACGTAGTAAGGTCCGTCTTTATACCGCTTGCGTCCGTCCCGTAATGACATACGCGTCTCCGGTGTTTGCTCATGCGGCTCGTTCCAATTTGAGTCCCCTTCAGGTGATTCAAAATCGTTTCATGCGCAAGGCCACGGGCTGTCCGTGGTACGTGCGCAATAGGAATCTCCACATTGACCTCGAGGTCCCCTCCATTAAGGAGTACGTGCGTCAAGCGTCTAAACGATATTTCGATTCGGCCGTTACTCACCCGAACTTTCTGGTGAGAAAAGCGTCAATTTACTTTCCGCATCCCACTACGCGATTCAAGCGTCGTCCTAGACACGCTCTCACAGATCCGGACGATGAGATCACCGTCGCGATTAAAGCTGCCATTGCGTGTAGGCCACACACCAATACAGAATGCCCTTCAGGTAGAAACCGCCCCCGCCGGCGGGGACGCGGAACTAATAGTAGAATTAATTCAGTAAGACCCGGTAGGGGTCATTCTTCTCCGACGCGCTTCTCGCCCTGGCAACGTTCTGGGCCGCGGTCCGAGCCCGTCTGAGGGCGCCCCCAGATACGTTGTCATAAAATTCCTAAGGGGTACGAGCCTTCTGCTCCCCCGCAAGTCCGCGCCCACTATATTACCACTCTGGTATAAATAGTGATTAGGTCCGTCAAAAAAAAAAAAAAAAAAAAAAAAAAAAAAAAAAAAAAAAAAAATCGAAAACGGGTTGCAAAAAAGATACTTTTCATTAAAAAAAACTTTACGCTACAAAACCCCTTCGCGACAGTACTGCGGCGTTATCTACGATGTTATCTCGAGTGATAGCGCGTCCCCGGTGGCAAGGGCTTTGCACAAGGGCCTAATTATGATATTGACTCAGATTAGCTATCGACTGCTGACATCTTACTATGTAGCGGAGTGTTCGGGGTTGGAGGATCGCTGACTCGATCGGCTTTGATTTGCGTGATTAGCTCGCACCGAGACGATCGATGCAAAGCGGTAAAGTGATCTTAATGTTTCGAAGACCTAATGGAGACTACGAGACTAATATAATTGTGGGTATAAATTATACTCTTTTTAATGGCCCACCTATAAAAAAGAAACAGAACTGTTAAATATTGAAATTGGTGGATTTATTTTTATGCTACGCCGTCGTAGCCAAAGTCTACGCGCTAGTCGTCGGTTGTCGACTCACGAACCCACATCGTCACCCACTTCACATGATAAAGAAAAAGAATATAGTAGAGTTATATGATAATTTGAATTTGCAAAAGTGCTTAGTCGGACCTCATTTTAGTTAAACAAGTCAGAACGAACTAACCTTAAAAAAAACAAAAATCTTTTCATAAAGGTAACTCATCATGTGGAAAAGACAACCCGGTCGACCTGCAACTAGGAGGATCGATGATATGGAGCGGGTTGCTGGAAAGACTTGGCTGAGGAGTGTACAGGATCGCAAAGGTTGGCACGAAAAAGAGGAGGCTTATGCCCTGCAGTGGGTGATAGGAAGCTGATAATGATGATGGACTCTTTATGAAAAGATTTTGTTGGTGCAACATTATGCACCATTAGTTTTTTTTTACCGAATATAATAAGTACATTCAATCAAATACACTTGTAAACGAAAATACGTTTAAAAAATAAGTGTCAACCATAGTAGGAACGCAAAGATCGTCGTTCTTGATCCAGCAATATTGATAAACGTGAACAAATCTCTGCTCATGCTTTTAGGGATGTGAGCGTGATTCTATTTATTCACCTCTTCCGTGAGGATCGGGTTAGAAAAAGGAGGCTGAACCCCCGATGCCTTCCGCTTCACAATCTCTGTTCTATGTGTACAGTTTACACTCTGGTACCGGTGCCAAATATTTGCGGCGTGTAATTGGTGTGTCGCGGGTTTGACTCCCGGCGGGGCGCGACTCGTTCCGTTGAAATGATGGGATGACGGGGGTGACGGTTTAATTTACAACTGCAAACAGTGGGTAGTTGTGAATCAATGCGATTTCTACGCGGACAATGGTGTCGATACAAAAGACTAAACGTAAATTTATGATTAAAATTGCTGAATACAAGTACAAGGTAATTTTAAGTTTTGAATAAAGGTAAGACTAGACTACATTTACAAAATGACAAAAAAATTAATATGTATTGTTACCTCGAAGGAACCAAAAGGCGACGCGCGTAGAAATCTTTGATAGTTGCTTATTTTTACAAACATTGCAGTATTTACATTATTTCAACTTATTGCGTTTTTAAGGATACATTTTATTTTCAAAACTTACTTTTTAAAATTTCATCCTCTGCCAAACTACAATATAGTTTGTAGGAAGCAAGAATAAGTAGGAAAAGAAAGAAAGATACAAAATCACGTTTGCAAAAACGATGCACGCTAAGCCGTGCCGGGATGCTGCTTTTTGAGAAGTACTCGCTACACGAGCCGTGTCAGTTACCTATGGCGGCTCTATAACACTAACACCAGGGTTTTGTCGACCTTCAATCTACATGATGAAGAAGGATACAATGCAAATCAAAACATAATAAATGAAGGAGCCGAGCAAATACCAACTAACTCTCAAAATCAATTTGAATCCTTTTTTTCAGTTCGTTTACGCAACTCTCTCGACCGGCACAAAGTACTCGTACTATGCATTTTTGTAGGCTGGTCGATCAAAGCTGTTGTGTTTTTTTTTTCTAAACATAACTTGCACAGCAATAGCAAGATGTGTCTCACAGTATTAAGTATAGTAGACAGTGTTAAAATAGGATATTATAGTAATATAAAAAAATAAATAAATAATAATATTTAAAATGAATAACGCTCCTGTTGATGTTTTTTAAATGAACATACTTTTTTTTTCTGTATATGCTAAGTATAAATATTGATAATTCAGAACACTGTATTTTCTAGTTAAAACAAAATGATCTAAGAATGTAGAATAATGCAATAAACTGTTGTGAATAATTCGCATTTATGCCCGACGCACTGACAAGAGAGTGTATTCATATAAAAGACATCATCGAGAGCGTTTTCCATTGTTATTTTTTCAAGAATTATTTTTATTTTATTTATTTATTTTATTTCTACATGCATGTGTGCAAGTTTCCTCACAATGTTTCCTTTAATGTCATCATTATTATGTACTGTGGGTTGACCAACATCACAAACCATAAAAACATCGAATAAACATATATATTGTAAAATTTATAGATTCATAATTTGAAAATACACTGGTATGGTAAGGTTTAAGCCGACCGGACCGGACACCCCGTACAGGAGGCGGCGGCTCTAACCACAACACCGCCTACGATCTGTGGTAATCATTACAAGAATTTGCTATTTTATTGGTTTATTGGAAACGGTCTTGCTCAAACGAATTAACTCACGATTCCTTGCTTCGAGTGCCAACAACAAGATTGCAATTTTCTTCTCTAATAATTTGGATTTGAAAGTAATTTAAATGAGACATTCGTTTCGTCTTTCGTGTTTATCTCTAAAAAAGTGTTCATTGGATGGATGGATAAAGCGCAATTCATAGAATATTATAACGTTACATATTGAGTTCTCTCCAAGTTGTTTATTCAAGTCGTAAGAATGATAGATCTGCAGAAATATTCGCAAGTCAGAGGCCTGTGGAGACTTGAGTCCAGAACAACATCCAAACACAACAACACCATAAGGTCTGACATCTACATCACACTAATATTATAAATGTGAAAATATACTTGGATGTTTGTTCCGCCTTCACGCTTAAAGTACTCTACGGATTTGGATGAAATTTGGAATGGAGATAGTTTGTAACCTAAATTAACACATAGGATACTTTTTACGGGAATAAGTCTCATTTCCACAGCGTAGATACGGGCGGACCGCAGCGCTAGTAGAAAATAAAATAAAAAGGGGGGTCTACCATAACAATTATTTAAAAAAAAATTGTTTGTCTGCCTGTCTGTATGTTTGTGCGCGCTTCGATGCGTTTCTTCACAGTCTAGAAGCCAAGATTCATCATTCATTCATTAATCTCAGCCCAAGGAGCGTCGAGATACCTTTAAATATTTTTGTTCTAAAAAAAAGTTTATCCCGGAGATAAAACTTTGGTCATGCAAGCGAAGCCGCGGGCAGACTGCTAGTTATTTATAACTTACACGATAAGAAGAAGCTTGCAAGTTTAGATGTTGTGAATGAGCATTCTTTAAAGGGGTCAGGACATGAATCACTTCTGTCAAAAGAATACAAACTCATCACTTTTCAAATGAGTGGTTCAGGTGTCACGAAACACGGCTGGTCACCCCCTTTGTCACCCAGTTAGAGGGATACAGTCACTCTGAGGGCACAGAGGTCCGGCCCTCCGAGTTACCCTCCATAAGGGTAATGATTTAAAGCTGGCAATACCTTTTAAATTAATTGAATGTTTTATGCTTTCCCGCCTTTTCATTGATACTTCACTATCTATCGTGTTATGTAGGTAGTGAGATTAGAGATTGGGTGTTCGTGAAGTTGGGTTAAAAGGGGTCTCGAGTTGATAGATTTTATTGCATTGTTAATATCAAATTTTTAAAGCAAATTATTCTTCATTTACTCTACCACCGAAATATGGCTATAACCTGAAAGTTGGTTGGTTTTTGTTATTATATTTTTGTACTAGAAAATTAGCCGATGCTACCAAGCAGCAACAAATAATTACCAAACTATTTTACTACAAAAATGAAGAACTGACGCAGTATCAAGCTGCGAGAAAAAAAACGAATTTTCGGCTATGATAAGTTCTATAAAACATTAGAAAAAAAGTTCGTTTAGTTCTAGAAAAAAAACTGAAAAGAAAAAATCTTTATTTGCATTGCGGATGTTTAACTTAAAGCTGGGCTGTCTAGTAGGCCATTTTATAGATTACAAGCTGTCCGCCCGCGGCTACGGTCGCGTTATGTAAGATTTTCCCTTGGGAATGACAGTTTTTCCCTTTAAAAGTATTAAATAGATAAAGTATTAAAAGTATTAAATACAAATTTTGTACAAACTATCTCTATTCCAAATTTCATCCAAATCCGTTTAGTAGTTAAGGCGTGAAAGCAGAACAAACATCTAAACATCCAAATATTTTTTCACACTAGCGGTCCGCCCGTGGCTACGCTCGCGTTATTTAAGATTTTCCTGTGGAAATAAGACTTTCTCGGTAAAAGTATTGATCCAGGTTACAATCTATCTCCATTCCTTTCATCGAAATCCGTTGAGTATTTTAAGCGTGAAGGCGGAACAAACATCTAAACATCCAAATATATTTTCACATTTATAATATTAGTGTGATGGATGCTATAATATTTGCCCGACAAACAGTTGACCGACGGACGTTAGGGCGACAGAATTTTTGCCCGATAATACAATCAACCGACACTTTGGTACGACGAATGTTTGAGCGACTGTACGTTTGACCGACAGGACAAATGACCGACACTACATTGAATCGAAGCATTTTTGATTGATATCTATCTCCACCGATATAACAGTTTAGCGAACTAGTAGCTCTTCTTAGTGGCTCGATTTTTATTTTCATTTTAGTGTACATATTGTATAACAATAAAGATATTATATGTAGCTTTGTTTTGCCACCAGTCTGTGGAATAAACTTCCTGAACATATCCGACACGCGCCCCGTCGTCGTCGGCCGAGTCTTTCAAAATGCGTGTCAAAGCGCATTTCCTAAATTCTGTCTCATCCTAATTATTATATTTATTTCTTTCCTTTCACTCATATCTATATAAATAGTGATAATTATATATTAGTATATTCATATATTATCTATCTTGTATATATTTATTTTTTATTTTAGTAAACTTATATGTAACGTTGTATGTATTTTAAGTACTGATATTTGTATGTAGTTTATTATAGGAAAGTAGCCACCAACCCGCTCTGCTCTTTCTCTTTTTTACCGTTTTTTCTTAACCAAAGGTTGCCTGGAAGAAATTGCTACCTTAGCAATAAGGCCGCCTAATTGACTCAACTAACTGTAAAAAATTTTTCTTGTAATTTTGATTGGTGTTAATAAAGAATATTTGTATTGTATTGTATTGTATTGTTTTGTTTTCTGCCATATTTCAGCTGTGACGATTTCTAAATTAGGCTTCATCAATGCCGCCCGCCCAACCGACTTAATCTCGTACTTATGACGCGGCGAACTCCGTCCCTCGGAGGGCACGTTATTGAATTAGCCTCACGGTTGATGGCTTCGGTGTCAATGGGAGGGTAGACGTGAAAGACCAGATTTATAGATAGATATTGTGCAGCGATATTATAAGTAAACAATAGAGAAGTAAAAGTAATAGGAATAGTCAACGATAGCAGAAATTAATCAAGGTATGATTTGAAAATAAAATAAATATATATTTCCTAAATAGTCCAGTCCGTCCAGGAGACGCGGGTTCGAGCCCCACCACGTACCAATGTGTTTTCGAATTTCTAATTAATTATGTTCGTTTATTCGACGCTCTTACGGTGAAGGAAAACATCGTGATGAAACCTTCACACTACTGCGAAGAAATTCAAAGGTTGTGTGTGAAATCGACCAACCCGCACTGGGCAGCGTAGTCGACTAAGGCCTAATCGCCCTTATTCAGAATAGGCTCGAGCCCCTCGGTGGGGACGTATAATGAGCTGTTGATAATATTTTTTTTAATCTATCATAATATTTTTGTAATTAGTGATCTTGCACGATGAAAAATATGAAATATGATAGGTTTGAATTGAAGAATACAGCAAAGAAGGCTCTTGAAATCTTGAGTCAAGGGTCAATGGTTGCCTACATTATTGAGATGCTAACTAATAAAACAAAAATGGATTTTTTCTGCTCTACGATGTTTGTTTTAATCTATTTTGCGTATACTCAGGAATCTTTGCTCAGGAAATATAATGTACAAGTGCGGTAAAAAGGACAATTAACCATTTCAATCACTAAAATAAATTCATAGTTTAGTTTCTGTAGTAAATATTTTTTTCTATGTTGAAAATCGAGATAAATTTATAACTAATTATAAAAGTATCTGGTTGGTAGTATTATATGTTAGTCGTGTAAAAATAAAAAATATAAAGAAAACGACATGTTGATGAAATGTTACGTCAAAGTATGTACATTATTGAAAAATGTGTGAATGTTCATTAAGTTTTAAATTAAAGTAAAATAATATTGTTACGATTATCAGAAACAATATCAAAGAAATATGCTTTCTCCGCTACACATAACTCATTATTTAGCTTTCGGCATATTTGTCGGCATTCTTAGAGCGCTTGCCAAAAAGGAGTATCCTAAGAACTTGCAAATATATCGGTGGTCAGAGCGGAAGGATTAGCCGCTAATACTGCAAATTGTGGGATAATCCCGGATCAGGATTGCGAAAGTGGAAGTGTGAACGTGGCCGGATGTTTGACAACACGCGGATCGTTTGAGGGTAATGTGGTGAAAGATTTTTGTATGAGAGAGAGAGTAAAATGCCACGGAAGCTGATACGGAACATTTAAAGCGTATTATTTCGGAAGTGTTTTTGTTAACAAAAAGTTAATAATCCGCGTAATGTAGGTACTTAATGAATAAGAAAAAATAATATATTAGTTACAAATATTTGAGTATTAACTAGTGAACAAAATCAGGAAGTGTACAAAAAGGCGATTTTGTTTTTCGGAAATGTGTTTTAATTAAATAAGGATGATTAGTCAGATTCTGAGAATTTCGGGTCATGATCATGGATGTAAAGATACCTACTTACTTATATCTGTAAAATGAGATGATCGTTTTATTTAAAATATGAAGTGTTAGAGAAATCAAATAATAATTTAGTAATCTAATTTACTAGCTTTACATTATGGCGCACGGTAGTGTGCAGCCCAGTTGAGGTGCAGCGGGCCGGGCGGGTAAACAAATTCACCAACATGAGAAAGCGATTCAGCAAAGTTGATTTTAAAATTAACAAATTTTTAGTTAATCTCCTTTGACTTATTTATTTTCTAACAGGTTACTTTCATTAAAATCTAGGGTAGGATCCTAATGAAAATGACACAACATAAAACTAAAAACAAAAGACGATCACCCACCTTTTCTTATCACTTCACTACACCACAAACACTGGCCACTTATAAAAGAGCAGTCCTCATTGCCACTAGCCACTGAAAACCAAAACCGGCACTAAGATGGCGCGCACTGTTCCAATTTCAAAATTCGACGGGCAAATGCCTAAGCCAAACAGCGCCCTGCCCCGCGCGTTTCACTTGGTGGGTTACTGTGGGTTGCTGCGGCGACAGAGGGGGCTGATAGAGATTATTTTAAACTACATTGCCGGTCATAAAATCTTAGTCATTATAAATCAAATCAAATTCCACTTTATTCAGGTTGATAAAAAAAGCTAGAAATGGTTTCTATCTTTATAAATCACAAAAAATAAAATTAAGGTAAATAAATAAGTTAAAAATATTGTGTGCTCCTTGGGAGCCCACCTAAATGTAATCACACTTTCGGGGATATTAGCGTAATGTTAGGTATATTAGGTATGTAAAAAAATAATTTTTCGTGAAACATTTTTGGCATGATCCACCGAGTGTAGTGAATAAATATTTATGAAAATAAATGAGATTCGTAAGTTTTAAGATTCATCTGAAGTACGTGTACTCAAACCGTGTATAGAAACCAATACTTTAAACAAGCAGTTTCGAAACGGTTTGAGGTGATTAAATGACGTTTCTGAAAAAAAATTTACACTTTTGAATAGTGGCCGATTGATGTTATTACACCCCACTCAAAATAATTCAATAACAGTTCTCATTTACTTATCAGACGTTCATTTCTTTCAAAGGAAGTATACAGACAATTTTAGATTCAGTGCGCCTTTTGCTAGCTAGCATTGTACGCCGTACTTGTGAAATTCGCCGTGTGTGGTACATGACCCTCGTCGAAAGGGCGGTCGCGGGGTGGTGCTCAATAATTCAGCCAACCAACTGGAGATGTCGCCCCTCCCCTCCCGGCAGGGGCGGGAGGGGCGCGGGTGGCGGGTGATCTCTGCCTCAAGCGCTTCACGTCAGCTGCATTCAGCGGGATTGGATTAAAATTTAAATAGACCATATGAAATAGAAATCGCACCCGCCGGGAAGGGGAAGAATTCTAACTTATCCAGGAAGACACCATCTGAAGAAAATAACGATACTATAGTCAAGCCCTTTCATTTGATACCCATATTGTGGGGTCGTAAAAAAATATGTAATCCGCCATTTCGTGGTGGAGGCCGTCTTGGATTTTCAATGATAAGAAGAATGATACTGATACATTCAATTGTATTGTCATCAGAACTAAAATAGTTTACCAAATTTCAGATCAGTCTGTCAACAGGAAGAGGGTACAATTTAAATTCAACATCATCAACGGCCCGTTACAGTCCACTGCTGGACTATGAGCCTCCTCCACTCAAGTGGAGGGTTTTGCCATAATCCCCACGCTTGGCAGGCGGGTTGGAGATCGCAGATTAAAAGGATACTGTATCATCAAAAGGCCTCTGCAGAGAGCGCTGCTGCCTAGAGATGGGCGGTGGGTTAAAACCCAAACCACCTGACCAGGTAAAAACCCGGTGATTTGGGTTTTAACCCGGTTTTTACCCATAACAACCCATTTTTATGGGTGTTTATTATAATAATGGATGATAAAATAAAAATAAAAACTCTATTGTATATCTTGATGAAAATACCCTGTTTATATGCAATATGCGCAACTTTAATAATGTGGAAAGCCCAAGGTAGCAGCCAATTGTTTTGTTTATGAGACAATTTCTATGAAACTTTGTTTAGAATTTGTTTGTATTTGTATATTCTAGCGTAAAGCATTTTACTAAGTTTAAGAAAACCTACATGCGTAAAAGATATTGATGTATATCAGCGCTCCAGCCGCTTGACTCACATCGACTCAAATAAGTTCAACCGAATAAACATTTTTAAAATAAAAAAGTAGAAATCTGTAAAATGTCGCCATCTTTTAATGCTCAAGGTGCATGAAAGGAGCCTCCCCGAGCGACGTACCGCTACCGCTACTCGGTAGTACGTCTGGCGCACCCTGGGCAACAGTCTAGCGAATTTTATTTCTAGCTGACTGGCGAATCCTTTCCCCACGATGGCAAATCAAAATCAACCATACAGTCCAGTGTTAAAACCGGCACTGTATGTAGTCTCGATTAACATCGAGGGTTTCTCGAAAGACAAATCAGAACTCTTATCTGAACTCTGTCGCAAGACACACTGCGATGTACTGTGTGTACAAGAAACCCATCGAGATGAAACACAATGCCGACCACACGTAGCTGGACTCACTCTTATCTCTGAGACTTAACACCCGAAACACGGTAACGCAGTGTTTGTTACTCCCGGAGTAAGATTAAAATCCTCTGAATGTTCGACCCAGAATGGAATCGAAGTGATTACCTTGGACCTCGACCACTGCTCTGTTACCTCTGTTTATAAGCCTCCGGGACGCCTTTCCGGTTCTCCCCTCCCTCAAACTTTGACGATCAGCAACGGGTGAAAATTGTAATCGGTGATTTTAACAGTCATAATCCACTCTGGGGCTACAATGACCTTGACGACTGTGGTCAAGCGGTCGAGACATGGGCTGAATCTAACAATTTGACTCTTGTTCATGACCCAAAACAACCGGCTTCCTTAAATAGTGGCCGATGGAAAAGAAGATACAACCCAGATCTAATCTTCACCAGTTCAGACATAAGTTCTCAGTGCGTTAAGACCGTATGCCCACCTATTCCTTGCACTCAACATAGGCCCATTATGTGCGAGATTAGCCCAGTCGTCCGTCCTCTACAGGTCCCCCTTAAACGCCGATTTAATTACTCCAAGGCAAATTGGGAGCAGTACGCAAAGTCAGTCGACGACGCCCTCTTGAATGTACCACCATCCCCTCGAGAATATGATCGGTTTGCTGACATAGTCTCTGAGGTGTCTCGTCACTGTATCCCCAGAGGATGCCGTACCTCCTACATCCCAGGATTATCGAAGGAGTCGGGGGAACTGTTGATGCGATACGAGACTTTGTACTGCGGTGATCCCTTTTCCGAGGAGACTACACGAGTCGGGGAAGAGTTACTGTCGCGGATTGATGAAAGTCGGCGGGACAGGTGGATTGATACTGTAACCAACATCAACATGACGCATAATAGTAAAAGGGCATGGAAAACAAGGGCATGGTGACATCATCACCGCCATTAAATCCCTTAAGTGCGGGAAAGCCTCCGGAGTTGACAACATCTCTGTGGAGCAAATTAAACACCTTGGCCCCGTCGCAGTATCATGGCTGCTACAAATGTTCAACAAGTGTCTGGAATCTGCCCTAATACCAAGACTCTGGAGAAAATCGAAGGTCACAGCTATACCAAAGCCAGGAAAACCAGTAGATGACCCCAAAAATTTTCAGCCCTTTTCACTCCTGTGCCATACTTATAAATTATTTGAGCGGTTGCTGCTGGTACGCCTCACTAGCTTTATTGACCCGAAATTGATATACCAACGACCAGCCGTCCAGTCCAAATACCTCCCGCTTTGTGTATGCTGATGATCTTGCTCTCACTTCTCAAGCGACCAGTTTCGAAGAGGTTGAGGCCAATCTGACGGTAGCTCTCAAGAACCTGAGTTGCTACTACGCAGAGAATTCCCTTAAGCCCAATCCGTCTAAAACTGAGTCATGCGTATTTCACCTTCGCAATGCACAGGCGGGTCGAAAGCTCAAAATCACGTGGCGTAGGGTGCCTACTTCCCACAGTAACTCCCCCAAATACCTCGGCGTGCTGTTGGATAGGTCTCTTACCTTCCGAAAGAACTGTGAGAGTGAGAAAAGGAAGGTGCATGCTCAAAACAATCTAGTGCGGCGCCTTACACCACAAGTTCTGCGGACTACTGGTTTGGCGCTTGCCTTTTCAGCTGGCGAATTTGCATGCCCAGTATGGGACCGCTCGGCACCCACTGAGTGGCTATAAACCAGTGCCACAACGGCTGAAAAGCCGAAAAAGTTTTATAAAGTGCGTCAAACCACTGACCAACGACCCGCCACAAGCAAAATGCAACCTCTGGCGCCGCGGAGTCTGCCTTCCTAGCCCCTTTGTCACGCCATCTGAGAATCTCCCACCCGGACATCAGTTGTCGTGGCCGATCTGGAAGTCTTTAAATAGACTTCGGACTCAGATCGGCCGGAGTAAAGATAACATGTCTAGGTGGGTCTGGGTAGGTATTTGGTAGTGGGGGTCTGGGTAGGTATTTTCCGATAATACTGACATAAACTGTGTGTGCGGAGAAGTACAGACGATGGCCCACCTGACATCATGTCCTGCGTGCCCTGCCACCTGCACGCAGCAAGATTTGATGGACGCCACACAATCCGCCGTCCAAGTGGCCACATTCTGGGCTACAACATTATAAAATTCGACTCGCTAAGAAGAAGAATGCTCAAGTTCTAACGGGATGATCAAAAGAAGTTGTAATTACAGTTAGCTAGCACTACACTCACTCATACCTACACTGCATGCGAACGTGGCAAGTACAAAGGTAGGAGCTAGCGAGCACGGGCGACAAAAGTCACGGTGACAGTATACTAAATGATGGAAGCTGCCTGATATTACGATTGGCCTAGGACATGTTATAACACTGTGTATAGTTTAATCGAAGTTGACCCAATAAACGAAAAAGTTTGCTGCCATCTCGGATATTGATATTTTAAACATAATTCGTACTGTTGTTTCTCTCGTTTCTAAACATAGTACCCTAAACCATGGTTCATGACTTACGAACAATAATTTTATCGCCATCTTTTTTTTTATGTTTCTTGTTCAAATACCGAGATTTGCCCTTAAAAACAATATTTTCTGCAGATTTTGTGCTTTACGCCGTTTTATCCATTGCTTTGTTGGTATCTTGCTAAAATAGATGTTCTAAGCCCCTGCATTTACTGGCAAATAAGTGAAAAAATGTCACATATAATGTACATACGCAAAATCTAATGATATATGGATACCTATATAAATTTTGTTATAAAAATAATAAACACCCGAATTTTCACCCAGTGGGTGGGAATAAATGGGTGTTTATCGGGTAAAAATCCAGCGGTAGGTTTAAACCCGGTGGTTTGCCTATCTCTACTGCTGCCCGTCCCCTGTTCAATGCGTGGTCCCTAAGTCGCCTCTTACGACACCCACGGGAAGAGTAGGGGTTGGTGACAAATGTATTCTACTCTGCTGTCACCACACGGCGTCAATTAAAATTTAAATTAATAAATAAAAAATAAACTTAAACAAAAAATAAACAGGGCATGCTAAATAAAACCGCTTTAAAATAAAAATAGGCTCAAATTCTCTATAACTTGGATTAATTTTTTGGATTACCAATATTGTAGCTTAGGTACCAAGATTATTTGATTTTACACAGCAATATGTATTGCTAACTTAATTCATTTAACCTTTGGTAATTTTTTACTTTTCTATTGTTAAAAAATGTATCTTGTTTTAAATTCTTGACATTTTCCAATCAGCCCCATCTATTGAGAGTATTATTATTTAGTTACTCAAATGCTCGACTTTCAAGTTGATTCAGCGCTTTAGCGCTTTATTCTCGAAAATCCCGTTTCACCTCTAATCGCCTCTGTCAGTTGCGCTTTTAAAACGACAACCATAACTCTGTCTCTCTCCTACATATAGTATCTGTGTATTTCTTTCTTGCTCACACGCAGGTGTAGAGAGTGCATTATTCAGAATGTTTGCCGTGTTGCGCATTTAAAACGACTACTGTATTTTTATCTCTGTTTAACATACGAGCTTTGTTGTTTTTCTTTCCTTCGCACTTATTGGAAGAATTTAGATGTTTGCGAAGTGTTTTTATAACGGTGCGTTAGGTGGTACATACTGCTTAAGTATTTACTTACCTACACATTAAAGAGATAAAAGAGCTATAAAGTTAACCTAAATGATTTATATTTCCTAAAACTATCTTTTTTATGCTTTCATTTTGACCCTACGAGTATGTTGAGTAGGGGCTGCATGACCAATGTAGATAAATAAACCGCGCGACATATAAAATGACCACCAATAGGTATCTAAGTTTATGTCGCACGAAGATAAGAACTGTGTTACTATTGGTGGCTGGTTACGTTTGTCACGCGGTTTATCTAATACTTAAAACGAGCAATTCTTGTATATACCTAATACCTATATACCCATATACCCTATATACCCTAATACCTATATATATATATATATAATGCGAATCTCGGAAACGGCTGCTACGATTTCGATGAAATTTGGTATATAGGGGGTCTCGAGGGCGATAAATCGATCTAGCTAGCTTTTGTTTTTGGTAAAACAGGATTTCCCCATGTTTTCGGGCTTAAAATAATTTGTACGCCATATTATTTCATTTCAAAAGAGAAGGTTAATTTCGCGTGTGGCTCTGTTAGGGAACCGGGAGGCAATGAAACCGAAGGTCAGACGATCGAATCCACATGAATATACTTTTTTATTTTTCTGTTCATGTTTCTTTTTTTGTTTGTTTTTAACTCTTTAATTCTTTCATTTAGTTATTTAAATACAAAAATGACAGAAATAAAAATGTCTTATTTAGTACCTTATTTTTTCGTGATCTAAATTTTTTACAACAGATAGAGCAATTTTTATAGGTATGTTCTTTTATATATTACTTACCGTCGTCGTCGTTGTTATTACTTATTTTTTCATTTACTTAGTTCAATTAAAATACCTTTACAGAAAATCACTTCGTTTTTTAAGAACCGAAAGTTCTGCAACAGATGGCACCTACAACTCTACAACTCACATAGTGACGAAATTTTCTTCTAAAAAAGCATTTAAAAGTATTTTCAGTTATTTTTTCAGATATGTAACACAGAAATGGAAAATGCTATTTTATCCACGGAGACGTTATTTAATCCACGCAACCTCAACAAATTCAATTTTATATTACTTCTAGCGCTGCCTTTACCACTGTTAGGCATGGGAATAATAATTTATTTTCCTTTCTGAATTCTATCCTAATTTATTGTCAATGCAGGGAAATCAATTTTTATTAAAAATTAAACCTGGCTAGGTCGATTTATCGCTCCCGAAACCCCATAGAATGCTAAATTTCATCGAAATTATCCACGCAACCTCAATAAATGCAAATTTATATTACTACTAGCGCCGCCTTTACCACTGTATCTGTGAAGTGGCCATTATTGCCCCCGAAACTAAATTGCGAAATCGTTGCAGCCGTACGTTTCCGAGTTCCTTATTATTCTTATCTTGCTCGTTTAAAGTATAAGAGTGGTGCTACTATGTCTAGCCGCGTGTACTTTCTTCTGAACGTATGAAGTAAGTAGCGAAATGCGTAGGTGTCTTACAAAAAAAATAAACGAGCTAAGTTCGGTCAACCAGGTATTTTATATAATTATGGTGATCTTGCAGCCTCTGCAGGTGGTTAAATGTTTCCGGGTCTAATGTAAATAAATTAAAACGTTACAGGGTCAAAGGCAATGTACTTAAACTTCTTAAATCTACTTTAGAACATACCATACAATTTAGAGTATTTTAGAGGGTATATTATGTAAATGGAACAAGATCACATAGTTCTCTGGTGAAAATGGGAGTGTCACAGGGTTCTATCTTAGGCCTTTTCCTGTTTTTATTTTATATAAATGACTTATCATAATAATTAAGTTAAAAATTTGTCGACCATTGTACTGTTTGCAGATGATAAATCAGTAGAAGTTATCGTATCCTGATGAGGAGCCGAGCAGCTGATTTTGGTACAGTTTTCATTCTGCAGAAGAGAGCTATTAGAGCAATTAAGCTGTCGCGGCTCACTTAGCGAACTGTTTAAGGAGATAGACATCTTGACAGTTCCTACCATATTAAGTATGTTAGGAAAAATATTCATGAATTTAGGGAAATATTCAAAAAATTACAATCATAATACTAGAAATAAGAAAAAAATTGTTTATCATTGGGACTCTGTTTCTTACGACCGTTCTTCTTTCGTCCTGGTAACTTTGTCATTGAGAAATAATTGCAAAATTATTTCAATCTTTTCGTCTTTATAGATGATGTCACATACCATCATTTGCTTGCCCTTATCCCATCATTTGGGGTCGGACCAGTATGTTTTCTTCCTCCATTCATCCCTGTCAGCCGTGATTTCAACACTCGCATCCTTCCTGAACATATCATCTTTTACACAATCCATCCATCTTTTCTTTGGTCGTCCTCTCCCAACATATCCATCCACATTCAAATTCAATACCTTTTCCCCTACGTAACATTTATTTCTCCGCATTACGTGCCATACCAAGTAAGGCGATTTCATCTCATTTTATCTATCACTGGCGCAACTTTCAAACTTCCTCTTATATATTCATTCGTAATCTTGTCCATTCTTGTAACTCCACACATCCATCTCAGCATTCTCATTTAACTAGCATGAAGTCGTCTTTCATGATGTCACATACCACTATCCATAAAATAAAGAAAACCATCAGGAAAGAGCAAAAAAAAAGTGAAGTAGGTAATATTAGATTTCAATATGATTTTACAAACGTCAAAAGTATTAATACACACAATGAAAGAGTGTTAACTAATAACGCAAAACCTTTTAAGTTCAGTTCGTGAAACTAAACTTTTCCCGGAGTTAATTTGTAGAATCACAAAAAAAAACAGACATAATAATTTACATAATTTGAAGATGTGTGGTCTTGCGTTATTTAACTAACACAGTGTATAATAGTCAGAATAATAATTAATCGGATGATAGGCAGTCTGCAGTAGGTACCTATTCAAGACCTCGAGACTAAAATACATGTTACTGCCATCTAGGGGATTTCACACAAAACAATTTGACGCCATCTGGGAAAAGGGTGCACATGATATTGCCAGTGAAAATTTAATATATCGTTAGAGGGCGCTGCTGGAGAACATATTTTTCGGTGACCGGGTAAGTAAAAATAAAATTTAAATATTGCACTTTGTTTTATTTTCGTGATAAAAAATACATCAGATTTGATTAAAATATAATCAGAGTTTCTTAACAAAATATTTTTCTGAGTTAACATTTATTTATATCTTTATTTATCATTAATTACTTATATTTATAAATGGAACATAACAAATGCAACAAATGGCACTCGTCCTGCGAGTTCAATCACACAACCTTATACATACAACTATATACATATAACTAGGAGTAACGACCTAACAACGATGTCCGGTCTGCAATATTTAGCACATAGTATTAGTATTTTCTTTTTGCAAAAACTGGATACTCCAACTAACATTTTCCTGTCACTGAAAGAAAGAGTAATGTTCTTTCTAATTTACAACACATTTTTATGCGTGGTACGTTACGAATAATGTCAAAGTCAAAGTCAAAATAATTTATTTCCATAGGATGTTATTACATCACTTAGATCCGTCATTACATTTTTTTGGGTGAGTTCATGATTTTCAGAATCAAAGTTGACAGCCCTGGAATAATTATCTCCAGACCTTAAGCTATTCGTCCTAAGCTTGAAACTCATAGAAACTGAGAAATCACAGGATTTTTTGTAGCACAGTAATATTAATATTGATGATGATGGTGATATTAATATTATTAAACCATCGGATTGTGCTGAATATTATAACCAGCTCTAATCTAACACGTTTTTTTATTAGAAAACGTAATGGCACAAAATCTGCTTTCACCTGTCACGATGAATGAGTTTAATAAATATAACAACAAACAAGTCATCGAGCTTAATTCTAAATGAGCTTTTATATTAAACCTTATACTCGTAACAATAACAGTGGATCACTGGCATCGATTCTTAAAAATATTTGTACAACAATAAAAACTCCCAAGCTAAACATAGCATTCCTTCCTGTCATATCTATTTATACCAGAAAGAAAAGGGTGAAGAACGAATGAATTTAGAACAGCAAAAAAACGATGATAAGGATGATTCCAAATAATATTTTACGGCTCTATGCAGTTATAAATATCATTGGCTCTATGAACTCATACTTCATTTCTGTCTTTTTGATGTTTACGAATCAACCCAGTGATAAATTACGAGTGAAATAATAAAGTACATAAATATACAACGTGTTAGCCAAATAAGAAATGGACAAGATTAGGAATGAATGAAAGAAGAAGAAGAAAGAAAGTCTGAAAGTTGCGCCCGTGATAGATAAAATGAGAGGAAATCGCCATCCCAGGTATGGGCACGTGATGCGGAGAAATTAATGTTACGTAGGGAAAAAGATTGTGTAAAAGATGATATGTTCAGGAAGGATGTGAGTATTAAAATGACGGCTGATAGGGAGGGATGAATGGAGGAAGAAAACATACTGCGCCGACCCCAAATGATGGAATAAGGGCAAGCGAATGATGTTAGGGAAATAACGCAAATCCTCTCGGGTGGTGGCTCATGAAATTCAACATCTCACGTTCCACAACTTATTAAAATTCCCAAAAATATTTTGAACTTTCTTTCAAATTGACTCGAGCTGATCAGTTTTTACGAAATCTAATTATATTTATTTGAGATTTTGTGGAACAATATCTGTTTAGTTTCATGGGCTGAGCTACCATCTGACAGGTTTTGCGTTATTTCGCTAACACAATCTAACTTAAAACTAAATTAACAACAAAAAAAAGAGAACTGCACATAAATTCTGAACAATAAAAAGAAAAATAGGTGCATTTCTACTTAAAAAATATCGTTCTACAACTGAATCTATTGAGCTGTAGAAATTAATTATTACAGATATTTTATTCCTAGTGGGACCGATCAGACGCTTAGTGAACATTTGAACTCTAACTGACGACGTATTGATTATTTAATGATTTATCGGTAGTAGCAGAAATCTGAATTTTTTATTAGTGAGAACTGAAAATACAGTAAGATTGAACAGTTCAGTTCAGAGCTAACCAACTGCACTTTATTGTGAGTTGTGCCTGTTCCTGATAGCAAGTAACTCCTATCCTAAACAGTTATAGTTATCATTCCTCGAAATCACTACACAATTTTTTTCTATTAGCTCAAACCTCGTCCGCGTCGAACTCGGACCAGGGACGAATGAGGGTTTTTTCCAGAAACTAAAAATTTATAAATAAATAAATAAAATACCTACGTCAATTTGCGTCAGTCACGTTATTCACTAGGAGGATCGTCCCGTAATTTTGAGTGATTATTTTACAGTGTTCCAAAGTAGTTTTTTTTTAATGATCACCTTACTAAGAAAAGTAGCGAGTGTCGACCACCTGCATACATCACTTTGGTTTGTTACCTTATGATGATCATTAAAAAAAGGCTTAACTTTAGTGATATCAGTTCTTATTGGTAAGAGTGAGAAGCGCTACGTAGAGTCCCTGTCTTTAATTCTCCGAGCTATAGCCGCGGTTAAGGCGGAGCCCTTGCCGCTGCCGTCTTCGGCTGGGAGGAGTGTAAACTGAAATAAAATGCGAAAAACTTAGTTGTTGTTGGCTTTGTCAACTTTTTATTAGGACTAATAAACTTCTGTGATAAGTAATAAACTGCTTGAACGTAAAATGTCATTGTTTATGCTATAAATAAGTACATTAAATCACGCTCCTATACCCAAAAGGGTGAGCAAGACTTTAGTTGGCTCACAAGGAGCACATACCAAGTATCTACGAGTATGTCGATTGGGGGACGTCTGCGACTGCGAGGAGCGCAGACCGGTGATCTGCTCTATGAATAAGAACTAGTTTGATAGTTAATGTTTTCATGATAGCGTCAACTCAGTCCAGCTGTGCCGCGTGCTACTCTCGGTAGATGAGTCGCGTGACACCAATGGGAGGGCCCATGTTCCGCGACTCTCACTTGGCTGTCGGTTCCCTCCAAGCGCCGCGAAACCCTCGGTGTTACCCTCCGTCATTGGCCTTGGAGCTTCCGGATTTCTATCACACAGTTGTTCTCCCTCCGTGAGATAGCAGTTGGCTGGACCTGTCTTCTCCCACCCTCAGAGTCTCCATCTACTACTAGTACTGAGTACTGGTTTTACTGTAGCTCCTACGTCGTAACCCCTGTTGCTCTGCAGTATCCACATAGGCAGTATCTCAGAGCACAATCATATCATAATCGACCATCCAATTTCGATTACCTCCATCTATTGTAATGTTGCCAAACTATCATGCACCATCTATAGTGTGGTGACTGGTTCTAGTTCTCAATTCGTCAGCATAACTGACCTGCATAGACCTGCTATAGATTCATTAGGATCAACAACTCTAACACTAGGGCTTATGAGTTCTACCAATGACCTTACAAGCACAACCCACACAGTATGACGATGAATAAGGGCATGGTTATTACCGAGTGTCCAGGTGCCAGCAGCGCGATGTACTTCTGCATGAGCAAGCTGATGCGCGGATGTTTTTTGTACACGGAGCCGTCCACCGCCACCGCCACGTGCGGCCGCTCCATGCGCCGGAGTAGCGCCGCTATGCCTGCAACACCACATGTGAAGGTTTTAGTCTTCGAACCCAGTGCAAATAAATCGTTTTGGATTGTTTCTGAAGAAGATGTGACGGATTGAATTTCGGAATTATGTCAGACTCATCTTTAAGTGCGAATGTGGAGCAATTCTAGGGTTTTTGCCCACCTAAAATAGTGTCTTGGAAGACTTTGACTCTTATGTGGGAGGAGTTCAGAAGCGCATTTGAAAAAGCATCCAAGGTGGCAGGGGAATTGAATATGGATTAAATTGACGAGAAATATGTACTGAAGAGACAACATTCGTTGTAAAGATGGAAAAAAAAATGCCGTTGAGCTTGTGGCTGATATTTGTGTCAAACTAACCGTCACTAACAAATGTTGCAAAACTTCCAATCTAGGTGCGGTCTTACAATAAGTAGCATCACAGCACAAATTTCGATTAAATAATAGACGCAGCGTGGGCAGGCTTTTCTAAACGATGCACCGACAACCTGCGTGTGCATGGCAGGACCGGTAGTTTTGGTATTCTTCGAAAAAGCTAATATTAACAAGTTCAATAAGAATGGGAATACTAACAGACAGAGGCGAGTTGCGCGGCGCGGTTGCTGACGAGTTGCGCTACGTGCTGCGCGAGAAGTGCGTCGTTGCGGTCGATGGGCACGCCAGTCGCTTCGCGCAGCACCGCCGCCGTGCCCTCCCACTCGCCTGATATGTTCTCCCTGTAATTAGAAATGCTCTTCAGTAGGTGTCAAACAAGCATTTTTATACAGGAGTACAAAAGAAGAAAGAGTATCTTCTAGGTGAGTAACCGCATTGCAGGTCTAGCCAGATCACGGGAAGGCGACCATAGTGATTGATAATTATAAAGCGAAATATTAGTTAAGCCAAGTTAAAGGGATTAAGCGGCTTGAAAATACTGACAATAGGGATACTTGGCAATGTGTAAATGGTATTCATTAATCTAATACGAGTAAATTAGGTGTTACAAATAAAAGCACTAGGTACTAACACTAGATTTTCAAAACCGAAGAATCCAAAAAAGATTAGAGAATATTGTTTGTCAGTTTCCCCACCAGGTTTCGAAACCAGATCCATCCAGATCGAAAGCCAAAGAAAGTACTTACTGTTCGAACATGCTGACGTGTGCGGTGTTGATCGTGTTGCGCGGGAGCACGGATGGGAACAACCCCTCCCGCGCGAGCACAGACAGTGTCGCACGCACTATGCAGCCCAGGTACTTGCCACCGATGTACTTCTCGAAACTACGACCAACAGTTAAAGAATGGTTTTAAGTAAGGCAACTGCAAACGCTGATTATCTCACCAAGTGTTCCCTTCGCCTACGTGAGATCTACTTTACTTTTATCCTTATTAGTATGGTCAGGTTTCGGCCGACTGGCAACCGTGAAAATTTTATCGACTTAATTCACTATTGTTTAGTTTCTTTGGAGTCAAAGTTTCCTTCAGCTTTCTTAAGAAATTTTAATTTTCCTTAAGAGCGTTAGTTCAAAGTCCGTATACATAATTTGAAACTTGTATAGAGTTATTAAATAAAAACGATTGAGAACCCTCAATGGAGCAGCGATGGTGCTGTGGCAGTTAAAACATCGTTGAATTGTTTCACAGATAGTAAAAGTAACGTTCACAGTGCAAGAAATATGCACAAAAGACTTACGTGAAAGAAGCGGTCAGCAGGGAGTTGTCGTCGACCTCGTTATCCATGGCTGTGCGGAGGAAGGTAAGGCAGCCATCGTCTCCGAAAGCACCCCACTCCACGTCAATGCATACGTCAGTTACACGCTCGTGCGCACACTCCCAATGCGTCACTCGAGACGCGCGCTCCATGTAGCAGCCGTTGGAGCCCGTGCCTAGGATCACTCCGATCTGGAATATTTCAAATTCAGGTCTTAGTCCTGTCAAAGATCAATGAGGTTTTTAATATTTAACTTCTGTTTCAAAATAAAGGGAAGATAATGAGACTTAAGAAGGCATGGTTTTCGGTGTGTTTTTTTTGTTGGAATCCATTTTAAAACATTTTGGTGTCTTCAAAATAAAAGTGAATAGACAATTTTTTGAGTAGGTACATCTTCAAACTCGCCTCTCAAGCTTTAAAGCCGATAGCAGTTAAATTAGTTTTATTATATGGCAAAGAGCAGAAGATACTAGCCCTTACAGTATTTAATTTTGATGCCAATACACTTACCCCACAAGCGGGATCAATATGAGCCCCAGCGACTAGAGTGCCGGTGGTGTCATTGAGCAGCACCCTCACTGTGACCTTCAGTCCTCGCGCGTCGAGACACTTCTGCAGCAGTGCTGACACATCCACTCCCTCCATCCCCCCGCAGTTGAAGCTCTTGGTCCACGTCACCAGCTCGCCCGACGATATCGAGTGCTGCTTCATTGGGAAGGAGAATGTGAATCCTGTAAGAAGTCGTACCGAGTCTGGTTAAATTTTGACTATAACAAAACTAAACTATAATCAAAATACATGCATAGATTTTAAACATGGGTGGGTTGTTTTAACCATATAAGTGACGATGTGTGTTATATTTTCTAATACAAAATAACAGTAAAGTCAATAACCGACAATCAAAATAAGCGGACAACTATCTGTGTGCTCGCGTTGTGTAAGATTTTATTTTATCTGTGGAAACAAGACTTTTTCCGTAAAAAATAATATGTGTTGATCCAGGGTACAAACTATCTCCGTTTCTTTCATCCAAATCGGTCCAGTAGTGAAAGCGGAACAATCATCCAGAAATTCAAATATCCAAACATACATAATGTCATTTGATGTTCATACCGAGTGAAAGATCCTCATTCTCCATGCCCTCGCTCTTCACAAAATCCAGGACACAGTCGGCCAGGAAATTGAATAGATCTTCACCAGGACCCAATCTTAAAGCGTCACTGAAAGGCGAAAAAAGTGTATTAGTTGAGCTTTTAAAATTAGTTTTCTTATTCTCAAGGTTAGATAAGTTACGTAAATCTAGCTTCTGTGAGCTTTACTTGTCACTTCGTTGGCTATATTAAGTTGATTTATTGGAGGTTGTTCAAGTTCTTCTTCATAACATTTGTCCCCTCCTTTTCTAAATATATTCCTATTTCAGCTGTCTAACTTTATAATATTGAACAATCACGTATTAGACCCACCCATTACTAGTCTATACCGAATCATTTACAAAATGTCTTACTTGATGTGGTACTGTTTGACATCCTCTCTGATGAGTTCTCCCCTACGCAGCTCCAGCAATAATACACGGAAGTTGGTTCCACCCAAATCCAACGCCAGGAACAGGCCCTCCTCTGAAACAATTCGAAAAGGAGTGTGATCTCTCTGTGATGTTTGTTGCTGTTCTGTTCTGTCTGTGCAAAATGCCATCGCTTGCATGTACGTGGTTGGTTTCTTCTAAGAAAGTTAAGCCGCAGCACAAAATTAGCAGCAGAAGAAAGAATAAAATTTTCAATATTTCGCACACAGATCCTAGCGTATGCTATGCAAATATGCATCCTTGATACAGCTAGAGTCTGTGCTATTTAAAGATTTGAAATACTCATGATAGCTGACGTTCAAGCGAATGCATGATAAAGAAGTGATTTAATTAGCATTTGGTCACACAATATAAAATTCTAAGTATTTTAATTTCAAGGCCCGTTCAGCAGCGCTAAGTATTGACGCAAGGGCAAAGGAGGTATACCTGTGCCATCAGGTAGCTCCGGCACGTATGTGTTGGCCATCTGCAGGCTGGAGGGCTGGTCGCGAAGACCTGCCTCCAGCTCGCGCTCGAACACTGCGCCCACGCGCCGCAGCATCCCTCCACACAGCAACAGCCCCGACAGAGCGCGCTCCACCTGGAAACATGATGCCGTTAATATGAGTAGATCAGTTTAAGTGTCCTTCCTTCTAGGGATTCAAGCTTTTTTATTTGTAGATTCAAGCTTAATCGATGTTATTCTTCACCGCAAGAATATCGAATATCTGGGTGAGGGCTGAAAATCAGTGTTGCTCTCTGGGCAAATACTCATCAGCCTTGGCCCTTATGCATCGCCACAAACATGTGCAAGTAATTCTTACACATGTTTGTGGCGATCTAGTCGATTAGGAAATATAATTCACTGTCCGCGCGCGATCTGAATCCTGACCTTAGTATATCAGAGGTGCATTCAGATTATGTTTACGTTTTAGCTTTAAGTCTTGTGTTTTGATACAATGAACTTCTTTATCTTATATAATCTTCTGTATCTATCCATATAAAATTTTATGGTTCCTAAATGCAAAAATACATTAGCAAAATGCTGCGGTCCTAGCCATCACAATGAAATGGTCGTCACCCTAGAAAAGGAAATTAAGGAGCAATGTCTTTGAAACGATCTTCTAGTCTAGACGCAATTTGGCTTTTACCAGTTAGGTATGGCGTTATACAATTTTCCCCTAAATCATTATCCTTGTTTGCATTTCGTATTGACGTCTGTTGAACTGATAACATCATAGGGGTGGAAACCTTGACGAACAACATTCGGGTGGAATTGTACATTGTACAGGCAGGAAAATAAATTCATTGCTATTCTAAAATAAATGTAAATCGCTAAAAACTATATTAAAATTCATAATAAAACCTATTTAAATGACTAACGATGAATATTATTTTCTGCTTTTGTGTTGAGCAGTCCGGCAACTAATAAAATTGACCTGTTTCGAAACTGTCGCGACTGACAGTTTTTAAATTAATGTCCTCGTCTCAAGACAACCAACACAACCCACTTAACTAATTAAGACTCAAGACTAGTAGAGTTGCGTGTCTCGATAACTTTCTTCTGATCGATGCTGGCTGGGGAATCACCATCCATCATGTTTGATATAATTTACAAAGTTCGCGCACCTGATGGAAAATACCCGGCGATACTTCAGATCGAAGAACATCCTATACTTTCTATATTTTCAGTAGCTGGGTAACGAAAAGATACATCAATCTAATGATTTAAAAAACTAGGCTGTTTTAGTGCAGTGCACACAAAAGCAGGTAAAAAAGTATATAGTTTGTTATTGTTCTATAGTTGCGCTTATCTATTCGCTACATCATAATTTCATAATGTTTCCAATACCACTTTAGGAGTAGGAGTTTGAGCGTACTCTAGCAATGATAGGCAAATGAATTTGTTCGAAATTTCACTGACCTTTTGAGCCCGAACTTCATCGTCAATCCTGAGCGGCGGTGGTAGGAACTGTTCTTCCCAAGCTCTGTCTTCCATGTCATTGGTCCCATTCAAACCATTCTTCAGTCCGTGAACTCCATTCACACCGTTTACTTTATTCACTCCGTTGCTTTCCGCGTGGCCGTTCAGTCTCGGTTCGACTATAGTCGACATCTCTCTTGTTATTGGAGGTTTTGCGGCAATTGTTCCTTTTTTACTTTTGGTAGTGAATTAGTTGGAAGTTTTTAGGTTTACTTGATGTAGAGGTCTGAAGATAGAAAACGATCTGTTAAAGGGAGTGAAAAAGTTAGTTAATCTCTTATTACGTAAATAAAGTGGAATTGGTTTTATGAAGCTGAAATGCAAGATTACTTTGTGCAAAACTTTCTCTTATACCATGAAAAAGGAAAACTGATCAAAACAAGTATTATTTCGAAACCTACATAATTCAGCACTCTAGTAATACTAGTACTAAGGACTCACTGGCCCCGATTCGGGAAGTCATGCTCTAATTCTTATTTTAAAATTCAGTTATTCTTTTCGTTTTTATGACCAATGAAAGGTGTTGAATTTAGATGAACGAATGATATAATTTGAATGAATCATAACCTAAAATAATGTCTATGATGTTTGACAGCTCTAGTCCCTTTTTAATCTTTAAAAGGTGAAAAGGACTGAAGAACTTAAATTAAATATTTTTGGCGTAATTTCAGGTTCATAGAGCGTGCACTACCTATAGTTTCTAATATTATTCAGATACAGAAACAGGTGACATATTTCATGGTTTCTTAAATCCGTGATAGCGGTAATTTTGTTTTTTTATTATATTATAATCAGCCTGTAATGTCCCATTGCTGGGCAAAGGCCTCCCCACTGTTCCGCCATTCCTCCCAGTCCTGGGCAAGCTCCCACGAGACAAGTCATCGCCATCTTTTTCGGGGCCTCGCTTCGGTTCCCGTCTTCAGGAGTCCACTGCGTGACGACTCGCCCACCATTCTGAATGCATGCGGCTTATGTGCCCGGCCCAGTCCCATTTTAGTTTCGCTGTTTTGCGGCCCACGTCAGCTATTTTAGGACCCTAATACGTTTTTAATAAATTATTGCAAAAAATTCCAGTAAATTTCCATTCAGTCAAATGTTATCGGCAATCAAACTAATTGACGAGTTATCCACTACCTACTCCAATTAGCAAGGCAAGGATTTGACCCCCGACAAGATACGAGATACGGATCAAACAACTGTGCCACTCAAGTGCAAATCTCAGGATAAGTGCTAACTAAGTGCATATTATGCAGAGATAAACTACAATATCCGTCCTTCATCAGTCTCTTCTACGACAAAAGACGACAGATAACCTAAGTTCACACGTTCTAAAAGCTTCTTGTCAGCTTGAACGATAAATGATTAGTTTTGAAGCCGATTTATTCCCACAAAATAAATAAATAATTTGCATAAAAGCATTTGCCCTGCAGCAGAGAGGGCAGCAAAAGATCCTATATATTCAATAAAAACAACAAACAAAAACAAAACAAAACCCAAATAAAACATACAAAACAAAACCAACTCGAAAACACAAAACAAACAAACAAGATATTTAAAACCTTAGAGTATACATAATATAAATTCTTTGTTTAAAACATTCAAGATTTTATCCTCGTTCATACGATTTCTTCGTGAACATGGATTTTGGTTAGAGCGCCTAAAAGTTCACGATGTTTGAATGATGAGTTCCGGGTTTATTTATGTCATGTTTAGTTTATATTACATTTGTTTTTGCGTCTTTCCATAGCGTAAGTAACGTGTTTATAAAGAACTAGCGGTCTGCCCGCGGCTACGCTCGCGTTGTGTAAGATTTTCCCGTGGGAATTAGACCCCGCTTCCATTTCTCAGTTTGCCTTGTGGTTGGCCGGTGGAGAATGCCGCTTGGCATTAGGCCCGCTATTTGTATAGACAATAAAGTTTTTATAAATAAATAAATAAATTAGACTTTTTTACCGTAAAAATCCTATGTGTTCCAGGGTACAAACTATCTCGATTCCAAATTTCATCCCAATCCGTTCAGTAGTTCTTGCGTTTTCACGCAACAAACATCGAGTAACAAACATCCAACCTTCGCGTTTATAATATTAGTAAGTATTTTCCGCTCTTTTCTGGAGTTTAATATCATATTACGCGTAGGAATGTCACTTGAAGAATCTCATAAGAGGCTTAAGAAAAGTCTTTCAAGATGGGAACCTTTATTATTGTAAATGCTGTTAAACCGAGCTGGTGCAAGCCAGCATTTACGTGTCTTTCAGCATCTAATACAACTCGAGTCTAATTCGATATGAGCGCCAAAATCAACTAAAGGAGAACTGTAGGAATGACAAAATAAAAATAATCCACCCACATTAACTATCATCTGGCGGGGTGAACGTTCTCTATTCTATACCTATTAACTAAACACAAAATATTTTCTTTCGTCATACTATACGAAGAGGCCTTGAAATCTGCGCATCTAGCTTTCTATAAATACAACAGTATAATCAAACAGTCTCTAGGAGCGGAGTAAATAACATACACGAGGTATGGCTGCAACACTTGTGCACACAGTACACAACTCAACTGATCATTTTGTTGTTTTAAAAGAAAAGACAAGAATTTAAAAAAATATTTGTTATTTTATACCGACGGACAGACGTACTTATATGTTTTGACTTTTTTAAAATGTGAGACATTGATAACTCTACCTACTGCTTTTATTACTCTGCACGATCAAATGGAAATAATAATTATTTTTATATTTTTATAATGTTTCAAAGTGTGTGTTGTTGTGTGTTTACTTATTATGTTTTTTTTAACTCTCAAGATTGAAATTGTTCAGTAATACCAATTTTATTTATTATTTTATTTATTTTCGATTACCAGGGAATGATACATTATTATACATGCTTAAATAAACAGACTAAACAAAAACAAAATGCACATTATATTGAAGGTAAACGCCACATGCAATAGAAAGAAAAGGTAGACGAGTCCTAAACTCAAGCCTAAATTAATTTAAGTTTAAACAAATAAATTATAAACAGAAATATACACAAATACACAATTAAATCTAAATCTAAAGTTCCGGAATACAAAACAAATAAAAGAAATCCAAAATTTAAATTTTGACAAATTTTTACAAAACGCTTTTTTATTTAGCAACTAAAACATCTCCAACCAATTCAAGCACCTTTTTCTTAAAGTCTGTCAAAGAGTCACCGAAAATATCAACCTCTTGTCCCAGGGAGTTATAAGAGTGTGACAAACGATAGACGGCATTATGACTAAGTAAGTTAGTTCTACAACGAGGAGCACTGAGCAGGGTTGCGGGGTAGCGAGGTGGTTTACGGGGGACACGAACATTAAATAAGTTTAGGAGCTGGGAACAGTCAATGTCGTTTCTCAATACCTTGTAAAGAAAGACCAAATCAAGGAGAAGCCTTCTAGCTTTGAGGGAGTCAATGTCAAAGTGTTGCAGCCTATCGTTGTAACTTCGAAGATTCTTGCTTTTACCAGTAGCAAATGCAAGATGCCTCATAAAACGTTTTTGTATGCGCTCAATGCGTTAAGCATGGACATTGTATTGAGGCGACCATACTACACTTCCATACTCCAATATGCTGTGAACGTAAGAATTAAATATGATGATTTTAGAGGAAGGGTCTTGGAAAACTTTACCATTTCTTATAACTAAACCAAGCATTCGTGAGGCTCTTGTAATAATGTTATCAATATGTGGAACATAGGTCAGCTTAGAGTCGATAACTCGCAACTGGTGCACCTCCTCAAGCCTCCTTCCATCTATCAAATAATTTGTGGGAAGTATATTCTGCTTTCTCGTAAGTTTAATATGAAAACACTTTTCCACATTTTGAATCATCTTATTTCGAACGCACCACTCAAGCAAATTGTCCAAATCCCTTTGAAGTAGTTCTGAATCAAGGACGTCTCCAATAACCTTTACCAGCTTGAGATCATCCGCGTAGAGATACACTTCACTGTGACAAATAGCGTCAACAATGTCGTTTATAAAAACGTTAAAAAGTAAGGGGCCTATATGGGATCCCTGAGGAACACCAGACAACGAAGGGAAAGAGCCCGACTGGAAACCTTTGATCACCACATATTGAGATCTACCAATAAGATAGGAACCGAGCCAGCGCAACATTGGACCACCAAACCCGTAATATGTCAATTTTTTTATTAAGGTTTTGTGGCACACTCTGTCAAAAGCTTTTGAAAAATCGGTGTAAATGGCATCGACTTGCTTTTGATTGTCCATTGCAATTAAATATCTATAAATGCGGCTGTGCATTGGCGGACCTACAAACGTTCTATAGGCGAAAACTTGTTAATGGCTTTGTGTGAATTTATTTTTATATCCTCTGTTTGTATTATTTAGCTGTAAGTTTTCCAAATAAAGTAAAATAAAATAAAATTTAGATATGTAAAATCTTTCATTCAAACTTGATTTTCCTTGAAAAAAAGTACGTTGAACCTACCTTACAACTGCAGTAGTAAAAGACGGAGAATATTCCGGGCATCGCAATGTTTCCAAGATTTGTTTTTGATCTTGTTTTGCTCGTGTAATCTCGGCGCTCAAATTTCATTACCGACTTTATATACCTAGTTATCGTTATTAATTTTACCTGTTACATAATCGCCGTGACCTCTTGGTTATCTCCCAATATTTCCTGATAACCCGAAACCAGACTGTTTACTGAACTGTAGAGATACTTCGGGAAATTTTATTGAACTGGGTAATCGGGCAGTCATGTCAATTCGAAATACTTTATGTAAAAAAATAAATAATAACTAGTCATTTTGGTAGGTAAAAATAATAAAATGCTATAGTATTCAAATTTTAAGATTTTTTTAGGAGGATATATATATTTCCTTTAGAATACATAAAAAACGAGCTACCATCAATACGTATTTAAATCTAATTTGTCGATCACATAATTTTGAAGTTTCCATAACAATCTTATCCATGTTAATAGTAGGATTAACAGTTTCAATTTTGGTTTATATATAATAAATTATTTTATATTTCGCGTTATACTTTCTACATGAGAAAAATAACTTATGAAAAAGATAGCAACTTTATGATTTAATTTTTTAAATTTTTTTTTATTACCTACCTGTAATTTAGGATTTTTAACCCCCCTAATTTGTAACGATAAGTATATTTTCGATAAGACGATTACGCCCGCTCTGCGGTAGTCGCGACTCGACATAATCTCTATATCGTCTGCAGATGTGGCTATCTGGCCATTGTCATCAACTATTTTTACAGTCGATTTTGTCATTATTACTGTCACAGCTACTGTTCGTCTTGTTTCACTTGTGACTTTATTTTTAATGTCTCCTTATTCAGATATAACTATAGATATTACTTTTTTGTTAAATCGGTTCTAATTTTATTATTTACTTACATTATATGCACAAATGCATTTTTATATATTGTGTAGTTGAAGATGTGAAGCGATAGATTCAAAACTTTTGATGATGATGACGATGATGGAAGCTGTCAGATACGCAGGATATTTTAAGGTGAGTAATGTAATCGGTAGTTTTATTTCTCTGGCCTATCTTAATTATTATTTGATACTAAAATCATATAAAAATACTTTTCATAAATTTTTCGTACAAAGTTTCAATGTATCGTATAATTAGTCACTTCTCCTGGTATCCAGATAGTTCTAGGTCAACGTCTAGACGGTTCAACTTATATCTGTTAATAACTATTAGCTAAACAGCAATAAGTATGATCAAGATGTGGATCAAAAATAATATTATCAGCCAGTAATATTTAATTATAAAAATAAAATTATCTCGTTTTAACAAATAATATTCCTAGAGGCTGAATGTCCGCCAGAGCCTTTTCTCCGTAATTATGCTTATAAAAAAGAAACATACTATCGTTTTGGAGTTGGCGCCAAGTTTGTAAAATTTTCATTTAATTGTTTTACGTTGAATGTTGGTTTATGAGTGTTTTAGTGTTGATATTTAATTATAAATGTGAACAGTAAGGATACTCAAACTGGGCGCGACATAATAAAGGTTAGTTTTTACAACTTCTACATGATCAATTTTACCTGTAGTATCATATATCTTTTGTAGGGTACTATGTACCTTTCTTAACCATTTCAATTTAATTATTTACTATCAGTTTTCTCACAAGTCTATTGAAAAACGTCGTACAACACACGGATCTTAGGTTTTATAACAAACTCGTGACATTATAAACTAAAACTTACAAAAGTCACCTTGTTTGTAATATGCCACCTACGATCCTTGTATCGTAATGTACTATTATAACTGCTTCAGTGTCACGTTGTCGTGTCGCAAGCTGTGCTAGATAGCACTATCGAATGACAATATAATAATTAAAAGTGGGGCTGCATGGCCTCTGGCTATATCTTGGGGCCGGCGGGCAACAGTCGCGACCCCAGGACCCAGATAAACAAAACACGAGAGGAATCTACTTGATGACGTCACGGAATATTTGTCTAGAATCCAGAACTATACTGAATCTGCGATAGAATATGAGTGTGACAAATCGAACAAAGTTTCACGCATGTTTGTGAACCCGACTCGAGTCTTCTTTAACTTTTATGAATTAAGAAAGGTAAATAAGTAATAGAGAGCGTTGGTGGTGGCTAGAGCCGCCGCCTCCCGTCCGAGAGATGCGGATTCGGACTCCACCACGTACCCGTATTTGTCATCTCTCATGCTCTGAAAGTAGACCAATAATGATCCCAAAGAACGGATGTAAGTCCAACTTACATCCCAAGGGATGTAAGGAACTTTGAAATTCAAACCCTTTCTTTTTATTATTTTCATATTAAGTTGCACACGATAAATGGCAAAGGAATAGACGTATACAGCCTACAATTAATTTAATTTCAATAAACATAAAAATTTTGCTTGAATATACTTTCCTATGCAAGATGAATACAAAATTCATGTATTACCAAGAAATAACAATAAAAAGATTAAATAAGCCATTACATTTTTGATTTTTGTCAAAAATCATGCCTGGCTGGAAACAAACGCGCCCCATAAAAAAGGCGGGCAAAAACTTTTGCCGAAAAAAAAAATGTTATCTGTGGTTGTTTTGATTTAGATTTGTTACATATTTCATTAATTTATGTAAATTTTAACAATGAAATAGTAGAAATTTGGTTAATTTACACTTGTGCGTGACTTTTCAAAAGTTTATATACTATGTAGCCCATGTGTTATTTTTTTACAAACTGACTTGTTTTCTTTCCTCACAATGGAGATGAAAAGTAGAGTGTTCATCACGTGGGAAACTGATCAATTCCCTCGCACTATAAGCGCCAAAATACCCCGGGGTGTAATTGATCGGTTTCACCCCTTGGTTAACTATCTACTATTAATTTATTTGTAGAATTATTATATAGGAACGATATTACACAACTGTACGGTTACGGTATTATTATATAGGCACGTTTATTCGAAGTTCTTATGGTAAAGGAAAATTTTTGCCTCGGTGGGGACGCATAATAATCTGGTGATGATGTTGAACAAAAGTGCCTACTAATAAATAGTGGTTCGTTAACGGTATTTACGAGCGTTTTCTTTAAGAAATAACCGGCCAAGCACGTGTCAGGCCACGCAAAGTGTAGGGTTCCGTAGTTATCCAATACGGTAGGTACCTGTTTAAGACAGTTAACGTTCATCAAAATATTTTGTATGATATTCGTACCGAATTTCTTACTACTTAGTGCAAGTACATTTTAAATGTTGGTCTAGTATTCGTTAACCTGTAAGCCTACTTGATGTTGATAATTTATCTTTTAAATTCATCATAATGCACTACTTCCGTGAATACAATTCCAAATACAACGGTTTCGCTGGTAGGGGGGGGGACACTTGACTAACAAAAATTAGCAGTTTTAAACAAAATATTTCTGAAACTTACACTAGAAGGTAGTCAAGAATAAAAAAATAACCCCCACTTCACGTGTAGAACCAGACGAACCCTAAAAAAAAAATTTTTTTTACAGCTTTGTCGGCATGATTAATATGTATATATCCATGCCAAATTACAGCCTTCACTGAAAAAAATATTTAACCTAACTACTTTGGCTATTTCAGGAATAACCAAAGTTTGACAAGATTTAAATAAAGTTAACTTGATTTGAAATAAGTGATTTGTCTATAAAAGACAAAGGGTTTGGTTACAGGTTGTCACTTTTTTGTGTTATAGGTTAACGAAAGTTTGGTTGTATATAAGTTTTTTTTTCAGTGTTCTAGTACTAAAAGCTTCTGAGCTAAGCCTAAGGGTTCCTTGTTGACTACGAAACCCTAAAAACTGCCAAGAAACTGTAACTGCACAATTATTTTTACCCAAAATATAATCTTACAATTTGTGGCGAAGGAAACCTCTCTGTCTGCCTGTTTGTCTGCCAGCCAAACTGCCAGCCATAGGTGTGCTGTCAGCAAAGAAAACAACGTGAGCGTAACTTGACATTATTATCTCTAAAGAGCGAGTGACACTGCTCAACAAGACTTGTCTCCATATCGTCACCTCAATCTGCGCATTCTATTTGTTAACGCTTTATTGCGCAGTTTCGTCTGAGACATTTCAATAAATTAAAAGTCTATTTTTCAAAAAAAAAAAAATCGAAGACGAGTCTTCACTTGTCGAATAAAAGATGGGTTTTGATTATACCAAACGTGTGTCTTAATGTGGGAGACATCTTCGTATGAAATGTGCTAAATAAGAACTTTGATGTTTGTAAAGGTGGCGATGTTTATATATAATATTGGAGTCGGATTTTATTGTCAGATCCATTTCGACACATTCCGACAAACATGTTTTACGTTTTTGCATGTTTCTGTTATGTAATCACACTTCAATATTAGTTTTTATGCCGGCTATTACATTACATTATTATATATCATGGAAAATGATCAAAACCTTGCTGGCGTAGCCGCGGGCGATACCTAATATCTACGAGTATGATCCATGATGCCTGATCAACTTCCCTTGACCGATCGATAAATAAACGCGACATTCAACGGTTATGATTTGTTTGTAATTCGTGGTCATGATCCGATGTTTACACTCTATGTCGACTCTACTCATTTATAAGTAAACTGGAAACGAACTTTCGTTGTGGTTGATATGCGGTAAATCCTGTTCGATTTAGAATACGTTTTATAAAAGATTGATAACTTAAAAATATATTTTTAAGAGCTATCAAAAGAGAAATATAAAAATTTTTATGAAAATAATTAGTCTGTCACTTAGATCTATTCTATCTAACAATGGAAATAATTTTAGTACTAATTTTTCAGGATAGAATAGTCTGAAAAATACGCGAGCGTTACCGGAGGTGAGTGAACAAATAGTGAGCAAAATAACATTTTAAACTCTTGCGATTTTTATTTATTTTACAAGATAGTGAGCAAATAGATCATCTGGTTGAAGACATCTGACTAAGGTTTCACTATCAGGAGCTAGTAATATAATATATTACGTGTCTCGGGCTTAGAGCATTAAGTTGGGTTAATGCTCTAAGGTTTCGGGTGAGTACTGGAACTTTACTGAACTACATTACTTATAGTTATAGTGCTACGTATTGGTATACTCGTAGTTCAAAGTGACATGACATGCAGTGTTTCCTCTCGCTACGGTGAGCACAGTAATAACTTGTCATTATTGCTATAAATAACAGGTACTTATCTACACTTTGACAATAGGAGATTTACCGTGTTTATGATATTTGTTCACAAGAAAATAATAATATATAATATTGAGAAGTTGATAATATTCCACAGATAGCGAATTTTCAAAATGGCGACCATGAGTTCATTAGAAAATAATTTTTCCGGCTTGTTATTTGCAACGGCAAGATCGTTAAAAGTATCAACACAGTTAATCATTGAGTATAGCAAAGAAATTAGTTAATTGTATTTTTTATTACCTAACAAGTTAAAAGGCGAATTAGCCTGCACAGACTATAGATACTGAACAGAACGCACACAACGCCTACTGCGCACAACGTCACGTAACACGTGGACTTCATTATTACAAGTTACAACAATGTTGTCAAGCAGGGTCCATTCGAGCTCTCGATTCTTATATTTGAGATGAGAAAGCCATTACTCTTCTTCTTATCGTGCAGGTTGCAAGATCGACAACTGACCTCACAAACCCTAGTGCGAGATTAAAAAAGAAACAAAAAATGCGCTGAAGACAAAAAATGCATAAATGTCGTTAATAAATTCTACCACTTTTGAGACTGAATCTTGATTTAAGCTGAAACTTTTACCCTACGAATGATCATACCAATAAGAAAGCTAAAGACAAATTTCAACTTCTCCTGGAATATCGGGGATTTTTTTACATTAACACAGTTTCGTTCCCATTACATTCCATTATCCGTCAGCATCGTCAAACAACACATAAGATAATTTTTATGAAAAAAAAGCAGATAAATATGTTACTATTAATATTTAACAGAGCTTATTATTATTGAGCTTAGGTATTGATGAGACCGAATCACAATGTGGCAATGAATCACGAATACAACATGGCAATGAATCAGAAAAACAGCGAAGCCCTTCACTGGCGATGATTAGATCCATTTTGACGACATGGATTCTGTACAATCATGAAGGGTATGTGGTCCCTAATCAAATCACTGATCGTCTTACCAGACCAGACTGTTCATTTGGCTAAAACATTAGGAAAGGCAGATTCGTCGTATTTAAGAAAGTTGTAGCAACCAGCATCCCTACACATATCAGTTATTCGCGCCATTAAATTACCTACAATAAGTAAATATCAGACTCGGTTTTAACAGCTTCCATATCAAAACAGCTATTCTAACTGATGGCGAAGACTTTCAATCTCTGTATGTAGGTACGTCTCTGTCTATATACGAACTATTATGATCCATAATAATATAGATAGAGTGAAATGAAAAATGTTCAAAATCGAACCGGTTAGTTGGCGTTAGCGCCGGCGCGGCGCTGCCCGGAAGCAGGAGGACACAGATCTGCAGCTGACGGCAGGATGCACGCTATTTTCATAACGACGGCTACTGTACCGGCTTGTGGGTTACTCAATGGACACCAATTGGTCACGAAAAATAAATAAAACACTCACTTATCTATCACACACACTCTTAGCATCCATCCCTACACACAAACAAAAACTGATACCCGCAGACACAAAACGGATACGTATTTATTATACAGAACCCAAAACAGTAAGATTGTGAAACAATAAAAATAATTTTAACAAAAAAATAGAAACCTCCTTCAAATTGCCTTATATGGTTATCTCCACTAAAAAGTAACAAATAAAATAACATTCCAGATGGAACATGAAAAAAAATATTGCCAATATCCTCAATTAAATAGATAGGTAGTGTATTAAGTAAATATTTAGAATTTTGTACTTCCTTTTGGAGTCGGTGCCAGCCAAAAATTGAAGATGACGAAACTACGAGTATTAATTATTTATCGAATGAAACCTACCCGGACTTTCTTGGTAGTCGCTCCTGTCGTTATCCCTGCGTTTGGTCGGGTGCAGCATTGCATCCCGCGCAGCACAACAAAACATTTATATCATAAGCGCCCACTACACTCTCGTCCGAAGTTCCTCGACGAAGTCTCACGAAGTGTCAAATTGGTGTAAAAGTGAAGCCCGAAGTTGCACGAAGTGCCTCTCTATACTTTCGTCCTCAGCTTACTTCGATCAACTTCGCGAGTAGTGTAGTGGACGCTATAGACTATCAAAAAATTTTATTGATAGTCATATAGAAATATGTACTGACTTAACGACGACGACGACTTAAAACAGTTGCCCACGACTAATCGACGATTTTTTGGCTGGCACCGACTCCAAAAGGAAGTACAAAATTCTAAATATTTACTTAATACACTACCTATCTATTTAATTGAGGATATTGGCAATATTTTTTTTCATGTTCCATCTGGAATGTTATTTTATTTGTTACTTTTTAGTGGAGATAACCATATAAGGTAATTTGAAGGAGGTTTCTATTTTTTTGTTAAAATTATTTTTATTTTATGATTTTCAGTGTTGAAATGAAATGAAATGAAATGAAATTTTATTATGTGAATTGAACTTAGGTGTATACAGCGGTTGTACTTGCTTATAATATGTTTCACTAAACTCTACCTTTACAGGTGTATTCACAAAAGAAGAACTTAAATTAATATGAATTATTTAAACTTAACATGATAATTTTTTGAATTAAAAAATAACAACACAACAAAACAATCAAATGTAAATCCATATTAAAATAAAGTAAAAAGGCTATCTAACAAATATCTAAGTATTAATCTATAATAATGTAAGTACATCTTTATTTGAGATCTATAAATTCTTTAAGACTATAAAAACAATGCTTTAAGAGCCATGTTTTAACATGTTTTTTAAATATAATTATACCATCTGTGTAATTTTTAAAAGAATCTGGTAGCTTATTAAATATATCAATACACATCATGTAAGAATTTTTTGAAACTAATGTTAATCTTATTGGTGGTCGGTATAGTTTTTTTATATATTGTGAGCGAATAGCTCTTTTAGTTATATCTTTTTGGAGTTGAAACAGATGATGATTTTTGTATACAAACAAACATATCTCGAAAATATACAAACAGGGTAAAGGAAGAATGTTGTACTTCTGAAAATAAGGACGGCATGAATCAAGTTGACTAATTCCGAATATCGCCCTAATGCAGCGTTTTTGGACTATAAAAATGTTATCAATATTGACGGAATTACCCCACAAAACAATTCCGTAGCGTAAAGTTGAATCGATGTAGCCATTATACGCTGCTAAAGCTGCTTTTAGCGATACTACTCGACTTACTTTCCTAATAGCATATACAAATCTGTTTATCTTGGAACACAAGTTGTGTACATGGTATTTCCAGCTGCAGTGACAATCAAGATTTAAACCTAAAATTTTGTTTTGGATACTTCTTCTAATGTTTCATTTTCATGGGACACTGTTAATACTTGGGGCATTGCACGATTTGTATGGAATTGAACATATTTTGTTTTGCTTAAATTGACTTTTAAGTTGTTCTCTGATAGCCATGTTATAGTTTTAGTTAAAGTTCGGTTTATTTCGTCATTGTATGTTGTTAAGTCCTTACTTTCAATGACTATGGAAGTGTCGTCTGCAAATAATACACATTCGTGTGACAGATAATTTGGAAGATCGTTAATATATAACAAAAACAGCAAAGGGCCTAATATACTGCCCTGAGGTACACCATAACTGTTTTCTATATACGAAGACTGATATACATGCACAGTCCTACTAAGTGGGCAGTACTTAGAAGTCTCGACACATTGTGTTCTATTACTAAGGTAGGACTTTATCCATTCAAATGCAGGACCTCGAATACCATATTTTGACAATTTCATAAGCAGTCTGTTGTGGCAAACGAAATCAAAGGCCTTGCTCATGTCCATGAACAAAACTGTTACAGGTATGTTTCGATCTATACAATTCATTATTTTTTTGATTAATTTGAAGGCAGCTAGTGACGTGCTTCTCTTCTTTCTAAATCCATTCTGTTCTTCTGCTATTACATTATTTTTATTAAGAAATTTTTCGAGTCTACTAAACATAACCCTTTCATAAATTTTGGAAAAAATGGGTACAATGTTTTATTCAATATATTTTATGTAAGTAATTAATCCTAACCGCGACACATTTTCTATTATTTTTCTTCATTATCCAAAGCTAGGTTTTGTTATTTAACAGTTTCAGTACAAAGATATTATATTTTTGGTATTTGCTTAGTTTAGACTGCGTCTTTCGTGCTTTGCAACCGCGTTTAGTTGTTTATATAATAGTTTCTAAAATAACATAAGTTAAACTGGGTAAGAGGCTACGAACTAAGAGGTCATTTGGTAGTCCAGCTGGCCACTAAACTGACAATGCTAAGAGGAAAGAATAGCTTCGCGATCCTAACGAAATAGGTATTTAGGAAAACATTTGCTATCGCTCGTGCGCTCATACCCCCAGGAGAGAGAGAGAGCGAGAGCGTTGCAGCTCGCCGACAATAGATACTTTTCTTGATGAAATTCCCACTTCGGGAGAAAACGGTTTCCAATTACTAAATTTCAACAAATCACTTTGACACAGTTTTAATCAAAAAAATTACGTTACTTGAGGTGCCTATATAAGTTTGAATCTATTGCGAATTTTGAAAAAAGCTATAACTATAAACCTAGTCTTTCATTGTGTCAATAACATACTAAAAAATCATGGAGATTGGAAAATATATATAGAAGTGGAAAAACGTTTTCTCTTTTTGTATGGACGAGCACGATTCTTCCCTCTTAATAAGCTTACAGTTTACCCCGATACCTGGGCTATTCGTAAGGAGTTTCAGGTTTGAGATGGTATCTTGAAAGTCTATCGTTAGCTGATTACAGATAGTGAACGTAAGCTGGCTTCTTCTTTTTCTTCATATTGTGGATTATAAGGTCGACAACCAACCTCACACACCCTGGTCACACAATTAATATAGTACTGGGCCCTTGTCAAAACCCACTGACTTAGCTCGAGTAACGACGCCTTCTGTAGATATTAGAGCCGAGACACACGGCTTAACGTGCCTTCCGAAGCACGGAATAATCTTTCTTTTCAGACAATCGGGTGATTCAGGCAGCAATGTCCACACTAAACTGGAGAAAGTCTCACAAGGACATTTTCGTTTAAGAGTGTCTTCACCGGGATTTGAACCCGAAACCTCCGTAAAAAGATTAAAACACTCGACCACTCGGTCATAGAAGCAAAATTATTTGTGATTTCCATTACAATATCCGAAGATTGCAGGTTCTTGCCCTGCCACGGTCGCCAATAATGTGATAAAATCGAATAAATGGAACAAGGGAAACGTAGATTTTCAGCAAACTGACAAAACACATTTATTTCGTTGCCTAGCAACATTCCACCACAAACGGTATCGCGCGCGATGCATGTTGCTATCACTGGTTGAGGAGTTTCCGCTTTTATCTCTTATTCCATCATCAGATTTTAACAAAATTGGTATGGATCTATCCCTAAAGCACGTTCTATCGAATGAAAAAAGAATCATCAAAATCGGTTGAAAACTGACTGAGATATGACTAAAAGAATAGACGAATAACGACGCGAATGCTACATTGTTGAGGAATTTCCAAGTTTTACCTCATGTTTCACCATCAGATCTTGACGAAATTAATATGGGACCACCTCGAGAGTAAATCCAATCGAATGAAAAAATAATTATTAAAATCGGTTAGCAATTGGCGGAGATATCTAATAACATACATAAAAAAAAAATACAGACGAATTGAGAACCTCCTCCTTTTTTGAAGTCGGTTAAAAAGGAATCTAAGTAAACGTTTGGTTATTGTCGAATGTCGACACTACACAGACTCACACACAACTCGACTCGACATCACATGACACAAGAATAGCTCCATGATCGAAAACTGAAAACAAACTGAATTTAAAATTTGAAAACAAAAACTACCTTTAACTACCTGTAACTTCGTAAAGGTTTGTTCGCTTATTTAATAAAACATTATTGATACCGTGTCACACACATCATAATGAAATGTTTCCTTATTGGTTATTCGATTTTGTGCTACAAATGAGATAACTACACTCGAAATTTGAAACGTATAAAATATTATAATATCACTTTAGCTCTTATCTTCCGTTGTATAAAACAAATTATATTGTAAAGAATGACTTCTTTAATTTCCAATGAACTATATAGGTAGATAATTAATTATACTTACTATCTTTATAATCTCTACACACGTTCGAACTGGGGAACCGCTTGGCTATACATTACATACATCTATCTAACAACGCTAATGCGTGGTAAAAGCTAGATTACTCCAATATCTTTATTTGATAAATCAAATTCCCCGACGTAACGTAACAGTAGATAACAAATTCGCAAAAACTCCAAAACATTAAGTAAAACATAACTCAGAAATACATAGCTATTCAGAGTTAAAATAGATTAAGAAAAGTCTCCCTCATGGCGCCGCTGGCGCCGAAAATATTTGCTTACGTACAAGCGAGCTGTGATTGTAGAATCGGTCATTTGACTCAACAAAACAATTCTCTTAGGTATCTTCTGAATTTGTGTTGGCATTACCAAATTGCACTTTACTATCCCAGTGTGGAGTGAGCATAGAAAGATGGTTATCATATCACAATCCTATACGCATATCTTAGTAATAAAGCAATAAACTTAAGGTAAGTTGACATATTATTAGTTTTATTATGCATTAAAACAGCAAAGCTGCAGTCGTATAACTTAATACGGTCGTATTTATTTAATTTTAATTTAATTTATTTATTTGGAAAAGTAAACAGCTGCATACATAGTATAACGATACAAATAGATGAAACAAAATTTATTTCATAAGATGTCTTTGTCCTGAAGGACTTTGATTTTTATTAGAAAATCGAAATCTGAATGAATCTATTTTATTTATGTTAGTAAAACAAAACTCTTCTCGAGCAATTTATTAGTCTTGTTGACATCAGACAGAACTAATTAAGGTTCATTAAAGTCGCTATTGCTTTAATTTAAAACCTTAACTAAAGCATTCTACAATCTAAATCATGATCAAAATTAAACTTTTTATAATTTTAAACTTTATAACCATTTCATAAAGAAGTAATTACTTAAAATAATATTTTTATTACTATACTGTACTGATAATCGTTATCATAGTTATTTTCTATAGTTTTGTTTTGTTTTGAGTTACGCATGGAGAGTACCGCAAGGGTCAGCGTTGGGTCTAAAGTTGTTATCTAACGAGATTATGAACTACGCATTAGCAATTCTGAATTCAGTAGAAATGCTTATTATATTTTCTTTATTGATTGGTTTATAATTTAATTGGATACTTTATAAAATATTAACTTGAAAAATAATAATAATGTTGTTTTACAGGTGAATTGGTATTCAGCTAATGTTTATATTTTTAAATCTCATTAATATTAATCAGTTGTAGACTGGAATGTAGTCAATGCCGCGGTTGTCAAAATACCAGAATTCATTTATTACAATAAGTTTAAATTAGCGCTTTGATTTTCTATTTCATTTTTGCTTAAATAGAAAATATTTTGTACTTTTAGCATTCTCTTCAAAGTGTGCAGAGTCAGGATTGTTTACTCGTGTACTTTTATACGATTTTGATGTTGATTTTTCTATTTCGATTCATAAACCATATGATTGAAATATCCCTATGTCATCCCTATCATTCATGCATTAAAAATAATACAAATCTTGCATTCAAGCACAAAAATCAAGATTCACATATAAATTAAACTAAATTCATAGGCCAAGTTCAAGGGCAGACGCCTTCGGAAAACTTTTATTGCGTGAAAAACAAGTCGGTCTAAATTCGCTCTTTTATCTATGGTGTTGTCGTCTTCAATTTAATGTAAAAACAATACGTATTATAATAGTTATATCAAATCAGTTGATGTTAATCAAATCTCTTTTTGACGAATAAAAAGTATTACAAAGATTCTAGACTAGGAAAGAGGTTAACGTTTCATTTAATCAAAGCAATTCATTTTTTAATTTCTGTGCAATAAGATAAGACAGTGAAAACTGTAAATACTTACATCTGGATCTGGTTACGTCGACGATATACTCGCGGCGAGTCAAAATAGCGCCGAGGTCGAAAATAACTGAACGTGCGTGCGACGTTACCGGCGATCAGATCCCAACTGAAGATGACAACATTGGCCGAGAGAGCGGGCCCGACCTGATTGGCCCCTTATCGGACACGAGCATACCCTGACGAATTCAGAAGCCAAGCTATTTTATAAAAGCAAGAACATGGTTGCAGCAATATAATTTGACCGGGTTGCAGCATAACGTGTTGGAGGCCTGTTGCCACACCCGCGTCTCGATGAATGGCGCATTTGCTCTTCATTTGCCTTCTATTTGTTTGTACCAGTTTTTTATTCTCAACATTATTCTCGCTCGATGTACATTGTTGTATTAAAAACGAATAAATTATTAACGTCATAGTGTTTTTTATACTTTTAAATAATGTGAGAATTCTCTATTCTAGTTCTCGGTTCCATATAGGTAATTATAGAGATTTATACATCAACCCCGTTGGAAACCGGTTGCGCTAGTAAGTAATCCAGCAAACCTTGCCCAATGCATAGCCCTGCTGTATGCGTAGCATGAATTGCTATAAGTTGCTCGAGACTGCTGCGTAGTAGAGATTTTATAAAGGAGCTAGGATTTGTTTTTTTTTAACGAATCATTGTAGATTTTGTTGTTCTTTTTTTCTAAAATTGTGTTACACCGAATGTGTTTGGTGGTTTGATTTTGACAAACCTTTTTCTACTGAGATATTATTTACCTCCATAAAAAAGCGTGTACAGTTAGCTTATAAATTATATTGTTATTGGCTTATATGTTTTCGACAACCGGGTCTTATCTATCGTAGTAACTGAATTTAGTTTTAGATAAAACAAGCAAACCAAAAGATACAAATAAATGACGTACATCGCTCGCTATCTCCCACAATCGCTATGGTTTGCGTATGTTATGTTTTATTTCTGTGACTTAAGTTTCATGGAAAAAGTTGTTCAATTAAACTGATAATGCAAAGCTTCTAGTGTGATTGAGAGTAGAGCAAGCTAGCAAGGGAAACCTTCATGACCGCCCCTGGTTTTGTACGCCACGTTTTTGATGTACATGGTTTACAACGAATACGCATTCATTCAATACGAGGATGCCTAAAAAGTTGCATCCAAAAACAGGTCTGTACAAAAAGTGTTCGTGCAGTTTTGAACGTAACTGTTTTGGTACGCCACGTTTTTCTAAGCCACTGATTACATGTCAAAATAATGGGTCGACTTTAGTAATCTGTGTTTTTTCGCTGTTTTTTACTGGGCAGCACCCGAAGGGGGGGTTTGGGGGGCGCAGCCCCCCGCAATAAAAATAAAACCACCCAGAAAGAATACACTTCGGTTAGGTTAGGTTAAACTGTTGTCAACAACAGGCGGAGGGAGACGAGCGAGCAGAGCGAGCGTGCCGCGGTAGCAGCCGGCGAACGCAGGAGATTACTTCTCAAAAAGGCTAATGCTTGGAAGATTCAAGTGCGCAAAACGTAGACGAAAAAAATGGCTGCAGAAAACGGGTAGGTCATAATCTGCTCGCACAGTTTTTCCCGTCCAAGGCAAGCATGTAGTACACAAAAAACTGTCTGTACAAAACGGTAACACGAAAAACGGTATGTACAAAACGGAATCAAGCATGAACCCCACTCGCTAGCAACTATTTACTACTAACCCGCCAAGTCGAGCAAAAAAGGGGCAAGGCCGTACTATATCCTTTTCTCGAAGCAGTTCAGGCCATTTTCGACCCTGAATTTTCAGTAACCAAGCAGGCATTGTATAACACGGTATATTTCAAATTTCATTCAATTTGAACCAGTAGTTTAAGAATTATAACTAGTCAAAGTTTCTTAATTTTGTCACTCACTGACTGACTGACTGACCGATCATCAAAACTCTAAGGCACTTCTAGCAGACATAGAAGCTTCAAATTTAGAATACAATTAGTGTGTAACGTATAAATCAAGGAAAAACTAAAATATTTTGCAATTTCGGTCCAGTTTTCTAGATACATCATCCGCATAAATAACTTTGTAATCCCATATATTATAAATATACAGGATTACAAAGTTACATTTTCAATAAATGAATCAGAGTACCTGTATAATGGAATAATAGGCGTTTAACTTGTTAGGTGTAGGGTAGGTGTAAGGTAGGTGTAGAGTGGGTGTAGGGTAGGTATAGGGTAGGTATATCGTGGGTGTAGGGTAGGTGAAAGGTAGGCGTAGGGTAGGTGTTGAGTAGGTGTAGGGTAGGCGTAGGGTAGATGTCGGGTATGTGTAGGGTGGGTGTTGGGTAGGTGTAGGGCAGGTGTAGGGGTAGGGTAGATGTAGGGTTTGCCAAGACAATCTATTTATTTAAAACATAAGATATTTTTTATATTGATATGGTCACTATAAGATGTTGTTAGTTGACCGAGCGAGCGAAGTGAGCGAAGCGTCTCTGCTTCAGCTCGGCAAAATTTGCTTTTGTATGTCCATCTGTCCATTTGTTTGTTTGTTTGTTTCACTCTACAAGTCGCGTTTCTCAACCGATTCTCGTGAAATTTTGTGAGCATGTTCGATAAATTAATCGAATTTTTTTATCGAGCCAGTTTGCGGAAATTTTAAAAAATGACGGAGTTATGGGGGTTGCCAGCTTACAAGGTCTACCGCTGAGGCTGTTTTCCTCTACAGGTCACATTTCTTAACCAATAAAATAAGATAAAATAAAATAAAATTACATAAAATAACATAAATTAAAATTAAAAATTAAAAAAAAATTAAAATATAAAATAAAGAATAAAATTTAAAAAATAAATAAATAAGTAAATTAATAAATTTTACATTAAATTTAAAAATAAAAAATCAAGGTGCTGGGGATGTTTGTGGAGATAAAATAAAAATAAATATGAAAAGATATACAGACTCGCGAGGTCTACAGCTCACAGAGCCACAGTTTAATTACGTAATAACTTAAGACAGAAGGACCCTTAAGTAGGGACTGAATAAATTAACCGAATTGGTATTACAGGGCAGTCTCACATCTTTTTACGGTAGAAGAACCGACTTGCGAGACTTGGTTTTTTTACAAGTTATGTTTTTGGTGGCATAATACTTTTTAACTGACTTTTTCCAGAACCTATAAGAATCATTTATGAATCTCTTATCGACGCGGAGTAATATCTCTAAAAAAAACGAAGAAAGAGAGAATGGTATTGGTAATAATATTTCTCCAAGTATATTTTTGTAATGCGCTCATAGTATGTGAATCACCATTTAAAAAATACACACATTTTTACAATATATAAGCAACTTTTAATTAAATTAGTAACGTTAGCACCAGGAAGTATTCTTTTCATATTTTGCGTTCGGGTTAACTGCCTGTGCGGTGAGACTGCTCACACTCTTGCTTGGACTACGCGCGCTACCGTCGCTGTGGCTCCCTCTGCGCGCGCTTTCATCGCTTCTGTTTGTATTGCTCATCAAGCGTCCACTTCCACCTTCTCCCGAACCTTGCGCAGGATGCTTTGCAGCTCCGATGCTGACGTTGTCTTGTACTGTTGCAGAAATACGTGCTTTAGTGCCAAATTGATTCTGTTTTTGACAAAGTGCTAACAATTGCTTGTCCAAACTACGACATGATAGATTCGTTGAAAAAATAAATGAGGATGTATATTTTCTGACGATAACTAGTCCAATGTATCAATCAAGGAAATCAAAAAGATTTTATAAAAATTGTTTGAATGGCTAATTTAAAGAATGTCCTTAAGACCGTCGTGGGCCTATAGCCCTTAAATTTCAAATGGTAAGCGGTGAGCTGTCTCACCAAGCGTGTAGCGGGGCAGGCGACTCACCCCGGAGACGTTTCTCTGCACCAGGATCTGACTGTAGAGCCTCTTCCCCTCGTCAGCGCCCAGGGCCTGCTCCAGCTGCTGCCGCGTAAGCGCGAACAGCTGGTGCCCCGGCACACGCAGCTTGCGTTGTGCTGACGAACTAAACCCCTTGGCCTCAAGCCACTCCGACACTTCATCTGGATTTGATTTCTGCAATTAATTCATTAAACTAGATTAGTTTATCGGGCAGTAAAATGGACATATTATTATCTTAATCCAAGATTTACTCACGTGATCCACTTGATTATAAGTGGATACTATGCCATAGCTGATCAAGTTTACCTTGGCGAGCCAAGACACAAGTATTTCGTAAAGTGGAGTCTAAACATTTTTTATACTCATTTGCGCCTTTTTAAGCGCTTGCGATGGTCGACGACTTGATCTTCAGCACCTCACGTAGTTTCTGACTCTCATGGTATTTTCCACGTTTTTTTTTTCAAATACATACTGACTGCATACTAGATCAAGCAAACGTTGTCATCATTCAATATCAACGATCAATAAAATTAGGCCAAATAAAAATCTGATAATATAGACACTAAGTGCTGATGATCAAACTGTTGTTGAGGCGTCTAATCAGAATCTTGTGGAAGAATGATGCTTTGTGGCAATAAATATAGTTCCTATGTACTACTGTAACTCCACGACCCTTATGTAAAGTAAAACTATGTAGAACAACGTGTGTCGGTTGTATGACAGAGAAGTTATAATAAAAGATTTGAGACGAATTAAGAGATTTTTTATTTTTTTAATACGTTCTTGTAATGAATTTTTATAATTTTAATACGTTCTTGTAATGAATGTTTTTAATTTTAATACGTTCTTTGATTGAACGTTTTTGATAATTATAAAATTAAAAACTAAAAGAGATAATGCAAAACTAAATGCATACTTGGGGTGCAGAGACTGAGATACGTTTGCATTGTGAGTTTCAGAAATATCGAACAAAGTTTAGGAAAAAGTCTTGTTGTCCTAGCGCGTACCGTCGATGCGTGTCGCGAATATACACCGTGAAATTTACATCGTTTTGTTTCCGCCGTGTAGTGATAGTACCCGTCAAACTGAACAACTTTTCACGAAAAAAAAATTTCCAGTGACAAAAAAATTTTTAGTCTCCATACAAAATGGGTGGCTCGGGACTCTCACTTTGTATGGAAAGACCAAAAATTTTTTTGTCACTGGAAATTTTTTTTTCGCCGTCTAGGAATAGATGGCTGGCGGAACGTTAAGTTCATGAAAATTTACATTATTGTCCAAGTGCAAAAATAGACTAGTAGGAGTCTATACTTGGTAAACCAAGTGAAATAATTGCCGAACCTAAAGTCGCAGGCGCTGCACAGCCTCTCACTGCCTTTCGACGGGATTTCGGTCCCTGAAGACTGGCGTGCTGCTTGTTTGATATGGGAACGGTTAACTATTCTTCTATGGATATCCATATCATACATATCCCATCCGAGATGGTCAAAAATGAAAATCAAGGGAATCATAGGATTGACGCTCCTACCTGGGCTGATTGATAACTGGCCGAAACGACGAACTTAAAAAAATGATACGCAAAAACAAAATATTACATTATATTTTGGCATCTTTTTGAAAATAGAACGCCAAATTTGAATTTAATCGAACTGGTGGGATTTGTTTGATAGGACGTAGAACTTTCTCTGTCGTAAATTTTCTTAACAATGGAAAGAAACGAAATTCGTGCGGTGATAAAGTTTTACGTTTTAAAACAGAAAACAGCAACCCAGATTAAAACCAAGCTAGACAGTGTTTTAGGTAATTCTGCTCCTGCATTAAGTACAATTCACACCTGGGTAACTGATTTTAAACGTGGAAGACAGAGCTGCGAAGACGCCCACAGGTCTGGCCGTCCAAATGAAGTCACGAATCCGGACATGATCAAAAAAATTCACAAAATTGTATTGAATGATCGGCGCTTGAAGTTGCGAGAGATAGCAGAGATGGTGAGCATTTCATCTGAACGCGTTTTTAATATTTTGCACCAACATTTGGGAATGAAAAAACTTTGCGCGCGATGTGTGCCGCGTTTGCTCACTGTTGACCAAAAGCAACGTCGAGTGGACGATTCATCGGAGTGTTTGGCGCTGTTTAACCGAGATCCTAACGAGTTTTCGCGGCGTTATGTAACATGGCGATGAAACCTGGATACATCATTATACTCCCGAGACAAAAGAACAATCTAAGCAGTGGACTGAGAGCGGAAGACCTGCGCCGAAGAAAGCAAAAACGGTTTTGTCGGCCGGCAATGTGATGGCGACTGTTTTTTGGGATGCTCGAGGGATTATTTTAGTGGATTATCTGCAAAAAGGAAAAACAATAAATGGAGAGTACTACGCAAGCTTGCTGCAAAAATTAAGTGAAGAAATCCAGAAAAAACGACCACATTTGGCCAAGAAAAAAGTTTTGTTCCACCATGACAACGCACCTGCACACACGTCAATGGTTGCAGTCGCCAAACTCCATGAATTGCGGTTCGAATTGCTACCGCATCCACCCTATTCCCCGGATCTGGCCCCGTGTGACTTCCACTTATTCCCAAACCTGAAGAAATGGTTAGGTGGCCAGAGATTTTCATCAAATGAAGAAGTTTATTGTTGCCGTGGACGAGTATTTTGAGGGGTTAGAGAAAACATTTTATCAAACTGGTGTAACGGCATTGGAGAAGCGCTGGACTAAATGCATCGAGGTAGAAGGAAACTACGTTGAGAAATAAATTTATTTTAAATAGATTTTTAAAGTTTTTCTTTGTCGTTTCGGAAACTTATCAATCAGCTAGATGACCTAATGAAAGCGGACACGGCCGCTGGATCAAACTGATCACATAATGCACTATATTTGACCATCTAATAGAGGACCCTTATCTGACGCATGAAGATGAGGTTTAACTATCGCTGCTATGATATTGTTGGCACTGCATGTCTAGCTCTGAGCCGGTGTATGGGTCGCATCCTAGGCGTGATAAGTACACTAAGCATTACCCCTGATAGTGGAGTTAACAATATCTTAGTGGCTACCTTCAAGACGCCAGTCTGTGGAGAGATTTCCGTATCTGACCTATGAAGATGTGGAGTAACTGCTATGAATGCCGCTACCACACATGTCTAGCTCTGAACCGCTGATTGACCGAGACCAATTTTGATTATTATAGAGATCAGATGTTCAGTTACACTACTTCCGGTAATGTTTTATAGAAATCTAGGGATATATTTACTTTAAATGACTCAGATATTATATTGATTCTGTTCTAATTACCTGATGTATGAAGATGTCTGGCGTCTTCTTTATGTCCAGCATCATCTTGCGGTTCTGGATCTGAGGCAACACCATCTTCAGCTCGTCCTGGAAGCCGCTCGTCGTGGACGTCACCGATTTTGTCGCTGTCAAGAATAGAATACTTACTTATTGTTATTTTCAAAGTGTAATGTTCTAAATTGAGGATTAATAGCTAACTGCTCCTTGGGAGCCAACTGTTTACCCTTTGGGTATAGGAGCGTTATTTTATGTATGTATATGAAGCTAATTTAATAATTGTATCGTCATCATCATCCGTCATACTTAATAAGTTCGAAACTAGCAACGGGAATCAAGGTACATATTCAGGTCTTCATAAACTTACACTTCATGGTGTCGGTCTTGACGGGGACGGGCGCGGGCGCCGGCGGGGGCGGAGGCGGCGGCGGGGGGGGCGGCGGCGCCGGCGCGTCGCGGCGCGCTGCTGGACCAACCAACACAGTACTATCAGTACAGTTGAGACATACAATACAATGAGTGCGCCATATCGACTACCGAAATTATAATTTATGATACTTTTAATAATCATATCAGACACTTCTGACAGCTTTTTTGTCCACGAAAATGGATAATTCTACCAGTGAACTATGACGTTGGATCAATGGAAATGCCGCTCTTGGTGGTTCATTGACCAAAAAAGCCATTCAACTCGCTTGAGTTTCAAAACGATGAATCCAAATCGTGGATAATCAAGTTCATAGATCAAACAAAATCAATCTTGCTGCGATAAAATATTAATAATTGTCTAATTTCATGAATAAAACAGGCTGTCAAACAATTTTGAATCCATCTACAAAATTCATTAATACGAAAGTAAAGTTAGAATTAGACTCACCGGGTAGAGACA